>JAWWES010000133.1:49695904-49735789 GCA_035583135.1 Lophotriccus pileatus | reverse complement strand
AGAGCTAAGGTCTTTATTTTGGACCAAGGAACTTCCTTGTGCTCCCGAACAGGTTTTCCTTAGTGCTACTGTTTATAACAAAGGGAGGTGCAGGTCGCTGGGACAGCTCTTTGAAGTAACAACCCTGTTGATTGGCCTGAGTGGCTGTTGCGTGTTGAGCTTCTGTGTGCCCAAGCCCTACAGCGATGTGCTTGTAAACAGGGAAGTACCAACACTTCTGGTTGTTTGGGAGGGAGCCTGATTCATTCAAGCATATTCATACCATTCCCAACACGAACAAAGACAGCTTAGATTTTATTTCAAAAGATGAGCAGAAAAAGTTGTTGTCTTGCCCATCTGTTCATCATAATCTAGTTGACAACTTTACCCTGGAGATAAGAAACACTCAGCTTTTTGCCTTCTGGCTTCACAAGTGGATGATAATGATGGCACTTGACTCTCACTTCCCCAGAAAATGCTCTGACCAATGTGCTCAGGGCTATTTTTGAAGTCGGCCACTTCCTCAGCCTCTTTCAAAATCGCCACTGCGTGCTAAAAGTGCGAGATCAAGGGGACAAATGAGGTTGAAGAATTTCAAGTTCATAAACAGTCTCTGAAAGTGTGCTAAGACTCTTCAGAAAAGCAGCTGTGTCCACTGAGCTTCCATATTATTTTTCTATCTCTTAGTCCTACTTGGATAAATATGTTTAAAATGTTCAGGGCTCCATTGCTCCACCCATTGCTTGGGGAATTTTTTTTCAGTCTGTCAAAGTCATCAGAGAAATACACAGCTTAAGAGCAGTTTGGGGTACTTTTCTCTCTTCCTCTTTTAATTGTCTTTTTGGGTACAGGTTGAGGTGCACTGAAATACTCTGAATACCCTGTCTGGTTATAGGCTGATCATTCACCAAGTATAAGTTGTTTAACTACAAGCTGAACTTTGATGGAAGATGATGGTTTAAAATTGTAGTTTTAAACATAGGCAGAACCAATCCTTACCTCTGTTGAAAATAGTGACAGAGCCTCTGTCAGTTTCACCAACTCAAGATAAGGCATTGCAGTTCTGTCGTCTTTTACAGTTACATCAGTGAGAATCCTCAAGTATCGTGTAAATTCTGTATCATCTTACACTTTTAATTAAAACAGCAGTATTGCCACCAGCACTCTAAAATAATGTGCGACTGTTAAAATACCTATTTTGTGTACCACTTTTTATTCTGTTCTTCAACAGCATGTGGTTGTGATGACTTTAATATATGACTTTTGGTGTCTTTTTTACAAAACATTTTAATAGTTTTGCCAAATTTTAATTTAGGAAAATTATCCTTTTTTTAATGTACAAAATTAGTACTTGTGCTAACATTGATGGGTGATCTTACATTAAAAAAAAAAAGGCCCAGAGGTGCAATGCAGAAAGTTATCTGAAGTAATGTGACTGTTGAAAAACATTTCAGTTGATTGTGAAAGTAGTAGGGAGGGAAAAAATGTTATTTTAAAAAATATTTGAAGATATTTTGGCTGTTGATTTTAATATCATGTGGTACATCCCCCCAAACCCAACCAAAGCCCAACTGTTCATGCTATTTCAGCTAAATAAATTGTGCAGAGGATTAAATGACTATATGTGAATATGCATGTGAAAAGACCTAGTATTCCAGCTACCACTTGTAAAAGCTGTTAGGACCAGTAAGTATATGGGAAGATAAAAATTTCTATTTTTAAATTAAAATAAAAAATGATTTTTTTATTTGTATAAAGTTGTAATTTTGCTGTTAACTATAACTTTTGTTTTTTACTGAAATAGTTTTGTAATCTGCATCTAGAATTTCTAATGTAAAAAGGAATTATAAAATCTAGTTTAATAAAGATTTTTTGCCACAATTATAGCCTTCTGTCTTTCCTTGGAAAACCACACTTCAAATTGTATCAAATTTTGTCAGATAGTAGCCTTGGAGTTCTTTATGAAAGCCACTTGCCTTGGCTTCAGGATACCATCTGTAGGGAGATGAAGCAACCATCTGCAGGCATAAAAAGGAACAGATTTGTGGCCTGAATTTCAGTGTTGCAAGTTGGGAGCTGAATGCTCACATTACTGAAAACGAGGGTCATGGTGTCAGATTCTTTTTTCAGCCTGAAATAGCTGAAGAGATGCTATTCCAGTCTCGTTTGCTTATGGGAGAGTGAGGGCAGTGATGTATGTCAAGGAGAGAGGCCAGTATGACCACTGGAATCATGGGAATTTGGGGGAGGGAAGTGTTCTGGATAGACCTGATTTAGCAAGACCCTTTAGGTCAGGGCCAGTGACAGGCTGGATCCTGAGGAAGCACAGCTCTGTACTGTTGTGGATTAGAGCTAAGTAAGCTTGGCTGGCTTTTCCCAAGCCTGCTGTGTTCTGGTCAGGTGCAGATATTCCTTTGTGTTGTCCTAGAAGTGCTGAAAGGTGAGATCAAAGTGCTGGCTAGAGTGCAGCCTATTTTATTAGCTCAGTTTAAGGATGACTGGCTTTGACCCAAGTTTACTCCTGCAGAACTGTTCCTATGACTTAATTGCCTTGTGGCTTGGATTGCTGCAGAAACAAGTCAGGCTTGTGCATTTCCACAGCAAAGCCCTAACTCAAAAGCTGTTCAAGAGAGCAGGGAAAGCAGGTTTTGAGAACACATGAAAGCTAGGTAGATCTGGTTTTAGATCTGACATGGCTGATCCTGAGCCACAGTTACTAGCCCACAGCATTGGTGAATGCCTTATTGGTTGTGTGCTCCTTCCTTACAGGACTTTCTTCTGGCAGTGTGACTCAAGGACCAGCTTGGGGATTAGTCTCTCAAATTGGGAGGTTTTAAAGTGGAAGTACTGCTAGTGGACTTGCCTTGTCTCTGGAGACAGGACCATAGTTCAACATGGAGACCCAGCTTAACTCCTACCCTTGCTAAAACAGTCCATCCTGATTCACTGGACTCTGTCTCAGTTCATGCCCTTATTTCCTTTGAGTCCTGGAATATAGCTCTGAGCTCCTCTGCTTTCAGCTGGGAGATGCTCCTCAACAGCACCCTGGGGATTTCTGCGAGTCTTTCTCCCTATTTAAATATGAGAAGTGGAATATTTTTCTCTATCCTTACTTAGGGAAATAATTTGAACTTTAAGACTGAAAATTGAAGTGTGGTAATATAAGAATGTTTGATGCAAATGGAAAATTTCAGCTGAAATAATTAAAGCATAATTAAACGTTGTGTATGCTGGTGGAACGTATTGGGTAGCTTGACAATAGGTGGTGCCCTTGCCAATGGCACAGAGTGATGGTGGCAGCAGTTTTTACTGTGCCCTTACCAGAGCTGTTGTTTCTCTGTATGACAGGCACTAGAGGATGTTATTACGTATCACGTGCTGTTCATTTCTTTGTTGGGGGAGAATACTGCATTCAGAGTATTGTTTTTGTGACTTTTTTTTCTTCTTTACAGATGGGTGGGGTAGCTTGTTTTTAAAATATACTTACTGCTCTGTGCTAAAGATGGGCAAGTCAAGTTCATTTTTGCACTCAGGTTTGAAGATGATAATATTGGGGTTTCTCTGTTAGCTGCCCTGTGTTGGTTTTTGTAGGTTGGTCGCCTGCTTGGGCAGATGTTTGGAGATGGATATAAAGGCATTGTTTGATGTAGTCCTGTGCCACTGTGGATGTTGGTGGCACAGTCATCTTGAAAACCCTCATGGGGGTGGACCCTCTTGATGTCAGTTGACATCCCACATCATGGGGGCCTGGCTGGGCTAGCAGTGGCTTCTCCTCTACCATTTCAGGGGTTGAAAAACCTATGTATCCCAAGTGGTACTAGAGGCCTGAGACCCTCATAATGTCATGCTGTCTGACCTTTAACTCAAGCTGTGGAAACAGAAAGGACAAAGGGGGACCACAGGATAAAAGCGACCACCTTGCTTTCCTTCCTCCCTATTGTCCCAAGCTGTTTTGTGTCCTTTGTCATGGTGTTGGGTCTGAAACTAGATTTGTGTAGTCCTTGTGAGTAGGGAACATCGCCCAGGGAAATCTTACATGACTTGGGGAGTGCTAAAAGAATAGCTAAATATTAAATGCTGATGCATTTCCTCTGTGTGATTAGGATCTGATATCTACAACTTTCTTTGGGCAGTAGAACATTTGAGCGTGGCAGTGCTGCAATGACAACTGTTCTTTCTACAAGCTTGGTAAGCAACTGTATGGATCAGTATTATTTTTGTGTTATCTTGAGAAACAGGAGTCTCCTCCTGTGTACACACTCACGGCTAGTCATACACACTGGCCAGCAGAGCAAACAGTGGAAGTTCTCTGCCTGTGCCGCAGATGTAATCAGTTTGGTCTGACAGTGGAGGAATGGTAGTCTTGTCAAGTTGTCCTGTGGGAGTTCTGCATGGTAGTGTTTGCTCCATGTCAGCTAGCTCTAAAGTCATTGCCTTGCATTCCTGCCTCAACATCAGGGCAGAAGTAGTCTTCCTCACCTGTTTATCCTTCTTGCCTTTCCAGATTATCTCCTTTCACTGTCTTGCAGTGCCATATAGACAAGTCACGGGTGACTGGGAGCTTCAGCTTTTTGGCATTTATCAAGATAACCATGTAAAGTAGCTATCTTGATATGCTGCAGGGAGAGCAGAACATCCCCAGAGGGATGATGCACCCTGGCTGGCAGGGAGGCTTTCACAAGAGAGGTTCGAGGCACCTATGTCAGGCTCCTGTTCTGAGCCTTGTTCTGGGGCAACATCTCCGTGTTCATGGATTAGAAAGGAGAAACTGGCAGAGAGCCTTAAAGCTGCACGGTATAACTATCTCTATCTCACTTATTTGAAACAGGAGCAAGTGGGAAAAGTACACTCAAAACAAAACCAGCTGCTGCCTTCAGATTGCTGAGTTTCCCAGGAGGAACCCCAGCGGCTTCTGACAGCTGGGGCGGGAGGCCCGGTTTGCGCTGGCGTTTCCTTTCCTGACAAGGCTACAGCACACACAGCAGCAACAACGGGGCAGGCAAGGCTGCGGGAGCGGGGCTGGGGCAGGAGCAGGAGCTGCGGCTGCGGCGGGGCTGCTGAGGAGAGCGGCTCCCTCCGGCGCTTCCCCGCCGCGGCCAGCGCTGCCCGACGCCTCCCGAGCACAACCGAAGGAGAAAGCAGCGCTTCCCAGCAGTGCCCCTCTGCGCCAGCTTTTGCTGCCCCGGGCAGCCCCGCTGGGGGCAGCTCAGCGGCTCTGAGCCGTCAGCCAGGCAGGGGGCTGGCCCTGGAGCCACGGGGCAGCCTCGGGTTGGGTGTGATTTCACAGAGGAAACCACTGGAGCCTCCTCCACGGTTTCGGCAAAGCCACTGGGATTATTTTTGCATTGAATCCAGGTGGGGGAAGGAAGTGTGAATGTCCCCCGGGAGAGAGAAAGCTTCAGAAGTCAGACAGTTCGGAGAAACAGACGTGGGCTTGCACGTTCTGCGTGTGGAAGCGTTTGCCCGCTGGAGAAGGCTGCCCTCAGCCGCAGAGCTGCCCGGGGGGGCAAATGTCTCCCAAGAGCTCCGGCAAAAAAAATGGCAAGTGGACAACCACGGAAAGAATCTTCTTCCCTCAATAGAGTGGGTGGATATTTAGGGAATAGTACCTGATTTGTGGAAAAAAGATTGAATTAGTTCTTAGACATTGGAACAGATTGTCCAGGGAGGTTGTGATGTCCCAGTCCTGGCCGCGTTCAAAGCCAGATGGGATAATAGGGCCTTGAGCAACCTGGTCTAGTGGGAGGTGTCTCTGCCCATGGCAGGGGGGCTTGGGACTAGATGATCTTTAAGGTCCGCTCCAACCCCTTAACATTCTATTATTCTGTGATGGGACTGCTTTCATAGGCTGCCCCAGAATGAGAGACGGGGGAGTCACGTAACCCTCAGCGCAGTTCCTAAGCACGCTTCACTTTCAAGAAAGAGGATGTAGGTTTTCATGTTGCTCTGGAGGAAAGCACTTCCTGTACATTGTGCTGACCACCAGTTTGTGCTGGCGTCACAGGAGGAATCGTGCTAGGAAGTTGGGACACTGGCTTCTGCATATCAGATTCCAACAAAAAAAGTGTGTAAACGTTAGTTTGGTCACAGCGCATGTTGCTGACAATATGATCTCAACAGAAATATCCCAGAGAAATTGCTAATTAGTAATCTGTACACAGTGGGAAAACACATAAAAGTCCGAAAGAGCAGTTCTGTAGTTAAGACAGCAGAGAGCTCTTGTCTCAGAAAATGGAAAAATCTCTAGCTTCCTTACCTGCACAAGTGTATGGATTTAAACTTGAGGGAAAGCAAATAGCCACATCCCAATTTTCCCAATGCACAGCTGGCATCTTGACCACATATATTTTTCCTGCCTCTCTTTGAAAAGGATACCAAAAAAAAGAATTGGGCTCTTTTTTAAAAAAAGAAAGCACACTTCTTCTTGTGTGTTGTTTATAGCTCTGGTGCAGTGGCTAGATATAAGCAACAATTAGCTTTATTTTCTATAATATAATGATCGTCTAGGACAGGAGAAAGGCTTGTAGGGCTAAATACAGTGCATATCAAGAGTATCATGGTTTACTTCCTGAGCATTGCACATACCGTACTATTTGAGGCAGACCAAAATCAGAGCTGAGTGAATCTGAGAACAAAAAGGAAATCAGGCATGGGGGACAGGAGAAGCTTCCTTCCTTAATCTCAAACATCCTAACATCAGCATCTTGCTGGTTTCTCCAAGAGGGACAGAAATCAGTGGACAAAGAACAAATGTGACCTTCCATTGTAAACCGTGTCAAAACCCTGTGTCATGTCATTTTAGATAATTTGTTACAAACTCTTAGTTACTTACAGGTTAAGACCTTTTTTTTTGCTCTCAGCTTACTTTTCAATGCAAAAATAAGTTGCAATCCTCCACCCTGCCCTGTAAATATTTTCCACAACAAAATGTTGGTTTCTGAAAATCCCAGATAATGACTCATAATGAGTTTTAAAAAAAGGAGAAGTGATTTATTTTTTAATGTATTAACTATTCTCTCACAGCCAGATGTTCCCCTTCATTGCACAGCATGAAGAGGTGAAAGGGAGCAGAAAAACTGCAGTAAGAAAGACACACACACAAAAAAGCCCAAACCAACCAAGGATCAAGTGAAACAGGTCAGGGTGCAATATTACAACTAACTTTGGCATTGCCTACATGTTGTGCAGAGAGTGTGGAGCTGAGGGTCTTTTCTAGGAGTTTAAGGTCACTTGAAAGTGAAATCATGGTGCAAATGTGTGAAGCATGTGTATCCCTAAGAAAGGTCTCAAATTAATCAAATTCAACTATTTTTTGGAAGTTATTCTGTCAAGATCCACCAGGAAGCACAGTGGAGGGAAACGGGTGGAAATCAAGACATGTTAGATCACATTCCTTATTCTACAGTCTTGTTTATTTGCTGAGTTCACTCCGCTCAAAAGTTGTTTGTGGAGTATTTTACAGACGGATGCACTCTTTTTCCAAAAATGCAAATTACTTAGCCAGATGGCTTCACATCTGGATTAGTCTCAGCACAAAACAGAAAGGAGTAGTTGCATTTTTAAGTATCTGCTCTCTGTGGCAGACCTATAATTGGTGATGATCACCAAAGACATTTATATCAGTATAATTTGTGAATAGTATTTATTTCTCTGCTTCTGACAGTTATGAATGTTTCTGATGGAAACATTTCAAAGTGTTTGGGTGTCTGCTTTTCTTTATCACAACTGCATTGGAAACTTACTGCCTGATTGCATATGCTGGTATTGGAAAACCCAAACCTAGTTAAAAACAGATGAATAGATATTTAATGTGAAAATTAAGTAACACAAGTTCTCATGCAAGCTGGTAGTGTGCTGAAGCCCCTTATCCAAAATTTTGTCTCAAACTAAAAGGAAGATTGAAGATTTTAATAAGATAGAGTTCCAAAAATGCCTTCTCTGAGCCATCCTTCCTTACCTTCATCCCTGTTAGTAATTAACTGAATTAATTTCCTTTCATAGGGAAAGGAACAAATTGATTCTCCATCCTAACTGTGCAGCACTGTTCTGCAAGCTTTGTATCAGCAGGGGTTTACAGCGTGTTTACAAAGGTTGTTTTCTTTCAGCATCTATTTATATTTTTGGCACAACTGCCTTTCATCTACACATAAATTTTCCTTTTGGTTTCCTTTTTGCTTTATCTCATAAATTATTCTGTTGGTTTTTAATCTTTCTTGGAAGCAAGATTTATCTTGGAATGCATTGAACTGTCATAATGTTAAAGTGGAAATATTCATTAGCTGTCTTCAGAGAGTTCCTATCCTACAAGGAACATAAAATTCATGGCTTTCAATCTGGATCAAGCAGCCTGTTCCTACTGTTTCATGGCTGGAGATGGTCTGAAGTGGCTTTACTGACCCAAAACATTTGCTGAAAAGGACTTGGGTTCCATTTCTGTGCCCCTGGGTTTCAAAGCTCATGGGAACCCTCCGCTCATGACTCTACCTGAGGACCAGACAGTCCACTGAACTCATGTTCAGCTCTGCTGTCCTGGTGTGCTTGGGCTGCTTAGGGAGTATGGGACAGGAATGCCCTCCCTGCAGTCTAGTTGCCTGATCATACAAAATGGACAACATCCTGTGCTGACAGCCCCTGGAGCGTAGGCCATAGACACTTGAAATCCTGAAACTATCATCACAGCTTTGCTTTCAGTGTTGTGGTAGGAAATCTGGAAATTATGAGAATCTGGCCAGCTCAAGTTTTCTGTGCTGAGAAAGGTGGAAGTCTCAATGACTGTGGTCCCTCCACCTGCTCAGCCTCCTTATGCTGGTAGAAGAGAGGACATACATGCTGTTAAAATGATACTACTGATCGATCCTAACCAATGCTTCAGAGGGATCCTCACTGAATTACAACAAAGCCATATACACCAGTGTTGAATCAGCCCAAAAGTGCTTGCCTTGGGTTTTGCACAAAGTCAACTAAATATGTGTACTCTCCTTTTAAAGGCAGGGCCATCTTCCAGCTTGCAGAAAAGTATCCCAAGTCTCGTTCATGCTACTGGAGTATAAATTGCATGTAATTACCAGGCAGTTGTCAATCCGCTCCGCTTCTACTCACACTGTGTTGGAGCTGCTGGGCTGCCCTATGCCATTATCCCCTGTAGCAGAGAGGAGGCAGCTGTAGGAGCAGCAGAGTGCAAAGAGAAAACTTTCTGCAGGCTGGAGGTTTTGCCCCCCCTCCCCCATCGTCAAGGTTTTTAATCTGCTCCCATAGTCACCAAAGAGAGAAAGATATACACACTCATATACCAACCCACAACAAGCCCACACAGGCAGAGTTGAGAAGCTCTAACCAGGAAGCTGACTTACGCTAAACCTCTCCACTCTTTCTCGTCACACTGCATCTGGGTCTGCTGTCAGTGCTGCCTCCAGATGAGCTAGACCCAGTTGCCAGGACTAATTTAGCCTGTATGTGCAGTGGTCTCTGGTTACCTCTTGAGGTTTTGGGTTTTTTTTGTCCTTTCAAGAATATAATTGTTCTATTCTACTAAAAAAAGTCCATCTGAAAAAGCCAAGAACACAGAACGCCACTCTTCTTTTTGTCTTCCCCTGTCTCGTCTAGAATACTTGACTTCCGTAACGTTTATTTTCAACAGCCACTTTCAGCTTCCTGTCTCTGGTAAGTTCATTGCATTTTCTTTCTTTTTTTTTCCCCCAAAGCTTTAATGTGAATTGATATTCTGAATTGAATTCAGTATCTTTTGTTTCACTTTTGTTAATTACTTTTATTAATAAGTTTGTGAAATTGGGTCACGTAATCAGTCTGACTTTTAATACCATCTGGTAACTACTCAGTATTGTGATACAGAATTGAACACTGGTCTAGGTTGTATATTTTCCGGATTTTCATTTGTTCCAGAGTTTGTTTCCACTTCAGCATAAAAAGGCCTTGTATAAAGCAGAAAGAGGGGTGTGATGGGCTGTGCCATGCCAATTTTTAGCATGTTAGCTGGGGGAAGAAAAAAAAGAATATGGGAATTACTCTAAAGATGGTGGGTCAGATTCTGGTGTTCTTTGCCGTTGTATGAACTATGAACCCAGGACTGATAGGCATGTGTAAACCTGCAACACCTCAAAGGATGGTTTTCTTCCCCATTGTGAAGTACATTATGCTTATGAGAAAACTGTTCTGCTTCATCTTAAAGTTCCCAAGCAAATTTAGGTGAAAATTTTATTGTGAGAATTTGAGAAATTCTGGAGTGAGATTCAAAGTATTTTTAATTTGCCAAAATATCTGGCTATGGCTCCAGCTGCTGCCTGGTCCTGCTGGGTCTAACAAGTGTGTGTGCCACCTTTTGAGGTGGAAGATTGCTGTCTCAGTAGCCATGTCTGCAACTTTGCTGCAACTCTTTGCTTTCAACTCACCCCCATGCCTTCTTTTCTGCTTTCTGAGCCAACTGTGTCATGCTTATGGTGTGGGGTCCCCTTAGAGAGCAGTCTGTGCGCGCACACATGTATGCACATTTGTGCACCCCCATTTCTAGATTGTGCTTACAAAACCTTCATCTTATGATGCTCTAGAGGCAACGGGATGGTCTTGTCACATTGCCAATGAGATGTAGTTAATCTAAAAGATGAATGAGGATGGAGCACACTGAGGCCAGAACCATCCCTTTGACACAGATCTCCACAAAAAAATCTAAATGTGGATTTAAAATTTTCTTCCACAAAAGATCCAAATATGGATTTAAAATTTTCTAACTTCTCCTTTCAGCTGTGCTTCAACCTGTGGATGGGGCAGAAGTGGAGCTGTGGCATCTTGTGGAGGCCAGCTTTAGCATGGGATTTATCCTGAAGAAAATACTTGCAGAAGAAAAAGGTAGGGTAATTGAGATTTAGTTAGTTGTTAGCAGGCACATTTATAGCAAATTTTGGTGTCTGCTGCTGTTGGAATAAGGTGGGATTGTGCTTTTTATTGTGCTGTTTCGTATTTCACATTTCCAGCCCCCACCATTTAGGTCAGTGTGTGATTACAGATTTTCCAGTAGGAAGGACCATATGTGTAAACTTACCTGACTTTAGAATGGGGTTTAGTCTTATTTTTCAGAGACAGGTCTAAAGATGTATCATACAAGTGAAGTTCAATATACCAGAAAAAGTGGTATGTGATGTGAATACCGTGTTTGAGACTTGGGCAGTAATTGCAGGGTCAAAAAACCACACATGCACTTGCTTCCAGATAAGTTTAGAGTAGGCCTTGATGAGGCATAATGCCAAGTTATATATTCCCTAGATCAGGTGCTGTAAACCAGGAAAAATGATAGTTTTGTATTTATAGAAAATCTGTGTTTTTTTATAACTAATCTGTACTTACTGTCTAAGTTCCAGAGCAAAGAATTAACTTTAAAAATAGGTGTGATTTTCATGTATGGTAAATTCATAGTCCATCAACAGGGCAACATGGCTGTAAATTACTGTCATTTAATCCCATATTAAGGTATTTTTACTGTGCCAAAACAGTGTGAAGTCAGCTCATAGCAGAAGATCATCAGGCTTCACATAACTGCCTGTATCAGAGGACAATCCCTATGTCTACACACAGTGCAGTAAAACCATGATATTGTAGCTATACTTCCACAAAGTTACTACAGATATTAAATACTAAAAATACTTTTCCAACCTGATGACGGTTTTAACAGATTCTGGCTCAGCTGCTGCAATGTGTGAATTTGGAGAGAAAATGGAAGCACTCTTCGTGCTGCATATACCCAGCAACCGAGAGGCTGATGCTAGAATCACATCGCTGGTAACAGCTGCTAAGTGCGAGTAATATTAAGGAGGTAATCTCTAGCACAGTGAGGGGCAAGCCATATAAATCCTCCAAGATGTAAGTAGGTGCTTTGCAGTATACCCAGAGCACACAGGAAATGAGCAGCAACTGTGGTGGCAGTCTCACAGGCTGAGCCTCTGGCCCATCCTGTTGAACAGGGGGTCTGCACCAGCGGAACATCCTGAAGAGCTTTTCTCTGTGTTGCTTTCTGATAATCAGCCAGGAGGACATCCAGGCAGGGAGATGAAATTCTGCTGTTTCTCCTCTTGCTTTTGCTGTGCAGTTCTAGGTGCACAGCAGCAGCTGTGTTAGGCACTTTAAATGAAAAAGATTTTCAATGAAAAAGACCTCTTCTCTCGAAAGCAAACACCCACCCCATTTTCTTTGTAAAATGTTGCTGCTGTGATTCTATAGTTTTCATTAAGAAACAGTGGGATTTTACTGAATGCACCATTCAAGTGTTTAATTTGATTGACATTGATCATAAGGTGAAAATATGCAGATTTTTTATAATGCTTTTGATCATTGTTTGAAAAGAGATAAAAGAAGTAACTGTAAAACTTACCTTTTTCAAAGTCTTAACGTGACATTTCAGGCACCATGCCATACACCTTAACATCATTTCCAAATTAGGTTCTCTCTCTTTTGGCCAGCAGTGTGTAGTTTTATTAAATCAGCAGTTTTCAAATGTTTTCATGCTATGACACACTTTACAGCTGAAAAATGTCTTGGGATAACCCCAGCATAGTAATTAAGAAAGGAAGTTGGCTGCAGCTGTCTCAAGCCCACTATTAAAGCATTATGGCCTTATAATACTGAATAGGATCAGAGAAATGCAACAAAGAAATGTAACAACAAAATTTGTGGGCTGTGTCTACCACTAGCTCTTCTCCATGAAACCAAATAGAGTTGCCTATGTGCTTAGCAGAATTTAGTTGTCCTTCAATTCTTACGTCAGTGAAGAACTGGAAAACCTTCCTAATCCATCAGAAATGTCAGTCTACAGTGAGAGGAGAGACATTTGGAGCCAGTGAAACCTCTGTAATGCAGCGATGAGTGTGAGCACTGGATGTCATGGGTACAACTTTGGTGTATCCAGTCTAAAACAAGCAGCTGCCAAAGTGAAATAAAGCAATAGTCCCAGCAGTCACATTCTGCTGGAGGCTGTGCTGGAAGATTGCTGTCACTGCTGGCATGGCAGCTGGAGCATAGGTGGGAACACAGTCTGAACACTTACTGCGTGCATGTATTCCTCATGGAGCAGGTACAGGAGTAATCGCTTGTGCCTAGCCCTGCCTGGGGTTGTGCCCTGAGTTTATGGCAGACCCTTTATCTTTCCCACCCCCTACAGTTGCCTGCCGCTGTGTCTGCATCATATTTCTTTTGCACAAGGAATCACATTAGATCTTCAGTTACAGAAGCCAAGGAGAAGTGTAAATTCCTAAGGCGGGGCTGAGTTTGGCATGCTTGTCTTTACCTGATGAAATGTATGAACCTTCTGGAAACAGGAGGATTCTGCTATGGTTTGGGGGTTTCCCTGAGGGGGACCACGGTGACTTATCACATAGGAAAGACCCAGCATATGCTGGAAAAGGAACGAACACCTCTGCTGGCAGAAGCTGGCACGGAGGGCTGCGGTTACGTACTGTGCACAGTGTCACTTCTCGCATGCAAGTGTGAGCGTGGAGTGCCAGTCTCAGTAACTGACACTTGCCCAGTTGGAGGTTGCTGTACCATCTGGTGATATCTCTTCTTCTCATGAGTGACAGTGAGTTGCTTTTGAAGATTAGCCTGGTTTATGTCAAACTACAGATGTAACTGGCTCTCCTAATATAAAAGTTGAGACCAAGACCCCTAGGTAGCAAGGGGCCTCTTCTGGTCGCCTCCTATGCCATGGTCACTGAAAGAATATGAAACATCTCACTCTTGTAAGAAAACTGCTCTTTCCGTTCACTGATAGGCATGACAGTGGACACACAGTCTTCAGCTTGCCTTTTTTTTTTTTTCATCAAATGACTGTGCTTAAAAACTGTCTTTGGACAGTTCAAAGTTATTTAGTATAAAGTTATTGAAAAGTCTTTGGAGTTCCAAGGTAATGAATTACTAACATACTCAATTATCTATTAACTTCCTCTCATCATCTGTGAGCTTGTATTTTTTTCATTACAAAAATATACTGTAAAACAGCTTTGTGTAATTTCTTTCATTTCCATCAGTTTAAATGCAAGTTTTTAAATTCATGTATCTTTCAGTATAATTTTAATTCTGGATGAAAAGCCGCTGGGTAAAATATCTCTGAGTTTGAATCAAGCCCATCGGGATTCAAAAAATAAAGCATGGGAAATGTTCTCATAATGTTCAAACATAGCTCTCCTAAAATATCTCTCTTTTCATATGTGCCATCATTTTCATTCAAAATATGTAAAAATCAAGAAAATCAAGGAAAACTTTTTATGCTTCCCACTGAAGAACTCTGCATTAAGATTTACCGTAGCTTGGGGATTTGCAAAATGGTTAAACCAACTGAAAGCCAAGTAGATGTCAGCTATAAGTATATGAAATGGCTTCTCGAAATACTCAGCTGAAGAATGAGTGAGAAGGATTTATGTATTACTTTTGGTGGTAAGAATAGAGACTTTTCTCCCCTTAACCTATTCCATGTGACCCACTGCTGTCTGCAGTATTATATGTATTATATAAAAATGGCAAGAAATGAAGGTTGTACTGCAATCAGAGAAAAGTAAAGGAAAACAGGCACTAAAATATATATTCTGCTCTGGCATATGGTTGTTGTGAGATATAAATCAATGTAAAATCGGAGCTACCAGGTATAATTTGTGCTAATTCCAGAAGAAAAAAAGAAGAAATCTTGACAGCACGTTCCTTTGAAATTGGGCTTTCATCATAACTATGCATAGGACATAGGCAGTTTGATGTAGGCAAGTATGCATGCTGTTTTATTTTGTCTAATTTAATTTGCTACAATTCAGGAATTCTAGAGAGGCTAATAATGAGGAAAAAATCCTACTTGTACTGTAGATATCTGTAGTTATCTCTTATTTTATCCTTGTGCTGGGTACAGTGCATGAATCCTAGTCGTGGGAGAGATTGTGAAAGACAACTCCGTTTTAAATTTATAAAACAAATCAGATGGATAAAGGCTTAAAATCTGCAAATGCAGGACAAGTTATGATAATTGTATGTTTTGTATTGCACCTTGTACTTGAAAAATAAATGAAATTATTTCTGAGTAAACCCTCCAAATTTTTAACATTTTAATGTACATGTATGCACACACAAAATTTAAGAGTGAATTTAAAGGTGGCCGTTTCCCTGGGGCTGAAATATAGACTGTGATTTTAAACACTCTTATATATACAGGGACAAGAAAAAGCTTTTTGTTGCTAGCAAAACTAAGGGAAAAAGCTAAAAGAATCATAGAATCACAGAATCATAGAATCAGCCGGGTTGGAAAGGATCTCTGAGATCATCAAGTCCAACCCTTGATCCAATACTGCCGTGGTTACTAGACCATGGCACTAAGTGCCACATCCAGTCTCATCCCAAAAATCTCCAGGGACAGTGAATCCACCACCTTCCTGGGCAGCCCATTCCAATACCTGATTACCCTCTCTGTAAAAAATTTCTTCCTAATATCCAACCTAAACTGCCCCTGGTCAGCCTTTCCGTGTTATAAATAACCAACCAAATTATTGTTGCTTCCTTCACTAGCTTTGCTCATTAACTTCAGAAGTTTAACATTCATCACAGCAAAACAGAACAGTGACATGCAGGTCTTCCTAAATTAAAATAAATAAATAAATAAATAAATAAATAAATCAGTATGTTTTAGCAAGAGGGCATTATTGTAAATTGCTTGGTCAACTGAAACATCATTATTTGCTGTTCAGAATATCTGTACATTCAACACATACTTTTCTTATCACAAAATATGCAAAAATAATCTTCCATTAAACATTGTCTAATTCTGTTCTAACTAATATTTTCCTCCTCCACTTTTGCCTCCCACTGAAATCAAACCTATGCAAATACATAACTTAATGAACATGGAAAACTGCCTTCTCCTCCCCCTGAGAATGGGCGGAGAAGATCTGGACTTTTGAGACTCCTTTTTTTTGTGGTAGGCATTTTATAAAACCAGAGTGAAGTTAAACCTGAAGAGACATCTGACAGTAACATTGAAGATCTTGTAAGGAACCCATGGAGGATAGTGGAGAAATGGGAAAAATTTTTTAACACCTTTTAACATTGAGGAGGGCATTGTATGACCTGTATCATTCATATATTAGCTTTTAGCTATACTGTTAATATTGATTATTTTGTAGTGTTTAAGGGACCCAGTCAAAAAGATCAGGTAGTGTGCAAACAAGGAAGAGGAGTGCATGCCTACCCCAGGTTAGAGCCAAAACACACAGAAGTCAGCCCTCTCCACTGTCCTTGGTACAGGCTCTGGAAGAGAGGAAGCCCTTTTGCACGCAAATGCAAGTGTGTATGTGGAGTTGCCAGTTTGTTTGAATCTTTTACCATGGTACACATCTGTGTGATTCAATATAAATCCATGTGTCTCCTTAACAGCAAATTATTGTAACATACTGTAAAAATGTGTCTAAAACATTTAATGGCTGCATCCACAGTAGAAATGTAATTGTTTACAGTGTGTGACTATGTAAATTTAATTGTAAAACTCTCTCAATTATATACCTAGGTTATTGCAAATCCACACTAAGCACAGCAGTAATCTCTGCTTATGTGCATGTAAGTACACACACATACTTATATATGGAAATGAAGAAATTTAAAGACCATTGTCATTTCAGTAGTGCATCCATTTGATGCAAAGTATCTATGAAGACTTTCAAATGACGGTCAGATATCTTTCTGACAATATATATCTGTACATATTGTACCGCAATCTGTAGCAATGTCTTTTGCAACGAATCCATCTCAGTGTGTTTGTATATAAATATATATGTATATAGACATCCAGAGATGCATGTACATATGGATGTAATTTTTTTTGTACATAGAGGTATTGATTCATTACTGAAATAGTTATGTTTTAAATCCACACTGATTTATTTTCAATATTTTTGTGTTTATATATGTGTGTGTGTGTGTGCGCGCGCATATACACTTCTATGAATCCAGTCTAGCAAATAATGCATCATTCTGCAAGAAATTACAAATGCTTTTTTAAAACTAAGAAATATTAGTTGTGTATGAAAAGGAAATGGATACTTCATTATGATTATGCCTGTGTCTGCAGGTGGTAAAAAAATACCCCAAACAGAAATAGTGAAAAGGTTAGGCTTTCTGGAAAGAAAATGCAATTATTGTTGAAGGTTGTAAATAAATGAGTACTTCACATTTTGTCAGCCAAAAGAATCTGAGGAGATTTTGAAGACTTAGATCTGTAAAAAATATCCCTATGAAAATATGTTGTAAGTCATCTCAAACTTCAAGAAAAGTGAACTGCGTTAAAAGAGGATGTGGCATGAAAAATTTGAAGTGGTTTGTGGCCCAAAGCTGCAAACATCACATGAGAATAATTCTACACACAGTTGTCTGATTGAAATCAGTTACTTAAACCTAATATGTTTTATAATATTGGTCATTCAGTCTGGCTACAGTGCAGTTAGACTTGCTGGAAATTTTCTTTTGACCTGTAAGTCCATTCTGGTAGCATGGCTTTTCATAGATATGTGTGACAGTGCTGTAGTCACTGTGTTGCACATTATCCGTGTTCATCTGCAAGCGTATCTGTATCCCCATCTGGACCCAAAAGTAGTTCTCTGTCAGTGGTGAATATATATGTGCATATAGATAGGCATGTGTGTGTACAAAGACAGAGACTATGAGGGAAGGCAGACGGACAGATGGTTGACGAACTTCTGTGCTCGAACAGACACGCGTGTGACATTTGCACACCAGCTGCTCCGTGTATGGCTGTATCTGTGGTGAGACTCAAGAATTTCTTCTTTGCTCTCAATCAGAGAAGAAAAATTATCACGGAGAAGGGTGGAAAAGAAAAGTGACATACCAAGTATCTTGCAGAAGGAAAACACTGGGTAAACGCAAGGGCAGGTGCCACACTTCAGGCGCGACATGCCGCTCCGTTTCTGATGACTTTGGAAGAGATTGCATCAGACTGAGAATGGCTTATGAGCTGGTCCTCTGTGAAAGGATTACTTTCCTGCACTTGATTTACCCAAATTTTAATTTGGAGAGGATGCAACATTTATACTGAAATTAGATAATTTTTGAAAATGCCCTATAGTGCCATGAATACCACATAGGCCTTAATTTACCATGTCATGCCATGAACACGTGGAGAAAAATTACTTTATGGCTTGAATCTTTAAGCAGGTGCTTAGCATTGCCAGACCTCATTGAGTTCTACTAAATTTAGAATCTTGGATCAGTACCTGAGAGGTCTTGCACGCTTTTTTGGAGTGGTTCTAATAATTTGTGTTCATGTGTAATTTGTAAGCAGCTGAATCAGGGTGTGATTAGTCACAGCAAGAGGGTTCTTGAAGATAAAAAAATATTTCTTTTGTCTAATTGGATAATTAAAATGAGATTTAAATAATTTTTCTCAATGACTATAGTAAATTGAATAGATCTTCAGACATGTCTTTATCCATATTATTATAGGTACAATTACTAACGTAATGAAATAGAAATTTTTATTTAAGATATGTCATTAAGCAGTTTTATATGGGCAGTGTGTTAGGATGTGTATAAACATGTAAATTTTGTTAAAGGGAAAGTTTTCATCCCTTTACTAGGACTTCTTGTCTCATTTCATCTTGCAAATGACATTGTTCTGTGTTTGCTGTTATTTTATAGCAAGATTTCACATTCTCAATATGAGAGAATTTCCTTTAAGTCTGATAAATTGAATTTCCTTGCTAGTAATAAAGTTGACAAGATTACTGAATATTTGATCATAAATCCTTTTTTTCAGTTTCAGTTGTTAAAACTACCAAAGAAAGAAACTGTTTTCAGGTGTTTTCTTGGTCCAGAAGTGATTTTTTTGCAAAGGCTCCTAAGAAAGTGATTGTCTATTTTCTCTCAATTTCATAAATTAGAAATTAGAAGCAAAATTTAGTTTTGTGGTTTTTTCAAAACAAAGCCTTGAAATTTGAGAACAGGAATAGCATTTCAGTTTTGTCAATCAGGGAGTGAAAAAATTTTTTTTAAGTTTTTATGTCTGATTTTTTTTTTTATGCTGGAAGAGATTGTGTTTGAGATGAAAAGACATCTTGGCTTTGAAAATAGAGGTTCACTGCATATTGCTTACTCTTCTAACTTCAGGAAGCCATTACAGAGGTGATTGTACTTAAGGATAAAATATCCATATTAAAGCTCTCACCCAAGCTTCTAAACATTCTTTTGATTCTTTGAAATACAAAACCATATTAATAGATTGTCTGGCAATTAATCCATCAGTATTATAAATATATCAAATAGCTGAAGCATTCTGCCATCTTGCTCTTGGGTCAGAGAGTAGAGACAGCCCCTGTGGTAGCCCGCTTGGAAAGCAAATGAGTTGAATCCAGATTTTTTGGTGGAGTAGTTTGTGGAAAAGGTATAGCATCTTGCAAAGGTACAGGCTGTGTTTTCATAGCAGTGGTACCACAACTGAATGCCAGTGTTGACTGAAACACTGACACCGAGGTGGTGGGAGGCTGATTGGCAAGACAGGGCCTCTTAGTGCTATAGACCAAAATAGTCTTAAAAGGAATTAAAAAAGCAGGAGGCAGCTAATGCAAATATCAGAGCATCAGCTTATCGAATGCGTGATGGGAGACTTCACAGCAAGGGGCCCTTTGCTTGCAGACCAGTTGCAGCCTCCAGACGGACTGCAGCTGATGTATTAGTTTTCAGGAGCTGTGCTGTGACAGCAATCTGGAGGTTTATATGTGAATGGAGCAAGTACACCTCACCCACAGAGTGGAAAATAAGGCAGCATGACCTTGACAACCCCGTAATCTAGCTGAGCATCCAGACTGGGTCCACAACAGCCATGGTTTCTCTGTCACAGGGGCTGCATCTTCTGGATGCTGTCACTAACCAGGCAACAGTATCTCTGTCCTGTCTTGATTCCTACCAGACTTCCTCCTCCCTCCTCTCCTTCTACTTGCAGGAGTTGTTCTCAGGCTCTGACTGTGCCCTACAGTGCACACTGCACTTATGGAGGTGAAGGTGCACACTGTTCTGGTCAGTGAGGGTAGTCTTCGTGTGTCCTTCCTCTCCTTGAGAGCCTCTTACTAAGACATGCAAGGAGAGTTCTGACATATCTGTGGTGCAGTTAGAAGGAGAAGTGGTTACAATCAACACACTGGAGAACTATAGGCACTGTTTTGCAGACCCAACCTCTGTGTGAGGTGAGACTTACAGGAGTAGTGTAAACAGGGAAAGACAATATGTACATTCAAGCATTGCACAGCAAGTGGAAGTCTCTCCAGTGGTTTTTAACGTTTTCTATTAGTATAAATATTTTATTTCCTTGCAATGTCAGATCTCTTCAAGAACTAGTATACCTGGTGCTCAAACTGAAAAATTCGCCTGCTTTTATCCTGATATTAACAGGAGCTACACTTAGATGTAATTGTGGTAGGGACTGGATATTGGCAATAATAGTTAGCATGTTAATTGCTTTAACTCTCTTAAGCATTTTGTGACTGCCTGATCTAAAAAACCTGTCGTCTTGCCTGCGTGATTTCTTTACGTATGAGCTAATTCTCTTCGAATACCAGCTTACCTGAGGCTGCACTACCAATATCCAAGATAAGTTTTGAAATTAGAAGCTGCTGGCTGTTTTTGTTTTCCCGTCATAAGATGCTGTCCCTGGAGATGCTCAGCCGCAGCGAGCTGTGCTCACAATGATCTTATAGTAGGTGCCAGAGGCATTCTTGGTATAAATGAAAATCCTCTTTGTTTCAGCTGATTAACTTACCCTAATATAGCACTTAACTGATACAGCAGTCCAGCTTTCCTTTGTTGGTAGAATGGTTTCAACAAATACTACATTAGTTTTTCATGGGATGTACATTCCCATAAAGCCTCTACCTGGAAAGAGCTTGGTGCTCCTGTGCTCCTCTTCCCATCCCATCGCATTGCGGGTTGGTAACACCACTCACCTTCTCCGTGTCATATTCAGCTACAGTCAAGTCTGAACCATTTTACCTGCATGAGATTGCTGAGGTACAGGTCAGACAGTGCCTGGAGAGCGACTGTTGTATGGCTTCTTGTGTTCATGTCATCAGTGAACTCCAAGGGCTCTGTAACCACCCATTAGTGCCAGGGTTATGTATTCCAAAGACAGAGGGTACAAAATCTGAGGTTTACTAAAAGTCACTATTCAGAATGACTACACACGAATAAGACATGCATTTTTATGCCTAATGATATTATAAGAGGTCTTACCTTATTATTCAAATATCTTCGATTGTTAGGGGTGATGAAAGCATAAACCAAAAAAAGATGGTACAGCTTTATATCTGAAATTCCAGATACAGAATGAACTTAATAAAGTTCGTAACATTTGGAAGATCAAATTGTTGGAAAAAAAACCCAAACCATCATCAGCTTAGACTCCACTTCTGATCTGTGATCAGAAGGTTTTATGCAGTCTTATAATGGGTGTAGCACACTGTTCTGTCAGAACAAGACAGAATATGAGAGAAAGGGACTAAAACTTCTGCAAATATTTACATAACTCGTTGAATACTGAGGGGTAGGAGTACCCAATATTGGCCTGTCCTTTAAAGGACACTATTTTTAAAAAATGTTTAATCAAGAGTCAATTGAGGTGAACTTGCATACTTATTTTAATACACTGATATTGCTCTTACCCTGAGGCTGCAACAAGGACTGGCTATGTGCTTAATTAAAAATAATTCTTCAATATGCACATATGTAGTCCCAATTACATATGGAAGCACATGAACTCCAAATAGTTGTGAACAAATGCAAGATTAGGGCCACTGAGGGCAGTTTGTCCACAGGACCAGAAAATGGACTTAGTTATATTCTGTTTTTTGTTGTTGTTGTTGTTGTTGTTGTTGTTGTTGTTTTTTGTTTTGTTTTGTTTTGTTTTGTTTTGTTTTTTAATTATTCATCAGTGGATTGTAGAACAATATCATTTGTTTTGGAAACAATTCCATGCTGTCACGGTGGAATATTGCAGTGTTTGTTATAGTCTATCAACTAGCCATACTCGCAACTCCTTAATATCTCTTTCAGTTTTTTATCATTTATGTACTTTCTCTCAAAATAGCCAGTATACTCAAATCTAGTAATCAACAAGTTGAGTACCAGAACAATCCTTTTATCTATCTTTCTCTGTTCTGGCATTTAAGAAATCACAAAAGTCGTGCTTTGGACATCCTTATTTTTCCCCACATTCCAATATAAACAAAATAATGATTATGAAGGCACTAAGGACCACTTGCACCAAAGAAGTGTTTGTTCTGGAAAGGAGACTTAGTACATGGAAACTTTCTCCTGGGAACAAGCATTTTTGTTTGAATAATATGCTACTGGCTTGTAGTGAATTGTGGTGTTTTCAAACTGTACTGCTGACAACATTTTTAAGTAGAATACCCTGAAGGAGAGATGATGCATGTAAGCAATTGGACCATGTATCCTCCATATACTTTTTGAATTTTTCATAAATGCATTTTGTAAATGTCTTCTTTAATTCCCATGAGAGCTTGTTTGGAGAACGGAGAAGGTGAGAGAGTGGAGACAGACTTAATGAATCTTTAAGAGCAAATTTTCAGCTGCTTCCACCGAAACCTAAAGCCATGGAGCAGCTTGTTTCCCGGCAGCCAGGAATGTCACGAAGAGCCTGCATCCCACTTCCTAGAAGCAGGCTGAGGTGGTGAGAGCGCGGTCGCGCTGGCAGGCCGGGAAGCGCCGTCTGTTGCAATGCCGCCCGTGCTGTCGGTAACTCGAGTGCGCACAAGGCCGGCCCCGCGGGCTCGGTGCCTCCGCTATAAACCAACGTGCTCCGGCCGCACATCTTTCAGCCCGTGCTTCGCGGCGGAGAGGTGCAGGTGTGCCAGCAGCACCAGAGGAGGTAGGGCGCTGCCTCACTACAAAATGAAAGCAGATGAGCTGCCAATGGCAGTTGTCAGTGCCCGTAAATGTTCTCTCTGAGCTCATTTAGCACTTTCCTTTTCCTTTGTTTTTCCCCTTTGTGGAGTAAAGCAAAGCTTTGTGTGTACTAGGAATGTGGGTGAGGGGTGGGGGCAGTGCCATTAGGGGACTGAAATTGGAGAGTGTTACAGTAACAGGCAATGGCCATCATTAATTTCTGTGCAAATAATCTTCTGCTGTGATGTCTCTCTTCATATATGAAGAAAACAGAAATATATTAAGTAACATACACATGACATTTTGAAATTATGCAGTGATACTTTTTTAAATTACTTTTGTTGAGCAGAACTAATTTGCCTTCAGTTTTGCCGCTAGTGATTTTCGGAGCATCTTGTGTGTAGCCCTGTGTGAGCAGTGAGTCTTGCACACAGCTAGTGGGGAAGAAGCAAACGCTTTCAAAACAGGAAAATTTGACTGAATGCTGGCAGGAGCTCAAAAGCAATTACATACTCTGAAGAGGTACTCTTAGTTCAGTTTTACAAGAAAGTAAATGTCAGGGCAGTTGAATCCCCTTCAAATGAAACAGTTTGACTGGGGAAAGCATAGGTAGTGGGGCTTTCTATGTCTTGTGACTCTTGCTTGTTGAAAGTGATTTGTAAGAAAAAAAATAATTTTTTAATGTATTTTTGCTGTGAATCCTTCATTGCTTTTAAAAATTGTTAAGGTTCATGTCACTTGAGATTCACACCTGAAGTCTTTGCTTCCTCATTGTCACAAGTGGTTCTGTGTTACTGGTCCATATAGGATTGCTTAAGCTGTCAAATTGGTTAGTGAAGGGCTTTTTTTCTCTTGACTACCTCTAGAGAGCATGGGTACATTTTCAAGAGAATCTGAATTGATCATTTAAGGATTCAGGATTCTGTCAATGTTGGAGAAAGTCAGAGTCAGGAAATGTCTCACTTAAAGCAGGTTAGTAGCAGTTAAACAAAATTTACATTAATTTTATTACTTTTTAGACAATTGGAGGGGAAAAAATAGTTGGTGTCAGTGGCAAATGGCAATGGTGGTAAGACTGGTAGCCCCTGTGGAGCACCAAGAAGGTTATTTATGTGAACGGCTGTTTTACACAGAGCCGACTGGGAGGGAATGGCAAGGTTCCTCATCCTCAGTCAGGTACTCCTCATGGCTGTCCAAAGACATGTCCAAGCACCTTTATCTTGCTGAAGAATGTTTTTTTCTCTGTGGGTTATAAATGTTACATTTTATTTTTACTGTTCCAGAAACGGCGTTTGACTCACTGAAGATTTAAAAACCGACAGCACCACAGAGCCATGTGGGACGAAAGGGGATTTTAGTCTCAAGTGGCAGAATCAAGTCATAAGAAGTAAAGAGATTTGGATGGTTTCTCGCTAAATTGAAGTTATGTAGAAAGCCTCTGAGACTGCTGCATCTCTCCATCCCACTTCTACTGCACGGAGACGCTGCTCTTGGCCTTGGACATTAATAAAATGCTGGATTCGGTCAAGTGTGTCCTGGTGGGAGACTCTGCGGTTGGGAAGACATCTCTCTTGGTACGTTTCACCTCTGAGACTTTTCCAGATGACTACAGACCCACTGTATATGAAAATACTGGAGTGGATGTCTTCATGGATGGTATGCAGATTAGCTTAGGTCTTTGGGACACCTCTGGCAGCGATGCCTTCAAAGGCATTCGCCCCCTTTCCTACCAACAGGCAGATGTGGTATTAATGTGCTACTCGGTGGCAAACCACAACTCCTTTCTGAACCTGAGGAACAAATGGATCGGTGAGATCCGCAGCCATTTGCCCCGCATCCCCGTTTTGGTGGTGGCCACTCAGACTGACCAGCGTGAAACGGGTCCCTACCGTTCCTCCTGCATCAGCCCGATAGATGGGAAGAGGCTTGCCCAGGATGTGCGAGCCAAAGGCTATTTGGAGTGCTCTGCCCTCAGCAACCGAGGGGTGCAGCAGGTGTTTGAGTATGCTGTGAGGACAGCAGTCAATCAAGACAAAAGGCGGAACAGGCGGAAGCTCTTCTCCATTAACGAGTGCAAAATCTTTTGAGGACTCTCAGCAGTGGTTTTGCTCACGTTCGTTCTTTCTGTTCTCACACAAAGATACTGCAGCAGAGAGAATGGGAGGTGAATCAAGGGAGGGCTCCTCGCAGGACCACAGTGCAGGTGCCTCATGAGACGGATGTGCTCTCTGTCTGATTCTCTCCCCCAAACACACATGGGCACTATCTTGAAAAACAAAAGGTGCAGGTATATGCCCTTATTCACAAGGCTGTGTTTGGATTTTGCTAGCCTGGACTGGAGCAGGCCTAGCCTGGATATCTGCAGATAACAGCTGTGCTGATTTCGTTGTTGTTTCTGTTGATGTTCTTCAGTTGTTGGTTTGTCTGCATCTGCATTTATTTAATGACAAACTTCTGCCTGGATCAACCCCTCCCTTGTTCATGTGGATTTTTTTTCCTTAAGAACTTGGCATATAAAATCTGACCATTGTGTATTCTATTTAAAGGAATCTTGTATACATTGTTGTAAAATCCTGAAAGTTTGTTTTAGTATTTTGGAGGTTTTCCCTTTAGCTAACCACAGAAGCAAATTGTCCTATCCATGTAAAAAATGGCCTGCAGGGAAGCCTAGCACTTCTTAGACATGCCCAAGTCATCGCATAAGTCATCAAATCCAGTACATCCAGCATAGGAACGATCAAAACTTAGTGGCACTTGGCAGCTGTCTGGCAGCTTTGTGAGATTTATTTTGTTACATTATTCTTGTTCCTCAGCAATGTGGTCAAACATGGGAAGCTAATCTGAGTCTTCCTAGACTTCACCAGGTTACAACGCCAGAAGGGGTTGCTGTCAGGGCTGGTTTAGACATGTTGTTGGGGTGGCAGAGACGAATCTCTGCTACCTACCATCACTTCTGTTGTCCCTGCTGTAATTCTGGACACAAAAGATTTCAGTCTCCAGGGATGAAAGCTATTTCATAAGCACTAAAATTTTCACATATTTTTAGTACACTTTTTTTCAAAGCAGTGGGTTTAGTGAAACTGGTCACCTACAGCAGTAAACAATTAAGTACATGGCAATGTTGGATTTGTATATTTAGAATGGCTAAACAATTTTTTTTTTTTTTGAGTTTGCATACTAATTTTGACTGCCTGGGCTGTATCAAAGTAAGACTGAAACAGGCTTTCTATCCTGGGGAGCTTGTCAAGTCTGAGAGTCAAATCCTGACGCACCTACTCAGGCCAAGTTACCCTCCTGCACAGAAAGCCAGGCTAAGCAGGTGGAAACTCTGGGTATGTAAGAGAACTCTGCTAGAAGATGGAGTGGGCTGAACACACATTGCTGTACAGTCCCCTCCTCCTCAGATTATCTGTCTCCTCTGCCCTGCACCATCTCTGAGGTCTTGCAGATCTGTCTCATCCCGAGGTTTCTGCTGCCCACAGAGGAAATCCTCCAGGGGGATTTCTTAGTACAGCAAGATTTTCGTTGTCCCTTTCCCTATCCTTCAACTAGCTCACTGACCTTTGAGGGGCTTATAGCTTGGTGCCATAAAAGATGGCACATAGCACAATAGGATTATCTCACCTGTGGTGTAGGTGAGCAAGTATTTTCATTGCTGGCACCTTGAATACCAGGACACTTCATGTCATTGCCCCACCAGTTTCTAGAGTGTTGAATATTTACCACTCATCAACTTGATTACAAGGGAGGCTTCTGGTCATAAAAATATACTGGTCTCATGTGAGGTTTTTATGTAAACTTTAAATCTTCACAAGCTTCTGTACCTGTGC
This sequence comes from Lophotriccus pileatus, assembly GCA_035583135.1. Lineage (NCBI taxonomy): Eukaryota > Metazoa > Chordata > Aves > Passeriformes > Tyrannidae > Lophotriccus > Lophotriccus pileatus. The sequence continues at coordinate 49,709,042 of JAWWES010000133.1, read as the reverse complement.
ACACAAGATATCCCACCACCACCCATCTTTCCTGAACTCTTCTCTTTCCTACTTCTCTTTCTCCTCAGGTGTTGATTGCAAATCCCTTGCCCCTGAAACACTAAAACTGACATATTTGTAGAAGAATTTGAATGCCATTGAACTTATGTGGAGTTACGCAAGTGGCTGAGTATTTGCGGTCCTTGGTTACAAACCTGTTGGCTTTTGTTTCTGTATCTCAACTTCTGTAGTGCCTCTTCGCTGAAAGTCCTGAGTTGTACAACCCTAATTTGAAAGTATCCATTGTTACTGTTCGGATATTAAAGATTGCATGCAAAATGCCATGTTGTGACTCTTCAAGCCTGTTATTAATTTGGGACATTTTTGTTATATTCCCCACTCCCCTCACAGATTTAATACCTGGTTTCATCTTTTTTTGAGACATATTTTTCTGGCATGCTCTATTCAATGATCTTTTTGTTTGTTTGTTTGTTTGTTTTAATCTTTGGGGGTTAAGGTTTGTTTACAACAGTTCATGTTTTTATGTGCTGAAGAGCAGTAACCGCTAGGCCAGAATGCTGCGTTGTGGTATCTGCCACGGGGTGCTGGATTCAGTGACCAGAAGGCTCCAGAGACTTGCTGTCTCAGACAAAGCCAGATAAAGGTGTGCTCCAAAATCACACTGTAACAAGCTTCACAAAACTTGTTCCGGTGTGTTACGAAATTAAGAATTCAGTGTTTGCTGCAGTTCAGTGAAGCAAAATGGAGAGCTTCACTGAGTCGCTTCAGCTGATGATAAAGGATGCAGAGGGATTTTAGGGTGGCTTGATACGCTCTTGATTGTACATCCTAGAGGCAGTGCAATGTGTAAGACCACTGAAAGCCAGCTGATTTTTAAAATCAGATTGGAAAGAGTATAAAGTAACACGGGGACTTTTGTTAGGTGCTCTGCTCAGATTTTCATAGCCTGGTTATTTTCAAACTCTCAAAGCTAAAACGCACTTTTCACTGGGAACCAACTGTAAAGCGCATATATTTTAGTACCTGTAATTATGCAGCTGTACATCTGATGTGCTAAAAAAGTGTGACAACCCCAGTACAGAGGCTGAAATCTGGACACACTGGAATTCAGACGAAAATTTGGCCAAATGGCTTATTGGGGTGCGGGGCTTGCACAATTGCATCCACGTTGCCTGTCGTGGAACAATGTTGCCTGTCGAGTGCACACTTGCATCCACGTTGCTGAGGTCTCCTGTGAAACCCTCCCAGGGTAGGGGTAGTTTTGCTTATGTTTACTTGAGCAACAGTGTCCTTGGGTATCGCTGAGGGGTTAAAATCCGGCTCTGGAATTCAAAATACATTCAAATACACATGTGACGTTTCAACTTCTTTTGCTCTGAAAAACAGCAAAACAGAAACAGCCTTGCCTCAGTCGGGTCAAGCTTTCAGCTGAGGGAAGAGACCCTGCCCAAATATTCTCCTTTTTTCTCAAGCCAATCCCTTTCAGTTGTTACTCCGTTGCTAATCTTATTTTTGCTTGCTATTAGCATAGGTTAAAAGTTAAAAAAAAAAAAAAAAGGAGAGAATACTTGGAACTTAAAATGAGAGAAGCAATAGCAGTGTTATTTATTTTTGTCACTGTCTGACTTCTCATTTTGACAGAAAAAGTAATTTTGGATCACTTTAATGAATTCTGCAAGTCAGATAAAAAGTTGAATATATATGTTGTTGTGATTAAAATTAGAAAATATTTTTATAGCAGAAAGAAAAAGGATTTTCCTTCAGTAATTTGCAAAATGAGAGGAGTACAAGTTGCATTATTTTAAGCACAGATTTCCCAAGTTTTTTAACTTACTGATATGCAGCATACAATATAAATATTTTGTAAGATTAAACAATATGTTTCAGATCTTCTGTCTTGCCCTCCAATTTTTCATATGGAAAATTATCCAAGCTTGTTAAATAGAACTGATACTGTTTTGCCTGATATTTGCAATCAACAGTTTGCAAATCTTTGTGCAATTTTTGTGGGTACTCTGTGATTCCTGAAGTGTATGAACACACACTATGTGATGCTTGTGTTGATAAAGAAAATGTGTCTAAAGGACACTATATATGGCACCATTATAAAAGAAGTCACCACAGGGATCAGACATGAAGGAAAAAGAAATGTCAGCACTCTGACATCTCAGCCTTTCCTGTATTACTATGGCATTCAAGTGAATGCAGCCATTAAAGTAATTTCTAATAAATGGAGCAGTTCATGTATTTTTAACACTTTCTCCTAATGCTTCTGCAGCACATGGCTCAGGTTAATACACAAAGAATAAAAAGCTTCATTTCAGAACATCAGAACACTTGTCTGCTCTTGCCTTTGTGAGCAAGTTAACTACTTTGACTTAATTAAAAGTCAGTTCAGCCTCTGAAACAAGCCAGAGATGAGCACAATCAGGTTAGCCAAACTTCCTTGCTCTGAACCGGCAGTAATGAATTTTGGTCTCTGGATGTGAGAAAACATATTTTATGTCTCAGAGGTTTCCTTCACTGTTGTCAGTGCAAAAGTTCAGTGTGTACCTGTCCTAGCTGACCTGTGTGCCCTTCACCTTGTGCTCTGAGCACAAAATTCAGGTCAAAACAACCTTTTTGCTTATCTAGATGTTTATATTGTGTAAGTGCTTAATTACTGCTGTGGGGACCTTTCCCCTGTCCTGGACCTCTTGCTCCATCGGGGTGCAACAACTCAGCTGCTGTGTGTCAGAGGGGCCTTATTACCCAGGAGGCAGAAGAGCAACACTACCAGGCAGCCCTACATCTTCAGCAGGGTAGAAGGGATGCTCCTCAGGGCTCCTCTTACCTGCATCATGGGCAAGTGCCCTACTCTGCAAACAGCTACAGTCAGACTTGTAGGTCACTTGTAGGTGCCTTTGCAGTAACAGATTTATTTTGTGTGCCATTTCTAAAATCAGTGTCGGTCTCCAAGTCATTATCCAGGCTCTGTTGTGCTGGTAGCATGCTGCAGGACTCCAGCTGCTGCATTTTGGGGTCTCAAAGCTAAATCCAAGCTAAATCCTGTTCACATCCCTTCCTGAGTGTGGGAAGCTGGCCTCCAGCCTTGCATGAGCTGTGAATCAGGTAGTAGCTAACAAAATAATAGTTATCGCTGTCTTTCTGGTTATGAAGAAGTGAATGAGTGACATGTCTGTCTCAGATCTTTCACAATCACCTTACACAAGACTGGCAGAGGGGTTTCTGTCATTTCTTCTCTCACCTTGGGTATGATTCATGCAGAGGTGGAGAAGCAGGGCATGAGCCTGGTGGTGGTTGTTTCTGTCTCTGGAAAAGAGGAAGGAAGCGATGATTGATGTCTTCACTCAGTCTGAAGCGCTCGTTTGCCCGCGTTGGTAGCATTTCTAAGAAGTCTCCAGCAGGTGCTGGCTCCCACGGGCAGCCCAGCAGCTCCCAGCTCTGCCTAGGAGGATGCAAGTTCCTGGGGCAGCCCTCATGCCAAGACCTAGGAGTCTCCTCTCAGTTCCTGGGTTGCCTTCCCAAAATGCTCCATCGCTGTTCAGGTACCAAAAAAGGGTGAGATTTTCAAGTGCTGGCCTTGCTTTGAAAACTAAGGTCCCTTTCAAATGTCAGCTGCCCAGGATGTGGCTGTATCTGCTAGCCAGAGGTGGGGCTGTGGTGGCCAAAGATGCACAGCCAGTCTCAGGGAGTGAGGGGACAGACCCAAAATTGATACTGTTTGACTTGGTATATGAATTAAATATGTAGAAGCAACTGGAGGGAGGCTTAAGTGTCTTATATGCCAAACCGCTTGCAACACATAAGCACTGCTGAATTTTCTCTTTCTTGGAAAATTCTGGGGTTTTTAATTTGTAAAATGCTAAGTGGCTTTCTGGCTATTACCTTAACTCTTGCATTTATCTATCACTGTGAAGCAGGATTCCCTAAGAGACTGGTTTAGAACTTTTAATGGCTCTTGGGCATTAAAATATACGTATATATGTTAAATTATTATCTAGTATGTGGAATTTGTGCTGGTACTGATCCGTCATAGAATTATTGACCAACTAAACCAGAGCTGCAGCCTTGGCTTGTGATTAGAGCAGTGGCTTCGACAGTGAATGTCTGCTGTTCAGTCCCTCCTGCATTGTGCAGAGCTTGGCAAAGCTAGATCAGGTTGATGGGAAGCTTTCAAGTTTTACCAGGCTCTGGACCAGGCCTGGTAAAACTGCACAAATAAGTTTTAGATACACAACTCCAAACAGACCTATTCAGGATCAGCTTGAGCCAAACCAATTCACTTTGCCTGAGCCTGCTCCCCGTGGCTGACTGGTGGATGGCAGGCAGATGAACTGCAGGCATGACATGCTGCTGCACAGACATCCTGGCTGTCGCTGGCCCCACTTCTGCAGCTGGGTGACACTGAGCCATGGCTCTGCTGGCCCCCCACGGGATATGGGGAGATGGAAGTGACCCTTTTTTAAAGTACTTTCAATCAGTCATAAAAGACCTTTGTGCTTGTGGGTACTTTGGCGTTTGTCTGTCAGATGTTCCTGCTGACAGGTTTGACCTGAGGAGTTTGCTCTGAATGGATCTGTAACACAATTTATGGGATTAGGGCTTTCCAGCATTTCAATTCGCTGAAGTCACAGGGAGCAGGTAAACATAAGGGACAGAAAGAGAAGGTTCAATATATAACGATGCATTAACGACTTTACTATTTTAGCAGCTTGTAATCAATATAATGACCTTTTTAACTGCACAAAAGATGGTATGGGTTGAGCTAGCACCCGATTAATCAGTGATTTAGAAATCTAATTCTTCCTGAGGGAGTTATGCTGAATGCTGAGAGGCTAAAATAGAGGGAAGGTCTCTCCATAGTTATCCCTGTTCCTCTTTCTGGAGCAAGCTTTTGCATTCCCTGTAGTTACTGGACTCTGGGATGGACTGATCCCAGTGTATGCAACAGAAACATTCTTACAGTAAAGATTTAGTCCCCAGTCAACAGGTTTCACTGAAATGTCACCACCTTGAAAATATCACTGTTTCTTCTACTGGTAAACAAAAGAGGCTGAACACAATCTCAAAAAGAATTTAGCCTCAGCATGACCTGGGACAGTAGCTGTGAGGTGAGAAACTATGGGGGGTTTATCCTTAGAATTTTACCCTTCCATGATAAAATACTGGAGAGAAATTACCAATGTTCCCCCCAATGGTTCTTTCGTGATGGTAAAGATTTTTTTTCTGCAGTGGGAGCAGTCAGGAGTAATCATATAGAGACCCAGGCTCACGATGCAGTACAAAACACAACTTAAGGATATTAAGTCAAGGAGAGGAGCATCTGACTCCGCTCCACATCTTCCACAACTTTCCACCTGGGTGCCAAGAAAACTGATGCAATGTTCCTGCTCTGGAGCATTCTCAAGTTTTTGGTTCTCTGTTGTGTAGGGCTAGAGCTTTGTTATTTTTCCCTGAATACCCAAAGACATTTAAAGAAAATGAGACATCTTTACTGATGGTATTTCCCTGTTGCATTCATAGCTGACACATGCTTTTGACTCTCACATATATCATAATTCAACTTTTCATTTACAGATGAAAGAAATCCAATGAACCTTGCCTAGGTTCACAAATTAGTTGTGAAGTTGCTTCCACCCCACACCCCATCAAGAATAGCTAGTTCTGGTGCAGTCAGTCTTTGCAGCAGGTGACAGCCAATGCCAGTGGAGTTAAATCTTTGTGAGATTGCACAGCAGAGACTGGAGGAATATCAGTGCTTTGCTTATTACATATATGAGTGATACAGCTTTAAGCTGAGAGTACAAACATCATATGAAAACAGAGATGGGTTTTGAAGAGATCCAAGGCAGAAGGGGGTTGGTTAACTGGGCTAAAAGACTAAGTCCTGATTGAGATCTGGGACAAATCACTCAGGGATGCTATTGAATGATCCAGAATTAACAAAGTATTTGCCAAGCAGAAGAGCTTAGGTGTCTGCAGGGTAGTGCCCTGATATTGTACATATGACAGAAGAACCAAAACAATGGGAAAGCTGAAACCTGAGGCAGGGTGGCTTGAAAAAAACCTGCCTTTAACTGTGCAAAATCAGTGTGCTAAGCTGTGTGTGCTGTGACAAACATGAGAAGCTCTGAGTGTGGCCAGGCACAATAAGTGAGATGCAGAAGCAGCAGCAAACCACATCATGCCACTGGAGTCTACAAGAACTGTTAGAAGACACCTGGGATGGGAAAAGGAGAAGACAAAAGCCTGGGAGCTCAGAGCAATGAACAAAGCTGCAGCAGGAGATGGGCAGAGTCAGCATGATTGAGAATGGAATTACATTCACTTCTGTACAGTGTGGAGGTACATAAGCAACTGTGGTGCTAAAGGTAATTATGTACCTCTGGAAAAAATCCCCGGGCTGTGGAAAAAAAGGTGTGCCAGAGCCCTTGAGGACTTGCAGGTACAACAGAAAAATAGAGAGGAGCTGTGTCAACATTCAGGGTGGCAGTGACGGGTCCACAAGGCCATGTAGATGTCTCAGGGGCTGTGGCACATGTCTGACAGCAAGGCTAAGTCTAATTCTTACCATTCCCTGGTATGGCTTGGCTGATGATGAGGGGTGTAGAAGACAGTCCCTGAAGCAGGCAGCTTGTGCCTCTGCTGATGTGACACTGAGATACAGGCTTGCCACAACACCAGGTGCCACTTTGGCCTGGCTTTAACAGGGTGCAGTGGGCTTCAGGATCAGGCTGTAAGACACCGAGTGTGTTTGGAGCACCAGAATTTACAAGAGAATCTTGCCAGGATAATACAGCATTCACAGCAAGAGGTGTAGAAAAAAATATTGAAGTAAAATAATGACAAGTTCATTGTATGCCCCCAGTGTGTGCACAGCTTTGTGTGACAGCAAGCAGCTGTGAGGGACTTCGCACCCCTGCACACATCTCATGATTTGGTGCTCCCAGTAGGATGCAAGTGAAGGAGCCACAGCTGGATCAGGCAGTGACTGTGGCAGACTGAGTTCTGCTCATTCTTGGCCTCACAAATACTGTGCAGGACACAGAGGGCGAGCAGGAGACAGAATTAGTCCAGCAGGGTCAGACTCAAGTCTGGAAAAATAGGCTTTCTGTCACTACTTCTTATTCACTGGTTCTACAGCTGAAGGGATCTGGTAACCACTTCAGAACATCAGCTAGGTGGGTAGGACTGTCACTTACAGAGGGCAGTGCAGGAGCTCAGTTATCCTTTGTGGATTGAGGATCAGGGCATGGGGCTGGTGCCAGGCCTATTTGGACTCAACTAAGCAGCAGGAGATGTGGAAAGTACAATTGTCATGTGCCTCATTACATCAGTTGGAGGTGTAAAGAATCCATTGTGTTCAACAGTGCAGCCATATTTTTGTTTCTTCATGAGGCATGGAGCTTAACCAAGGGAGCCAGCCTCTAGGACCATGCTTCCTGTTGACCATTCCAAATACTTGGAGAGGAAAACTCCCTTGTGAATTACTCTGCATCCATATTCTGAAGGTTGTTTCGGACAAGACCTGAAGTGTCACCTGCTGATGTGGTGACCACATTCTTGGGTTTGAACCCATCAGCAACACAATGAATTAGAAGCTGCCAGCTGCTAGAAGTCAAAAGAGCAATACACTTTTCTTGTTGCTCCCCAAATGGCCAGTTTAGCACAGTAGACTCCCATCTATTTCAGTTCAAAGACCTCCACTGTTGATCTTACCACATATGATCTTGCCATACAACCGGCAAGATCATTAAGTAACAGGTCTGCATCTTGTGCCTCTAGTGGGTCCCAGATCAATGAGAAAGCTCTGTCTTGATATAGCAAATGTTGATCAAACTGCAAAATGAATTGAATGTGACAGAGGTGCTGCTTGATCACAGCAAGGCAACTCCCCTAAGACACATATATACCCAAACATTCTACAGTGCAATGAGTGTTGAGGTCACAGAACGAAAAATATTGGCAAGCTGAAGGATAGAGATGATGCAGTCTGCAAAAGCTGACACCACCTCTATTTTGTGATCACTTCCCTATGCTCTTTGGAGGTAAGTGCAAATGCTGCCAGTGGTGTAACAAGAATCCAGTTGTGTACCAGTGCTCTAATAAGCTCAAGTCTGAGTCAATCCCTGAATGATCCAACAATGCACAGAGTTAGCATTATCGGCCACAAAATTAAGCCCACAGTAACTAGCACAAACAGGAATAATCTTTTTTTTCTTTCTCTGAGGTTCTCAGCAGTTTGTTTAGTGAACTATTTTTACAGCACCACAAACCTGCACTTAGTTTCAAATTCACAGACAGCTTGCACATATTGCAAGGAATAATTTACAGTTTTGAGGTGTATATGGTGTAGCTAAGGGGAACTTAGTTCAAACATATGTAAAATACAGTTTACTGGGATGGTCTGCACACCTGCAGATGGGAAGATCTGAGGAGCAGTTTAGGTTCAGAGCTGTGCTTGACTGCTTTATCAAAAAGTAGAGAAGAACAATAACAGCAACATTGGTGGAGGCTCTAACAATGAGAGGAATGTAAGGATGTGGTTTGCTCTCAAAAAGGTCTTCAAAGAAGGCAGAAGGGGGAAGGAGGGGAGAGAGGTGGGCTGCTGTAAGCAGAACAGCAGGAGCTCAAGCATAGTTAAAGGAAATAGCTGAGGCTGTAAAAAATGAAAAAGGTTACTGAGAACTGAAGAAACTGGACAAGACATCATGTGGTTTGAAGGAATCTTTTCCTCAGCTCGGTGATCCTGTTTTCAAAAGCTGTTTGTGGTGTGGTTTACAGCACATGAAGGTATTTGAACAATTTTTTCTGATGCTTCTTCTGTCAGAAGAGCAGTGTGATATCCCAGACTAGGAATTATTGGTCAAAGGGCAACATGAGGAATGACCTGCATTTGATGGTCAAATTGAAGGGCTCTCCTCTGAGGTCGGTCTGTACCATACAGAAAAGTCTGGAAGGACAGGTAAGGCCACCCTCAACCCAGTGCTCTCAGGCAGTTAAAGGTAAAGTAATATACCCCCTTAAAAAGACAACTCTGCTTTGTGCCTGTGCTGTGGCAGGCTGTGACACCTGTGCATGGCCCTCTGCACGCCTTCCCACCACCTGCTCCTTTCCCAAACCTCGTCCAGGGCTCAGGCCACATGTCCCTGGCTCAGGGAACCGTGGCACAGGGGATGGGGAAATTGCCCCTTGGCCTGTGCAGCTCAACCCAGGGCCAGGAGCTTAGTTCTGTGCCCACAAGGAGAAATCTGGGCTCAGGAGCAAGTGGAGTGGCTATTTCAGAGGTGCTGTGTTGGGAGGGCTGTGCAGAGAGGGCAGAAGAGCATCTGTGTATGCCCTGTGGTGTGAGGATGCACCAGGTCTGTGATACCCAGTGACACCAAATGGTTGTAGCCAGGGTGCAGTTGTGATTGTGGCAATGAAATGGCTGATACTTCCCTCGGTGCTTTGCAGCCTGCATACTTAATACAAACTGAACTGGTAAGGAAACCCAGGGCTTGGTGAACTTGGGTTGCTAAAGAAAAGGTTTCCAAGATACAACCTCATGCAAGCCAAGCTTTGCATCTAACTTAGGAGGTTTTTACTCTGCTGGGAGTCAAGCTGTGGGTTTGCTGCCCAGGTTTCCAGGGAAGCAGCCTGCCAAGCATGGAGCAGTTTGCATAATCTCATTTGCCAGTTGAGTGACTGGGGTAAAAATCACTTTGTGCTAAGGGAGACTTCAGAGCATGTGCTGTGGGACCTGCACTCTCCTGTGCATCCTGCAGATATTAGTGACCAAGTGGCATATGATGGCACATAGTTCCCCTGGATTATAAACTCTACGTAGTGATGGGTTTTGGCAGGGTTTGCTTTTGGCACAACATTACTCTGAGCATAGCTTAGAGCAGAGCTGTTGGCCCAAAAGTGTTTCAGATCCACGTGCCCATCTGTGTGGCACTGCAGAAGAATTGTCAGCAAAGAAGCATTTACAGAATTGAACAAACAAAAGATTAGCAATCAACAGCTGTAGGTAATGTGGTCGTGGGCTATGTTCTCTTACTTGAAAAAGCGTTCTCACGGGCTCCATCAGCGCCAGCCGTTTGCAGATGTACAGCGGTGTGGGAAGGAGTCTGCTTCTGCCTCCCACCCACTCTTCCAAAAAGCAAACCTAGAAGCATAGCAGAGATAGATACTTCTGACATGTGATTCCTTTGGTCTGTTCCAGACACTGGTGAGGTGAACCATGCCCCAGGAAAACATGTTGCTTGCTCTCGACTGTGAAAGCAGCCTAGACAACTCGCTCAGCCAGAGGTGTTCAGGTGCTCAGCCATACTGTGACAGTTGAAGATGGGGGGGTTCATTCCACCCTTGTCTACAGACACTGTGCACCGACCACAGCACAGCTGTGGGCCCCTCTGTGCCCTTTCTGATACGGGTCTGGTGAGTCCTGCTGCAGCTATTGCTGCCGTCGTGCCTGTACATCCCAGCAGAACAGGTGAGGCTGTCTTTCCCAGGGATCTGTGTCTCAAAGGTGTATGAGTCCAACTCAGATCACAGCTTTTTCACATTTGCAAGACATTTTTAAGAGCTGAGTAGCCCCGAGGTTTTTACTCTTCCACTGAACGTAATTGAAATTTGCCAGTTTGTGAACAAATTGTTGGAAACAAGCAGCAAGCAATCACATAATCCTCGTTTTCTTAGGAATTGAGGCAAGTAGAGGGATCACCTTATTTCTGTGCTTATTCTGATCCCTAGGGAAAAATCTTCCAAACAAACAGCCTATTCAGCAACATAATACACATGACTGAGATGCTGCTACTGAAACTGTGGGCAGAGATATAACAAAACAAATTTCTACTTGCATTTAAACCTTATTTTATATTATGATGCCATTGAGAGGGATGGAGGCACTTGTCACAGATATTGTTTCTCTTTCTGAAGTTAATTGCACTTTAAAGGTTTTTTCCCCCACCTGTCACACCTGAGGCAGGACTATAAACTGCCAGGAACGACGAAGAAAGCAGCATAAAGGCACAATCATCTATATTTGATGTAGAATCAAATAAAACTCAGGGGAATTAGAGACAAAGATTAGTTTATGGACCTAAAGGTTTGAAGTTCAACTTCTGCATCAAGTCAGGCATACCCTACCCTGCACATTTAAGGCATTCAATCTCATATCAGCCACTTTGCACACTTCCCGTGTGAAGGAGCATAAAGTCAGCTGTGATGAGTTGATGTCAGGATTTTTTGAGACAGGGATGGACATTGATGGGGTGTGAGGGATGGGCAGCATTAGCATCAGGCTGTGCCTTCATGAGACGTGTCTCTTCCTTTCAGGCAATTAGATTCCTGTCAAAGATAAAGCTTTCACATGTCCTTTAATCACATGGTCTGTCCCTATTTTGAGGTGTCATATTTCTGTTCTGTGGTTTGGGATAAAGAACACTTTGAGTCCTTTTTAAATGGGCAGGCTCCCAGTGAACAGGATCTATTATCTCCTATTAAGTGGAGGTAAAAGGACTCAGTAGCCTTCCCCCTCTAGCTATGCTCTCTCTTAAAACAGTCCCTGTTAACTTTGCAGCTGGAATTAAATCCAGAGAGGAATCCAGAGTTCATTTTGACACCGAATTAATAGTGAAAGTTGTCTGCTCTTGGATTTTTAGCTATGAAGTTTTTCTGCCAAAGCAGATGTGTGATAAATCTAACCATTTAAATGAAGAATTGTTCATCAATTACAGGTTAAGGCTAAGACCTTAAAATCTTTCACTACATGGTGCAGAGTGTTTGGGCAATCGCCCAGCTTGAATGTGGCCCTCTCTCCTGAAGGGAATGGAAATTATTAAGCTTGGCACAGGTTTAGCGAGCTGCAGCATGGAAACAGAGAGACTCTGACTCATCTACTCTGCAAACAACCGCATGAGACTGCAGTTTCACTTTTTGATGTGGTCTCATTACAGAAGTGCATGCCAGCTGAATTATCAAAATGAAATACTATTCCTACCCGGCTAAGCACTCAGTAATTTTATTTGAGGTTCTGGGGGAGGAGAGCTGAAGCTGCTGCAGTGGGCATCATACTTAGAGTTTAAGCAATAATTCAGTCCATAGTATCTTCAGGGAGGAACTGAGGTCTCCCACTTTCATGCAGGAGAAAAAGAAGACAAGACCTAGAAAGGACTAGGTCTAGAAAGGACTAGGTCTAGAAAGGACTAGGTCTTGTCCTCTGAGGTCCACACACATAAGAAACTGCTCAGGGAGACTGCAGTGAAATAGAGGCCTCTGCTGTCTGTACCAGACAATGTTTGCTATATAAAATGTTTGGGGAGATGAGGGCACATTCCTGTGCTTTTATCAGAAGGCTGTAATGAGGGAAGAAACAGCAGCTCTCAGGTGCAGAGTCCTGCCTTTAATAGCAGATGAACTTCCTGCTCCCTTACTTGTGTGCATGTGTAGATCACTGTGCTGAGCATCATTCCCTATGATTTGGGAATGCTTTTAGCTATAAAGTATGCCTAGTATGCAGTTACAAATTATATTAATTTTGGCATCTATACCAAAAAAACCCTATCAACAATCACAGGGCTCTGCGTACTGAACACCTTCCCTGTTCTGTGGTCTCCAGCAGAACTGGGAAGGTGTTCAGAGGGATGCAGCATATCATGGAGTCATAGAATCAACTGTGTTGGAAAAGACCTCTGAGATCATCAAGTCCAACCCTTGATCCAACACTGCAGTGGTTACTAGACCGTGGCACTGAGTGCCACATCCAGTCTCATCTTACATACCTTCAGGGGTGGTAAATTCACCACCTCTCTGGGCAGCCCATTCCAATGTCTGATCACTCTCTCTATAAAAAAATTTTTCCTAATATCCAACCTAACCCCCCCCTGGCAGAGCTAAGCCCGTGCCCTCTTGTCCTACTGCTGATTGACTGGGAGAAGAGACCAACCCCCATCTGGCTACAACCTCCTCTCAGGTAGTTGTAGAGAGTGATGAAGTCTCCCCTGAGCCTTCTCTTCTCCACGCTAAACAACCCCAGCTCCCTCAGCCTCTCCTCACAGGACTTGTGCTCCAGCCCCTTCACCAGCCTCGTTGCTCTTCTCTGGACCTGCTCCAGCACCTCAATATCCTTCCTGAACTGAGGGGCCCAGAA
>JAWWES010000133.1:49624258-49695804 GCA_035583135.1 Lophotriccus pileatus | reverse complement strand
TCTCCAGCCACTCTGTCCCCAGCCTGTAGCGCTGCAGGGGGTTGTTGTGGCCAAAGTGCAGGACCCGGCACTTGGCCCTGTTGAACCTCATCTTGCTGGAATCAGCCCAGCTCTCCAGTTTGTCCAGGTCCCTCTGAAGAGTCCTCTTGCCTTCCAGCAGATCAACACTCCCCACAACATGATGTCATCCTTCTACAGCAAATAGTTTCTCCCCGTTTAACGTTCATTAGCCCTTACATAAATCTTCTCCTGGAGTATTCCTTAGATGACGATTTCAAACAAAAAGTATTTCACAGAAAAGTCTGTAATCATTCTTAGCATTTGTTGCCCCTCTTTCACAGACAAATGCCATTAGGAAGGTGGTGAGATGCCATTGGCTGCTTAACATAAATTAAAATGACTGGAAAGTTTCTGACTTAGCCAGCCTGATCAATTGCAAGTGTATAACTCCTAGTCTGAAGATAAGGCTCTTGGCTCAAGATAAGAGCTCTTGATTGTGTAATCTCACTCCTCTTTTGAATTGTAAATGCTGGTTCTTACCTAGGATGGGAAGAAATACCATCACATAAGTAAAACCACTAGATAGCTCTGTGACTCTGACTCCTGCACTAAAAAGTATTTGGCTACTGGGTCCTTTTACCTCCCGCTTAATAGGAGATAACAGGTCCTGTTCAGTGGGAGCCTGCCCATTTAAAAAGGACTCAAAGTGTTCTTTATCCTATACCACAGAACAGAAATATGACACCTCAAAATAGGGACAGATCATGTGATTAAAGGACATGTGAAAGCTTTATCTTTGACAGGGATCTAATAGCCTGAAAGGAAGAGACACAGTCTAGTCTGGATTAGATCAGTAGTAAGACAAATTTTACTGTGGAATAATCTGCTTGGTTAAAAAACCTCTGGGTGAATGCTCTTGCTCTTTGATGAAAGCAAAGTCATTTACACCTTTTTGCTCTATGTTTTGTTGAGTAGGAGTGTGGATGCATGGGTAATTACCATGGAAAAAATGACATGCTGTAAAGCCACACCATCAATTAAATTACTTTATGTACCCATGCTCTTAGAGGAACACCCTGTTTCTGGATGGTGAGTGAGGAAAGGTGTGAGGAAGACAGTGATGTCAAAACAAAGCTGCTGTGTAGTAGGAAAATCAAGTGTTTGAGAAACCTTATAGTCACAAACTGAGTGCCTGCAGGCTTCTCCACGGTCTTGGCAGCACACAAGGTCAGCCCTGGAGAACTGCAAAGGGAAGGGACTGATGGCAGAAATGGGAGCTTGAGTGTTGAAGGTGGCATCTTCAACTCAGGTGCCAACACTCCAATTAAAATTGGTAGGCACACAAATTCCTTCTTCAGGGTTTGTAGCCACAAAAAGAACAAGAAAAAAGATTGTTGCTTGCTTCTGCAGGACAAGGTGGGGAAATTTTGTGAAAAAAGAAAAAAGCTGAACTTGCTTCAGTTCATACTTACAGTATGGTTGGAGGTGTAGAGGTAGATATGCACTCAAATCTTTAACCCAGGAAGCCTTTCTTTTTTTCCTGCACTCATGCTGGGCTTGGCTGTGCTCTGCCTGTGGAGTATAACCATGTATTCCATCACTGGCTTTTTCAGCATAATTTTGCTGCTTAATTTTCCTCCAGGAGCCTTCAGAGGTCTTTATTTTTCCTCCATCTTCCTGATGGAAAGGATACAGGTAGCCACACTTCCATTCTGATTAGGATGAGCAAGTCTAGCAGTGGGAATAGCTTAAGGGGCCAGGGGTGTCTGGGAAGCTTTTCCTGGGTGTGGGAGCACACAATGGACCATTGTCCTAGCCCAGCTTTTGCAGCTACAGTTACAAAAAAACCTAAATAAATTAATAGTGTGGTTGGGTTTTATTTTTTAAGTTACCTTCTTTTAAGTACAGAGCTTAGTAGTAGGTGTTAAAATACTCTCCTTGTTCTGGAGCTTTTTCACAGGGGCTCAGATAAGTTGGGGGAGCTGCTTGCTTTTGGTGCTGATTGGTGAGTGAACTCAAGTAAAATATGTGGCTTAACCACAGGGACCTGTTTTCTTTCTCTGCAGGAAACACCTGCCAAAAAGGCTGCATTCACTTGGGCTGTACAAAGAAAAGCCCCAGATGAAACTTCCAGCCATACAGCAACAGGTCAGGAGATGATACTCAGCACACCAGTTTAAATTCAAGGCAGCACACTGTGCCAGTTGGATATGAAAAACTTATGGCCATTGATTAAAACAGAATATCAGTATGAGGGAATAAATTATGCTTTCTCTTGCATTATTACCAAAGAAATACCTTATACTGATACTGAATTGGCTAAATTACAAGAAGAATACAGTCGCACCCAGAAAGAGTCTGAGACAGAATATGTGCAGAGTCTCCCTTACAGGAGGAGAACGAATTATGCTAATAGAAACAGAACCTGAGGGCTACTGGGGGCCTAGGGTCTTCTTAACCACAGGTAATAAAAGAGCTCCCTGGTCCCTCACTCAGAGAGCCACCTGGGGGGTTGAATCCCCTGGAGGTGATCCAATTGCCATAGTGACTTCCATGGATCAATTGGCTGGAAGTGTCCAAAAGGCTGCCTGTCTCCAATTAAATGCATCAGCACACACTGGAACCTGACCAAGGCTCCCTGATGACCATGCCAGTGGATCCAGATCCCTTGACCCCACTAATATGTGGCCTCCCAGAATCATTAAAGAATCTGGGAATTCCCTGGGAACATCAAATTGGCTCTACTCTAGCTGATGACAATGAACACTCCACCTTTGAGCACACTGAGGGGAAAAAAGTGGACGTGGATTGAAGTTGCCCAAGTTAATTATGGCAGAAATGAGGTTGCCCTGATTAATTATGGCAGATGTTTTGGACACCCTAACCCAACACCCACTGAGTCTAAGGCTGCCATCCACCAGGCTAAGTGGCAAGGTACTGCTGCTGCTCAGCAGAAGGAGGTGAGAACACCCCTCTGAGGAGTACAACATCAGAAGGAGCAAACACTAGCAATAAGGGAAAGATATGTCCTCTGGATTAAAGGTATTCCATGAAGGGCATTCCATAAAACCTGGATGCAAATTTGAAGGCATTAATTGAGAATTGGGTGAATTCTCCACCCAAGGCAAACCCTCCCTTGTCCACAAGTCCCCCTCAGACTATGCCTTTGGCTCTGCCTATTGGAACACTGGTTGATTTAAGCAGGCAGGAGCTGGGAAACTCCTCAGGCCATCCCCAGTAAGCAAGCCAGGGAATGGGCAAGGCAAACACCTTAGAAGGCTCACAGAAAGCTTTATGACAACCTTTCCCATAGGTCCCATAGGACTCCTGTGCCTTTCTTAGTTGACACAGGGGCACAAGTATCAGCTTTGCAAACCAGGTCAACATTCAGTGGATTGTTCCTTCCTTTTAATAATCGGTGTGTAATAGGCCAAATTTTCACTTTTCTTTTTATAAGAATCTGCTAACAGATGAGACTGAGCTGTGTGAAACCAATGAAACTTTTAACTGCTTACATAATTGCTTGTATTATCAGTTTATTAATTTTTGTGATTTGTGTTTTTATTGCGAACAACTTGTTGGGAGGCCAAATATTAGCAGGATTATATAAGACAGACCATTTTAGGTATTGCTAGTTTGATTTTTGTTAACGAGTGAATGAAACAAAAGAAAATGTTACATGGGAAATGGTTGAGTCCTCCCTGCTAGACCAGAAAGAGGGACAGCCGTGGACTGCAAATGCGATATGGATAGAATACAACAAAGTCTTTTACCAGGTTCCAAGCAACTCTACCTGGAACCAAACATGTTAGACATTACATCACAAAGTGCCACTTGTATTCCCACTTGGACACATCTGATGTACTATTGGGTTTCCTACCATGTGTCCTAAGAAGGTTTTTTACTTTGCATCACTTCTTTTATTTATGCTAATCAATATGGTAACTATAGTACATTCTGCACTACACATCCTTCTCAGTTGTGGGTGCAATTTGCTGTGACAGCAATTGTAAAGGAATGTGATTTTGTCCACTTAAATTTAGGAAAAAAAAAAAAAGCAACCTGCTATGGTACAACTAAATTCAAAAGGGATAATAATTTCACTTCACACCCCACCAACTGTAAAGCCACAGTTTCTGTTTTGTATCAGGATTACATTACAACAGACCTGTACTCTATTCCCTGGAGAGTAGAGTATGAGTCTGATGTAAGATCTGTTTGCATGAGAACATTTTGTATGAGAACTTTTCTGTATTTTGTATGAGAACTTTGAACTCATAGATAGCCTAGCTGAAGGTACACTATCACCAGGCATGCACCCAAGAGCACCGTTGCCTGTCTCAAACACTGTTAAGGCCACAGGACTTTGCCACAATAGGAATTTTTGTCTAGATCTGCTAACCAGATCTCACCTCTGCTGGGCCTGGAGTTATCACCATGCTGTCTCTCCATTCTGTGTTTACCTCATGGCAAACTGTGTAAATAAGTAACTAGTCAGACACACATCACCCCAAGTTATGGGACAGGTGGCATCTACAACCACCAGTGATCACTGAAGCCCCTCGCTGAATGTGCCTTGTGGATAGCTGGAACTTGGACTATAAGATAAGCCCCTACAGTGGGAACTTGAGATAAGATAAAGGTGTTGTTATTGTCTAGGTGTTATCTCAGACCTATGAGGAGGTTAAAAGCTGGGGGAGAAGAATATATGACTGATTATGGACACAAAGAAAGTACAATTTACAGGCCACAAGGAAAGCAACCGTGCTGAAATCTGCTCTGACTGGGTAAAATGTAATTCTAGCAGGGGGAGATCATGACCACCAACTCAAGGCTCACAGACCCAAGAAACCACTGACTCAAAAGAAGAGAAAGATTGAGCCATGTGAACTAATTAGCATTAGAAGTGAGGGAATCAGTTAACCAACAGAGTAAGAGAACTGTGTAGCCAATGAACATTAATTTGTGTTTGGTAAAATGTGAAAATAGTGAAAAGTTTTGCAATATCTCAGGACCCCTTCCATCAAGAAACCCAGGGTGAGGAAGGACCAACAGGATACCTTTGGATCCATAGGTGATGACTATCTTCTGCTTGATCTCTCTCTCCCTCTCCTGTCTTCTATCTCTTTCTATCTCTCTAGCTCACAGTCACTGTTAAATAAAATCTGTATTATTGACTTGGGCACATGGATTCATTTGCACCTTAATTCGAGCAGAGACATCTCTCACTAACCAGATCATAACACTGGGTCCACACCCATCTTGGTCCTGCAGAACTAGGGATGCTGCAGCACTGCCCAGGGTGGTCTGGACCCTCTGTCTCACCAAAAGAGGTACCATGTCCTCAGCTGGAACAAAGACCTTCAGTAATCTGAAGGGATAGCTCGGTGGTGCTTCATGAGGAGGAGCAGCAGCTGCTTCTGTCCCTTCTGACCTCTTTGACATGTGACTTGCATGATAAAAGCCCAGGGCAGCTCACAGCCCTGCACCTGCAGAAGAGAGGCAGCCTGTAATGCCTGACTGGACAAACAGTTAAACGTTTTTGCCTCCTCCTCCTCCTCCTTTCAGCAGCTCCCCACTGTGGACAATTCACTGCTCCTCCTGCAAAAAAAGGGAGGCTTGCCAAGCTGGGACACATTTAAATGTCAAGATCTGGGGGGGAAAAAATTGTCCTGCCTCTTTTAACTTTGCTGAAAGTTTAACTTTGCTAAAATGGGCCCAGTAAAAGCACAGGCAACTTTTTTTTGCCAGCTGCCTAAATCTGATATGTTTTCCATGCATACTGAATACCTGTGGCCCACGAAAGCCATCCCTTGAGCCTTGCAAGCCCAACTGGGTCTGACAGCTCTTAACCTTCCAAGTGTCATCTCTTACTCACACCTCTGGGTGGATGCATGGATGAACCAATGCATAGATGAACACATGCATGAATGCACAATCAGATGTATGGATGGATATGGTCCGCAGTGCAACAGCCCACCAGTTGCTTCCTGACCACGATAGCAGCAGTTGCTCTGGGTGGCAGCAGCAGGGTCTGGAGTGCTTTGCACCACCACTTGGTTTCACCCCTAGTGCCCTTCAGATGTCTGGGTGACTACAGTTAGCAAGTCTTGCAGAAAGCGGTGGCTCTGACGGCTGACCATGCTTGAGGCTGCAGGCTGGAATTGGATTGGGAGCTAGTGTATACTGAGCAGCTTACACTGATGCTTGTTGTGAGCACCTCCCACGTCTCAGAACATGGTGGATGAATCTCCTAAACATCTTTTATCATTTTGGTTTGTAGCAGATGGGCTTTTGTGAAGCTGCTAAAGAATGCCAAAAGGGTGCTGTCTGGATGCTTGTGAAAATGCTTATGGAGGAACTGGTCTTTGCTGATCATCTGGTGTCCAGGCATGAAAAGACCAAGTAGCAGCTGGTTAAAACAAATATCAATTGAATAAAGAATATCTTTATTAGGAAAAGGAAAAAGGAAAAGAAAAAAGAGAAAGAAGAAATAAACACCCTGACAGTAAAGTGACTTCAATGGCAGAAATATAGCCCCATCCATATGTTCAGAGCAGGAGGAGACCCGTAAAAGGAACAAAATGATCAAGTGAGTTGCTGCAGCTCTACAGACAACATGTATTGCCTCTGTTTCTTCCTTGCTTGTGGAAGTTCACTTTATAGTTAAATTTCCCTCAGACATTGTGCACAGGGGATGCTAGTGTTACCTGTGCTGGTTTATTCTGTGCATGACCAACAACAGCATTTTTAGTAAAATCCTCTATAAATTTTCCTGTTTAACTCCCTAAAGGCTTTCATTCCCAAGGTTAATAGCAAACAAACTGCAAAATGAGTCTGTGGTATGAGGATGTGAGAGCTCACACTGTTGAGCAACTGGGGGTGAGAGTATGGAGTGTGTCATGAAGTGACAGAGCAGCTGATGCCACAGAGGATTGTCATGGAAGCCAAGTTGAGGTGCAAGATTTGCTTCCAGATTGACCTAGTCTTAAAGTAAACCGGCATTCTAGCAGAATGAAGGCAACATGCCAGGAAATAAAAAGCTGACTAAATCTAACCGAGTGACTTGTACTAGCTTTTGGGGTCCATCCTATATAATGCTGTTGGAATTTGTGTTGAAAGAGTATTAGAACTCTTTACAAATACTCAATGCAGAATGCATGTGTGAAATAGTACAAAAGGCTTTAACAATTTTAAATACTGAGCTCTCCAAGTTCAAATTTGTAGGACATAGTGTCTAAGGCTTGATCTCCATAAGGAGCCTTTTTTATGATAATTTTTACATATGGTTTTGCCCCACTCTGCCACAGACTGAACCTGGAGAGAACAAACAAGTACCTATCAGTGAAGTATCTATCTGCTTCTATCTGCACAGTAGCAGATAGATAGCACCCCAGGAACACAACTTCACAAAGGTGTTTTTAGGACACAGTTTGAAAACATATTGTCAGGAGAACCAACTTATGCCATTTACTTGCTTGGCCTCAGCTGGATCGGTTCAGCTTTTTGTCCTCCTGTCACAACATGTCATTGCCACATGCCAGCCCCCGAGTTTCAGGATGAAAGAGCAGTCCAGGATTCCATACGTGATCACACAGCATAAGGCTGGGCGGTCGTGCCCACAAACACTCGGCCTGTGCAGTCAGTTCCATCTCCACCACCATGCACAAAGCTAAATCCTGCTTGTCCTTCCTTGACAACTCCCTTTTCCCTCTTAAGGAAAACATTTATGGGCCAGAAAAATCCTTTGTATTCTGAATTCAAACCAGTCTTCCTCTCACTCCTGAACCAAGCTTTCTTCCTGCCACCCCTCAGTAACCAAGGCTGGTAAACCAAACTCTTCCTTCTCTCTCATTACTCAGCCTGAGACCTCTGCTTCCTCTGGCACATTTTTCATGGGGATATTTTAACCAAACCAATTGCCTTGCAATCATAGAGAGAAAACTCTAATCATTCTGACATATCATTTCACATTTCATCATGAGCAAGATGACTGGGACTCAGCATCAGTGTGCTAATTCTGCAGCATCTTGTAGTAAAGCTGTAGAAGGGGAGCTACCAAATGTATGCCAGTGAATTAACAGACTACTATCTACTATCACAGCTCTGTCTTTGCAGTGTGAACTTCCTGTAACTAAGCATCCTCTTGGAAACTAGCTTGAGGACTGAGGAGTGTAGTATGATGCTGGCTGTTTTCTGAGTACCTAGTTGTCACCAAGGTAGCCCCCGAACATGCTGATGCAAAGCATTACATAGGATGCCATTACTTCAAACACCCTTGTGTGTGAAAGGTGACACTCAGCCTTCTTATGATCCTGCTTGTCAGATATAGCTATTTAATCTTTATTAAAAGTCCATCTTTAACATGTGCACAAATTACAGAGGGAGCGTTATTTGTGATATGTATCTCTTTATGTTCTCTGTTACTTTTGAACTGAGCAGAGTCAACTTTGAGGTGTCAGCCACACTTCAATTAAAAGCTACTTTTGATCAGTATACAGGTTTGATACACCTTTCAAGAGGGATCAGTGAAACTGACTGTCAAGGGGAAGGCTTCTATGCCTAAGGAGATTGAGACTGCAGCAGATGACATTGGATGCAGGTGCTAAAGAACTGCAATTTGAACAACAGGGTCAACTTCCCTGCTGGTGTCACATTCAATTAGCAGCTTCACGCTCACAGCTTCTAATCACCAACTACCAGTTAGCTTTACTTCTCATCATATTAGACAGTAAAAAGAGAGCATGCTTGCCACCACTGCAATGAATTGCCGTTGACCAGAGTGAAACAGACTAGAGAAGTTCTTGAAAGAAAACATTGTTTAATAGACAAGATCAAAATACAATTAGAACCAATAGCATGCTGAATAGCATGCACACTGCCCCACAAGTCCCAGCAGTTTTAAAACCATGACACTTCATTCTCAAAACCACCATAGATGGGAAAAGTCACCTTCTACTTGTTCCTCCCCTTCTTTCTAACTTTATAGAACACTGAAAATTTAGTCTGTATAAAATATAAAATGTGTGCATTGCAGAAGATACCCTGTACTGTGGAAGCCCAACACATAGATGGAACTATGTCTTCTAAATCTTCACCACCACCTTGTCATTCTATTAATTGCTTCATGTAAATACCCATGAGATACGGCTGTTAGGGTTCCCCAGCCAGAAGGAATGCATACCATACTGGCTCGGACGAAGTCCAGCAAACCTAAGAGCATGGCAGAAGGCAGTTAGGAACTCCCTCTTTGTCACAGCCATACTATTTAGGTGCACAAAAAGAGGGCCCTCTCTTCGTGGCCGTGCTGCCACATAGATACGGAGAGCTTCAACAGGACATACCCACATCTCTTTAGATAATCTCAGTTGGATCAAATACCTCTGTTGGCCCATATGAAATGTACGCAAACAAAGGTGTGCGCTCCTTTCTGTCAGCTGGAGGTCACTCAAATACAGGAGCTCTGGCTGTAATATATTTTGGTGACTTGCCACCATCTCCTCTATACGGAGTGCACCAAAAAAAGCTACAGTAAACATGGCACGGAACAATATACACTCATAAGGAGAGCTGCACACAGACTCCAGAGTCCCCAGGAGAGATCTTAACACTTCGATTGTTACAGGACAGTATTCATAATTTGAAAGGTGAGTCCTACATTTTAACTTTGATATCATGGAACAGATAACAGGATCTTGAAGAGGATCGGGATAATCTACCATTATGGAGATGAAGGACAGTCCTTCCATATACATTATTATTTTTGCGGGAGGCAGATCCTGGGACTCCATGGCGACCAGAAACTCTCTTATTTGCTCGACTGGAATTGGCCAGACTGCAGAGAGAGCCATGCCTTCTCTAAACGCAAAAAAGTTTTTCAGGCCTTCATGGTAGATTTGCCACAAGTGCCTATCTCTGGAGTCCTCCAGTAACAGCAGAGCCTTCAGGGGCCAAGGGCCCAAGGGATGCTTCTCAGGAACCTGGTTGAGCTCATCTGCTGAAAGAAAGACACATCAATGTCAAAAAAAGGTGGTCTCACAGACAGTAGAGCAGATAGAAGTTCCCTCCCTTTCAACGTGTTCCCTGCCTTTCAACGCTTTTACTTGAACTGCTCTGAAAAAAGCCTGTCCCATGCGTTCTTACGGCTCTCATCTGCACAGCTTCCAACAGTCAGACCACATGAGAAAGATTAGATTCTCAAAAATCATAACCCCCCAGCTATTTATCTCTTTGAAGCAACATCTCAAGCTTGGTGACAGATGCAACACCGTACTGCAAGGTTTCTGTGACCTCGGACCTCCTTCAGTAGGCACAAGGGGCTGGGAGTGGCAAAACCACCACAAACTAGTAAGATTCAGCAGTTCACAGAGGTCCCAGAAGTCTTCCAGCACTGGGGTCAGACCCCGTGGAAAAACGTGCCAAGCCCACCTCCCCCACCACACAGCCGGCCAACACTCCCCAAGGCCACACTCACCAGCTCCTTCCCCACCGCCAGCCTCCACTCCGCGGGTACGCCGTGCTCTGGTGCAGCCATCCGGGCCGCACGGCAGCCACCCCATACCGGGCTCCCGCCGCAGCAGTGCCAGCAGCGCCCAGAAGGGTGAATGGGCAGCCGGCAGCTCAACCCTGCTTCTCAGCATCAGCAACAGAGCAGCAGCCACGCAGCGACAAGCACGAACCACGGACCCCTCAGTGGTGCCGCCGCCCGGCCCTTTTAAAGCCCGGCCCTTACTTCTGTGTCACTGTCACGGCCCCCCTCCGTGCACCTCTGCGCCCCACCCCGAGCCTGTGCCGGAGGGTCAGTGCTGGGTTCCCTCCATCCTTCCTCCCCCTCCCACGGGCCTGGGTGGGAGTCGCCTGTAAGTGAGACTTCACTGCCTGGGAACTGCTTAAGCGGCCCGTTATCACCTTCATTGTGCTGCAGCTGGGCGCTAAAGAAGGAGCAGAGGGTTGGCCGCGGGTGACGTGACCTCTTTGGCCCTGGCCTTGTTCTCCGCTGCCTCAAACCTGCCCCACTGCGTCACTAAAATGAGAGAGCCGGCAGCAGGGGGAGGTACCGGCCTCGATGTAACTTGCCTTTGAGGCAACTCAAAGGAAACTACTAAGCCAAAAGCTCAAGTCGTTGGCTGTATAGCCTGCTCGGTTTGCTGTTTTCTCGGGATTTTTCAGGGATAGCTACTGTGGAAGGGCAGCCGTCTCGTTAAACTGTGCAAAAACATCTCAGTGCATTGCCTGTAATGAACAGCGAAGGAGAACTGATGAGTAAATCAGAACGGAGCCAGCTGCCCTGAGCTAATCTCAATAGGAAGCTTTCTGGAAGTCCCGTCTTGGAGATCCCAGGAGAACAACCGCTGGATAGCACAAGTACTTTTCTCTCCGTTTTAACCTTATCACTAAATCCAGTTACATTCCAGGCTTTGTCAGAAGACATTATGCTAAACAACTGGAAGTTTCACAGCTTCCAATTCGCAGAGGGGGGTGCGGCTCCTCACCCTCTTCTCGCATTCCCAAGGGCAGCGCTCCGAACCTCGGGGGCTGTTTGGAGGAAGGGCGCGGCGAGAGGACCCGCGGCGATAAAAGGGCCCCGCGGGGCGCAGCTCTGTCAGGCTTCGTGTGGCGGGGTGTTGCGGGGAGTCATCTGGGTTGGTCCTCCTGCCATGGCCTGCAGTGCCCACGCTTCGGCTACGCCTGTCGACGGGCCCTTCTGGGACATGCTGGCGCTGCTGGCCCGGGAGCCAGGTATGGAATGGCTGGAGCTGGGCCTTGCTGGGCAGGCAGTCACCTCTCCGCGTCGCAGGCCAAAAGCACCATGCAGCACCGAGGCGGCGGCGCAGGCGGGCGGGTCCCGGGAGCGCGGGGAGCGCGGCGCGGCCGGGGCGGGTAAGTGCGGGACGGGGCTGGTAAGTGCGGGACGGGGCGGGTAAGTGCGGGACAGGGCCAGTAAGTGCGGGAGGGGAGGGTAAGTAAGTGCGGGAGGGGAGGGTAAGTAAGTGCGGGACGGGGCCGGTAAGTGCGGGACGGGGCGGGTAAGTGCGGGACGGGGCGGGTAAGTGTGGGACGGGGCCGGTAAGTGCGGGACGGGGGGGGTAAGTAAGTGCGGGAAGGGGGCCGGTAAGTGCGGGACAGGGCCGGGCCTCTGGCGAGGGACAGCAGCATCGCTGTCGGCCGTGCCTCCGACCCAGCCGCTTTTTCTCTGTTTTGCTCGAGTTTACTGTATGACCTTTGTCGTTGTACTTATGCAAGCCGTACCTTGGTTTAAAAAGTGCTTGTTGTTTGTCTTCTGCATTACTACTCCACAACCTTGTAAATTCCCAGCGTGTTACCCCATCCAGTGCCTGAAATGGCCTGGAATGTTGCTTGTTTCCTGTTTAAAAAATATCTCTGCTGTTTAGCAGCTCGGGATTAGCTGTGTGTGAGTTGTCTCTATCAGATACACTCACCACGTTGTCTGGGGTTGTACTGCACTCGGGATACTGTCTTTATTGCTCCTTAAGTGGCATGTTTGTGCTTCTTGTCCTCATGTGCTAATGTGGATCCTCTCCTGCAGGAAGGGAGATTAGTTGTCATGAGAAACATTCCTTGGGACCTTGGCCTCTGAAGACTTTGTCGTTGCTGGAGTGGTCAGGGGACAGTAGGCTTTGGAAAACCTACCTCGAAGGACTGAAGAAATTCCTTGCCTTTAGGAAAAGCATGGAAATGCCTGCAGTCTGGCCAATTCCAGTGGAGCAGGTTAGAGGGTTTTTGGCTGTGGAATCTAATTACTCCTCCTCAAAGACACTCATGTACCTGGCAGCACTGTCTTATTTGTCAAAATTGACTGGTAACTCTGATCCTTTGGAAGATCCCGTAACCCGTTGCATGGTGACAGGGTTGAGACGTCAAGCAGGTATCCTGAGGGATAAATACTTGCCTGTAACAATTGAGATGTTGCGATCTCTCTTAGGAGCTCTGGAGTCTGTATGCACAACTTATTATGAGTGCATGCTGTTCCGTGCGTTATTTACTGTAGCTTTTTTTGGAGCACTTCGAATAGGAGAGATGGTGGCAAAGCACCGTAATGAACTGCAGCCTGAGCTTCTGTACCTGAGTGACCTCCAGCTGACGGAGAGGAAAGTGGTGCTTTTTCTGCATAACTCTCCTGTGGAACAGGAGAGGCACATGATCAGCCTTGCGCTGTCTGGAGAGCCATGGGTGTGCCCTGTTCTGGCCCTCCGGAGCTACGTGACAATTCGTTCACAGGTGGAAGGGCCACTTTTTATGCACTTGGATAATAGGAGTGTAACAAAGAGGGATTTCCTGACCGTTTTCCGAGGTGCCCTGGATCTGCTGGGGGTGTGTCCGGAGCAGTATGGCGTGCATTCCTTCTGGCTGGGGACTGCTATCACTGCTGCACGCTGCGGGTATCCCAGGGAAGATGTCACTCGCCTGGCAAGGTGGCCCTTTATGATCCCAGAGAGATCTAGCCATGGAGACAAACAGGAGAATGGAAGCTGATTAATTATCTTCTTTATGTAGAGTTAGCTTTTAGCTGTACAGTTTCTACTCTTTGACAGAAATTTAGTATTAACACATGAAATTAATTTTCTGCCTCACAATGTGGTGATCTGAAGTTGACTCAGAACTTGCTTGTGCTTCTGTGCTGTTGAAGGTGGAGGGAGTGTCAAACCTGTTGTGCATGAACTGCAGTTTTATCTTGTATAGTAGAGTTAATAAATATTGCCTTTTTTAAAAACAGTTTCTGCCTACAAGTACTGTTGTTGCTCTTTGCTCACAAGTGGTAATCTTGGCTTTGAGAGCGGTAAATGACAAATGGACTCTGAAGTTTTGAAGGAAAACTCCTGAGACTTTAAGGTAATAATTCTAAAGAGAAAATAGTTAAATGGTAGTATGTTTTGGCATAGCTGTACACTTTTTAACACTACCATGTCACAAAGGTCAAAAGGGAAGTTAAAAGCTGCACTATTAGCCAAATAACAGACACCAAAGGTGTCTTTTAAAAATAGTGATCATCATAAGATTTTCAAAGCTGTATCTTCTAATGTATAAACAGATGACAGTGACTGTTCATCAAACTGCCTCTGAAGACATTTCATTTTATCCTCTAGACTCAATTCCCTCTGAGCACAATTAGCTTAGTATTTAAAATAATAAAAATAGCACATGGGTCACCTAACAGTTAATGATTTCATTAACATATAATACTTGCACATACTTAATTCAACCTGCTATTTTCCTGAACTTTAAGTTACTTCTTTTAAATTGAGTTCAACCATAACCATAAAGTACAATGGCTCAGCATTTATAATTTCACTGTTAATAGCATTTGTAGCGCTTTGCTAGTTTGGTGGAATATATTTTCACCATATGGCTGGACTGGGACAGGAGTTGGTGAGTCAGACAGTCCTCTGGCTGAGAACTGTGGTGAGCAAGCCTTTTTGATCACCCTTACTACTATCACTGCTTCAAACCTGTACTATGATTATAGTTCAACAGGCTAGTTTTGTACCTTGCTCTGCCTTGTACGATTTTCTAACAAAATTATGGGTAACAGAAGGATGGAAGCTAGCTGAAATTTAATGCAGGCTTGATCTCCATGTGGATAATTAGTCACGATTTCTGAGACTTTGATTAGTAGAAATAAACCCTGTCCATGCAAGGCAGCACCTATCTGCTACCCTTTACTACAAAAGGCATTGTGTTCACTGTAGGAATTAACTAAAGTGCAGCAAGGCTTCCCTGATTATGCTGATATCAGAGATACTTGTTTTAATTGCTGTTCAGCTAACAGCTTTTTCATTTTGTGGCTGTTCACCAGAATTTCTTGTTTTTATAGTAATTTCTGTGCATGAAATGTCAGTGTAAATAAAACTAAGGTGATGCAAATGTAGCATCTACCCAGGAGTTTATTCTGAGGTGCCCATCAGCTGCACCTGCTGGTTAGGCTGAACAGATGCTTGGAACATACCTGTATAAGGCAGTGCTTTGTACTCTGGAAGCTTTGGATTTTTGCTGTCCACGGTGTATGAGATGTGTCTGCTCACTGGCTTGTGCATGCCGGCTTCTAATACT
This sequence comes from Lophotriccus pileatus, assembly GCA_035583135.1. Lineage (NCBI taxonomy): Eukaryota > Metazoa > Chordata > Aves > Passeriformes > Tyrannidae > Lophotriccus > Lophotriccus pileatus. Next base: position 49,680,735 of record JAWWES010000133.1, on the reverse strand, counting down.
GTCTGTTGCCTTGCAGTGAAAGGTTTGTGAATTGGCTGTATGTGGCATGGGTTTGGTAGTGGTGGGAGGGGGACTGCAGGGGTGGCTTCTGTAGAAAGCAGTAAGGGGCTGCCCAGTTCGTTTTTTTGTTTCCTAGTAGCCATATATTTTAACAGTGGATGTGCCTGACCATTTTACTCCCTGCTAGGACTCGTCCATGTAATTGATTTCAGCAATAAATTGTGCTTCCAAAATGGGGATACAAGAAAGTTTTTTGCAAGTATTTTAGGTGTGCAAATAGTTGTCCTAGTAGACAGGAATGGCTGTTAATGCTAGCACCTTTAATATATGTCCTGTTTTGAAGCTTTGATATAAGTCTGTCTTCTGGGGAACCTGGTATTTGGCAAACTGGGAAAAAATAAGCTTATCTTACATGTAATTTCTACATCTCTGATACATGAAGCAGAGCAGAGAATTACCTTTGTTCTCATTTCTGCCTACATTCTGTAGCTGTAGCCAGAGATTTTGGTCTTTTACGCCCCCCTAAGTGGAAGTAAACCCTAGGAAGTAGCTGGAGAGATGAGGAAAAAGCAACTATAGTTACTGATTTCACTAACTTCTGACCCTGGCATTGGAAAGAAGAGAAATTTATTTTAAGGGATTGTCATCAAGGAAGTAATTAGTTTTATAGAAAATTCTGGTTTGATAGGCTGGCATATTTGCAGATAACAAGATGATAAATGCAGTGCATGATCTATAATTACTTGTTGGAGTTACAAGTCTTCTTTTACATAGCAACTAAAACTGAGACAGTTGGTAAGTAAGTGAGACCTGTTTTCTCCTGAACACCGGGAGTTTCACATCTTATCAGCTCAGAATCCTAAAATCATTATCTCTACAACAAAACAATATTTGCAAGGTTTTTCCATTTAGCTGTTCTCAAGATCCTGAATAGAGGCAGAAGGGTATGTAAGGGGGGTATTTATTTACTTCAAGATGTAAAAGGGGGAACTATTTCAACTCACAATTCTTTTCTTAAATGTTAATTAATGGTTTCACATATTTTTATCATGTTAAGGGTGAAAGGCTAAGCATACTGACTCCAGAAAGAGCTAAAGTACTCTTGTACTACCGATGACTGTCTGCTGTGGGAATTCACTGTATTGCGTGCAGATGCTGGAGAATCATTATTCACATGGAAGCTGGAACTCTTAAAATTTCTAGAATTTGTAAGCGTTGAATTTAAGTAATTAGACTCTTCAAGAATAAAGGGGAAGTAATAGAAGCATAGAATCACAAAACCTTGTTTCGGAGGGACACCACTTGTCACTGATGTCCATCAGGACTCTGAGCTGTTTGCCACTACCCTCTGGATGTGACCATCCAACCACTTTCTTACCCATCTAACAGTCCACTCATCAAATCCATCTCTCTTTAATTTAGAGAGAAGGATGTTGTAGGGAGGGCATTGTGTCAAAGGCTTTACAGAAGTCCACATAAATCACATCTATAACCCTTGCTTTGTCTTGTAGTCAATCCATCATAGAACGCCACTAGGTTGGTCAGGCGCGACTTGCCTTTGGTAAAGCCGTGCTCGGTGTCTCCAGTCGCCTCCCTGTCCTCTGTGTGCCTTAGCATAGCTTCTAGGAGGACCTGTTCCATGATCTGCCCAGGCACAGAGGCAAAGCTGACAGTGTGGTAGTTTCCAGGGTTCTCCTTTCTAATATTTTTAAAGGTGGGTACAGTGTTTCCCTTTTTCAGGCACCTGGAACTTCACCTGACTGCCATGACTTTTCAAATACCATAGAATATGGTTTGACAACTACATCAGCCAGTTCTCTCAGGACTCTGGGATGCATCTCATAGACTTATGTATGTTTAGGTTCTTCAGGTGGTCACAAACTTGACCTTCTCTTACAGTGGGAAGCACTCTGCTCCCCCAGTCTCCATCCTGCTGTTTCTTCACTTGAAAGGTGTGGAAAGAGGTTGACATTGAAGACTGAAGCAAAAAATTTGTTGAGTGCCTCAGCCTTCTTCTCATCCATCATTAGCAGTTTTCCAGCGTTGCTTATGGGGGAGGGTACACCTTCTTTGATCTTCTTTTTCTGGTTTACATATCTCTGATTAGTTGTATTTTTTATTAAAGGAACCCATAAACTTTCTTTATACACCTGGTTGGTATGCATTTGATTCCAATTCTGATTGTGATGCTTATATCAAATACATATTCCTTAGAATGACAGAAATAATGTTGCCTGCTAATTACTTCAGAATAATTAATCAAGGGTAAATCATCTGTCCTTACAGAGCTAAAATTCTAATTTTTGAAATTGTACCTCAGAATTCATGTTCCTGAAATGGATGAAATTTGAAAGAAAACCCAGATATTCTTTCCATATCTACTGAAAATAAAGTGGGAAACAAAATCAGATATCTGTCAGGTTTCACACCAGGATCGATGAGTACTTTTTGCTTGTAAAATTAAATAATTCCCTGATAGTCTGCCTAAACAGCATTCAGTGTCCGTGGATAGCTAAGACCCAAGTCCAGAAAACAAAGGATAAATAGGCAAATGCCTTTAAACCTCTTTGGGTTTTCTTTTCAGTGGTTATATAGAGTGCTATAAAAGGTGCTGAGAAGGCTTTTCGAGACAAACTGCAAATGCAAGCAATTGTGTCTCCCATACTTCTGTTTCTTGTTTGCAACCAACACTCAGATGAAATGTAGCTAGAAAAAGAAAACCTTATAGATTACCACTGCTCTGCTTACTCTGTTCTTGCTTTCTGTTGAATTTGTTTAATTTTATATTCTTAAGTCATACCTCCTCAGGAGGTTTGTAATTACTAATGTTGAAGACTTGGAACCTGTATAGAATTGAAAATACATTTATTTTAAGATATCTAAAGGAAAACAATGTTTTTCAGTCAGGATAGGTGAAGAAGGCTCTTTTACATGGTGTGATGCAGGCTTGGCTAGAAGCATTAGCATGGCACTGAATGCACCAATTGCTCATTGAATCATCTCTTCCAATGAGATGTCATAATGTGTTTCCATCTTGTTCTCTGAGTTTGGCTGCGTATTCACTGAAATGTGTTGCTTAACCATAGTATTTATATTACCTTGAAGTACTGGCAGAAGAAAAATAATTACAGAACAATGTGTACCACAAATCCCATGTTTTTTTCCTTATGTATAGCTTCCCACCAAGAACAGAGTCCGGACCTGATTGCACCTCAGTCTTTAATACTATTGGATTAGAAGCAGCTGTCTCAAATGGCAATGTAATATGCTCCTTTTGTTACAGCTCAGGAGTAAAGCCAATATGGAATTTGTTGCTAAAAATGTTCCACATTCTAGGAATGTTCTTACACTAGCTCTTTTATACTAGTTTGAGGAACTGGCTCTTGCACTTTTATACACATTTTCCAAAAGCTATAACCACAGGATGATTGTAGGATAGTCTGACTTCTCATAGCTCTATTATAGCTATAAACTATACTAATCTCTCTTGTATTTTGTCCATCATCTTGGTTCTTTTTCAGAATAAAATGCCCTTCCTTAAGCTAAAGGCAGCTGAGTAATTGGCAAAGATACTTCACAGCTCCCTGCCAATTATTGGCAGGCAAGCAGCAAATGTCTTCCAGAGAACACAAACCAATCAGATATGATATGTGGTTATAGTAGTATTTTAATATTAAAGCACAATTTTTTTTTTTTTTTGGCCTTAGCAGCTTTTATACCTCATATCACCTTTCACAGCACTCGAAAAATGGCAGCTATGTAAGCCTGTAAGATTTAGGTCAGTGTTGTAGGCTAACACTTCTAGATGGCAAATCCTATGTCATTAAGGGCAAAATAAGTTTTCTTCAGCCCACTAACAATTTAACTTCTTTTTTTTTTTTTCCCTCTTTGGAAGTACTAAGCCTTCATTTCAATACATTTGTTATGGCTTGAAAAGAAGAAAACAATATAATGGCATTGGACAATTGCGTAGAATTTTGCAGATGAAAATGAACTGTGTGAATACTGCCTTTCTTAAATGAGCCACTGTGTTTGGAGATGCTTAGGACAAGGGATGCTGTCTTCAGCTGAGAGGGTGGTACTTTGTTCTCAAGATATAAATGATTCTGTTGTGTCAGAATGAGCGTAGTTGCAGAGTTTGACTAAAAATACAAAATAATATTTTGCTCAAGAAGAAATAATTTTGCTTAGACCATAGCATAATGTAGGTGTGTTCATGCTAGGACGTTTTCAAGAATGGCAATACCCATGTACCATAAGATACTTAAGCAGCTTAACCCATGATTTATCAAAAAATCCCTCAGAGATGAGCAGTTGCTGCTTGCTTTATTCCACAGGGACGTTTGTTTGGGTGTAAATGCATTGCGGTAATTTAGAGTTGTGTTCTCCACCATGTAGTTGGTCTGATATTTTCAAAGTAGGCAGCTCTGCAATATCTGTAAACTTAGAAACTAGTTCATTTGGCTTAGAAAAAACTTGCTCTTGCAGTGGTTTGCCAAGTTGGGTATTTTGCACTCTCATGAAAGCAGTATTTGTGTTTTCTTCCTCTAAATTCTGTGAACATGGAAAAATCACCTGGGCAGATTGATGCATGTGATTAGATGGAGCAGAAACAATTAGATAATGCCAATTTTTTCAGTATAAATGTTTGTTTAGTGTCTTTTTCAGAGAGATTTGTAAAATTATATACAACACTTGTGAAGTAGCACATACGAACTCAGTTTCAGCAGTCATCTTGCAATGGGAGTTCTGTGAATTCTTTGAAAACACAAAGTTTAGGTTTATACATTATGGTCTGCTTTTTTCTTTTTTTTTTTTTTTCTTGTCTTCATGACCTTTTGACATCCTGCCTTTTCAACCAGCTGCACTGTATTAGTGCACAGCATTAGTCTTAGTTCTTTGTGTGTTAACTCTTAAACTCTGAAGAACACACCTAAGAACACAGATGTTTAGATGTACCATATTTTTTGTTGCAAGGTGGATGTGAGCTTACCAGGAAGGCATATGTTTTCAAGGGACCTCTATGCAGATATTCTTGTGAACATGACATGTTCTGGTAGTATTTTAAAGGGATGTTCCCACTCTCTTCTAAATTTTCGAGACAGTAATTGGTTTTGAGTTAGTATCTAAACTGTTGCTTTTCAGTCTTGCTTCTTCAGATAGTGGTTTAATCTCTGGTTTTTGTGATACAGATACAAGTTGAAGAAATTCCTTTCTGGGGAACCTAGAGCTGTCTTCAGCCTGCAGTGGTAGCTGGGGGGCTTCCCTTTACTTTCAAAAGCTGAGGTAGTGTGCTGTCTTCCACGGCTCAAGAGTGATCATCGAGAGGAAGGTACAGGAGTCTGTCAGCACACTTGTAACCAGGTAGAAATATTTCTCTGATTCGGTTTGTTTTGGAGCATCAGGCTGTCTATCAGAGCAAACTTGTGATTCTGGAACAGTGTCTAGGCCCAGAGGTTGTCTTTGTGTGGAGCATAGATCCTTCCATCAAAGGCATGGTACAAAGTTGGAAATTATCCCAGTGAGAAAGATCTGTATATCAAATAGCTTTCTGATAGCTAAAATTATAAACTAGTTTTGTTCTTAATCCCGCCAGATACTGATGGACAAAATATTAGTCAGCTGGTAAGCAAGCTGATGAAAAAAGATTAACATGCTGCATTTTAGACCATATTAAATAATATCAGACTTCTATGTGCAAAAGGTTTCTCTTCAGGTGCTGGGAGATGGTCAGCAGAGCTGCCTGTGTAAGGTCACCCAAATAAAACTTATAATCAGAAAAAATCCACAACTGTAGCATGTAAATGAGGATTTCCCATCCCTGGAAAATGTGGTTAATATTCTACATTATGTCATGACCCAGAATTGTGAACACTTCCTAAAATATATTCTATCTTCCATGTGTACAGCAGGGTGGAAGAAAATAAGAACGTGTATGTTGGTTTCTGATGGTAGGGGATTTTTAGAGAGAAGGAAGGAGCAGTCAGTAGGTAGGTGAGAAAAAAATGAGGTGGAGAGAAACATGTTGCATCTAAATGAGGTGCTGTATTCTCCAGAGCAGGCACAATGAGTCTTTCTACTGGCAAGAAGAGCTGTTGATACCCGTGCTGTTAAGACCAGCTAGTCTAAGGAGGGAAGTCTGACTCTGAACAGCGAGTGTGCTGCTTGACCCTATCACAAGATAATATTCTGTAGCAAATGCTGTGAAGGACGTGAATGCAACAGCTTCTGTGGAGAAAAATTGGCAGAAAGACAAGTAAAAGCAGACTGTGAGACACTTCTTACAAACTGTGCTTAGAAACCAATCTGTTCTTTTTTATTGTTCTCTGATGAAGGAATGGATTATAAATGGTGCGGACAGCCTTGAGGCCTGCAATAGTACAGTATCTGTAGCTTTTCCAGCTGGAGGCTTAAAAACTCTTAATACTTTTATGCAAAAAAGGATAAGAACCATTAAAAAAATCTGAAAATGTAGTGTCAAAACCACAGGCTCAGGAGAAAATTATTATTTTATGTAGGAAAACAAAGATTGAAAGAACAAAATTTTAAATACAGTTTTTACATTTCTCTACTGCTTTGCTTATTGTTTGGCAAAGATAAAGATCTAAAGTTGGAAGTTTTAATATGAAAGAGATCTCTCCCTTGTCATCTCCACTTCAGTTTGTCCTTAGTGTGCATGCAAAGTCAAACTTCCCTTATATGGTAGTACACTGAATTTAGGTTCTTTGATGATGTCTTGATAATAGCAGATGTGTGTGTCTAGAACAATAAAAAGTCACACGTGTTATGTGAGTGGTGTACAAGCTCAGTGCACCAGTGAGTGGTACACCCTTGTCCTGCCGAGTGTATGCATGGACACGATGTTCTGCTCCGTTAATAGCCCGTACTCATTCCCACAAAGTCAAATGCTTGAACAAGATATGTGGAAGGAGGGTTGGATATTGTGCCATGGGCCTTAATCACTCTCTGCATCAGCAGAAGCAGCCTTTGCTTTAAATATGGTTTTATATCATCGTGCTGTTGTTGACAATGAAATATATTAACTCACCCTGAAACCCTCCTGTGACTGGTCTCACTTAAGATAGGCAGACACAAGAAGGAGGTCGGGGAAGACCCCGGATTCCACCACAAAATAGTTTTGGTTTTTCTGCTTATCTTTCTGTTTAGAAGGACATCTTGTCTCACCTTGTCTTACATCAAATGTAAGGCAAATAATCTGCGAAATTAATCGAAGTGGACTGAAATGCGGTGTGATTTTTTGTGATAAACAAAAATTGCCTTGACTCTCTGGGACGATCAGTAGGCTGGGTGACAGGGCCATCTGCTGGCAGAGAGACTAACAACATCCCTGTGAATCCTGCTGGGAACGACTCTAGTTCTGGGAGTGGTTAATGGCCTAACTTCTAAACCCCCGTGACTCTTAGATTAGTTTTGTAAGCGTCTTCATATTTTATATTAATTCCTAACTTGTTAGCAAGAACTTCTTATCATAGAGAACTGTTTAACTATAAATTTAAGCTCCATTCAAATGTTAAATGGGATGTCTGATCTGGGAGTAGTATTGCCATAGATTACATCACAATTTAAAACTATACTGCAAGGAAGCATGGGTTTGTAGATGACACTCTCAGATCAGTAAGAAACGATTAATGTTAATGCTTGCTTTTCACACTAAATATCTACATGAGGGACATTTTGATTCAAAATACATATCAGATTTCCTGTGAACATAAGGAAGCCAAATGGTCTGGCATACTAAGATTGTTAAATTCATGGTGTCTTTAATAATGAAAAGCCTTTTAAATGTATTTTAGCTTTATTTTTACAAGCACTGTGTAATCAATTCAGCATCTCAAACACAACAAGCATGTTCTTGTATATGTGTGCTCACGTTTTCCTGTCTGTATGTCCATCATACTGGACATATAGATTATAACTGAGAGGTTATGATCTATTGCTTTGCAAGTTTATAATTAATAACGTGAAATATAAGAATAAATTGAACAAACAACATGTAAACATGCTTCTTGATTTTGTCTTTTGAGAGCCTGAAGATTTTGTTACAATAAAAGTGCAAGGTTCTTTAATATACATGATTTTATGCAAATTAAAGTACATCAGTCTGCACTGCTTGGCAAGTGTGTATTGCTGGTGCAACAGGCCACAAGATTGTCTCAAGCCTGTGGTAAAGCAAGGTTAGTCCTGGTTCCATTAGTGTTTATATCAGCTCACTTAAAGCGGTACCCTGATCACCCTTGTAATTACAGTAAGAGATGTGAAGCAGTAGCTACTTGCTGACAGAATGGCAATGTGCTGTAGGTATATACTACAGTGGACTATGGGTATGCCCAGAGAATGCACTGATCTGACTGTATGCAAAAACCTTTCTACTTTGTCTCTGATTTTTGTTGACTCTAACAGCATATACCTTCATCCCACAGAGAGAGCAGTTTATTACTTAACTGCTCAGGGACCGTCTGACCTTTTTGACTTCTAAACTGTTTTGCGCTTTTTTCTCCTCTGACAATTCAGCAAATGAAGTGATGTAGATGGATTTCATTACATGTGCTTTGACCATAAATATTTATTGTTTACCTAGTAAACCTGACCATAAATGTCACTGACTTATAGATTCCACAAAAGCATAAACAAGCTAGTGACTGTCTGGAGTGCTACTATATAGAAACTATGTGTATGGAGGGATCACTTTTCTTCTAGCCAAAAAACTATGCCAAAAGACTATGCAAGAATAAAGAAACAGTATTTTATGTTTTCTGTTATCTGTTCTAAAAGGGCAGCAAAATGGACAGGAAGGATGGATTGGACTGTGAAAAGGAGGAAGTAATCTCCTCTTCTCTGAGAACCTTGAAAGATAATGTCTGTAGTACCAGGAAACTAACTTGGCATCATGAGTAACACAGACAGAGCTCATGAACTTCTGATCATCAGGGTAGATGGGAAGACAGGGGTGGTGTTTCATGTTCATATTTCTCTCCTGTAACTCTTTTGGCCAAATGTAAGAGCTGTCCAGTAATTATGTAATTATTTTTTTTTTTGGTAATGACTTGTCAAGTTCACCTGGTAAAAATTGTACTGTATGGGAAAATAGCATTTTATCTGCAGAGTCCAGTTTTGCTCCTGATTTACCGTGCTGAGTATTGGTCTCAAAGTTGTCTACATCCATTGAAGCTCTTCTTTCCACACTGATTCTGTGCTACTGCAAATATTGCCTGTGTTGTCCGACTTTGGTGTAGCTGCATCTCTTCCATGTGGCATCACTTCTGTAGGAAGAAACATTTTGTCAGCATGGGAGTAAGTAGGCTGTCGTTGTGGGGTTTTTGTTGGTTTTGGTGGGTTTTTTTTCTGTGTGATATTGGATGTGTGATGTACAGTGTAACTATACCAACTACAGTACTGAGGTCACTTTTTTGTGAGGGTCCACAAGTTCCACAGAAATGGTTCTGAGCAGGTTATTGCAGAACATAAGTAAAACATGGCCCACCAAAGAACTGTCAAAGGATTTTATTTGTTTTCTGTCTCAGTATTAGCTTGAGAGCAGTCAGCGCTCAGGTTACCAAGAGAGGGGAGGGTTCATCAGAGCCCCAGGCGGTGGCAGGGACAATGACAGTCGATCGCTCTTGGACTCTGACAGGTCCCGAGAGAGAGGACTGAGTTGCTTCTAGCAGCGCATCAGTGCATCATCACCTTTTTTCAGCTGTGCAACTTGATTTACTTTTTTTGGTTAGTTTTGGATGGTGAGAAACGCTTTTGTGCCCTTGGGTGAACAGTTTTATTTTAGGTCCAGAAATGAAGAGACAGAGTTTGTCCTCCTTTTACGTCTCTCTGGAGTTGCTGTTCACAGCAGTGATACTCAAAGGTGAGAATACCTCTCGATAGCTAAATGTTGCCTTGAGGTTTATTTTATTCAAATTGGATCTTGTGACCTGATGTGCTTTACACCGTTAATCTCCAGAAGTATTTAGTTTGTTGTGTTTTACTTTGTCTCACCGCTGCATAGGCAAAATGGTCATGCAGACCAGAATTGCAATGCTCCTCGTGAAGCTTTGATGTGCTGGGATGTCTTTTTAGTCAGAAAGATTTGCTTTGGATTCTAAATAGTGCAGAAAGTCAGTGTGAATCACCAGAAGGAGATGTATTCCAAAGTACACTTGCTCCCTGCATTGCCCACCTGATATTTGCACAAGTCTTCTGAATGTAAGAGAGTGTGAAATGTTAAAGGGCTAATGATGCAAACAATAGGCCATTTGCAAAAGCAGCGGGAGCTGTGATGAGGTCAGGTTTGCACCCTCCAGCCGAAGGGGAGGACGAAAATTTTCAGATATGTGGTGATCTGCATACGAACAGCGCCGGTGCAAAGGAAGCTGAGCACCCGGCGGAGGATGACCATGACTAAACAACCTTTGTTTAGGAACAAGTTGAGTTTTGAACCAGATAAGGCAGAAGACTGACAAGAAATAGGCCTGGGAGGTGGTATAATGCTTTTAATCATATATGATGGTATCTTTCTTCTCCACTATCTACTCCTATCCTTTCTTTCTTTCTTTTCCTTATATGTTCTCTTAAATGATATTTTCATACTTTTATATTGTTTCATTTCTGTAGATAATAACCAAAACGGATACATACCTCTTTTCCATTGAAACCAAACTGTTCTAAGATAAACCTGCCATATACACACAAACACACACACTGGTCATACAGTGTCATTTCACTCTGATCTGCCCCAAGGGATCTATTATTAACAAGAACCTCAGTTACCCCACCTTTAGTGGTGGATTGTAGCAGAACAGTACTGTTGTCCTTTGCTTGCAGAAATATGTGAATCTATATGAAGGTGATACAGAGGCTACCTGGAGAAACTGTGATGTACAAACCAGTATGGAAAGCCAAACAGTGTCATTTAAACCCTCAAGTTTCAGTGAATTATCCTTAGTGACTAAGTCTGGATAACAAGAAGCATCTCCAGATACATGGTTTTGAAAAGATGTTGGTGCAAGGATGTGTTCATACATCATGCAATTGCCAATTTGTGAAGAAAAGCAGCTCAGACTTTTTACAGGTGATCGTTTAAAAATAAAAAGACTAAATTGTGAAAGCAGTGTGAGCCTTAACCAGTGCTGCTTTTGGGGAGATACTGAAAGTCCAAGTTTGAGACTTCAATCTCAATACCTGAGACCGAGTTTGACTTCAGACTTTGCTGACTTTAACAGTCAGCAAGCTCTGCCTATGAAAGATATTGGTAAAATAAGGGGGTAATGATATTTACCTTCCAGAATTGTAGGATTTGCTGTATAAGGGAATTTTTCAGTGGATGTGAAAAGCTTAAGTTAGCTATTATTTTACCCCAGGTGGATGCTGTCGTTATTTGAATAGATTCATCAGATGTACTCTTGTATCAGAACTAATGATATTTGACAGTATATGAATGATAAATATGTAAATTTATATATACAATATATAATATATAATAATTATATAGGTATACTAAATACTACTTGTAGCAGTAGAAAGAGGATGTTTTCTTATAGTGCTCAGTAACCTTAGTCTGATTTACTGAACAAGTCTGTGTTATCTAGCTGTAGAATCAGCCAAAGGAAAATATGCTCACATGCTGTTTAATGAACTGTTTGAAGACTACTCCAATGCTCTAAGACCAGTGGAAGACACAGATAAAGTACTGAATGTCACCCTTCAGATCACATTGTCCCAAATTAAAGACATGGTGAGTAAAAGTATAGTTCTGTTTTTCTAAAAATATGCAGAAACATATTAGGCATAAACCTTTTGTTTGGAGCAGGAAAAGTACCCTTCATTTTGTTATGACAACTTCAGTAATGCTTCCTCAGGAGGGTCCTGTTCTCCAGTTCTTTGTAGATTCTTATCTGCTTGCAACACTGAATTTTTAAGACTTCTTTTGTAGTTAGGTGCTGGAATTGAACCCTCCAGGCAACTTCTGCTGAGTTTTAAATATAGCAAATGCTTTTTCTAAGACACAATTAATTTCTACATAAAATCCCTAAAATCAGCCTTCAGTAACTTTTTATAAGTATGGTTCTGCTAGATATACTTTTAAGGCAAAACAAAATGTGTCTGGAAGGAGAAGGGAAGATTATTTTTGTGACTTCTGAATTACAACTTCAAGGCCTCACCAAGCTTTCAAAGAATTTCTTAGCCTGAATCTGTTAGCTGTTTGGTATTTTAAAGCTCACAAAAGGAAATTCCTAAGATACTGGGAGCCTTAGACATGAGGGTGCAGGGGAAAGAAGGTTTGGCCAAGAGAAAGTCCAAAAAAGTGATCTCCCTGTACAATGTATAGGCATAGACACCTGTCTGAGAATTACCCTTGTGGCCTTGTTAGTATTCTGGCCTGTTTTGAGCACTACATCAAAGCTATACCACAAATGCTGTCTGTATCTAAGACATGATTTTGTCACCTTCAGCTAGAAATAATTCTATGTTTTTGTGCAGGATGAAAGGAACCAAATTTTGTCAGCTTACTTATGGATTCGACAAAGCTGGTATGATGCATACCTCAAGTGGGACAAAGATAAATATGATGGGTTGGATTCTATCAGGATTCCAAGCAATTTGGTTTGGAGACCAGATATTGTCCTATATAACAAGTGAGTGTGGTTGGAAAATACTAGCTTGCGTATTTGAGGGAGGGAGGGGATTGAAGGAGGAATTGACTCACAGAGTCTGAACTTTACCTTACCTTAGCAAGGGCTATGTTTGTTGTCTTAACATTTGTTGTTGATCATATAAATATTTTGCAATAAAGCTATAGCCAAGATTTGAAAATTGATTATGCTACATATCAAAGCTGCTCTGAGTTTCTCTGCACTGTGAATTGCATACCCTGGCAGTCTGTAGTGCTTTCTGCTGAGGCTCGTTGAGAGCTCTGGAAGATTGTCCACAAAAAGGTGGTACATGAAGGCTGCACTTCTTATCTGCCCTTCCAAGCCACTAGTGACCAACAGATTGTTTTAATCTTTTAATGGATTCTTATCCTACTGATTCCTGTTTGAGATCAAGTTTGAGGAAGCTATAGCAAACAAATAGTTTAGCAGCACTGATGTTTGACATTAATGGGCACTGGTACCTGTAAATATTACTTAATAGTAAGTTCCTATTAAAATTCAGTATTAATATGATTTCAGAAGCATGCTTTTAATGGTATGGAAGGAGGGTCTTCCCCTTGCCCCCTCTCCCCTGGTCCACACTCTTAAGTTGTTGCCTGTCAGTCCTGACTATCATTTTTCTATCTTTTAGGGCTGATGATGACTTTTCAGAACCAGTAAATACTAATGTTGTGTTGAGATATGATGGAAAAATCACTTGGGATGCACCCGCTATCACGAAGAGCTCATGTGTAGTGGATGTGTCTTATTTTCCTTTTGACAGCCAGCAGTGCAACCTTACCTTTGGTTCCTGGACTTATAATGGTAATCAGGTAGACATCATCAATTCTCTTGATAGTGGTGACCTCTCTGACTTTGTAGAAGATGTGGAATGGGAGATTCATGGTATGCCAGCAGTTAAGAATGTCATCACTTATGGCTGCTGCTCTGAGCCTTATCCAGATGTGACCTTCACACTGATTTTGAAAAGGAAGTCATCTTTCTACATATTTAATCTGTTGCTTCCTTGCATTTTGATCTCTTTCCTGGCCCCACTAGGATTCTATCTCCCTGCAGACTCTGGTGAAAAAGTGTCTCTGGGTGTTACCGTTCTTCTTGCTCTGACTGTGTTCCAGCTGATGGTTGCAGAGATCATGCCTCCATCTGAAAACGTACCTTTGATAGGTGAGCTTTACATGCTTTGTCTTTAAGCATGGCTTATTAATAGCAGGGCTGCATGTCATGAAATCTATATGTAATTTGAGGCTTTTGGGAAGATAAATTTGCTACATTTTTAAAACATAGTGAAATACTTATGTGTGTGGAAGTTGTACAGGTATGCTGCAGTTTTTTTAACTTATTTTGTGTTTATTTTAAATTATGTATTAACTATTTTGTATTTATAACATATAGTTAGATATTTAGAATTATGATATCATGTCTTGAAATAAAGCTATTAATGGAAAGCTATTTTAGAACCAACACATGAAGTGTAAGCAAGAGCTATAAGCACAATGTCAGACTGTTTCAAGATACGTTTCTGTCAGATGCAGATGGCTGGATGGCCTGGCTGACACACTCATAGTTGACTTAATATCTGACAATTTCTTCACTGAATTGTAATTTTTGGAAATCCATTATGCAGAAATTTAATTTATGTCTGAGAGTTCAGAACTCATGTAACAAAAGGGACCTAGCTTCAGTCCGTGTTCTCTGTTCCCTCACTCTCTCTCGCTATCCTTTCCAATTTCTTTGAAAAGAGGGATCACATCACACTTGTCTGTGGTGTGTCCTGTATCCTTGCTGCCAGCACTTGCTTTTCCTGCAGAGGCTGCACAGCAGCAGAGCAGGGCTGGGAGCTGCCTCTTGGCATAGGCACAAGGCAGGGTAGGTTGGTTGGCTGGTCAGCTCTGTACTTCAGTCGTGAAAACCAAGGGCAGAGGAGCACAGCTTGTATTCGCTTCAGCTCGTCACCCTCCAGCTCTGTGCCCTGTCATCTTAGCTGTCAGCACACTAGTTGTGGACACAAGCAAGGTCTGGATATTCGCTGGCCTGTGTGAGTGTGAAGGCATTGATCTGCTGGTGTGGGGTGCATCGATAGCTCCAACAAAGCGTTGTCATTGCGTTTGTTATTACATTGAGAAATGGGATTTCCAGTGTGTCAGGTGAAGCTGTTGACACTGGGATTCTGCAGACACTAGGAAAAGAGCAAGACTCCATTTTTGAGCTGCTTTCTGAATGGGTGTGTTTCAAGAAATCAGAGGTTTGGGCTTATAGATATTTGCAATGCTGATACAACAGTCACTTACTCATCTGATAAAGGCATACCAGCAATGAACATGAGATTTTATTTTAATGGCTTTAATCTTTGTTTTTAAATGGTAAATTAAGTGTGACCTAAGTACAGAGAATAGGCATGATTAAAAATTTGTTTCACTTGCATTTATGCTTAACAGTATGTTGTCACATTGTTCTTTCTCACTGACTTTTTTTTTTTTTAGTAGGTTAGTTATCATCTCTAATATGATTTTATTGTGTATTCCAGGAAAGTATTACATAGCAACAATGACCATGATCACAGCTTCCACTGCACTGACGATCATTATAATGAATCTCCATCACTGTGGCTCAGAAGCAAAACCTGTTCCACAATGGGCCAGGGTGGTTATTTTGGACTACATGTCAAAAATCTTTTTTGTTTATGACGTGGGTGAAAATTGCACAAGCCCAAAAAGAGAGAAAGAAGAAGAATGTAGGTTTGAGGGGGATGATGGGTGTCAGAGGAGGCACAAAGAGATAAGGAGCCCTCTTTCCAGTAGGAATGATGACTGTAATCTTAGGGACGAGCTCAATGGAAATTTGCATGGAGTTCACGGTGTAAATGTTAGGGAGACTGTTAATTGCTGTTCCTGTTACAAAATGCTGATTAAAAATATCGAGTATATTGCTAATTGTATTCGAGACCATAAAGCAAACAGGGCCAAAGGAATCGAGTGGAAAAAAGTAGCAAAAGTGATGGACAGGTTTTTCATGTGGATTTTCTTTGTTATGGTGTTTTTCATGAGTGTGCTTATCATTGGGAAAGCAGCTTAACTGAAAATGAACACATTCCTTTTGTAAATCTGAATAACTGGGTTAGTTTGTTTTGTTGGACTTCTGGGACAGGGGTGCTTTTGAGATCTTTGTCTTGTATTCTGTAACAATAAACAAATGATTCTGTAGGCTGTGACAGTGTGTTGAGACAGTGTGTTGAGACACTTTGTTGGTGATTGTCCTTGATGTTTAGTATGGGAGTGCAGCCCTGATGAGGCTGCAGGGTAAGCACTCTGTGTTCCACCTTGATGCATGGTGGCCATGACTTCAGGTTGAATGGGCTGGAGCATTGCATCAGTGGAGCAGACAGCCTAGCAGGGAGCACTGTATTCACAAGCCTGCATCTCTGCACCTTATAATTTGATCAGCCCTTTCTATCTCCCAGGGGAAAAAAAAAAAAGAAGTGGTTTTGTGACACAGTGGCATATTGTGGAGATCATCCCTTCATAGCATTGCCTTTTTGCCTTTTTTTTTTTTTAGCTTGTCTTCACTGATCACTGTCCCTATAATTTTATAGGCTCTACATGTCTATTTGCAGTGCCTTTCCCTTTTAGTACAATTGAGCTTACTGAATATGATGGCTACCTCGATCTTCTTCATAATTTTCTGATACTGAATATTACTGTATTGTCACCATGACTCCAGCAGGCCAGATCACAAGGGCTTCTTCTTCACCAAGGCAAAGGGCCTTTTTAAAATTCTTTTTCTTGAGCCTAAAAATAGAAAGAACTTCTTTTGTCCCTCCTACATGTCTCATTGCCCTGGGCACTTGAGCAAGATGGGCCTTGAAATGCTACTTGTGACTGCTGTGACTTTTGTCTCTGCTCACTGTATTTACCTTCACCAGTGTTCACCCCATGTGTCCTTTGTCCACTGTTACATGCTCTTTAATACTTAAATTTTAACCTGTTTACAGGAATGCCAAGGCTGCTCTGTGCATTACTTAGCAGAAAATCATGATCTTACAGGCTTATTAAAGTAGTGCCATTATCACCATTCCTTGCTCAACACCTTAGTACTTCCATGTATGTGAATGTGTTTGTTGCTGACAACACCAAAACCCACTCTTCTGAGTGTTAATTTTTCTTAACCCTCTCAGACTGATAGAGCTCTGAAGGTTTTCTCTTGTAGTAAAGTGAGAAACCAGTACCCTGGGCATGCCCATGGCAAATAAATTACTTTTACAAAGCACCCTGAACTTTGAAACCATGATATTCTAGATGCAGTGGGAGAGGCAGAATGACACTGTAATGGATACCAGTCAAAAGTTCATGTGATAAAACTAATTTTCATAATTGTTGCAGTTAACAGGAGCACACTTGTGAATAAGTAACTTAAGAGCAAGGAGCCAAGTGGCAAAGTGGGGCAGTTGTTATGCCCAAATTTACTGGAAGAAAGGGAATCTTTTTTTTTTATTATGATGATGTAAATGATGCATTGAATTGCTAATGGCAGGTTTTCTTTTGTGTGGAATAATTAATGCTGTAAACTTATCTGGATTCTCATACATAATGCAACACTTTAAGTCCAGGTTTTAATGTAAAGCTAAACTGGGTGTCTAGACAAGAATAAACTCAGTATATGGAAAAAGTCTCAAGTGTGTTCTCTGTGTATTATCAGTTCCCAGTCAACCAGGGTAACTTTGAATAGCTCCTTTAGAAGACAAGCTGTTCATTTTCATTCACTGTGCAGAAAAATGGTTGCACCCATTTGCTGTGCAGTTCTGGGATTGGCACTTACACTGTCTGCTTGAGGAAACTGATTTGCACATTGTTGTGGAGAGAAATATTGTTTATAAAACTGAGGGAGCAAAGTATGTAAAGATAAGGGTAAAATATTCGGAACATGAGTCTTCAGCATGGAAAACTCATGACCAAGGATTTGTTCAAGGCTTATGGTGGCATAAAGAGTTATTGTTCACAGTCTCTTACAATATAGGAACTGCGTAACATGGAATGGGTACAATGTGGAGTGGTCTGTACAATATGTAAGAAGGCTGAGGAACCCTTTGCAACAGGATTGGTGAATGCTAAAGAATACATGGATTTAAAGATGAGAGAAACATGGAAGAAAAATCTGTTGGTATACTTCTAAATACAGTCACCAAGTGTTGAAAGGTAAAGCAATATTTTAGGGATTCATGACTGCATGTTCTTCAGTGCTCTTCATCCCACTGGTGATACCCATTGGAGAAAACTTCCAAGTTCAGACAGACCTTTAGTCTGACTCAGAATATCCTTCTTAGGGATTCAGATTGTGTCTGTGCCGTTCTGTTCAAAACAAACTGCTGCAGTTGCGGGCTGTCCATGTGTAAGGGAAAGTTTGCAATCATAGGTGGAGTGTGGGCCTCTACCATGCTGCTGCTTTTTATATGTTGCATGTTTGGATGTTGAAATCATACTTTGCACTTCCTTAATATTTTTTATGTGAAAATTTGCTGGTACTAAAGAAGTATCTTACAAGAATGGGATTTGAAAAATAATCCTGCTATTTGAACCTATTAACTATTAAATTTGGTTGTTAATTATTTTAGTATCCTTTCCTTTGCATCAGAAGACACTCTCAAGTGTTTCTTTCTTCCTTTATTTACATTAGTAATTGTTTTTGCTCTTGTAAGAAAAAAGTTTTCTCTTTTAGTTCATAAGAGGATTGGATAAAGACTGTGAGCAGCAGATGACAGGTGCCAGTAGAAGCTGGTCCCTGAACTTTTGTGCTAGGACCCTCAGAGTCACATCTTTGGACCTGATCATTTTCCAGGTAAAAAACATAACGGGATGCCACATGGCCATGACTCTGGTGACAAGGCTGACCCAAGGTCCAAGCTACTGCAGCCCATACAAGGGCTACCTGGTTTAAAACTAGCTCAGGATTTTCTAACTAAATTATAGGGACAGTAGCTTAGGTGTCCCTCCAAGGTCTTAATGCTTGCAGAATCACAGAATCATTTAGGTTGGAAAGACCCCTGAGGTCATCAAGTCCAACCTGTAACTGATCACCAACGTTACCAACTAGATCATGGCATGTCCCATTGTTTCTCAAACACCTCCAGGGATGGTGACTCCACCTCTTCCCTGGGCAGTTCATTCCAATGCCTGACAACCTTTTCCATGATGAAATTCCTCCAGATGCCTAGCCCGAACCTCTCCTGGCACAGCTTAAGGCTATGTCCTCTACCCCTGTCATTTGTGTATCTGTCATGTAGTTTGTATATCTCTGTATTTAGCTATTTCAGTAAGAAGAAACTTGCTCTAAATCAACGATGTATGTTAGTAGTCAGAACAGTATGTGACAACTGTAGTGCTGAGTGGAGACAGGACTGTTTAATGTAATTCTATCTGTCTTGCTCTCTTACTTTTTTCTTTCTGCACCTCATGCTTAGATCCAGTAACCTTTCAGGAAGATTACATCCAGAAATGATGAATGACCATGATTATAGTAACAGAAAAATAACTATTTATACACTTGTCTGAGTAACTCTTCCGGCTTAACATGAAGGCAGCAGGGTGACTTTACTGAAGAAGACAATGATGCTGTAAAAATACTGTTTGAGATCTGTGTGCTGCAGAGGCCTTTGAGGAAGGAGATGACTGATCCTTTTGTTCCTTAGCAGAGGAATCAACTCTCCTCTCTTGACTCATTGCAGTATTAAAATGAGGAGAAACATAAGCTATGTCCTGTGATGCTTTCACTTCTCTCTTCACAAGCAGAATTACAGAGCTGAAGTGTGATGGGATTTTGGGGTGTTGCATTTCCAGTGCTACAGAAAGGTAGGGAGAAGTCCATTCCTAACCTAGGAAATCTGTTTCTGTTTGTGGAAATTGCAGCCTGAGGATTCAAGCTAAACCCAAGAGGATCATCGTAAATATATAATGAGACAGAGATGTGATTTTCACCACATTTCAGGAATACAGACGTCACATCATAAACATCTGCATGTTTTGTCCACTGGTTAACAAAGTTTGGTTCTCTGACCCTGCCAGAATTACAGCAAGTGTCTCAGACATGTTTCTCAAGAAATGCAGAAGTGTAGCAAGAACTCCTGATTCTGTATCAGTCCCAATCTGAGAAGCAGAAGACATGTACTGTGATTGTTTAGGAGATGGGAAAAGGAGGCTATGGGGTGAAAGGGAACTACTTTCATTCTGTTTATAAAACTGGGAAGAATCCATCTTTTCTAACGAACTTCTATTACTCATTGAAGAAAAGAATATATTGACTCTTGCTTTCATTCTCAAAATCTTTTCATCAGCGACAGGATATAGGACCAAAGATGACCTCAGAAGTTTGTGTGCAGCCACCTCCTTTGTACTTGCAGGCAGGGCAAGTGACCTAGAGGTCAATTAAAGGAGGAGAGCAAGCCGAGCATTTCTTTTCTCTCTGTTCTCTGAAGTCTACTAAAAAGGAGAAATCTTTCTTCTTTGTTAGAGACAAGTCCAGCCATGTGGAAGGGACAAAGGGTAGCAGAGGAGTTTATCTAGTTTGTCCTGTGCAAATTTAGCTTCATTGTCTCCAGACACCTTTTAAGAACTCCATTCTGCAAGATGGCAGTGAACAATACTGGTTTTACATTGCTTGCAGTAAGGAATAAGACAGACTACTGGCTGTCTTTCTAAATACTTTTGATGATTCTCATTTGATTCTTAGTCTGTAGGCCACAAATGACTGAGGATCTGCAAGGCCACCAGGAATACACTACACCACAGGGATGAGTGTTTCAGTGATGCAACCTGCCTCCTGGTTATCCGGAATGCAGGGACTGACCTTGCAGCAAGCTAGTGGTGAACTAAGTCATGCCTAAATTACATAGGGCCCTGAGTTGCTTTGGCTGGACATGACAGTGCTGTATATTCTGTCAGGTGTAGTTCTAGCCATTGTGTTTGAGAAGGCAATTCAGGGATATCTTTGCAACTGGATGAAATAGAAATATAACTGTTGAGGGAGGGATATTAGATGAGGGGAAGCATAGCAGGGTGGAGAATATGGTCTGTGCAAAAACTGCATCTGGAACTGCGATGCCATGGTCTGCTCTTGGGTACTCCTGGTTCAGAGTACAAGTGCATCTAGTGAACATTCAGAAAATGCAAACTGACATTAAGAAAAGGGCAGCTTCAATTTTAAATAGGGTTTTTAGCTTTACTTTCAAATATTTGGTTTTTATTCTAGTTTCGGAAAACATCTATTTAAAAAGTGATTCTGTACTACCTTGTATGTAACCCATCTAGAATCATGGATTTTTCTGGATAGAAGGTATTACTGTTTGTTTCCTCTGCCATTACCATGTTTTGTGCCTTGACATTCATACAGCCACTCACAATAAACTTTTGACTCTGTTTTAAAAGAATTTGGAACAGATTTTTATATGTCATTATTCTTACTCATATCACTCTTCAATGAATAAGATTTTATCTATAGTGTTGGGAGTTGCTGGGGAGACAGCACACCACAAAGTCTTTCCTTTATTACACTTTGGTTTGAAGAATGCGCTGGTTTTGATTAATCTAAATGCAGTGGCAGAGCTGGCAAAGGAAGAACAGAACAAAAAATCACATGCTTTTTAAAAAATTTCTGAAACCTAATCCAGTTGATTGTGGGTGGAGTGTTTCAGTGAATAAAATGATTAAACTGGGATTCACTGGGTGTTTGCTTGGTATGTGTCATCACTGCCAGATAACTTTGATTAACAGTGGTCTTACATATCGTATAATCACATCATATTCTGGTTTTGTTTGCTTTTGAATTCTCCATTAACCTCCTTAGGAATATGTTAGCAGGAGATTTTTGAGACAATATAGTGTGAGCAATGATACTGTGATTAATACACACATCAGTATGGTTCTGTTGTTAGTGTGCCACAGGTAAGTAGTAGATCTGGCTCTTTTACTCATTCTGTATTTTCGGTTCTAGTTGAAAATACAGAATGAATAAACTACCAAGATGTTCACTACATTTCAGTGACACAAGTGCCTTTTGCTAGTGTTTCACTGTAGGAAAAATGGACTCTAACAATAAAGTTAAATAGATGGTAAAGTCATCTGGAGTAGCCTCCAGAAGTCAGAAAAGACCTTCAGAGATAAAGCAGTTGGCTATAGTGTGAAGTCCATGTTCAGTGAGATGAAAGTGATGGTGTGAGTTCTATAAGGCCACAGTTGGTTAGAGGATGACAGCAGACACACCTGTGTTGTTAAGTAATGCTACATAATGCTACATAATGTTTTCAAAATTAAGAAGAGGAAAAGAGGGGAAAATCTAATTAAACATGAGCTGAAAAATGTAAAATTACCGAGACTATTGTTCACTAGAGCACGTTCTGGCAGTGGAATAGCTACTTTCATTGTACATCCCATTCACTGGCCAGCCTGTGTCCAGGGATGGACTGCCAGTGGGTTTAACACAGCTCCTACCCTGGGGCTGTGCTGCAGCAGTGGGTCTGTTCTGGGGAAGGGGTTTACTGTGTCAGTCAAGGATAAGGCTGCCAGCTTACCTTGAGTCATGCTGATGTGTCCAAGCCTCCACCAGCTTGATGGATAGGTGTGTCCCTGAGGACCCGCTGCCATCATCCACTGGTAAAATAGTTCCACTTCATCTCAGTTCCCAAAGGTGTCTGGTGGCCCTCAGTATGAAGATTGTCGCTTATATGGTCTGGAAGGTTGGCTTCCTCTGGGCTACTTCATAGCCCTAATTTCCTTCTGGCAGAGTGATTATTCAAATAATTTTTGATCCAGCTCACCCACTTTTTCACAAAAAGCTGGTAGCTTCCTCTACAGGAGGCCTGACATTGTTCACAGCTGTTTTAAGCATATTGTCCTGTCCTGCAGGTTGTGCCTACTTTTATTTAGCATTTTAATATTCTAGTTGACTGCCAGCAAGATATATGAGGTGAATGAAACTTGTGTTGCTTTTATCTAGTGTTTTTAGCATTGCTGAAAACAGAATGGTGATCGTGAGTCAATCCCTTTCTTCATAGTTAAAGGACGAGAGCTTATGAAAAACTTTATGAAAAAGACTTGACACTGACATCCCAAACCCAAGGGTAAACTGGTTTCTCAGTAGTGGAGTGCAAATGAGCTCAGGGATATGTTACTCAGGGATATGGGCAAAACAGTCATCTTCAGGTACACCTCCTCAGTTCTACTTTTGACTGCCATGTTCACTACCCTGCAGAGATTGTTTGAACTGTAACAAATAGCATTTCTCAACACCATGGTTTAAAGTGGAGTGGGCTAGACAAGTGTGTATTTGGCAGAGCACCATCGAGCTGTATGAATTCTCAGCAGTGCTTCAAGCCAGCAAGTTCTGTGTCTGCAGGAGCATTACCCTTGGTTCCTGAGGCATCAGCAGAAAACCAGTCTAGAGGTCCTGCCCCAGGGAGAGAGGTGGACAGAGGAAGGGTGATGTTAAGAATGAGTCCAGGGCCCAAGCGTCTCTGCTGTGAAAGCACCTTGCAAAAGTTCCTCCTGTGGAGTTAATTGCTCACCTAAATCCTGAGACCTCTAGGGGTCATACAAGTGCTGTTCCAGTGGTTGGGGGTGATTCAAGGCCATGCTCGTAGACAATTTTTAAAAGATAACAAAACAAAAAAAACCCGCTCTTAACTAAATGTGTTGTTTTCTCCAAGATGCAACAAGTGATTTAGCCTTGGTGCCCTGTTAGCAGAATTGTTCTTGTTAATCTTTTATTAATGACTAAATAAATGAAGAATTCCATCCTATGGGCTAGTGCAAAGACTCCTGTTCTGGAAGGCTGCTTCATTACTTCCTCAGAAGCCATGGTGTAATTTATACTGTAATCCAGGGGCTAGCAGTCTTAGGAACAGATCTGATTTGAGGTAGTCTGTTAGCCCTCAAAGTACTGCAGATTAAGGCTTCATGAGCTGTGGAGGTTGGTCCCTACACCTGGTCAGGATAGTCTGGTATATTGCTGGAACCAAGAGAAATTGCCTGCTGGAGGCATTGGGTGCTATGTCAGGAGGAATTTCAGCTCCTGGCCAGATTGTGGAGTTAATTTTCCCCACAGCAGCCCTCACAGTGCTGTCCTTTGTATTGGTAGCTAGAAAGGTGTCAGTAACACACCAGTGTTTTGGCTGCTGCTGAGCAGCACTTCACTGCATCAGGGCTGTCTCTCCAGCATTCCCCCTCACCAGTAAGCTGGGGGTGGGCAAGATCCTGGGAAGGAACAAAGCCAGGACAGCTGATGCACTGACTAAAGGAATATTCCGTAACATATGACATCTGTTCAGCTATAAAAGCTAGGAGGAAGGAGGAAGGGGGGGGTGCAGAGGGGGAATTTTTCTTCTGTAGCAACTGCTATGCACACTGAAGCCCTACTTCCCAGGAAGTAGCTGGACACTACCTCCTAGTGGGAAGTAGAGAAGAAATCTTTTGCTTCTGCACATAACCTTTGCTTTTGCTTTACTAAGCTGCCTTTATCTTGATCCATGAGGGTTTTTTTTTTTTTCCCCGTCTTATTTTCTCCCTTCCTGTCCTGCTGAGGAGGGGAGTGATAGGATGACTTAGTGACCACCTGGTGTCCCCAAGGGTCAACCCACCATACCAATTTAAACTTTCACTGTTGCATCAGATTATAATCCCCTGGAGGATTCCTGGAGTGTAGAGACTGTGCAACTGGTCCTATGAGGTAACAGATGTTATAAGACTGTATTGGAGGTAATTTGGTTTAGTCCAAGAGACTCACAGCACTTAAGCTGCAGCCTGGTCCTTTATGCTCTAACCTTCCCCTATGACTCTGTTTCCATTGTTATCTCCTTCCACTCTTTGCAGGTGGTCTCTTGAGTCCAGCCAGGCAGGTGACTCCTTCACCTTCCCTCTCTACCCCAGAGGGACTCACAGATGAAACTCTCCATGCACATGGCAGAGGGGAGGAGGCAATGCTGCTGAGCAGGCAGAAGGGCTGCAGATACTAACAGATTGTCATCAGTCTGGGTGTATTTTCTTGAATAGTCATATGGTCAGCTTGGGGAGCAGGACTTCATCTTTGTGCAGCAGCAAAACATCAGTCCCTATTCATTTCCACTGTGCCGCAGCTGTAACTGTTACTGTTACATTGCTGATTTAGAACTAGTATTTTCTTTACTTTTTACCTGGTACATGTGCTTCCCCTCTTTTTACCACTCCTATGGATTATGCTGTCTTACTTTAAGTAAGGACTCTCCAAAGAGCAGTTTATCTATACCAAGTAACTCAGCTAATTGCATGCTATTTAGAGAGAAGGGTTTTACTCCGGTACTGAGCTGGAAGTTCCAAGGTTTATTGCAAAACTAGGAGAAAAACTATCTTATCAAGGATCTATACAATCACTCATAGGTTGCTTTTGTTCTCTTAAATACTGTCCAACAACTCTGGATCCTGCATGAAATAAATGGGTTTACTTTTATGACCTTGGAATATATAACAACTGATGTTTTGCAAACCTGTTCTCCTGAGAAGATCAATGCTAATTCCTTTTGCTGCAGTTGGTGGGTGTAGCACAGCCCAGCTTATGCCTTGGCTTTCTTGTTTCAACCTTGCTAAGTTAAATGCCAGAGGTTTATTACATGCTTTCTATCTGGGTTAATTTTTTTGGCCTCTGAATCTACTAATTGCGTTGTAAATTTTCCTGGTGGTAAAGGTCATAAAGATAACTTGGCCTCTACAGCTTAACCTCTTTGTACATCTCAGGTTATGAAAGGCGGTGTTGAAGTCTGCTGATTAAATTAATTACTCTTGGGAGGTTTCATCATAAAGAAAGACTCTATTGCTTTTGTAGTTTGCTTCCATCCAATTTTTGCATCGCATCTCAGAGTTGGGTCAGGAACCTCTAATTTTACTAGGGCACAATCAGATGGTAGAAACAGCTTTGTCAAACATAAACCTGATCCCGAACTGTGTGTTGCATAGGTGCAATCCTCTGCTTCATGAGACTGGCAGGCATGCTGTTGAGCTACATCTCCAGGCTGATGACACTGGAGCAAAGCCTGAGAAAAAAATGACAGTGTTTTGGTGCTTAAAGCCACACAACCCAGCACTCAACATTCGCTCTAGCCCTGCAGACAACTTAGTCATGGGAGTGTATGTTTCTGAGGGTCAGATACACTTTCCAAGAGTACATCTCAGTTCAAATAGGGGATGCAGTGCCCTAAATTGTTCCTGTTTGACGGAACCAGGAGCAAGCTAGCACCAGGGTGTTTTCATAGAAACCTGGGCTCTTTCTGTTCCTTCCATCTGGCACTCCTCGTTAGCCTTTGCTCCCTTGCACTGAAATGCACAGGGCCACCTCTGCTGCTATTCCTGACAGTCACACTGGCAGAGTCCAGCAGGGCAGGTAGAGCTGAGTTAATCCCAAATCATGCAGGACAGGTGGCAGGGAGGGTGTGCAGAGACGACTGTCCCTGACCCTTCTGCATGCTGTCCCCTTCTGCTTATCTTTGCCAAGGTGGTCCTTTATTGCTGTGTACAGCATTGCAGAGGTGGCATTGCAGCTTTTCTGGAGCTGCTGCAGTATAGCTGGTCATGGTGATGTACTGACACTTACTGAAGTTTAGAAAGTTCTCCAGCACAGCTGTAGAATAAAAAGCCACTATCTGCAGAGGTAATCAGCCCAGGGTGTCTCAACTATCTCCTCTTTATGGTCTGGGGTCCCTATGGACCAGCATTGCAGCCTTGCCTTTCCTGCCAAGAGCACTTCCAAGGCAGTTGCAGCAAAGCCACTGTGGTACCTGTAGAATGTACCTTACACATTTAAAACTGGGCACTAAGGTATACTTATGGCTACATGAATCACGAGGCAAGAGGTAATCATTGCATTCATAGACTTATAGAATGGTTTGGGTTGGAAAGGACCTTAAAGATCATCTAGTTCCAACCCCCTGCCATGGGCAGGGACAAGTTTCACTAGACCAAGCTGCTCAAATCCCTTTCCAGCCTGGCCTTGAACACTACTAGGGATGGATCATGGATAATTTCTCTGGGCAACATGTTTCAGTGCCTCACCACCAGCATAGTAAAAAATTCATTTCTGTTATCTAATCTAAATCTCCCCTCCCTCAGTTCAAAGCCATTCCTCTTCTCCTACTACTGTATGGCCTTTTGAAAAGTCCCTGTCCGGCTTTCTTGTAGGCCTCCTTTAGGTACTGGAAAGCTGCTATAAGGTATTCCTGGATGTCTTCTCTTTTCCAGGCTGAGCAACCTCAACTCTCTCAGCCTGTCTTCATGGGAGAGGTGCTCCAGTCTCATCATCTTTGTGGCCCTCCTCTGGATTTTTTTCAACAGGTCCACGTCCTTATGTTGGGGGCCCCAGAGCTGGATGGAAGAATAATGAAATGGTTACAAGAGTTCATGGAAAATAAGTAATGCGAATATTTTGACCTTCAAAGCACTTCATAGGTACTTCTGTACTTGTGTACTTGCTTTAGTGACTCAACTAGAGGCTCATCCGTATCCCAGTGCTGTACCCCAACTCAGGCAGTGGGGATGGGGCCAGGCTGCTGCAGCTGCAGCCCAGGGCCTGACCACCCCTGCGACTCTTCTCCCTGCAAGTCCAAGCCTGTGGGGATTTTGCAGAGCATACGGAGGAGGATTGTACACTGTAACATCTGTGTCCTGCTGTTCTGGGGAAAAACTGATTTCAGCTGTTTGCAGTGCCTTTGCTGGGTTATGTTTTAGCACAGAACATGAATGCAATGATTAAATGTACTTTTGAAGCAGCTTTTCAGGCAGCAGGGGATGAAAGTTAAGGCAGCTTTAGGAAAAGAGTCTCCAAACAAGATCTAAAGGCAACATTCACAATTATTCTTAAAATGCTTTTGCCTTCCTTCTCTTTCCAGAATAACCAGGCCTTGCGTTTTTTTCCTTTTTTTTCCTTAGTCACTACATATCATTTTCCCAAAACTCGACTTCTCAGCTCCTCTGCTCCATCACTTCCCAACCTAGAAATCATTTGCAGCATGTCCTCATACTTGATCTTGGGCAGATGAGATTTCCAACTGAAGCCAGGCTTTGTTGCCTCTTGTGCACAGGACAAGTGGTACTATGTCCAGTATTTCCATTACACCTGCTCCATTTCTGCCAGCTGTCAGGCTATATTCCTAACCAGTACAGTGTTCAGGCATGATCTGAATAGCCTGAGCACCTATGGCAACACCTGGCACTGAAGTTGCCATCTACTTGCCAATACAAATCACTTTCGGCAATGTTGGCGATGTTGTAAGCTTTAATTGTTCCTGTGGACAGAGGACTATTTCTCAATATGCTAATCTTGAATTGCTTTGTGCAAAAGAGCTCCTTCATCCCCAACTTCTTCCTTAAAATCAATGGCAGCAAAAACCAACATTTTCAAAAGTACTCAAGATGAGATTTTCAAGGGCACATTTCTCTAAACTGAGTTTAGTGCCTCAAAAAAAAAGAAGAAATGAGAGCTAAATCTGCAGAATTGCAGGAGCTGCTGTTGGACAGGTCAGCTTGTCAGAATAACTACAACAGTGTCCAAAGCTGAATGCTCCTTCCCACAATGAGACATTATTCTCCTTCTATATTTCAGGCCCAGGAATGTATAGCTTAAATGGAAGCAACTGTATGACAGAAAGAAAGGGGAATGTAAAAAGTACCTATGCAAAATAAAGAAGAAGGATGGCTGATTGAGCTGCCTTCAGTTTTACTTGAGAGAGGGAGTACTTGTCTGTTGACAGTTACAAAACAAAGAGAAAGTCCGTTCATCTGCAGAAATCCCCTGAGCTGGAAGAGCCTGGAGGGTGAAGGAGTGCTGGGGCACCATAGATAAACTTGCCCTGTTCTTTCTTTTCCCTAGCCACTGACTTCTTCCACTGCTGGACACTAAATCTTGGGTTAACCCTGCATCAGAGGTCAAACATCAGCAGAGATGACCATAAATTCTAACACTGCAGCAGCTAAAGAGAGGGAAAGGTCTTCCTGGAGACTTAATGTATATCCTGTTAGGTTGCAAATGGTGTAGAAACAAATCCATCACTCTGCCTCTTTTACTCCATTCAGCTTGGGCTACACTGAAATACCGTCTTCTCTCTTAGCATTCCTTGTAGTAGCAAGCAAGTTGGGTGAATTCAAACTGCTTTGCAGTTTGAGCTAAGCAAGTGTAGAAACAAGAGTTTAAAGTAGTGACAGTTGTCTCTGTTCTGGCAAAAAAACACCCGTAACTACATTGGACCAGAACAGTCATTGCATGAGGCTCCTTATCGTGGGAACGTCCATCCAAAAATCAAAATTTCACACGAGTAGTTGCTTTGGCAACAGCCTGCTAGCAAGCTGTCATCCAGCAAGCTGCCAGGGTAAGTCTTCCTACCAAGTGGGGAGGTGTTGGCAGCTCAAACCCACAAGAGCCGAAGTAATGGGCCAGGTCTGCATTACAGGACTGACGCTACGGCTGCCCAGTGCAGCACTGCTCACTGAATGTGTGTGTGTGTCTGTCCTGTTTGGGATGCAGCTCAAGTGGATGCCTCTGAACAGCTTTTTGGCAGAAATCTTGCAATGGTTTGCCCAGCTTTATCATTTCCTAATTCCTGTATCAGTTCATCCTTGATATGGAGCCTTTTATGTCAATTTCAATGTATCTATTTCTAGCTTTCATCAATTTGAGCCTTTTATGCCAGCTGCTAGTTGTCCAAAAGATGCTTTCTTACTAGAAAATTGCAATTACTATATTTACCCTTCAATTTGAGATATTAGTTCATTTGGACCTGTCTTTTATTTTTGACCAATAGATCATATAACAGTCATCAAAAGCTTTTGTTCTGTCCGATCAAAGTGGAAAAATAAAATTTAGAGAATCACCTCCACTTTCCTTAGCATTTCTCTGCTTTTTGAGAAGAAAAGCCCTATTCCTTGTCTGTTTTCTCTTCTCCACCCTCTCAAGCCTCATCTACTATTAAATTTTATCTTTTGGGCTACCATTATCTTCTTGGTATAAGCAAAGCCCTAATTACACTGAATTTCTGTATTAAAACTACTGTGCATCAGTGCCTCAGCAAGCCCAGCCATTTCAGGAGTAAAACAGCTGCTTGAATAAAGCTGCCCTTTGTTTTCCTTGTTGACCTCTTGCAGGTTTTTCCACTCTGTCTTCACTTTTTTCCTTCCCCCTTCTGGTTTCATTAAAAGAGTAGCTTTCATCTTTTGTTTGGGGAGGTGTGTTCCCATGTGCACATGGGCATGCTGGCCCTTTTGTGCTGCTTTTGTGTCAAACTCAAAAAGAGTGGAAAACTTGCAGGGAACAGGATCCAAGACCTCTAAGCCCCGTCCAACCCTATGACACTGTCCTGCCCATTACACTGGGGTTATAAAGTCAGACTGCAAGGAAAAACATTCTGGAAGTGCACATAGATACAATTTTGTCAGATAATGACTACACTTCCATCCTTCTGCTCATTTTGGGGCTTATCGATTAAGCAATTAATAAATAGCCAGGTAACAAAGAAAAAAAAAAAAGGAAAATTACTTTATAGTAAGACTGGAATTAACAATGGGAAAATACAGGGGGACTCTAGGAAAGCCTGTCAAGCTTAATTTATAAAAATGTCTTTAAGTTTATAATTGAACTATCAGAAGGCTGTTCTGAAATATCTTTCTGGCAGGCATCTTCTCTTTTTTTTTCCCCAACATAAGGTGTTGTGCCAGGATGTTTTAGTAGTCTCTTCTTAAAGACTTGTCATGAAATATACAAAGTCATTGAGTCATGACTATTTAAGACTATCATATGCGATCACTTATCTTGTACAGCTTCAGCGTGTTCCTAAGTTTTGTTAAAGTCTAATTCTGAAGTGCTTCTTGGTAGGAATTTTCCGTGGCTGTGGTAAGACGAGAAGAAAATACTTCTGCGCAGGTGCAGTCTGATACAGCATTCAAATCAGACCCACAGAGGAGTGATGCCACAGGAAGCCTGTTCGTCCTTTGTTTTTCATTAATACTTTTGTCTGTTCTCTATTTAAAGGCAACACAGCCTCTGGGGATCACAACGGCCAGGTCAGCTCTCTCCTTGCAGCTTCCTCATTTGCAAACATGAAAATCCAATGCTCAAGTGAACAGGAGGTAAACCTTTTAAAGTGGAGGAGGTGACTGCAGTCTGGGAGCACTGACATCAGTACGATCCCGAGACCGTGGCAGGAGAAAGCTGGGGGGAGCAGCATCTGGGGCAGGGCTGATGTGTGGAAGTGCTACCACTGCTTGATCCTTCTCTCACTGATGGCACTTGCTTCCAACCCACGGCCCCTCCTAAGCATTTAGGAGACGTGTAATGCCATTGTGCAAGCAGCAGGAAAGACTATGGAGAACAGATAGAGGAGGCAGGTGGAGCAAACCCCAGGGGAAAACACAGCTGGCAGGGAATGTGGGGCTGTTCTGGGCCCAAGAATTTTCTTTTGAAAAAAACCTACTCACAAGAATAGATGGGAGCAGGAGAGCTGCCTGTTAATAAAAATTGGCTCATAGAAGGAAATATCGGGGCTGAGTATCAGAAACAATGTGGTGGGAAGAGTCACAGTGCAATGTGCCGTTGCCCAATTACATGTACAACATGTTCTCTGTGCCAAAGGTGGGGCTTTCACATTGCTCTGCCATGCCATGCTCACCTGCCCAGGGCATCGCTAGGTGTGCTTCTGCCACTGTGCCCTCACCATCCTCCTGTGGACAGAGGCAAGATGAGACGGGAGCAGATGCCAGGCTGATCCTGTGGAGCTGCCTTGGGCTGCACAGCTCACCCCTCTGCCTCTGCCTGTGCCAGTGCAATGGTTCCTGTGAGGACGTGGCAGACCGCATCAGGAAGCTGAGCCTGGTTAAACACAAGCCCTTGCTCCTCCCCTTTGGCCCGTCCTATCCAGCTGGTGGAGCCAGCCCGGGCTGGCAGCAGCCGTTCTCCCAGGATGGTTGCAGGTGCTTGTGGTGTGGAGCTCACCTGCCATTGCTCTACCCTGGTCAAAGCTGAGCCAGCTCCAGTCTGGAAACTTGCATGTCATACTTTCACAGCACCTGAGATGAGAAGCCCTGCTTAGCCTGTACAGCTGGCATGTTCCAAGGGATAGCAGCAGTGCCTTTACAAAGGTACTTTTCAACTTCAGCTGTTATCTTGCTTAGACCAATGTTTCCATGGATTAGCAGACTGTAGCAAAAAGCTGTTTAAATAATCAGACTAATGTTGCCCTAAAGAAGATATTGGTATATGTTAGCACGTGGGAGTGAAGCCAAACAGAAAAAAAAACCAGACTCAAAAAGCCACAGTTCTCAGAAATCAGCAAGTGTGCCATCCTCAGTGCTGGAGAAGAGAATCTCCAGTGCCTGGCAGTCTGACAGCTGCTATCGCACCCGTCAGTCATTTGCGGGCACTTCTCTGTGCTAACGGGAAAATCAGCGTGTCCCCTCTGCACCGCGCCGGGGGCGACTCATGGGCTGCAGAGTTTCTCGAATGTCTTCTGTCTCCATTAACATTTTCCCTGCCTGCGTCCTCATCTCAGCTGAAAATGCTGATTAAACACTGCCTTGCCAAGGATGCCCCCTACTCATGACCCAGCCTACAGTGTCTCAGGGGCAGGGACTGCTCTTGTGAGTGCTGGTCCCTGGAGGTGCTCCATAAGGAGGGACTTGCTGAGTGTACCGTGGCCTCTGCCCACACGCTGCTCTCCGGGAGCATGTTCCCGATCCAGGGTGGAGGCAGACCTGTGCCTCTGGTAGGTCTGAACCGCCTTTCATTGTCACAGAGCAGCGTGTGGCCGGCTCACCAGGCACCCAGCTGTCATTTCAGCAGCCAGTGATACTCTGGAGATGAAGCAAAAATTTTAAAGCTTGCTGCTTTCCAGAGTGATATGGTGTTAAAGAACTTTCTGTGGAGGTAATTGCTGCTGCTTTAGCTCAAAAAGCAATTGGCTTTTGGAAGGTTGTTATCCCTACTCTGGTTATAAAGCAAATACTGGGCAATTCTCACCTGCAATGGGCTGACCTGTCCCTAAGTGCCACAGCCAGGGAGAAACAGTGAAGCTCACTGAGTTTTTAAGCTAGGGAAGGGTATTTGGTCACAAACAGCTGCCCTGTCCCAGCCCTCTCTATGTTAAACCACTCAGTTGCATTTTTTTCCCTCTTGCAGGCAAATAATTTACTGTAATTTAATGATCTCAACCACATGAAATTCACTTCCTTGTGGTAAAAAAAAGAAAAAAGGAAAAAAAAGAAAAAAGAAAAGTAGGATTAAATGTCTCAGTTTATCTTTCCACATAGATCACATGGCCAGAGCTGGTTGTAAAATGTTGAAAAACTAGTTTGAGGTGTAACCAGTGCCAAGTGCTGTACATTTCCGTATTCTCCCTCCCCTTCTATCGCTCACAAAGATGTCACAGACAGACAAGGAAGTTCGTTTACTCAGGGAGTGGATTCTTTTTTTTTTAAATTTAAATTTAAAGTACCATTTATTATTCTTAAATCTAATCCTTTTAGACCTTGGTGGTGTTCTGGTCCCAGCTCCAAAAGGAGCAGACTGAGAAAAACTTGCATGAAAGCCAAAATGTGTGACACAGTCACTTAATCACAGTGTCTCAAAACCCCACACATGCAGCAGGGAGGGGGTCCAGGTCTCAGTCACCCTGGTGAAATTAAGAAGTGCTAGGTGAGCTCAGCAGGAGATCCTCCACCAGCACATAGGCTTTTTTGAAAACAGCAACAGAGCTCTCTGTGTTTTTGTGGTATCTGTGGTATCTGTTCACCCTTGAAGCCAGGTAGGGGGCTCAGGAAAAGGCAAGGTGGATGAACCTGGTGAAAACTTACCTTCCAGGGATTCAGAGGAAGTTGATGGTTTGAATCAGCATGTGTGAATTTGGCTCCTGAGTAAGGCTGATGGGTTTAAAGGAGTTTGGGACTCAGTACAGTGCCAAACAGGAGTTGATTTTTCTTCCCAACTACAAATTAGAGCAGCTTTCCATGATTTCTTTTTCCATGAGCAGTAGCTCATGTTGGCTATGCTGGGAGCAGCTCCTGGGGTTTCACTGTGTCAGTGCTCTGCCAAGCTCTCGGCAGCTCTACCATTGCCACTGGCATGCCAGCATTTCAGCTGCTGACCAGGATTGTGACCCTCTGCGTCCTGAACAAAGGCTGGTGAGCCGAGGGATCTGTCTGCCTGGAGTGAAGCCAAACTTTAAGGGAACACTTAGCTTACCCACGTGGCCAGAAAGCCCTCCCACGTGGACAGCAGCCGAAAAGTCAAAGACTCGACTCCAGAGGCTCAGGATGTCCTGTATACAGCCAGTGCATGCATAATAAGTTTAATAAGTAACCTCTTGCTATTGCATTCCCTGTTCAGTGCCTGTAAGAGACCCTGGCTCATATCCTACAGATTTGTTACAGGACTGGGAACTGCCTGTGGTACTTATTGCTTCAAAGTTTTGAAACAAAGGACCTCTAAGGGTAGGCTGATTTGCCTCTGACCGATGTAAATGCATCTTTCTCTCTGCTGGTTAGCTTGAGGTCACTGCTGTGGCTTGTGTAGGCTGTTTGCAGGGATTTATTTCAGCTTAATGAAGATATTCTGGTTTACCTTTGGCTTCCTACTTCCCACCAGTACACGGATTCCAAGCAGTGGCTGAGCTAAGGCTGAACTTCTGTGACATTGCAAAAACACACAAGGATGGGCTCAAAGTGCAACCTGTCTAGAAAAAATTACATGAGTGTGTTTAGAAAGAGGTAAAAAAAAAAGAAAAAAGGAACAAAAGCATATCTCACTTCAAAGTAAAAGTACAATTGTGACAGCCAGTCACGAAAAGTGACCCAGCTTCCTTCAGTGTGGCAACCACCCTACAAACCAGCTGCATGCACAAGAGCAGGAACAATCAGGGTGGGCACCAGACCACAACCCAAGTTTGTGATCTTGTCTCTCCAAATGCCCTGGGGAAAGATGGCTGTGGGGAGTCCTGGGCAGATGGAGGGGAAGCCCCGGGGCCCACCATGGGGCAGGACATAAACTGGCACAGCCAATACAGATGAAAACATCTGTGCTGGGAAGACACAGCTCATGGGACAAACTTGAGCACATCTGAACATTTTTCCCTATGAAATTTTCTGGTACAGACACAGTCCTTGACTGCATGTGTTATCTGCAGTTTTGCCTGAGTGAGAACTATGAGACAGAGTTTCTGACTTCTTTGATTAGGAAACAAGTGAACTCCAGTCCGGGACTTCTGTCTGGAGAAAAAAACCATATCTAATTCATCAGCTTGTCAGGAAATACTTCATGTGGAAATACTTCTACAGTACCAAATTTCTAAAACTTTCCATAGCCCCTTTCCTCTTTGGCAACTTGAAAAATCACAATTGCACGGCACAGCCTGCTTTTGTGCCAAGAGGGAAGGACTTGGTGCCACAAAACTGCCTTTTTTTATTCCCTGCAACACCCTTCCAACTGTTTTGCTGCCAGGCAGGACTTGTCCCTGAAACTGAGTCAAGTATGATTCAGCATTTAATTGACACACGGGGGCATAAACCCTGACTTTTACTGGCTTTTAGATGAACAACAGAGGTATTTTCTCTTGCTACGAGGTAGGTCTGAGGTCTATTTGTTTTACAGGTCAGCATGATAGTCCGGTTTTGTGGCTGACTGGCATACAGTAGGTGCTCAGGACCCTTTCAGAGAAGACATGTTAGGGGTGTAACACCAGCCACAGAGAAGGAGATGAGGTTCAGCATATAAGTTTTTGGATGTATCAAAAATGCATTTTGCATATACTTTGAGCTCTAGTGTTTATGAGATGTTACTATTTCAGAGTGGTGCTAATGTACTTGAATTTCTTGTTAATCTGTTCATATAGCAGTTGTATCACAGTTGGCTTTAATGGGTGGTGTTTCCTGAACCAAGTCAAAGATGGTTTTTAGCAGTTTAGGAAAATACCAGCCAGGGAAGTTCACACCTCCTCTTCAAGATCGTCAAGAAAGACATTCAAAAAGGGAATGGGGTATCCTTGGCAGCATTTTGAGTTGCCACAGTGCCTAAGGCCTCAGCAGTGCTCCTGACATTCCCAAGGCAGCAAGGTCATCTTGAAAGAACAATTGCATTTCTCTGGTCTTGTGTATGTTAATATCCTGAGAATGACTTGCATATTTCAACCTTACAATGAGTTAATCATTAATTAAAATTTTACAAAACTGAAGTCAGAAATCAGCAGTCTAGGAAAATAAAGAAATTATCTTGTGACGTGTATGTTTAAAAAAAGATGTGTAGATTAATTTTAATCCGGGGTAGCTTGGATAAAGGCATAAGGAAAGAGTCAGAAACACATAAACACATTTCAGCGTGGCACAGTTCTTCATCTCACTTGGAAAACATTGCTTTTCGTGAAGGGCATGACTTATGCTTGAACACCTGTAAAGAGCCGTGGTTTGCTGGGGGTTCCTTTCTCATCCAAATCAATAATGGAATTATTAAGGTTGGAAAAGGTGTCCAAGATCATTGAATCCCACTGCTAACCTAATACTGCTGCATTCGCTGATAAACCATGTCCCAGGTGGCATATCCACATGCTTTAACACTTCCAAGGAATGGTGATTCCACCACTTCCCTGAGCAGCCTGTTCCAATGCTTGACCACACTTTCAGTGAAGGAATTTTTTCTAATAACCAATTTAAATCTCCCCTGGCATAACTTGAGTTCATTTCTTTTTGTCCTATCGCTTGTTACCTGGGAGAAGAGACCAACTCCCACATCACTACAGCCTCTTGTCAGGTAGTTGTAGAGAGCAATAAGGTCTCCCATGAGCCTCCTTTTCTCCAGACTAAACAACCTCATCTCCCTCAGCCTCTCTCTGTCGCCTTTCTCTGGACTAGGTCCAGTGCCTCCTTGCCTTTCCTGTAGTGAGGGGCCCAAAACTAAGCACAGGATTCGAGGTGTGGCCTCACCAATGCCGAGTATAGGGGAAGAATGATCACTGCTCTGGCCCCGCTGGCCATACTATTTCTGATACAGACCTCTGGCCTTTTGGAACACCTGGGCACACTGGTGGCTCCTATTCAGCTGCTGATGACCAGCACTGCCAGGTCCTTTTCTGCTGGGCTGCATTCTAGCCACTCTGCCCCCAGACTGTAGCACTGCATGTGGTTGTTGTGACCCAAGTTCAGGACTCAGCACTTCATATTGAACCTCATACTCTTGACCTTGGGCCGTTGATCCAGCCTGTTCAGGTCCCTCCAGCAGATCAACACTCCTACCCAACTGAATGTCATCTGCAAACTGACTGGTACACTCAATCTGCTCCTTCAGGTCATTAACAAAGATATTAAACAGGACTGGACCCAACACTGAGCCCTGGGGAATACACTTGTGACCAGCTGCCAGCTGGATGTAAGTCCGTTCACCACCACTCTCTGTGCCTGACCATCCAGCCAGTTTTTTACACAGTGAAGAGAAAGCCCCTTCATGTCATGGAAGGCTAGTTTCTCCAGGAGAATGTTGCAGAAGGCAGTGTCAAAGGCTTTCCTAAAATCAAGGCAGGCAACATCCATAGCCTTTCCCTCATACACTAAGTGTATGCACACTAAGGTCACGTCTGTTAGTTACCTGGTTTCTCCTTCTGCCCTGTCTTGTACATGGATGTCAGTTTTGATGCCTTCCAGGCAACTGGGACCTCTCTGGTTAGCAGGGCTTCTGGAAAATGACATAAAGTCATTTACCTCTGCTGCCTCCCACTGCTCTTCTCTCCAGAGTTGGTATTTGCAGCAAATTTTGTTGAGGTGGACTTACACCAAAGATGCAGCCAGGGATTCTGGAAAGCTGCAAATTCTGCCAAGAGGCACAGCCTAACTTTCTGTGCATTTGAAGGAAGGAGCATATTGAGACGAAAATGATGTGCCAGTCCCCAGTGCTCCTGCCCTGAGCACATGCAACAGAGCTACAGGTGTTTGTGCACTGGGTGGATGGAAAGCACAGAGGGATACCAGCTTCAGCTCCATCCACATCCAGGCACAGACTCTAAAGTGGATGCAAAAAGAGATTTAGACTATTCAGAAGCTGCTGGAAGAATGGGGAGATACCCAGTATGCATGCTGGGAAGGTCACTGTCCTTTGCAGGTGATGAGATGGTGGGAGCCATGGGACAGTTCATCTCCCCTCCCTGCAGGAGCTCATGGGGATCCTGACTGCAGTGTCCTGCTCACCTCCTGGTCCAAACACTCTCTTCCCAGATCAGAGAAGAGCACAGCCATGACAGAATGGGATGTTGCAATGAAATAACAGTCTCTGTTTTTAAAGAATGCTTTATTCACTACGTCCTAGAAATGTACCGTAAATGGAGTAAGAACTAAATAAACTCAGAGGCTTCTGACAATACAGAGAACAGAGATACAATAAAATATCTAAAATATCAGCTCTTTTGAGAATAAGGCACACTGGCTTTGTTTTATATATATATATATTTTTTTTTTCTTAGAATAGTTTGTTCTTAACCTAAAGATGTTCACATTTCAAGTTATCAGACTTACCTCAGTAGTAGTGTACATGAAATGGTTTAGAAGCAAGTATAAAAGACAGGCATGGGCGAGAGGCTCAGCATGATCTGGCTGCTTGCAGTCCCCAGGTCCTGCCTCCTTCCCTGGGTACTCCCTGCTCCTGCCCTGACTAAGGCAGCACCCAGTGGTGGCCTGGGGCACATCAGGGTTTGCCCTTATTGGCTCCTTTCTCTTCCTGCCACCTCTGTGAGCAGCAGGACTCTTGTCCTGCTGGCAGAGAGGATTAATGGGAAGGAAGCCATCACCATTCCTCCCTCCTCTGTGGGTCAGCTATGGCACGGGGCTGTAAGGAGGCCAGCAGAGGCCCAAAGTACTAAACTGCCTTTTTTTGTCCCCAGGGGTGTTTGTACATGGCCCGAGAACCCACGGCTGAGCTGTGCAAAGCCTCACCTGGAGGACTGGAGGAGGCAGTGCTGGCCTCCCCTTGGGGGCTTTTCACCCCTGCTCGCTGGGTTTGCCCAGACCTCCTCCTCTTTCCCGACACAAGGGCAGGGCCTGGGGGCTCAGGTCTGGATGTACTTTCAGATGGGCAGGTACAGACGATAAAAGTATCCCGGGAAGGGGCGTGGAGGGGCAGAGTCCGACCTAATGGTTAACCTGACAGTGCTTTTGCTAATGGGTCGGCAGGGTCAAGGAGAGCTCAGCTTGTCTGAGCAAGAGCACCTAAAATACAACCGCTCAATTTTGAGGCAAGCAAAAAAAGTATATTAAAAAGGTCACTTAACTGAGCTGGATGTGGTCTGGAAGTGATTCAGTTGTCAAAATATACTCAATGCGAAACCCCTTTGGTAGGTACTTATACCACAAAAAGTAAAGGAACATTGTTTACTGACTCCCTGCTATGCACCTTGTGTCACCAGAGCTGTGTTTGCAGAGCTGATGCACTTCATACAAAGGGCAAGATATTTCTTTACTGTTTTACTATGTTTTACATTCACTGCACTACTAAATAAAAGCCTTTAAACAGGCCACAAAACACTGCAATAATATATTTACTTCTTAATAAACCAAACTTTTTTATAATATCGCAATAAAAGGTTTTCGTTTTGTGGCAAACCACATACTATGTAAATTTGCAACATAAAATGACTTTAAAAATGTATATTAAAAGATATTTACAAGCTCTACGTCTTAAAATCATTGGGTCTAATCACTCCCACCCATGATGTGCATGTACAACTCCGGTTGCGGAGAAGGGAAATTAAAAGCGGAAGGGGGGCTGGGAGGGGGGCTAGTCCTGTTTCACTAATTCCAGTATCACTACCACCCCTAGTACCTTTGAAATTTCTCATGGAACATGATGGAGCAATAGGTAAGTAATGCTGCATGCCCTCTCAATGAGAGCACGGCTGACAGCAGCATACATTCTTAGTCACTACAACATATACTTCAAAGAATAAAATAAAGATTGTTGAAAAAGAGTCTAGGCTTTATACTGGATGAAGATCTAAGTCAAGACACCTTGTGTAAAATATCAGCTACTCATTTCTGCACATGCTCCAACTACAAGTAGCTTCAATAAATAGAAAATCCAGTTGTTAAGGAAAACCTGGAGCCTTTCCTTTGCTTAAGACAAGCCTGCAAATCACTCCTTGAAGAGGTATGTGTGAGAAGGCTTTTTTTGCTTTTTCTCTTTCTCCCAAACAGTCAGTGTTAGTTACTTGTGATTTCAAATAAGAAAGAGCAGATTGTATTAATGCCAGCACAAAAGTGCAGAGGTCTTGCACATTTTTCAAATTGCACTTTCCAGTATAGTTTTTAAATAAGATACTTGTTGTTTTTTTTCTTAAAAAACAAAACAAAACAAAATAAAACAAAACACTAAGGTATGTATTCCTTAAATATTGAATATATTCTTCAAAATATACTGTTAAAACTTTCCCTAGCTGCTCAGGTGTGCTTTTTAATATATAGCTGATATATTATTAAAGGCACTACAAAATAGACATCTCTGGAGTGCAGAAATTACTAAAAAATAACCTTCATACCACAAATATATTGAAAATATAACTGCTAAAAAAAAAAGACCCTATGCAATCCCACTACAATGCGTATAAATGCATGTCAGCGGTGGGCTGGATGCATTGAGGTCCTTTGGAAATGTATGAATATAGGCCTGTTAAATTTTAAAAATAGCCTAAAAAAGTTAGTGAAACCTTCAAGCATAGAAAATATTTTGAACACATTTTTCTATGACATTCTTCACTTTCTGCATCAGTTTACCAAGCCCAAATATTTCCTCTTTCGCAGGCGGTTCTTTCTTCATAAATAGTAAAGTGTTCCTTCAGTGTGTGTTTCTCTGCCATCCTCCTCCGTCGGCAGTCTCAATATGTCTGGTAGATGTCATGGATGGGCACCTGGATGGTGGCAGCTGGGAAAGCTGGGGGGATGTAGCCAGCGTATCCTCCGTAGGCAGCGGCGGCGGCGGCGGCAGCGGCGTTCTTCTGTAGCGTGGCTATTGTTGCTGTTGCCGCAGCAGGCGCCGCGAATGGCACATAACTTGTCCCATAAATCCCGGCTGTGGGGATCCGCTGGACATTGGGAGCCATGGTGTACACTGGTGTGATGGGGCGACCCTGAAAGGAAAGGGTCAAGACCTCAAAAGAAGTGCCTAATTTGTTGTTACATGTCGCTTCCACACCCTGAGTTGCAAACCTCCTAGAAGGGAAGCAGATAGTGGGAGGGTAGGCAGTGCACGCCCTCTTGATTGAGAGTTATACCATCATGGGAAGCTGTTCCCTCCCTCACAGTTTGGGTCCCCCATGCTGGGGAAAGCAGTCGCCCAATGTGCAGATGTCTAAGACAGGTCAGATGAACTGCAGGGCTGTTGGGCACCATAACATCCTTAACAGCATGTCCTGAACAGAAGCAGAGGAAGATAGTAGTCTTTCCCCCACACTAGGTATACACAGCAGGATGTATGGGAAGTGGGATATATGGCAAGCAGGACTTCCATGATGAACTCACCTGGAAGGGAGGAGGTGTTGAGACCGCTGGTATTACAGCTGCAGCTGCAGCTGCTGCGGCAGCTGCTGCACTAGCTGGGTCCTGCTGGACTGCTATGGGATTGATGATGTGTTCAACAGTGTGGATTTTACCATCTTCCATCATCTTGGCTGGTGGTGCAGCCTGAAACATGGAGTACTGGGCACCGATGGCAGGGATGGCCACTAGGAGAGACCAGACATATCAGATGCATTGGGAGAGAGTTTCCAGGACCTCATTTCAAAGAGCTCTCCCTCCCAGATGTGCAAACTCTCCATTAGCGGTCCTGTGCTGCTCTTACCAGGGCATCTAGCCTCATGTGCATGCAGGAGATCTGGGGCACATCTGCCCTCCATGGGTGCCTCCCATGGGTGGGAGCACTATGGCTGATGCATAGTGATGAGCTTGGTGCTAAGTGCTTGGTCCTGAATTTTCCCCCATGCTCGTGGCACGAGTGTTCTAGGGCCAGAGTCCTGCTGGGCACTGGGAGCTGTGACTTGGATTTACATAGCCCCTTCTGACAACCTCTTGTCCTCCCCCCCGACCAAGAGCGTGGCCTGAGCACAAGGATGGGTAGGAGTGTGTAGTATCCCAGTGGGATCCCCACTCCAGCTATTGAGATCAATAGGAAGGGCAGCTTCAGGACAGAAACATGTGGTTTGTACTGCAGAAGTTACAGGCAGCAACTGGTCTGGTTTACATACTCTCCTTTGGCCAACTCTGTGAAATATCAGCTGATTGACTATTATGCATTTCCCAGGACTAGTTTGGCTAAATATGCTTTGTCCCATTTATCTGATACAAAGTCACACTATTTAATGAAATAAAAAAAAAGAAGAAAAAAAATGAAGAAAAAGAAATTGCTCTTTACAGAAGTCTCCATCATGCTGAAATTGGACAACATGAAAAAACTGGAGTCATAGTCTTTCAGACAAAAGGAAAAACACTCTGGTCAGAATTATAGTGTTCAGAGATGGTGAGTTTGTATGTGGTTCAAAGCAGAGCTTCATGGCATTGCTTAGTGAGGAAATGTGCTTTGCCAAGCGTTTCCAATAATCACAATAATTGCACACGACCCAGCAACATGTGCTTATAGCACAGAAAGCCAGCTGTATCATGGGCTGCATCAAAAGCAGCATGGCCAGCAAGGCAAGGGAGGTGATTCTGTCCTTTTACTCAGCTCGGGTGACTGTCCACGTGGAGCGTCCAGCTCTGGGGATGTGAACCTGTTGGAGCAGATCTAGAGGATGTTAAGAGGGCTAGAGCATCTCTGCTGTGAACTCAGACTGAGACAGTTGGGGTTGTTCAGCCTTGAGAAAGGAAGACTCTGGAAGTCCTTATTGTAGTCTTTCAGTACTTAAAGGGGGTTTACATGAAAGATGTTTTAGTAAGGTCTGTAGTGATAGGACAAAGTGGAACAGTTTTAAATTGCAGGCAGGTGGATTTAGACTGGATGTAAGGAAGGCATACTCTATGACGAGGGTGATGAGGCTCTGGAACAGGTTGCCCAGAGTAGTTGTGGATGCCCCATTATTGGAAGTGTTCAAGTTCAGATTGGATGAGCCTTTAAGCAACCTGAACTAGTGAAATACATCCCTGCCCATGGCAGGGACATTGGATTAGTGGTCCAAAGCACTTCACTGGCACTTCATGCAGCATTCAGCTTGCAAGCCTTTTAACAAAGAAAACAAAGCAATCGATAAATAATAGGGTGATGGATTAAGAGGTGATGTTGGCACCTATGGGAGGTACAGCCAGTAAATCAGAAAAGAAGCCAAATACGCACTTGGATTTCTTTCAGTGCGATGAAACTTTGTGGTGTGGAAGTGTGCAATTCTGTCTGCTGGAAGGAGGTGCCCAAAAGCAGTACTCTTTGTTTTGATCCTGGAGACTGCATCAAAGGAGCTGATTAGATATCTTTCCAGCAGAGACGTTTCCTCCACAAGTGGAATACTACTATTTCCTCAAGAAGAGACCCCCCACTCATGAGGTTTTCCAGTTCTCCTTTTACACTGAGTCCACCTGGTCAGCTCAAACCAGTTTTATTTCTGATTTAAATATTCTGGATAATTTCTCACCAAGGTAAAGGCAAAGAGTTCACATGCTCCATTCTGCAGTAACCTCTAGCAGAAAAGCAGGAACAGGCAGCTGGGGTATTGGGGTGATCTCGCAGGAATTTTCTAACCATTTGCAAAGAAACGAGCTTTAAGGTTGTTCTAGACAGTAGGTAGGAAACTTTGCAGAGTTGGTACATCTTTACTCCTCTGTTCTGGTAATGTGCTTTCAGAGTCATACCCTCTTCATAAGAGAGGTAAGTCTTGCCTGTGGTACCTCTTACTGGATCAGCTGATCTGGTTGGGGAAAACAGAACAGGTACTTCTGTATTCAAAGGCTGTGCTGGAACCATACGAGTGGGGAAGGTCTGATTAAAAAAATCTGAATCTCAACATGCTTAAAGTGTAGAAACATTTAGACTTGAGGTTC
Source organism: Lophotriccus pileatus (assembly GCA_035583135.1). NCBI lineage: Eukaryota > Metazoa > Chordata > Aves > Passeriformes > Tyrannidae > Lophotriccus > Lophotriccus pileatus. The sequence continues at coordinate 49,637,045 of JAWWES010000133.1, read as the reverse complement.
AAGCTTTTGTTTGGCAGTCAAATGAAATACAGACACCACTAAGAGGCATGGATTTCAAAGATCACCTTTCAAGCATCCTTTAGCAATACCTGGAATTCCTGAAGTATCTTTGCAAACACACATAGCAGTAATATTTTCTGATTTTGAGTGGGTAGTTTTCTCAGGAAATCTGATCTGTCCTTGGAAATAGCTCTAATCTTAACAGTCTTCTTTTGTCTCTAGACTTCTTCTCACATTGTCTCACCCAGCTGTTATGAAGAACTCTTCACAGCCTTGGACTTGATGATCTCAGAGGTCTTTTACAACCCGGTTGATTCTGTGATTCTGATTCATTAGATGCAAACTGTAGTTTTCACTGACAGTATGGAGCATGTTTTAGGAAACCACTTTAGCTCTATTATTAAACATCACTTAGATCCTGCAGTTAGAGTTCACATGAAAAGAAGAATGAGAAGACATGAAGGAATTTGTCCCCATCACCTGCAAGGACCTTCTTTCTCAGGCTAATTTGCCAAATAAAAATCTTTCCAAACAGGATCCCGATTACTTGCAGATCTCCAGCCTTCTTCACCTGGGAATGGCAAGGGCTGGATCATCAGCTGAGAAAGTAGCAGAAGGGGCCAACCCCAGCCCCAGCCCTTGGGCTGGCTTGCCACAGCCCAGCAGGGATGAGGGCTCTCCTGTAGGCACTGTATTGCTGCAAGCTGGACCCTGAGGGGTCCCTGCATTGCTTTTTCCCCATGCTGCTGCTGGTGATGGAGGAGTTTGCCTCAGTCAGGGACTTTCCTGCAATGGCAAAGCCCCAGGCCCCTTTCTCAGCCTCATAGCACTGCAGAAATACAAATTTAACAGGGGAGAGCTCTGGCCTGGCTGGAAATCTAGGATAGGAATCTCCCAAGGTGAAATTAGCATTGAAGACATTAAAAGAGAGGAAGATTGCTCTTAGAAACCATGCTCTAGTGTACATGCATAGATGGAGAGAAAGTCTGCTTCCTCCTGAGGAGGTGCAAAAGTGAACAGGAGGGGTGGGCATTGCTTCAGGCCCTCTTTTCTTTGTCCTGAAGAGTTCCCAGATGATCCCGTCCCCCATCCTGCCATGTGTCGCTTGTTTGAAGCAAGTCTGGCTAGATCCAGGAGGCATCTAGCACAGGGGAGCACTGAGCCCCAGCTCTGGGGCTGTCTGCACCACTGCAGTCGTGGGCTGGCCCTGAAGGGGCCCTTGCATGCCTGACAGAGAGCTTGGAGTGGGGACTTGCCCTCCATCCCTGCTTTCCTCCCCTCCTTGCACGTACTAACCTGCACCAGGCTTAATGGCCACCGGATTGACGGCCGGTAACTCCAAGTTGGGAACCAGCTCATATCCTTTCTCTTGCTGTTTTCCTTTGCCTTCATGGTACCTGCTGTAGATTCCACGGCCGGCGGAGTATCCCCCCAGGTAGGAACCCCTGGGGCCTGGGGCTCTGTTGCCAGCTGCACCTCGCCCTCTGCCTCGTATGCTGCCTGCTTATGATAACAACATAGAAGAGGATGGTGAATAATGGAGAGCAACAACACCATGGGGAGCACGATTGACCTCAGGCTGAGATCCAGAGGCACGTGCTTAGAGATGTGGCTGTTGAAGTTAGCATGATCTGAGTCCCAGTGAACCTGCTTAGACAAACAGAAGTGCCTCAGAAGCATCCAGTAAGCCTACGCTTGTTTTGTTTTTGATGCTTCTGACCATTTATACTGGTGCTCATTTATGCTGTGCAACTCTTGTGGCAAGTGTTAAGGGTTCAATGCACTCAGCAGAGAGAGAAAGGATCCTCAAGGTGATTTCTGGGCATTAGGAACAGCTTCTGCTTTCAGCTGTCCTCCAGAGGAGACCCAATCTTCAACTGGCCACAAGGGGACCCTGTGGAGATGGTACCTAGACCTTCTACCTGGCCTTTAACCAATTTTGTCCCACCACTGCATGTATTTTTACTGGAGTTGTTTGTTTTCTCTCTATTTTATTACAAATGTGAATATACCCCATCTCCAAAAATACTGCTTTTATTTATCTTGTTAACTCTACAGGTGTTACGACAGTACTTTGAACACTGCAGTATTAATGCACTCAACGATGGTCTAATTGAATATTTAGGCTGTCAGTCAGCTCCTTCATAGTTCATTGCAAGTACAAATCTGGAAATTGAGGGCAAGCTGAAATTCTTGATCAACTAGGGTTAAAAATGCTTCTTGGTTTACATAGGTACTTAAGAATATATTCATGCTGAACTTCCTGTTATATGGAAATACATATCAAATTTCAGGAAACACTAATTCCTGTAAGTACAGGGTAATTGTAATTATAGCACCAGTTATAGCTGATAGGGTTTTTTATGAATAACAGATTTTTGGTTAATTTTTGATGACTGTAACTGATAACTAATGAAAGTATACATAATAAAAAAATTATTTTGCACTCACATGATTCCTTTTGCTTGTAGCTCTCAAATTGCTTTATAAAAGATACAGCACGACTGTCATTTTAATGCAGTGAGTAAACAGTACCTAGAGAGCTGCTAGCTAAGGCTTTCCCTGACATCCCTCCCTTTGGATGACCAGGTCATCATACCCACACTTCCAGAGCACTCTGTCATGATTGCTAAAACTTGGGATCCAGCTTCCTTCTTTGGAAGGAGACATCAGAAGCTGGAATCCTTAGACCTACTCAGTCTAAGTACAGCACTCATAACACCCAGATCCCTCTCTTTCCCATCCCATGCTTGGTCCATTATCTCATTCTTAACCATATTTTTGATGCCTCCCTTCTACTAGCTCCTACATTAGCAATTATTTATAGATAAATACAATTTGTATAGTCACAAATTAAAGTGAGACCAAACAGAAATATGGCAAAAATACCTATAAAAGAGTATTTATGAAAAAATTGCATAGCACCATCTGCCCTTTGGCTCAGGTAGACCTTGGGTTACATCAGCCTGAAATCAAACCTGCCCATCATATCCCCTAATTGTGCTTACTAACCTTTCACAAAGTAATCTCTGTTGGGCCCAATCAAGGCATTGTATGGATATCCATAATATGCTAGTGTGTACGGATCACAAGAGTAAACAAAATTAGGTTGCTGAGTTACTTCGGACGTTGCTGCAGCCCCTCCTTTTGCTGCTTTCTGGTAGCGAGTGTATTGCTCCTTGTCTACCGGCTTGGCCAAGGTAACCTCCAGGCATGAGCCTTCCAGTTCGACACCATTAAGGTTGTTCATGGCATGAATGGCATCTTCCCTGGTTGTAAAGTGCACAAAGGCATAATCACGTATTTTTTTCACTCTCTCTACACAGCCAGGGTTAAACTGACCAAAAACCTTTTTAATGGTGTCCTCTGTCGTCTCGATCATTAAATTCCTTACATAGAGGATTTTAACAGTCTCCATGACATCTTCATCCACATCTATCTCTGGTTCTGCCCAGTCAACAGCAATCTGATGTCCCCACAGCTGGATCCTTCCCGGCATGAGTTTCCTCCTGGCCATCGCTGCTGCTCGATGGCTCTCATACTCCACAAAGGCAAAACCTCTGTTCTTCATCTTGTCTGCAGCACTGGCATACACGATGACATCCAGCACGCCTTCTGTCACCTTGGAGATCTCTTCCAGGATCTCCTCTCTCTTCTTCATCTTGGGAATGCCTCCAATGAAGAGCCGGCAGTTATCCACGCTGCAGCACACACCCAGCAGCCTGCCAGGACGGATTTCATAGTTATTGAGCTCCCTGACGGCACGCTTCGCCTCGTGCTTCTGTGTGTACATCACGAAGGCGTACCCGCGGTTCTTCCCATCAAAGTCCATCATCAAGCGCATTTCGTAGATGCGGCCAACAGACTCAAACACAGGGACGAGCTCATCTTCATAGACATCACGGGGGATTTTGCCCACGAAGACTTCACAGCCGCGAGGAGGGTGCAGGCCCTCCCAACCTGGAGGAGGGCCGCCGTACTTGCGTTGCCCATTCTCCTGGATCATGCTATATCCAGTGCGGGCCATGAGAGCCAGCAGAGCTGCCTCATTGGGTGCACCAGCAACGCCTTCAGGGACTTTTGTGGTAGACACATTGGTGGAATCATTGCTCATCCTTGCAGTGGAGTCCTCAGCGGTCATGGTGTCAAACTCATTCACAGCCTGAAAAAACCTGGGCAAAGAAAGAAGGGGGACACTTGTTAAAATCTGTTAGCTACCTCTAGAATTCCACCTCTCTCTTTTGTTTTCCTATCGTTCTACAAGTTTGTTTTTCAAACTGTGACTAAGGCTGCAGAAAAGCAGTGGAACTAGCCACACCAGGCTGAGGAGAGAGACTGCAGAGGGAGTGTATCCTGGACATAGGCACAGCCCCTCTTTGAGGAAGGTGGTTAAGGATCACCTGCCTATATCTCCCTGGCGTCAAGAGCTGCTGCCATAGGATGCCAAAGTAATTCCTCAGTTAATCCATCTACTCCTGCACAGCACAAGTGCCAGGTGGCATATTCCATGGTGAAAGATGGCAAATGCATGAGAAGCACCAGACACTGTTTCCATCGGATAACAGCCCCTTGCTCCTCTAAACCTTTACAGTAACTGTTGAGTACAGTTGAGCTCAGTTCACACATTACATTACATTACATATTAGCCTCAGGGGAGGACAATTCTTGTTATCTTGTGCAAAGGGTGATCTGACAAGTTCTGAGTTGCCTGCTGCTTGTGTTACAATGTCTGACATGTTTGTGTCTTCCATTATTACAAAAAAGCGGAAGAGAATCACTCCCTTATGACAGGCAACTTGCTTTAGACCAAGCAGCCAGCAGAGACCTGCAAGCTAAGCCAGCAAGAGGAAACCAAATGTCAGAAACCTGATTCTGAGCATTTGAACAAAGGCAAAGACCAAGAAATGCGATATACAGGAGGAGATGACCATGCTATTAACCTTAGCTGCAAGGCAGTGGGCTTCCTGTCTGAGCACAACTAAATAACACACTCTGGGACTCTGAGAGTTGTTAATTCATTGACGTTTAAAGCTGGAAAAGTCCATCAGACTGTTTAATATGAGTGATTGTATATGACATGGACCATTACATTTTATTGTTATTTGCACACTGAGTCTTATAATATTTATCTGAGTAAATCATGTCTTCCAAAGGGGACCTTGGCTTTAAGGAATCAAAGAGCTGTAGACTCCTCTCCTCCCTATATGGCATGTTTGCTAATCACTCCATCAGACAAGCAAGTGTGCTGTATTTCTCATGGGAGTTTGTCTGGCTTTGCTTCCAGATAGGATTACTTGTTAAACCTTTCTCTGATAGACTAAAGAGTCTTTCAAGACTTCAGCTTTTCTCTTATAGTGATATTAAAGTTGTGCAATCAAGCCACAACTCTATGTTTTTAATAAAACTTGCAGGCGGAACTCTTGAATTCATTCACAATTAGTCTTTTTTCACCTAAAATTGTTGTTTGTGGGTCTTTGGGCACTTCTCCAGAGTTTCAGCTTTTTTCACCTTTCCTATAATACAGGGATGAAGAATATCCCTCCTTCTCCTCACATCTCTGTATGGCCAAGGCCTGTTTCTTCACATCTACTAACAAACCACATGGAGCTGTGGGTTTTTTTCCCCTTCAGTGTTAACCTCAAATCTTTTATAGAAGCACCACTTGTTGGTGTTGTGTCCCATGTAGCAGGCATTCCTTGTGTTTATTACTCCTAAATGCCACAGCCTTGCATTCAGCCCTATCCCAACTGCCTTTTCAGTAGGTCCCACATACTGAGTGCTACACGATTGGCTCCTCCTAGTTGTTTTTTGCAACTCCATCAGCCTTTGCTTCATCCACTGATTTATTTGTCATGTTTTGCCTTCATGACCGATTTGTGGATGGAACTGTCAAAAATCCTTGTAGGAAACTCTGCAAACGACCATAAGAAATGCTCCCAATATGGGTTTGACAGGCTTATTTTCAAAAAAAAAAAAAAAAGGACAAATCTTTGGTCAGGTTTATTTATTCTATGTAGCTCTGTTGTTCAGTGGGACACAGGTTTCTCTCTGTTCCACAGGGACTCAGGTATATATACCCTTCATTAGAATGATTTGGTCATTGCACTAGTTACCATTCAGGCAGGTCCTTCACTAGTACAGAAAGCTCAAGTCCACAGAAATATGGGCATAAGATTTAGGCACCTAGGTCTGATTTGTATGGTCAAAAAAATCAATTTAAATGCTAGTAACCCCAGGACCTCAGATTTTTTTTCAGTAAAGCTCTTGAGCTGCCCAGCATTGTGCTGGTCCATACCCAGAGATGGCTCTGCACCAGACAGGGCAAGCACCACTGTGTTTAGTTCAGCTCCTAAATGCATTTGGGATTGGGAAACCAGACCTCTGAACCATGGTCTGCTGCAGGATCTTATTCTGTATGTGTTTTTGGACCATGAGTGTTACACACTGATGCTTCTGAGCCATTTTAATTTAAAGATATGGAGAGTAGAGGGGAAGATAAAGAAGATGGAGGGCACTAATAGTGATGCTGATGCTCAGCAATACTGACATAATTCCTTTGAAGTAAGGTCTTTCATGGAATTGCCTCAGTTTTGATAGCTTCTTGCTTTAAAATGCTGTTGATAAACATGTTTCTCTCAGGTTTAAATGTTTCCCTGTAACAATCAGACATTTCAATTTTATTCCTGGGAATTATTTGACATAATTAAGAAAATTAAGGCAGAGTAAAACAGTTTCCTTTGTCGCTTGACAATTTGTTACTAAAAATGTAACTTCACCTTTACCAAAATGAAACCAAAGCTTGTTATACAAACACTTTAAGGGGAAAATTTCATTACCTTTATATGAGCCACCTGTTGGCAAGTGAAGTACTTATCACCCCAAGTTTGTCTAAGTTTAGAAATGAGTAATTGCCATCAGTTTTGGGTCAACTTGCGAAATAAAAGTCTCTGTATTCTGTTACCTGCAGGGCTATAGGTGAACACTGGGATTATGGAGTAAGGAGACAGGAAGCAAAGCCTCCCCTGACCACCAGAAACCAGCTGGTAATTCAGTGGCCACACAAGAACTGGCATGTTCTCCAGCACTTTACATCACACAAGCTGGATGATTTCTAGTATAGTAAGTTGTACTTGAAGCTGCTCCTAAGTGCTCATGGCCACCTTTGCTGCAGACACTATCATACACCGTTTGTGATAGTGCGTAATTAAAAATTCCTAGTGAACCTAAAATGCTTTTATCCCTATCTAATTTACTAGTAATCAAGATTTATGATCAAATGTGGTTTGGATTTTTTTTCCTCTGCACCTCCATTGAGCTGGGTTTCACAAGTAGGTACTGCCTAAGAAAGTTAGCCCATGTAGCCCCAATTGATGTAACTAAATACACACTTAACAACTTGTTCATTGCCACATGTCACAGTCAACACCTTCACAGAGTTCAGATTTCATATACCCTGAGATCAGCTCAGTTGGTTAAAACTTGGTGCTAATAATGCCAAGGTCAGTGGTATTAATGCTAATAATGCCAGTGGGTAAAGGCCATTCACTTAAGAGTCAGACTCGATGGCCCTTGGGGGTCCCTTCCAAGTCAGAATGTTCTATGATTCTACCTTGATGAGAAAAAAAACACAGGCATGTCTGGTCTGAGAGCTCTCCTCTCATGTTATTACTGCCCTACAAAATGGGCTACCGATACAACCTAACCTTTTCATGTTGAAAACCAATCACTCTCAAGAAAATGGTTTCCAAAAATACCAGTTTCCAAAGTGTTCAAGCCTACCAGTGCACTTTTTTTAGTCCGTGGTAAAATGGTTGTGAAAACTTGCTATCATTTGCTGTGGGTGTAAAAAGACATGAGCTAATAGTACGGGCCTAGTGGCCTTAGCAAAGCCAAACTGATTTCAGTACATCCACTAGGTGTGATTAATGCTAGTAGAGGCAAAAATTTAAGATAGATTAAAATGTAGTGTCTTGCTTGACTTCTAGTCTCTGAGGAAGAAGGTACGCCTAATCTTGATGACATAGGTTCATAAAAGGGAGACAAATAAAAACATTGCTAATAAGAAAAGTTGTGTTTTGGAGACAACCAACTAGACAATGACTCATTATCAGGACTGAAACAAGACTCTCTTATTTTCTTCTCAGAAAAAGGTAAATCCTGCTTGATTGTTCAACGTCATGTTAGACGGATGCTAGTAACATCTGCCAGCCTACCAGGAGCCAGGCTTACAAGCCCTGTGGTTCAGCATCTCTGCTCCAAGGACTCCTCCTTGCACATGTGAACTATCAGACATACAGGTTTCACTGAAGCCATTCAAATTTCACTTTCCCTTGCTTACAAAGCTTCTTCCCTGCTGTCAATAGGAGAGGTGTAAATAGCTCTTGCCCTAAAAAATAATTACCTTCTTTTTAACCTATTTTTTTCACATAATAGCTCAGAATATTAAACGGAAAACTTACCGTGTTGGCAGTGACTGACCTAAAGCATAGCATGAACAGGCTAATTAACTGAGGTAGGTCTTTTATTAAAGAGAAATACCACACCTTGATTAATAACAACAAAGGGCCAAATGCTGATGTCCCTTGTGCCAGGGCAAAGGCAGCTTGGGGCCCCAGCAAGAAAGCAATGCCCTAAGTCCATATATCAACTAATCCTTGGGCTAGTCCAGATCAGGGCAGTGCCCTGTGAAGTTAGGCAGCCACGTGGTACTCTGTTGATCCTGGTGTAGTCAGATAGCTTTTTACAAACACAGGGACACAGCAGTGTCCTTGGGGCAGTAACTGTGTGTCCACTTCACTCACGTGCTCCTATAAAATGAGGTTGTTTATGTTTGGACTTAATTCATCCCTCCAGTTTTGTACTACATAAGTACATCATGTGTCCTTCTGGGGGTGACAGAACCTCCAGCAGTCACATAGACTGGGGATTGGTGCCAGCACCATGGGAGGCAGCAGGAGAGACCCGGGAGACTTGTGTCTCTGTGATAACTGTCAGGGTCAGGGGATGGGGACACCCATCCCCCACTTGCAGGCCATGTACGGAACAAACTCTGCCGGAGCTGACAGGGTGTGTCTTCATGGACACTGCACAGCCACCCACTTCCTTCAAGAAACTGCCACAGTTTTGCATTTTAAACCACAGCTGCTGCAGAGGGAAGGTCGGTTGCTGAAATTTTAAATACACTCTGTTGGAAGAGGAAAATAACAGCTACTGGTTTGAATGTGACCTTCCTAGTTTTTTAGATGAAATAATATGGGAAAATGTTAATCCTGCTGCTGACGATAGGCAGCAGCTCTGAAAGCATGGCTGTCATTAAAGTTCTTTATTTTCAAAATCTGACTCTATTCTCATGACAACTTTATATACATAAAATGTATACAAAACAACAACAGCTTACAAAGAACAACTGTGTAACTGTCACAAACAGCAGATATCCACAGAAATGCGCCTGCTGAAAACCCAGTTTGCCTCTTTAGAGATTATTGGCTGCACAGAATAATTCAGGGGCCTTGTCAATTCTACCTACATTAGCGACTTGAACATTGCTTCAAGTGTAATGTGCCAGTCACCTTCCCATTTAAAGATAGCTAAAGTATCATTATACAACAGTTTTATTTTTCTTGGCAGGACTGTCACTCTGTTCCTGCTCATTATTTGCATAAATGAGCTGAACAAAGAAGAAATCTTTGAGACTGTTGCTGAAGCTGAGCCATGGCGTGCCCAGCTGCAGGACCCAGGGCCAGCCTAGTGATCGTGCAGCTGCAGCCATGGCAGATGATGTGCAAGGTGCTCCTTCCTAAACTAATGGTGAAATAGGATGTCCCACCTCTTTTACAAACGGGCCTAATGTGGCCACTGGACCTGCAAGCGCTCACTGCCATCTCATGTGCTTCTCAGCAGAACACTTTGCCCTCTGTTTGCAATTAGTTTAGGAGACATCCTGCTGCAGGCAGAGTCCTTGGCTCCTCTCCATGCACAGTGCAGACAGAGGCCAAACAGGCAGCAGGTGCAGTAAAAAACGGTCTTTGGTGCAATGTCCATGCAGAGACTTTGCCTGACTCCAAATTAATTTATATTTCAAGTGTAAAAGGCTAGTCCTCAGAGTGGTTTTCAACAGGAATTAGACCACATTTGTTTTCCTACCTGCTACCTCTAATGAACTGCCAATGCCTGAAGTTGAATCTTGTGGACGGTCAGTGCAAGAAAGTGCAGCATTTCAGCACAGCTTTTTAGCCAAGGACCTTTTCTGAAGGTCTTTCATACAGGAAAGGGAAGGTTACTTGGGATGGATAATGTCTTCACACTTTTACAAAAAGCAGTACCTGAGGCCAATAGGCCATGACAATGCCTACAGTATGTCAGACACATAGCTTTGCCTGCAGCTAAACTGGGTGAAGAAGTAGCCCCAGGCTACACTGAACACTTTGAAAAGGTGGATTCTTAATCTGGATCATTTTGGCAAAACTCTGTGGAGAAAGTGGTGGACTGCATCAGCAGACCTGAATGGGCAGACACACTGGCTGGCAAGAGCCTTGATGAGTAGCTTGTGTTGAGCAGCTCGGAAGAGAGTAATCTCAAAGATCAAATCAGCCCTAGTTATTGACAATGCCACGTCTGTCTGCTGTGCAAGTCATCCTGCTGCCAGCACCTCTAAAGCACTGCTCACTCTCAACATCATCCGTGTGCCTGAATTAGGTCATCAAACTTGTCCCTCTCTAGCCAGGGCCACCTGGAAGGAATCTTTTGGCTCAGGTGCTGCATGGAACACAATGAGGTGGGTATGCAGCAGCATTTGCCATATATGTTCAGGCAAGAATATGTACAGCAGGGGCTCACTGCCCACTAGAAGTACTATGCTTAAATATGTAGAGAGCAGAAGTGTAAAGTACCTGAAGGATAGGATGAGATGAGCTCACTAAATCCTCAGGCTAGCTGCTGAAATTAGGACAAGAGGAAAGAGCCTCAGGTTGCGCCAGGGAAGGAAAAATTTCTTCATCGAAAGGGCTGTCAAGCATTGGAACAGACTGCCCAGGGAAGTGGTTGAGTCACGATCTCAGGAGGTGTTTAAAAGACATGTAGATGTGGCATTTAGGGACATGGCTTAGTGGTGGACTTGGCAGTGTTAATGGTTGGACTCAATGATCTTAAGAGGTCTTTTTTAACCTAAAGATTCTATGATTTTATGAAATTCCCACCTCTGCTAATGGTGACATTTGGCATCCTAACTTAGGGCCTATCATCAGGGTTCTGACCACTGATTTAATTGCAAGAGTTCATATTTCATGCTTAGATTTCGATTTTATTCTGGTCAGTTAGTCGGGATCCTCTTATAGGGGGCATGTTAATGTTCTGGGCCTGAAAAGCAGTTTTCAGGGTGGATCTATTGCAGAGCGGATCTGTGCAGAGTTTTCAGTTGCTTAAATTTGTCTTAAGTGGCTTAAGCATTTTAAAAACTGTTGGTTTAAAACTCACCAAAACCTATTGATTTTGTCTTTTTATAGCATTAGATTCAAAGAAAGAAAAGAAAATGAAGTGATATTTTCAACAGTATTCAGTAGATAGTACTCAGTACTACTTCTCTGGCATCAGTTACAAGACTATAATGTATGCTATAACGTCATATTTAAGACAGTGACAAACACTACTGAAAATCCTGCTTTAAAGATCTTGCAGGGATGGGTTATGTTCTCCATGAACCAATCAAAAGCAATGTATTTGGCTTAAAAAACTGTAACAAAATTACTAGAGATCTCTTCTTTTGCTTCTTGCTACGTTTAAGAGGAAACCACCTGAAATTATTCTGTAAATTAACATCCTGGAATTGCCCAGATTAAAGTTTGAATGCTAATCAGATAATTCAACAAGGAATTTATACATTCAATGATTGGCTACAACTTCAAACCAGGATTTTAAGGCTGAACTTCTTATTTTCATTACTGTCATTAAGAACAATAACAATCACAGATCTAATTCTCTTAGCCGTATTATACCAGTTCTCTTAGCCTACTAATCTTATCTCACAGCAATTTTATGTGCAATTTAAGAAATGGAGCTAAAATTATTCCTATACAAAATAAAGTCATCTTTGATTATTTGATGACTTTTGCATGTATTGTGCAAACTTCCTGCCTATTCTGTTATCAGCCCTCTCTTCATCCTTCTATGGCATATTTAATCTGGTGTATGATTCACATCTGTAAGCACTATCAAGGCCCAGCAGTGAATATTCCCAGTGTGAAGGTCCCTCAACGAACCAACCTCCTGGCTTCAAAACTGCAAAAATTGTATTCAATGAGATATCAGAGCCACAAGGATCATTGAGTACAACCCCTGGCCCTGCACAGAACCATCCCCAAGAGTCACACCATGTGCCTGACAGCACTGTCAGGCTTTGTGCTGTGACAACTTCCCTGGGGAGCCTCTTCCGGCACCCAACCCCTCTCTGAGTGAAGAGCCTTTTCCTAATATCCAACGTAAACCTCTCCTGACACAACTTCAGGCCATTCCCTTGGGTCCTGTCACTGGTCACCACAGACAAGAGATCAGGGTCTGTCCCTCTTCTTCCCCTCATGAGGAAGTTGTAACTGCAATGAGGTCTCTCCTCAGTCTCCTCCACATTGAACAGACCAAGTGACCTCAGCCGTTCCTCACAGAGCTTCCCCTCAAGGCCCTTCACCACCTTCATTGCCTTCCTTTGGACACTCTGATAGCTTAATATCTTTCTTATGTTGTGGTGCCCAAAACCACACACAATATTCAAGGGAAGGTTACTTCAGCGCAAAACAGA
>JAWWES010000133.1:49511238-49624158 GCA_035583135.1 Lophotriccus pileatus | reverse complement strand
CAGAACGATCCTGTGAGAGACTGTATCAGAAGCTTTACTGAAATCCAAAAAAGATTACATCAACTGGCTTCTCTTGATCAACTAGGTGGGTTACCTTGTCATAGAAGGAAATCAAGTTGGATAAGCAGGATTTTCCTCTCATGAAGCTGTGCTGGCTGTGACCAATGCCTGTGTTGTCTTTCAGGTGTTTTTCAATACTTCCCAGAACAATCTTCTCCATAGCTTTACCAGGCACTGAAGTGAGACTGATGGGCTTGTAGTTTCCAGGGTCCTCCTTCTTGCCCTTCTTGAAAACCAGGACAAGGTTTGCCAGCTTCCAGTCCGCTGGGACCTCTCCGGATTCCCAAGACCACTCAAAAATCCACGAGAGAGGTTGTGCTGTGACAGCAGCCACCCTTTCTCCTCGGGGAGTGGCAGAGACACCTTGTCAGCGCTGCGCTTGGCTGCCAAGCCCATTTCGTCTGCCCTCTGCTTGTAATTGTTAACTTGCTGGGAGCAGGAAAGCTCTGGTTAGCACAGGTAGAGCTTTAACTCTGAGACACTCCTGAGAAGCCAAGACACAGGAGTAGAGCAAAGTAAAACATTACAGATTGCCATTTCTTTCCCAGCTTCATGATTAGGCTCCCTTTGCATTATTTCATCAAGTCTTTTTGTTGTCATTTTGAAGTTTCAGCTGTCATTTGAGTGATTGCTCTCTTATGCCAAAGATTTACTTGGAAATTTATGTACTCCCACAAATTAAGCATTCCCTCTCCGCTCTCAGCAAGGCACGCCTAGGCTTGCATGTAACCTTAGAACAATATGGAGAAAGGCTATCGTGACTTACCTGCCACAAATTATCTATTAATAGCACCATTTATGTACTTTTTTTTTTCCCTTCATGGCATGCTTTCCCTAGATCCCCCTCTTAGTAGGTTTCCCTTTTCTTGTGTGCTTTGTTTTTCCTGTGGTGGACAGGTGAAGCAGAAGAGGGGTGATCTTTTCAGCACTGGCTCTGCACCCGTGTCCCGGCACAGCCTTCCCCCACAGGTGTTTGCAGGGAGGGTGGGACATGTGTTGTTCACAGCCTGGTAAAACATTGACCAGCGCAGGCAGACGAGGCCGTGGAAGCTCAGGGCTGCCCAGGGAGGCAGGCAGGCAGGCAGGCAGCGGGATCCCAGCAGCAGCCAGCACCCACGGGAACACTCCAGCTTCTCCCCAGGTACTGTTTTCCACTTTCATTCTCCCAGCTTTGAAAGGCAGAAGGGCAAGGGCGCTGCGTTATAAGGTTTGCCAGAGTTTCTGTCCTTGGAAGTCAGAAGAGGAGTTAGCCTTGTTGTTCTGCAGTTTGCTTTCGTGAGCTGTAGCTGACTGCGTGGTGTCATCTAAAGCACGGCTTCATTAACCCACACTTGATTAGTTAGTTGTTTGGATTTTGTTATATCTGCAAACAAACAAAATTAGTGCATAACTCAAACCAGCTGGCTTCTGCTCTTCTTCTAACTGAAGAGTAGGAACAGGAGTCAGATTCTAATGAAAATGTGTAAGCCAATTATTGCAACAGGGTTGTGGGTGATGACTCATGCTGAAAAATACTTGCTGACTTTTGAACGAAGTTTGCAAAAATAGGCAAAGTGACTAATTTTTTCAAGATTTGATTTTCATTTTTCCATGTTTCAAGACAGTAGACACAGAAAAAATACCAGTATTTAAGTTCCAAGAATGTATATGCTATTCAGCGAGGTGAAGATTAGTAGATTCAAAAATGGTTTTAATTTTTCTCAGTGACTGGAAGTTTCTACCACCCAGTGGAAACTGACTCGTTCATGCATGAACCATCCTCCTTGTGTGCTTTGCTGATCTGGATATGTCTTTATATAAGTTCATATGGTTAGTGACTTCTCAAAAACTACCTTTTACACTCAGGTAACTGAAAAATAATCCTTAAGAGGGCTCAGTGTGAAGAGAGTGACACGTAGTCAGTATTCACAATTCACAGTATGTGTTATGTGCAAAAAAAAATGCAAGAAGTAGATTTAAAAAAAAATAAATCTGTTGCTTTCAGTTTATGAGTGTCTGTCCCCAGCTGTGCTTGCTGCTTGCTTCAGTCCTCCCTGATGTGACAGAGATTTCTTGACCTGTTGGCTAACTGGGCTTGCAGATGACATGATATTTATGCTCAGTAAGTGCTTAGGTAGTAGTGAAGTGTGGTAACACATTTACTTTATTAAAAGTCATCTAAGTGTGGCTCCAGCTCTTAGCACTATTATAACTCCTAGAGCAAAGTGCAGGGGAAAAGTGTGGAGAACAAAGAAACTGGATTCCCACAAGTTTCTGCTTTAAAGGATTGATATATGACTCAAGAAAAACTTTGGTGAAGGCTGCACCATAGTTTCAGTCTATTGGTGAATGTGTAGACATAAAGCATGACTATGATTAAATCCTGTGATTTTCATGTGTGTCATAGTGATGTGTGATTCTTATCCTCTCCTCGCAGGAGCAGTGGTTCCAGTATTTGACAGTAAATTGGATTGATGTAGAAGTTTCGTCTGCAATGACTAAAAAAAAGCAGCAAAATCTTGTCTCAGGGTTCACAGTGACTGAATTTTAACAAATAAATATGTAAAATGAAAGATAGTGATGACAATGTTATCTTGTCTGTTTGCATACAAAGAGGGTTCTAGCTGGTGACTATAAGACAGATTATGTAACTTAAATGTAAGGTATAGGTCTGCTGACAAAATCTGTTCAGTCTTTGAGTCCTGTTTGCACTACAGAAGACTTCTTTCAGAGCAACACCAATCGCTTTTTGTCTCTGAATCAAGGAGCCAAAAATCCCCATCACCAGATAGGGAGGTTTCAGGTGAAAGGGGCCATAACCATCTGTAAATTATTAACAATTTTGTTTATTTCAGCAAATAATAACATATTATTGTGAGCTAAAATGAAGCAAATTGTTTTCATCCCCTGTTCTTCATTCTCAGCACAACTGTTTACCAAGTTTCAGTTGGTTAAACCTGTGTACATAGACTGAAAGGAACAGGGCTGTGCAAGGGATCATGAGGACAGCCTGGTCTGCAAAATCTTCTTCTGGATATGCGAGGTGGAAAGACTGAGAATAATACTTAGCCTGAGCTACTTACAGACAGTTTCTAATTAAAAAGAAGGCTCTTTTCACCCATAAAGGCAGTCCCTGTGAGATAGGCATTAATGCTAGACCTATATGAAATAAAATGGCCTGGATCCCACAAAGATTTCATACTCACACTTTTTAAAATTTTCTATTTGTATTCGAACCAGAAATTATCATGTTAAGGGGATATATTAAAATGGGAATGATCCCTTCAGATACTTTATAAGGGAGTGATGCCCTCACAACAGAGATGCCAAAATGCATGGCAAAACCAGAAACCCCACGAAACAAAAATCCCCATGCAATCAGGATTACAGAATGGGGCATGGCAAAATTCCACTGTCTCCCTCCCAGAAAGCATCAGGGTTTCCCAGCTTGCCCACGTGTGCCAGAGCCCCACATGGTGAGCAGGACCCTTTTGGAAGCAGAAATAGCCTCGGTCCCTGCTCTCTGTGAGGGGTGACAGGGCTGTCACTGGGAGGGTGCCAGGAGGAGCATCTGGGCCATGCACTCCATGACCTCTTGCGCCCGAGAGCTCAGTCCAGTGGCTTACATTTGTTTACCGTACTTGTTTGTGTAGCAGGTATCACACTACTGGTGAGATGTTGCAACTGCTTTCCTTGATTCCCCATTGCAAAGACACTGACAACAAATCACCTGGATCA
This sequence comes from Lophotriccus pileatus, assembly GCA_035583135.1. Classification (NCBI taxonomy): domain Eukaryota; kingdom Metazoa; phylum Chordata; class Aves; order Passeriformes; family Tyrannidae; genus Lophotriccus; species Lophotriccus pileatus. Next base: position 49,620,381 of record JAWWES010000133.1, on the reverse strand, counting down.
GACGGGTAACTTGGGGTTTGTTGTGCTGGACCTCTTTGTTTAAGAACACACTGCAAGGGACGACTTCACAGTCATTATTTTCCCCCAACACAGCAGCCACATGGCACCTGGATAAGGCCATTTCAGGTGTTTGGGGATTGAGACACAAGAGCCAGCAGCTCTCCAGTCTCTGGTGGAAGTCTCATTCCTTCTATGAGGAAAGCTCCCTGCTTTTCTCTCTGAATACTGAAAATCTTTTCTATAGATGTCCACTTGTACCCCACCCACATGACTGGAAAAGATCCTTTTTATTACTTTGGGAGCAATTTTAAAACACTGGCATTTCAGTAGTTTATTTCCTTAAGACTGAAGTGTGAATTTTACTAGGGGATTTTTGTCTTTTATAGGAGTAAGAGTTTTCTAAGGGAAACTATTTATCTTTTCAGAGACAGTTGCAGAAGTATAATTTTGTGTCAATAAGCTGTTTCAGTGAATGAAATTACCAGGTGAAATGCAAACCTTAAAGGACAGTGATCAGAGCCAGCAAACTTACCCTTGCACATTTGCATCTGAGCAGGAGTACTAGCAATGCATCGAAACCCCAGCTTTTCAGTTTTGCTAAAATAACACAGAGTGTTAACCCACAAATTGCAGCTGAAGGTGAAATATAATTTCTGCAAAATTAAGTCACTTTAATTATTTTAATTTTAAAAATTAATTTGTGCTGGATGCATGTATATGCATTTCCCAAGGGTGCCAATGAGAAATGAACACTTAGGTCTTGATTTAGTTTTTCCTTCTTACAATGTGTACTTTTAATGAGACTATTTCTTTATGCAATTTGTTGTTTCCTGTAATAACTTTCAGAACTTCTATCTCCTCAGAAGTCAGATGTGGCACAGATCAGAGTGCAGCACATAGTTGATAATTAAACATATCTATTCAAACAAATGGCAGCTCTGCCTTCCCCTCCCCAGTGCTGGGTCACGGTGTTTCCTTTTACTTCCGATATTAAACAACCATTGTCAATATCAAACAGTATTGACTTACACTCTGGAAGTCAAAAGTAGAAATAATAACAAATAATTTTAGCAGAAATGTTTCTTTTTAATGGCGGACTAAACAAAGGCTTATTTCTCATACCACAGCATCCTGACTCATGGATTTACTGCTCTTCTTCCATGAATCTCCCAGGCTGTAAGAGTGAAAAACAAAAAGACAGAAGTGCCACAGTGCCATTTACCTTTGTATTTGGAAAGAAACAAGTCTGAGAGGTTAACAGATTACCTCTCCTGTATCTAATGAGTATTCAGATTAAAAACAAAAAGGCTTTGTTCAAACCAGAACTTTTTGGTGTTGGGGGAAGAGTCATCCTCCACTGACTTCTCATGCCTTCTAAAGAACTGCAGAAAACAGTCATTATTCATTATTCCAGTCTTTTTTATCTCCTGCAAAGATATTATCAGACAAATGCTGTGGTACTATAGCAGAGATGTAGTTTTTAGTGGTCTCCAGAAAAAATTCACATCTTTCTTGGATCTTCTTTACTCTGGGAAGTCTGTTACCACAACAGGAAGCAGCCCCTGCAGTAGCCCTTAGACAACTGTCACCTGGGATCATGCTAAGCTTTACTGAACAGAATACTTTCACCTGAAAAATTGGAGATGCTTTAAAAGGAACATTGCTATGTAAATATTCTGTAATGCACAGAAACAGCTTTTTCTAACCTGGTTTATGGCACTTTCTTTAATGCTTCTCCAAGCAATACTCAGGGCAGCCACTCTATCATGAAGCTCTTCCACTAGAACGGCTCCCAGAGATCATCAAACCACACCTGTAGTTAGCTCTTTGTGGGCAGACAACTTTAGAAAGCTGAAACTAAGGGCTTGACAATAGAAAATTCTTGATAGGCATCTTCAGGATGAATTTAACAGTAGTACTTGGGCCATTGGTGTTAATTGGTGGGATTAATAGATAAAATCTTGATTTCGCAAACCCTTCTCTACCTGGTATCATGTTTATATATGCTGACTTTTTCCTTGGGACCTATATTGCCATTACATACTGCATACTGAAGGGGCTTCATCAGGGTATGCTCATGAGTAGATGCTGTGTCTGAAAGGGCTATGCCTGCTTGGGCCATTAAATAGACACAATGTCAAGGATGGCTCTGAATGGATTTCTAGGGAAAACCAGGCTGTACTACCGAAAAAGTTATAGGATGCGCCTTTGGACCTCTACAAGCCCACTCAGGCACCACACCTGCATGAAAATGTAGGAAGGGTGTCTGGAATTACTGCATGGACAGCTTGTTTGGCTTGGTAGTGAGTACCATCAGTACGGATGGGGGAGACTGGGTACAGTGGAGGTTACTGGAGGTATTAGCACAACGATGGTACTTAAAACTTCTTGCCAATCAGTATAGAAACATAAAGCTTAGCTCTGTCTCAGCAGTCAGGTGAGAAACTCTTAGCAAGGCGTACAGTTTGAAACTGTGCAATGCTGTAAATACAGACATTATCATATCACTGTGACTGCAAAACCATTATCATAGAGAGGAGCGTGAGATGATCAAGCCTATCTATCCAAATGAGTATCACTGATCGCAAAGGTTTCTGTGGAGAGGACATGCTGCCCTTGGTCGAGGGAAGGCTGAAAGGCAGGAAAGGAGCTCTGGGCACCTGGTGTATCGGGAAAACCTTGTTAAAACATTCCATGAAAGGGAACAATGTCACAGAAACAAGCAGGTGGAGTGGTGAGTGAATGGAGTGGGGGAGCCATAAGATTGTCCAGATGCCTGGACTTCAGTGGAGCTGCCCTTTTCAGAAGCTTATCACACTCTATAGTAGAGAGGGGTCATCTGGGTGGAAATCCAGGACAAGAGTGCTAAGGAGCAATAAAAGGGGTCTAAACAAGCCTGTCTCCTTGAAAATAGGCAGTAGCCTCCTTTTTGCAATGTGGAGATAAGGGAAATGATCGGTACATCCAATGGAAATCTATTTTGGCAGGCTCAACAAGCTCTTCATCAAAGCCCCAGTGGGGTTTCACCCTGGACTAAAGTCAAAGAAGACCCTCCTGGTCCATTTTGTGCTGTGCAGTTGCTACAATGAGGCTGAAGAAAATTTCTTTCAGATCAGCCAGAATGAAAACCATCACTCTGATTCTGTACAGCCACCATCATTACAGAGAGCCCACATTAAAACTAGAGTCAAGCACAGCTATTGAATATGGTGCTGTTCTATATGCCAAGTTTTTTCATCTAAGTAGTAATCTATTTTCTGCTGCAGAATATTTTTATATAAATAGTGAGTTAATGCTGATGTTGTATACAAATGCTATGACTCTAACTGGAATAATGTACATGTCTGCAACTGAGCATTTTTCAAAGTTACTGCTTTCTGCGCAAACATAGAGGATATGTTTTGATGAAGAATGTGTTTCCTTTTAGTTGTTTTTTAAAATGGCAAATAGAAAGGTGAGCAGCCATCTGCAAATAGAAGCAGGATACATAGAGAGCTTTCTTTTAAACTTCATGATGACACATCTCCACTGCAGAAGAAGCAAGGAAAGACATGGAAATTAAATCCGGTTAAGGCATTTCAATTTATGTTCATTCAACACTGCAGGCTCCACTCTGCTCTTCATTTGCATTTAAACAAGGAAGTTTCAACAAAGAAATTGTTGAATTACCCGGGAGTGTCTTTAGGGCAGCCTGAAAACACAGTGAAAATTCTTCTGTTCATTAACTGCAGTGGTAGGGAGTTTACGGAGACCTCTGGCTACATTTTGGAGGCAGTTGGGGTCCGCCCTAGACAGCACATGTGTCATTTTAGACATAGTGTAGATGTGTTAATGTAGATGAGATTTAAACTGTTTTCACTTGCCCAGATTATTTGCTGCATCAGGAGTCTAATTAGAGCTTTGTTTTATGGAAAACTAAATAACTATGTTAAAAACAAGTCAAGAAGGAATTATCTCCAAACCATACGTAACAATCATTCTTAGTCAAATCTTAGAATGTCTGTTGGACATTAGCAAACCTGGTAAACTCATGCTTTCATGAATTCTTCCATTTCTTTCCTTACAGAAGTGAGCATCCTTCTAAATTCCTGCTTGATGAAGGAAAGGGACTCTGTGCTAGCACTCCTAACAGCACTTCATGGTGCAGATCTTCATTAGCCCTGGATATGTAGGACTTTTCCAGCGACCTCAATAGACTTTGTGTCCAGAGTCCATGATTGCTTTACTTGGCGAGTTATTAACTGGCACTTAATCTTAAAATGGTGCTGAACTTTAAGGCTAGATGATTTTGTTCTTGAGTATATTGGAGAGGTATGTCAAAAAAAAAAAAAAAAGGCAGGGAAAAGATTGTTTTGAAGAAGTAAAATTTTGACAGTGTTTTGGGAATAGAGTTGTGCTAACATGCCAAGTGATGGGAGATAGGATCTGTGTCTTCTCTTTTGTTTTTCTGCTTGTCCAATCCAGTTCCAGGGAGTTTGTTGTTTTGTTTAAACTCATGTTTTCCAGAGTTGTAATTATGTAAATTATTCAAAGTTAGTGTTATGCTTCTGTCAGTGAAGTCCAAGTAATTTTAAAGTTTTAAAATTCTAGCTTATCGATTAGTTTCTGTGTCAGGACAGCAAGAACTGAAAATGTGGTTTGTGTCCTTCGGGCTGTTAGCATGCAAGATCTATGAGTTTGTGTAATGGGGGCATCCACAAGGACCTAACAAACAAATGTTCAAGCAAATCAGTGGGTGCAACCTCCCACTGCTCCTCCTCTTTAATGCACCTGATCACCTGGCCTCTGGAAGGGGGTTGATACTCAATACTCCAATATCTGCAGGTGGAGTTTTAGTATTAGAGAAGACAGCAATTCCTGACAGAAAACCCATTGCACATAGATCAGCAACTGGCTTTTGATCATTCCAGCTCTAAATTTCATCTGATTAAGAAAGCGAAAAATATACTGCTTTTTTAATTAAGCAACTTTATGAATGTGAAATATTTTTAGCTGTGAGGGCAGCTTTTTGAGACCTCAAATTAGCATATTACATTGGTGGTATTCTTATTCACAATAGATTTTCCTGTTTGCTTATAAAAATATTTTGGAATATTAGTTTGTAGGCATATAGTTGATTTATAGTGTGTATAAGTCTCCTGTCAGCTCCATCAGTAAGAGATGGATAGGGTCAAGTTTTTTTGTGTGTTTGTGGGGTTTTTTTTAATTAATGTGGGATCAAGTAAAGAGGCTAGGAGGTGAGGTTTTTTAAGAAAACCATCACTAGAACAAATGTACCGATCTGGATCACCTGTTCAAGTCAGCTTTCAAACAGGATTTATTTCTGATTCACAAACATGCTTTATTTCTCATTTATTTCTCTGACTGCTCACATGAAAAAGAATAGACACAGATACCAGGAAGATGAGATCCCTTCCCCAGTCCTAAAAGCAAGGAAAGTACAGAGCAAAGGGCAGGAGAGCTGCAGACCAGCTCACAGTGGCCCAGCTGTCTGGTGGGCATGTGCATGGTGGCTCCATACCCAGGTCCACGACCACATAGGTCCAGTGGAGAGACAGCAATTTTGCCTTGCTGAGGGGGACACAGTGCAAAAACACGATGGGTATTGACTGGGCTGATACTGAAGGGGGAAGCACTCAACCTTTCACAGCTTCTCTGATTATTATACAGCAATTAAAATAGCTCCCACCATGCAAAAACATGCCATCAGGTAACAGGACACTCTGACTCATTAAATACACCCTTGCCAAAATCATTTCTGGAGTGTTCCAGTTTCTTGCTTGGGTCATGATGTTAAATCATTACTTGCACTCAAAGTCTATGAGCCAGCTACTCACTGGATGAATAGACCCATAAACATAGCTGTGCTGGCGGCTCCCTTTTTAAAGCTTTTCTCCAAGCATTTGGCTTGACTTTTAGAAATAGCCTGTTTCTTTTGCACAGCCTCTCATCTCCAAAGCATGACCCCCTTGCTGAAATCTGGTTGTGAAGTACGACTATTCCATTCACCTGCTAGCAGTGGGATGCTTTCTGTGCAAGCTGGGTGTCATAGCACAGTATTTTATTCCTATTGCTTGGTGATTTAAGGCTCTCAGCAGCAGGCTGTGCCATGATGTGCCTCTGTCTTCTCTGCTTGCCTGTCTCTTCCTAGAGGAAGATTCCATTTCCATTTGTGTAGGGTTTTTTTTAACCATCTGCACTGCAAATGTCCATGAGAGGGGAGCAGGCATGGAGATGTGTATAATAGTGTTTATACCTCCCTTAAAATAATCCAATACTAGATGCAAGTTTCTTCACATTTATAAATTAAATAATCTTTTATCTGTAGGCCTACATTTCACACAACTACTCCACTTCTGAGAAACCAGAAGGAAAACAAGTTTTACCTCATCTGAGCCCGGAGTAGGCTTTTCCTGGCAGATTTCAGTAGGATCACAGAAAGTCATTTGGAGGTATGACACCAAACATTTGCAGCTTGTGCCTCAGATTTTAAAATGAATTTTGCCTACTGGATGTTGTTTTGGTTTAGAGTAACTTTTGTAACGAGCAATTTTTACTTATGTTTACTAACTATGCTGTGTTGCGTAAGGGCTGGCTGGCTCATCCACATAACGTGTGCCCTGTGTCTTCTCTAGCACCTGTCATGACCCTCGTAGTCCTAAGGCACAGTTATAATTTCTCATATGCTTTTAGTTTGCTGGCAGCTCCTGAAGTGTAGCAGGGGGGTGTCATGAAACTGAAGGTGTGTCACACAGGGTCACCAGTGAGTACAGCAATCCTCTTGGAAGAGTTTCTTGCATCAGCCCAGGCAACCACACCTGGCACTAGCTAATCCATTTCGTCTGTCCCTGCGGCCATATTTGGACTTTGTTCAGGAAGAATAGGCTGATTCTCTCTAAAAGAAGAGCAAAAGTGAGCATTGATACAGTGTGGATGCTCAGTAGACCTGGATAATTGAGCTATCACACGGTGCTGATGTGCAGGGGGCATGGGACTGCCCTGAGCTGCACCAGGGATCAAAGCAGCCAGAGGGTTTCACTGGCTGGGAATGGCCAGGATACGTACTTTCCCCTGCTTTCTCACAGGTCAGATGGAGGTGCAGCACAGGCAGTGGTCCAGCACTTCCTCCACCAGGAATCTCCTCCCTCTTAGGAGCGTATCTGCAGCTCCTCCTCAAGAGACAAGAGCTAAGTAGGGGTTATCAGCTTATGTTACAGCTTGATGAAATTTTTTTAAAAACAAACCCCACTGTTCTGGTGGAGAGGATATATAATTAGAACCAAAAGTATTCTTTTAAGAACTCACAGCTTCAGTAGAACTTTCAGGTCCAATATGTAATTATATAGGCCAAACCAAGAAAAAGAACTGTTCCAAAGTGAGGCAGAGAACCCACCTGAGTTGTGAGACCCCAGCAGCGACCTGTGCCCCAGCTACAGTGGGTGGAGCTCGTGTGCCACTCTGCAGGGAACTGCAACATGTTCCTTTTCCCCAAGCCACATCTCCAACTGCTGGTTCCCCTTTATGAGCTGAGAACTGACACCAGGTTTTATAATACATTGTGCTCCCAGCTTGACAGGCATTTAGAGAAAATCCTGGTAGGTACTGATGGGTTCCCTTTGTTCTTATTATAAATTTTCCCTGCTTTTATGCTGTTCCTTATTTTCTTTGGTAAGGCCAGTCTAAATGTGTAATTATATTCATTCTGGCTGTGCAATTGAGGAAGTGTTGGCTTTCCTGTTCTAATGAGAAACAAGAGTATTGTTTGATATTAAACAGTACATTGTTTTGGTGTTTTTGCTTCTTTTGAATGTGAGGACATCAGAAACAAAGCCCTATAATGGGATAATAAATAAAGTGGGTTTTCCCTTTGCTAAAATAAAGGCAAGTGCATTAGCTGTCAGGGATTTCCAAACCACCAGGCAGACAACTACTGAGATTGTTCCCTTGCTAAAAGACGTCATCTACTCTTCAGATTTCTACCTGTCCTAGGTGTCACTTCCTTGTTCCATTAGGTCAGCTCTTCCTGAACATGTCTCTTGTGTTACTATTGCCTTAAAATTAGGCACTGTTATAAAGAGCAACTGAAAAGTGGAAAAAGATAAGAGAAAAACAATTTCTCCTTCAATCTCCTTCTGTGCATTGACCTCTTTCTGAGAAGGTGGTGAGGAAGGAAAGGTGCTCTCTCTGGAGACAGTGCTTCTATGAATGAACTGAAAATAGCAAAAACAGCACCCAGGATTTTCCATACTTGTCCTCCTGTCTCAGAAGTGTAAAAATCCATTCTTTTCTCTCTCTGCTCTAGGCCACACTTTTAGATGTTTTCATTATTTCTTCCGAGGCATTCCAGTAACTTTATATTTGTAACTGTAGTATACTTAAGGAAACCTAAATTTAGTGTTTTTGAAGACAGAAGGACCATTTTAGGTCTAGGTTAAAAATGTTATGTGCTAAATGAAGTGAAAGTGCAGCATAGTCTCAGAAAACCGATTTTTACTCAGGGTTAGAAAATAACTCTGCTTTTTTGATAAGGTTTCTGTGACTTGGGCAGTACAGTAATTAAAGTTTGTGTCTGAAAGGCAGAAGTGGTTCTTTATGTTTTTGTTTTAAGACGTGGGTATTTAAAATCAGACCTCCCCAGGCCAGTATCTAGGCACCCATATAGTCTTCAAAGGCTCTTGAGCATGCTTAGTTCCTACTTATCTCAGTGTGAATTTGACAGACAAGGACTAGAGGATTTAATATCATAGCTGGCCAGTCTGTGAATAACACAACTTATTAAATCTCCTTTTCTACAATATTGCCACAGGAATGCAGAGCAATTCCAGCTCCAGCCCATGTCCCCAGCAACTCCCACCCTGCCAGCCTTTGCATTTCTCCCATGCTCCCCTTTGCACGCTGTTCTGCAGGCTGTGTGACTGCTGGGTGCTATGGGTGCCCTCACCTGCACACTGTAGAGCCCTGCTGGCCACTGCTTCTCAGGGTGGAGGAAAAGCTCGGCTCTGGCTGCCTCTCCCTCAGACGCATACAAATGTAATCTCTCTCAGTCAAGGCTGCGTGAACTCTGAGACCTCTCTCCACCCTCAAGTGGCTTGGCTGCAGCAGGACCTGTGGCCACAGGTCCACAGATGGGAATGTGGAGATGGAAGACTGGCAGCCATGGCACAAGTTCGTAGGGCCAGGGTGGGGGCACAGTGTGGGACCATTTTTACGAAACCAGGATGGGAACACCACACATTCAGCAAAACCAGGAACAGCATGTAAGTGTTAGGATGTGCAAACAGGAAAATCAACTTGGGAAAAGACAACGAGTCTATTTATTGCCTGTTTGTTCAGTTACAGCAGCAAATGCTGTTTGTCTTCTGTGCCAAAATGCACTCCCTTTCCTTCCAAATTTTACAGCAGTTTCTATCTGCGAGCTTTGAGTGTCACAGCAGCTTTACTGTTGGAGCTCCTGCTGTAAGCCAGAGTGCCTTTAGCCATTTAACCATGAGCTACCGATGGACTTTGCTCACTTCAGCGTGCTAACCTTTGGCCAGCTGAGGTAGGAGAGGAGCTGGTTGCTCTTGGCAAAACACGGTTACAAGTGTACCCAGGGAGGAACCTTTTGTAAAGTGCCCTTTAATCGCTCCAGTCATCATTAGGGGTTGTAATGATTTAGGTTCCCTTGATAGTTTCAGTAAAAGAGCATCTGAAAGCACGAGGTCTGTCCTGCTGCTTCTCCGTGACCTACGAAGTCCCTGGCTGAGGTCTCAGAGGAGTGGACGGCTGGTGCTGGGGACGCGGCGTTGGCAGTGGCACCCAGCGTGCAGCGGCATAGCAGGGCACGAGCCCACTTCTGCCAGCCGGCTGAGGAACCACCTGTAGGTTAGTAACGTACCTCGCGGCAGCATTATGGTCATGGTTATATTTCCTGTGGTATTTAGAAGGGGTCAGAGGGAGCCTGGTCAGTGAGACACTTGTTTCAGCCTCTTAGGAAGGAGTAGATGCCCTAAAACACGATGTAAGTGTTCATAGAGGAGGTGGTTATGGAAGTTTCTTGTTTCAAAGAAATCTGTTTTGGTCACTAAATGCAGGAGACCATCTTAAGCTTTAGGTGGGAAAGCTTTTCCTTTTGTGAAGCTGACTGTGCTCTGAGCACAACTGAGTATCCCTGTTACAAATGGGCAGTCATGGGAGGGTTCTGTTCTTCCAGGTTGCGTTCTGCTGTGTTGCGGAGGTGTACATGGCATGTACAGCAACCCTCACGCTGTACTCAATTGCTCTGTTAATGTTACGTGTAATCTTCCAAGGCAATCAATAACAGACCAAAAGTAACCTTTTCAAGTCTATAAAGTGGCCTTTTCAGGAGTAGATGCAAAAAGTCAAAATATTACATTTTTTCCTCTCTGAAATGATGCAGCTCAATGACTGCATAAAGAAATTACTTTTATTTTGTTGGCATCATCAATATACTCAAGGAAATTATGTGAAAGGCAACTTTAATCCACTTAGATTTCACTTTTAGCAATAATTGTTCCCAAAAGAATTGAGAATTTCCAAAGAAAAGGAACGTAAAGCCTCAGTATGACCTTACTACTCTTCATCATTCTTGTGGCACATCTTCAGAAAAAGATTTTGCTTCATTTTTCAAAGGCCAGAATTTAAAACAAGGCAAACCTCACCACCTGATGGCTTTACTTGCATATTCTGGAATGTGCTGTCTTATACATAACACCAGTTCCATACCATGAAACATATGAGAAGTCTTCCTTCAGGTAAACTTATACACCAATAAAATTTCAACCACCTCTTTACATACACCCCTAAACACAAGCAGAGCAAATAGTTCCTTCTACAGATGGAAAGTTCAGACCTCACTCGTGAGGTATTTGGACAGGTGAAGGACAGGTGACAACCTGGTTGTTGTCACATTAATTTATGTACTAGACAACAATATATTACATCTTCATGTTCAGAGATTCTCTGCTAAATCATGGACTGGTGAAACAAGTGGGGTAAGACTGATACAAACTGCAAAAAATGCCTTCATTTTTCTTTTGGACTACTCTCCAGCAATGTAGTAGGAAGGGCAACGTCCTCAAACCTAGATCTCTGCTTACCTCCAGTGGTGCTCTGAAGATGGCACACAGGGCTAGAAAGGTCAGATTTCCACCATCTTGGCTTTCATGGAAACTGTAGCAGCTCTTTGTCTGTATATTTGGTAACACTCGTACCTTTAAAATGTAACCTGTATGTATTTCCACCAATTAAATGTACTTCCTTTAAGTTTACCTGGCTTGTTTTTAAGAAGGGAAAAGTCACTGTCCTTTTAAAGTTTTGAGAAGATTTTTAATTGTTTGCTTGTTTGTTTTCGGTTTAATTTTGTTTTGGTTTGTTTGGGGTTTGGTTTTTTTTTTTTTAATTGTTTTTTTTTGTTTGTTTGTTAGTTCGTGTGGTTTTTTGTGGTTTTTTTTTTTTTTTTAAAAAGGGGAGTATCTCTGCAGGATTATGGTCATTTGTCACTCATTTAACCCACTGACTAGCTGCAATTTTCTGTTTAATGCAGATGTCTCGTTGCAAACAGCTCCTATCTCAGGTGCATGGTAAGCGTTATTTCTGTCCAACATTTGAGGACAGTAGTTCCCATGGGTTACATCTCTGCTAAAAGTAAAACATGCTGAGATGTCTTCCCTGAACCCAAAGGCAGCACAGCAGACAACCTTTTAGATGAAGTCTTCTCCTTCCCTCGCAAAATATGGTGGCCTTTCCCACTATAGTCCCTACCTCAGGCAGTTCCAGGGTCTACATGCATCCACCCTGCAGAAAATAAGAAATCTGGGAGATAAAGAGGGCAGAGCTGAGATTGCATGTACTGCTCAGAAGAGCTCATTTTGTGTCTCCAGCCCCTCCTTTAGCCAAAGTAAAAGTATCTCCCTGTCTCAGGACCTTTTCATGCAGCTTCTGAATATGAAGTTAAGGATTTGATTGTTGCCAGTTTGGAAATGTCATCTTGAAAATACAAGTCTTCCCTTAGAGATAGGAAGTGTGGGGCTTAGGTGCCTCCTGAATGAGACACATCTCCCACTTAGGGGATGTCAATGTCTCAGGACATTTTCTTTACTGAGGAAGAGAAAGAGCAATTTAACTAATGGATTTAATAATTACAGCCATTCAGAGCATTCTTCTCATTCCCAAATATTTCAGCTATTATGGTCCTTGAAATCTCAGACACTTTGCCTGTTTTATCTTGTCAAACATCTATTGAGGTGAGTTATGTCAACAGCGCTCTGAGATCTTTCTTTGAGAAAGAAGTGTTATATAGCGGAAGTGTAGTCCTGTAAAAATCACCTTCCTGTGATTGCTGAGAGCTTCCCATTAACATATCCCTTGAGCACTTTCAAGTTTAATTAGGCTGGCTTTACCCTACAGAGGGACCTGGGCAGCTCTGGCATTCAGGGATGATGCCCAAGAGCCCCACACCAGTGGTGGGCCCCAGCCCATGTGCAGCTGCAAAGGTAAGAGTGCCCTTTTACTATTTAAGCGTGTCTGGTTTAGGTGGGTGATTCTACCACAGGGTTTGCAAAGTTCCTATCAGTAGTCACCGATGTTACACTACAGTTTCTACACCGTGCAAGTGGCTTGGTGTAGACATAGCTCTAGGGCTTGCCTGTGTTGTAGATAATATGTTTGGTGGAATAACAGGCAAATCCATCCTGTTTCCTGCACTGCAGAAGCACATCTTAGACTGGCAACATAACTTAAGTCACCCCAAACCAGGGTGGGACACAGTGGCTTGGGAGCAGCATGCTGGCAGATGATTTCTGGTTGGCTGCTGAGAAGAAAGCTCAGCTGAAGGCAGGTTTGCAGCCCCAGTCCTGCCTGCCCATAGCAAAGGTCAGCAGTGGAGAGGAGCAGACAGGATGCAGACACTGGCAGAGGAGGAGCCAGAGCGCTGGGCTGAGGTTAGGTAAGGCAAGAGCATGTGACAACACTGGGCAAATCCATGCTGGACCACAGGGACAAAGTCCGCGGTGCCAACACATGGCCATGAACCAAGAGGTGTGACCCCAGTCCTGACTCACAGCAGCACCCACCACCAATGGGTGACTCAGTCACAGCAGCTTTTTCCTGTGTGAAGTCCCATCACAGGTGTTCTGACAAGCATAGGGCTGGTATAAAGCTTAGTCTGCTTAACACAGACTTCTCTGATAATGATGCCTTTGCTGGGCACGGCAGTTCAGACTCCACCGACATCATCAAAAGCTGCTTTTTCTAATCCTGATAATAAATCAGTTTTCTGAGAAATGGAAGTTGTGAATCTGTAATAAAATATAAGAGTCTGCCAGGACCTTCAGCCTTTCAATACCTACTAAATTTCTAAATTTCTAAAATTCACCAGCTGCATACAAACTTATAAAGAGTAGTAGTTTGCTATTCTACACTCTGATCTCTGAATGGTTCAGTAAGATCCTTGGTGTTACAGAAAGGCTCTCATCTACCCACTGTGGAATCTGATCGGCTTCTCCAGAGCAGGAGCAGTGCTGTGAAACTAGATTCAGCAGGTTTCAAAAGAAACCTTTCCCCTGTTTTCCCATGAATTTGCTCAATGCTGTGACCCAACAAAAGCTTTAAGCCAGAAATGCTGGCAGAAGGACAGGTCCCACCCTCTTTTTCCCTTCTGCCAGCACAGGTGCTCAGCGGGTGTGGGTGCATGATGCAGCCACACAAACACTTGTGGCAGCACATGCAGAGGATGCAGAGTGGCTGCAGGAAGAATGGAGTGGGACCCTACCCTAGGCAGCACCAGTTTAATGTGTTTGTGAGGCTATGGTGTGGAAAAGTGGTCTTGAGCAGCCACATCAGGCTAGTAAGGGCAAAACCTTTTTCTCGTAGAGTGTTTTATTTACCCTAGGACTGAAAGGCAATTATCGTATTAACCTCCCTTGTGGATATGTCTATCCAGAACCCTCCCTGTATTTATTACAATGGAAAGCAGGAAAGTAAACATGCCACAGAAATGTAATGACTACGGTTATATAAAAAAACTTTGGGATTTGCTGATTTCCTTCTTTTTTTATGTGCTATTTAAAATCTGTTCCACTCCATTCTCAGATTTTGGAACCTAAAACCTGATTTCCGGTTTAAATAAAAGCACAACATTGCACATGGGGAAACTGAGCCTACTCTTTAGGCTGATCCCCTGTGCTGACTTTCCTTGTAGAATGACAATACAGTTCTTGCTAAAAATAAAACAAAACCTTTGCCTAACGACAATTATTAGGGCAACTCTCACTGCCCATGAACCAGAGAAGCCTAGGGTTAAAAAACAAAACGGGAAAGCCCAAGGTGTCCTTGGACAAATTTGTCCCTGTTGAGACTCCACCTTCAGGGCTGTGACTTTGTCATGTCCACGGTGGGATGGGGTATTTGGCTGGCTGACAGAGCAGACAAGGAGTCCGTCTTTGAAAGGGCATTTGCTGGGAATCTTCTGTGATGTGGCAAGATAAAGGTCAAAGCACTGACATAGGTTATGCATAGAAAGGGTTTTGGTTTGAGAGAACTTGTAAAGCTGTCATCTCCAGGTGTTTACATGTGTGCCTAAATACCTCTGAAAATCTCTTGAGACAGTATAGTAAAGCTGATTTGAGATATACAATTAGATGTATGTTTGTTGTATACTATCCATTCGGAAAAAAATGAAGTGTTGTGGTATCTGTTACTGACTCTATGTTCTCTAAAGGATCTCCCCAGGTTTTGGTCTTCAGTAGCTTAGGAAAATCAGGAAATTACAAATTCTGCTGTATCAACTCACATTGTGTAAGAGCAGGTGTAAAATAGTGTTATTCATTTAAATAAAGTGGTGGTGTCTCTTTAGACCTTCAAATAGGCAATGAAATGGTTCTATAAACGTGTGGGAACCTGTTCCACCAAATACAAAGTGGTTTTTTTAAAAAGAGAAGGAAATGAAAGAAGGGGGCGGGGGGGTGGGGAGGGGGGGAAATACTGCCTGTTACATGATGAGATTCTAATTTTTGTGGCTGTGTTATGCCTGAGAATGGGCTTATGTGTGAATATACTGATAAACCATACAGACTATCTGAGATTGAGATTAGAGACCTTGCTGGTCACTGTTAAATTCATGTGACCTTTCAGCGAAATATTTTACTTGGCATAATTCTCTTCTCATTACACTGCAGTCTCTCAGTAGTTTCTGAAGACCAAGTAAAAACATAAAGGCCAACCCACTGCTTTCTCCTTACTCTCCCTTCTCCTTTCACTTGCTCATGTCTGCACCATTACATGATGCTAAGCTGCCATCATGAAATATCTACTGAAACCTATTTACTACCATGATCATAAAAAATACTTACTCTCATCTGGATAATGACATCACCCCAATAAAATGCTGAGGCTGTGGTCGGCCTCTGGATCTCTCAAAACATTTGTGTTTGATCTTTCTAAAAATCTCAGAAAGCAGATCCAATGCTTTACTAGTGCATGTCATCACACTGAGGACCCCAGCACACCCCATCAGCAAAGGCATTTAATGTGTCTGCTTGCAGAAGAGAGACAGATGATGGGAAGCACACCAACTCCTTGGAAGTCTTTTCTGCTTTAGGGAGAAGGTTCCCCTTGACAGGCATTAGCATATTCCAGTGGATCTCACTTTTTTTCTTAAAACATCCAGCTTTTTCTATTACTGTATTTGGGAGAACAATTATTTAGGAAAAACCTTTCACCTGCAATCCCACCACAAAAACAAATAAAAGGAAATGGAAGGTTTATGGGAAACATGGGCATGATTGTACTGTTCACTTTCACATCTCTTAGGATTTGGCCCCTGCTTCACTGTCAATAATCAAAAAGATGAAACAACTAAATATTTGTGATATTATCGTTACATAGGGTGATTTTCACCATTGTAACCAACCTGTACATTAGGAGAGAAGTTGTGTTTATATCTTACACCCAAGCAGTGGGTGCTGTATGAGGAGAGGAGCGTGTGGTGTATACAGAATACATCATTCCTGCTACTTAAATGGCTTTGCCCTTAACACCTTTCCACTCTGCCTTAGGTGTCATCATAAAGAGGTGCATGAAGAGTCCTGCAATCATTATGAACAGTGTGCATGAAGTCAAAAGAAACAAGGTGCCTAATGTTAGGGAAAGCTGGGAGACACACTTGCAGAATTCTGCCCAACTTTCTTAAGTTCCTTATAAAAGTACAGCCTGTAGGACAAATTAATATATTTTTTAATTCTGCCACTGGGGACGTTAACACCTCAGAATAACCTGCACCTTGATCTGCTGAGTTTCATTGCTTTAAATAATACCAGGAAAATAACTTGGACACTAACAACAAGTTGCAGCTAAAAGAGAAAGTATGAAATGAAAGCCAAGAGTTGGAGCAGCCTCCTTGTGTGATCCCAATTGACATGGTATATTGAAGAGCCTTCTAAAAATGAGCACATCATCTCACTAGCCTCAATGCTTTTTAATTCCACTTACACAGAATAGTCTTCTCTGGACATTTAAGTACAGATACAATTGTAGTTGATAGCTTTCCTTTTTTTTTTCCTTGTTTTTTCTTTTTTTTACATTTTTTTCTCTGCTGTTTCAGCTGGGCTATCTGCACAGACCACATGCAACACAGACAAGCTCACTTTACAATGTTTGTGGTTAAAAGTTTGATTTGTTTCAAAACAGAAAAATGCAAAGCAAGAGAAAGATACTGATTTTAAAACTCAATTAGTGTGGTGAAATTTTGCAAATTCCTACCTGCTAAATTTTTTATACTGACTTTCCTATAGAGATTAGTGGGAATGAGACATGGATCTGATTGTGGCAGAATCTTCTAGATTTTATCCCCAACTTTGAGACTCATTCCTTCCATAGTCTTGGGCAAACTTCTTAAATTTCAACGCTGCAGCTTCCCTGCCTTTAGGGAGTACCTGCTTCTCTGCAGCTCTTGTAGCTAACATTTGCAGAGATGAATTCTAAAGCTGAAAGCCTTCAGTAGAGCAGGGCTGCAGGCACTTTGGGACTCGGATCCAGGCTGCAGGTGTGTTTGTACAGTGCCTAACACACCACAGCCAGAGTACAGTGGATAAACAAGTATAAAAAGCCAGAACAGCAATCACCTGTTGGTTTGCAGTGTAAGTAGAACAGCTCTCCTTCCTGTTCGCTTTCAGAAACTGCCACAAAAATACTTCTTTTGCCAGTCTTTGCCATCTTCCACATTTCTCTCTCTAACTTGGAGCCTTCTAATTTTAGAATTCTTATCTCTGCACCCATTGACTCCTCTACCCCTCTTCCCTATTGACAAACCTCTGACTTAGCAATAGGAGGATGTCTCTTATGTTTTACACGCCCAGACTAAAGCACTTGGAGGACAAGAATAAATTATGTGAAGAACCATGTGATACAAACTTCCAGTGCTTCCTCTCCAGAATCCACTCCAGTGTATGGTTTGTCTTTGAGAGGTTAATACACTTCTCCTTGTGCATGGGGTTGCCCTGAGGTTGTTGCTTGTGTGCTGCTTGGATGGAGGTTTGGACTAAGCTTTACTTTATGGAGGGAAGGAGAAAAAAACCCAAACAAACAAACAAAACCAGTAAAATACCAGTAAAAACAACTGGAAAAGGACTGAAAGCTGTAATTGTTTTGCTTCTGCAATATGTTGTTTGCTTTTCACCTCTTTTAGACAGTATCCTTTCCCTGAAATTAGCCATCTTCCAAGGCATGCCCTGCTCCCTCTTCTCCTGCTGGCTGGCTATGCACACTACTTGCCTACCAGGCAAATCCATCAACCAAAGAGTGTTTCGGAGTGGTTCCTCCTCTTGGCTGCTTGAGAAGGTGTGTTGTTTGCTTTGCCTAAGTGCTCCCGGGGCCTAATGCTCCGTTGTTATGTACAGACCATTTCTGCTGCCATGAATCATGTTTTACCACCCCTGTGCTTTTACTTCTGCACAGGGTGCTTTTTCTTCTTTCAAGCAAACACATCGGAGTTCCGTGTTTACCGCTGAAACGGTGCATGTCAGGTACACAGCACAGGCTGAGTTATTCCTACCGGCCCACTGCTGACATGATCAGTAAATCTACCTCTCACTCCAGGAGCTGCAGACCCTTTGTTTTTCTTACAACCAAAGGTAAATTGATTCAGTATAGACTGAAATAATTTTGCCAGACACGTATAAAGAAAAAAACATATTTCACTGGAAAAGCCTCATGCCATCCAGCAAAATATGCCCTTTTCTTATCTTATCTGTTGTGAGTAACCCAAACTATTTGCACAACGCCTTGTGCTAGGAAGGAGTTGTTTGTACATGTTTCACTCCCTTTTTTTCCAAGTTTTGAATTTTGAATGAAATCTTTCCCTTCAAATTCCTCCTACCTGCAAAAATGTTACGGTTTCTCTTTCCTGTGCTTCCCTGAAGGTCGGATCTAGCCCTCCCTTCAAAGATCCCTTCGTTGCAGATGGTTTTCTATTAATCTTCAAACCACTTTGGAGAGCTCTCTGTGTCTGGCAGCACTAACATCCCCTCTCCCTCCCGTCCCACCCACTTAGCCTCAGCCTAAGAGCCCTTAACAAATGACTCCCAAGGAATTTAAATGGCTAACGCTCGCTGGCCAATAAAGAGATGCATAAACTGTATAACCAGGTTACACGGCTTTTGCCATTAGGAAGAAAGGTTGCTCGGGCAAAGGCGCAAGTCCTCTTAACCTGTTGCACTTCGATCGCAGGACCAGAGAGGTAAGGGAAATCTTGTTTGCTCTGTAGGGCTTTCTATCTGGTTTTTATTTATCAGGGAGTTGAGACCAAAAGTATGTCATCATCAAGGTTTTAGTTTGGGGTTTTGCCTTCCTTCAGAGGGTCCTAAGGAGTTATTTGAGAAGGAAGCAACTGCTTGTAAGCTTGAAGTAAGAGATCAACATGTGAATATCTAAAAGAATTTGCATAACAAACACCAAAGCAAATGTCTGAACAGTGAAAACTAAACTGCTGATATTTTAGACAAAAGAAAACAAAATCATATTTCAGAGATATTTTTTCTACTACCTTAAATTAATGAACTGAAAGGTAGACAATTACAACTGCTTGCCGTTGTGTTTTCAATCAGTCTGTCTCTGCCATTGTCTGTTTGTGCTGCCTGGTATTTTGTTCTGCTTTTTCAAGAGATTAACATAAAAAAAGCAAACTTTAAAAGTCAATTATCAGCTTCTGGTAAAAATTTGGGGCTTGTGGATTGAAGGTGTCTAGGAAGGTTAAGCAAGCAGGGTATCTACGCAAGTATTATTGATAGAAATGAATCTATATAACTCATTCTGCATACTGAAAATTTGATAGCATTTTAAGAATATCAACTTGTGATATTCTATTCATATTCTGCTTAAGCAGCATGTGAAATGTGTAAGACTTGTATATGACATGGGACATGTGACACTAATCTGTTCATGCTTATTTATTTATTAATTTATTGTTTTATTGGGGCCAGTGCTGATAACAATAATGAATTTTGAACTTAAACTTGAAAAAAAAAAAATGTAGATGTTGTAAGGTTCAATTGAAGTCAATGACAAAAATGTCACTTTGCATGTGGACCAGATGCAGAAGCTGTATATAGTGGTGCCCTTTCCTGAGCGAGGTGGGATTGAAGCCATGCTTCAAAATGTGTGTGTAAAGGGTTCCCTCACTGTTTGCACATCCAAGCTTGCCATGGATGACAGCCAGTGCTCAGAGCATGTGGGGGATGTCATGGTAAAATGTTACTGCCATTCCTCGCAGTGCTCCATGGACAGACAGGCTGGGTTGCAGAAAGGGCATCTTTTCCAATCATGTTATCACAGCTGATCTCTGAAAGCCTTCACACCTAATGCATGGTTCACAGTGGTGTATGTTGGTGTTAGCTGATGATGTTGCACCAAGAACCTTGCCATTGTATGAAACAGGTGAGAGAGGTTTTAATTAAATTAACATGGTTAATCTAACAGTACAAAACATGTCCTTTTTTGCTTGTCAAGGCAAGGCCACATGACTGTCTATTAAGAGCATGTTGTAATATTGTTGGTTTGATTATTTTTCCATGTGTTTCTCATATACTGTATAACCAAGATTAGATAATGTGTTGTATAAAAATAAATAAAGTTAACAAAGCAGTAGCCATTTTGCTACTCTTTTTAATAATTTCTATTCAATTCTTTATTTCAACTCCATTCTTTGCTGAAGAAATTATATTGAATCAAATGATCCTTGTCTTCTTTCTTCAGCTTTTAATTAAAAAAAATAATCCCAGTTAAGGTCAACAAAAGGTGATTTTCAAATTATATCTGTCTCAAATCCCGCTCCTTTTCTGGAGTGAACAGAAATTTCATTTCCAAACCATAGGTATTTCCAACTGAGTTGTAATTTCAGTAGACTTATGTTGTCTTGAATTAACCCAGTGCAGGAGTGGTGCCCCCTGAGAAAGTTCCTGCCTTGGTTAAACATTTTTTTTTTATTTATAATATTAACCCTGGGCACAGGTAACAAGTGCTGGAAACCTCTTCCTTGTACTTGTAAACCTGGTTTCTCAATTTCGATCAAACGTTCAAAGGTCTGTACAAACTTCTTAGATCAGAGGTCAGGTACAAATTGCTGCACTTTGCAGCTCCTTTCTGCCGATATGACAGAATTTCACAGCAAAGACGATTGACTTCCATCCCCCTCTCCTCCATGCACGGGCAACGCCAGGCAGTTAAAAGCGTGATATGTACAAGTCAGCCATTGGTACCTGAGTTTAATTAATAACTAACTGGGTTTCAGTGGTGCAAGGTGCATATTATAAAAAGGGTCAAATGTCAGTGCACAAGGGAAAAAAAAAAAAAAAAAAGAAAAAGAACAAAAACCCCAGCCACCGACCAAAGCAAATGCTTTGAGTTTAATGTACTTTCAGCAACCAGCATTCACATCCCAACTGTGGTTTGCTTTATGCTGATTTTCATTTCTGTGACCTGAGGGGGAGGGAACACGTTGAGCCACTTTCAGCTTTCCCTGGAATCTTGGCCTCCTGCTGAAAGCAGATTTGCAGGTTGGGCCCCTCATTGTTGCAGTGTTCACGTGGTATACACAAAACTGAGAATGCTGTAATAAAAATAGTACATGAGATTAGGGCAAACTGAAAAGTCCAACGTTATTTTTATTGTAATAAATTTGATTAAGAGAGTAGACTTTGTATGAACAGGCAGGATGTGTTCTGTTTCGCTCTGGGATCTCTGGAAGAGTTAGCTGAAAAGGTTTGATCAGAAAAGCTGAAACGGGCACTCTAGTTTGTGAACTTTTTTTAGATACTATTGGTTGCACATATTACTGTAATGTCTATGTAGACAGACAGATAGATAGAATGTTCTGTGTTATAACAACAAAGAAGCTCATGCACACATACCCCTACTCCAGAGTTCAGCAAAGCCTTTCAAAGACATTTTCAATGATAGAATTAAATCACTGTGTTCATAGTAAGATTTTTCTTCAAAGGGACAAGAAGTGAAACAGGTGAATGTCTTATCTTTCCTGTGTAATAATTAACAGATGAGTCTAGTTCTGGTTTTGTTTTTCAGTTGCAGAACATCGTTTTTCCTATCTTTCTCATGGCAAAAGCTTGTGAACTCCTCGTCCACCCTGAGTGAAACACTTCTCCCTTTCTAAGTAGAATGCTTTTTAAAAATTAATAAAAGGAGGACACACTTATCTCTATCAGCATCTCTGCTGAGAACAGAGTTTAATTGCTTTGTGGTAAAGAAACACCGCAAAAAGTTTTCCATCAAGTATGGCTCATCCAACATAGGAAAGACTTGTTACATACCCAGTGACTACATTGAACTTTATTTATATGTCACACATTTTCCTGTCTGACCACGGTAATAATAGCCTATGCTGACTAGACTGAAATATGGGAATTTGGGAAGAAGGGAAGGGTTGTGCTATTTCCTGATTTAGCTGATGAGAGTGATTGCACAAACCATCTCTCATCGTCTAAGCTTTCCTCAACATGTGGCTTCAATACCTTGCAGGGTAATAACTTCAGCCTCAGCCAGTGACCAATCCTATCAAAGTAGCTGAGAGTTATAGAATTACTCTGAAATGGACTCGGTAAAAGACAGAGAGGGGGCAAACAGTACAACATAGGGGTTACACAACTTGTCGGACAAAGTTCTAGATGACTTGCAGTGAAGTGCATTATAAAATTAGGGAGGAGACTGGGTTTTGCTTACCCAAACTTCCTTCAGAAGCGGTGTAAACTGAGGTGGCTAGCTTGGCACTGCAGTGGCGTAAGAATACTCAAGAGACATGCTTGGCATTGACAGAATTCACATTGTAGAAGCAGGGCCATGTTGGTAGGATGCTCTAGGTGTTGGTGGTGCTTTGGTACATTGTTGCAGGACAAATTTTGGAATTGAATGAACAATTCATGTTTTTGGATTTTATGCTGTGTAAATGTTGCTTTATAGTCTCATGAAGTTTTCTAGGTGTGGTGATTGGACTCAAACATGGCGCTGAAGATCCGTGGGAGTTTAGGAGAAATTCCTTTACTTCTTTAAACAAATGCCATGTTTTATCTGACCAGCTGTAGTAGTCCAATGAGAGAGGTACCTGTGAAAATTGTTTGTGCTTTACATCCAATGATATGTACCTGACTGCCCTGTGCTGCATGAAGAAGGGTATAAAATCTGTTGTTTCTTTTAATAAAGCGGACATTTTGCAGATTTTATAAATCATTAGCATGTGTCTCTGAACCCTTCCTGTCGACAGTACATAGATAATATTTCACTCTCATAATAGGAAAACCATATATGCATGAACAAATTTTCACTTGTGATCATCAAAAAGCAATGGTAAGAAGTACAGCTAGGCTCAGGAAACTTTTCTTACTTTGTTATTTGAGATATCATGGGAAGAACACAGAGATTCTGCTTGCAACTGTAGGGAGAAAATTCATGTGGCCAAAGCTTAACTGGAGTTGAAGCTGACCAGAAATGTGGAGGACAATAAAAAGAGTTTTTTCAAATACGTTAACAGCAAGAGGCATTATAGGAATATCATCGGCCTGTTACAGGATGAGGATGGTCACCTTACAAGCAGGGCAGAGGCAAGGCAGAGGTATTTAATGATTTCTTTGCCTCTGTCTTCAACATGGATGATGGACCAAGGGGGTCTCAGTGCCCTGAGCTGGAGGACCATGACTAAGAGAATTATCAACTCCCAGTCAGCTCTGAAACTGTGTGGGATCTGCTGCTCCAGCTGGATTCCTACAGATCTATGGGGTCTGGTGGAATTTAACCCAGAATCCTCAAAGAGCTTGCTGATGTCATGGCACAACCTCTCTTGAGGATTTTTGAGTGGTCTTGGGAATCCGGAGAGGTCCCAGCTGACTGGAAGCTGGCAAATGTTGCCCTGATTTTCAAGAAGGGCAAGAAGGAGGACCCTGGAAACTATAAGCCCGCCAGTCTCACTTCAGTGCCTGGTAAAGTTATGGAGAAGATTGTTCTAGGATGTATTGAAAAACTTATAAAACTCTGGGAAGTATTGAAAGACAACACAGTCACAGCCAGCACAGCTTCATGAAAGTCCTACTTATCCAATCTGATTTTTTTTGATGACAAGGTAACCCACCTAGTTGGTCAAGAGAAGCCAGTTGATGTAATCTTTTTTGGATTTCAGTAAAGCTTCTGATACAGTCTCTCACAGGATCGTTCTGGACAAACTGTCCAGCACAGCTGGATAAACACATCATGTGGTAGGTGAGCAACTGGCTCACGGGTCAAGCACAGAGGGTAACAGTGAATGGGGGAACATCAGACTGGTGACCTGTCACTAGTGTGGTTCCACTTGGGCTCCATCTTAGGCCCTGTCCTCTTCACCATCTTCATAAATTATTTGGACACAGGACTGGAAGGGATACTAAGCAAGTTTGCAGATGACACAAACCTGGGAGGAGCTGTTGACTCCCTCAAAGGCAGGGAGGCCCTGCAGAGAGACCTCAACAAATGAGAGGACTGGGCAATCACCAACCAGAGGAAGCTCAGTGATGGAAAGTGCCAGATTCTGCACCTGGGATGGGGCAACCCTGGATGTGTGTACAGACTGGGGAATGAGATGCTGGAAAGCAGTGCTGTGGAAAGAGACCTGGGGGTCCTGGTCGATGGCAAGTTGAATCTGAGTCAGCAGTGCCCTGGCAGCCAGGAGGGCCAACTGTGTCCTGGGAGGCATCAGGCAAAGCATCACCAGAAGATTGAAGGAGGGGATTGTCTCACTCTGTTTTGCGCTGAAGTAACCTTCCCTTGAATATTGTGTGTGGTTTTGGGCACCACAACATAAGAAAGATATTAAGGTATTAGAAAGAGTCAAAAGGAAGGCAATGAAGGTGGTGAAGGGCCTTGAGGGGAAGCTGTGTGAGGAATGGCTAAGGTCACTTGGTCTGTTAATTCTGGAGGAGAGGAGACTGAGGGGAGATCTCAATGCAATCTACAACTTCCTTGTGAGGGGAAGAGGAGGGGCAGGCACTGATCTGTTTTCCGTGGTGACCAGTGAACCCAAGGGAATGGCCTGAAGGGGTGGTTTAGGTTGGATATTAGAATAAGGCTCTTTACCCAGAGGGTGGTTGGGTGCTGGAAGAGGCTACCCAGGTAAGTGGTTGCAACACCAAGCCTGACAGAGTTCAAGAAATATTTGAACAATACTCTCAGGTACATGGTGTTACTCTTGGGGATGGTCCTATGCAGGGCCAAGAGCTGGACATGATGATCCTTGTGGGCCCCTTCCAACTCAGCATATTTTGTGATTCAGTGATTCTATGTTAGCCGGTGCCTTGCTGGTCCTCCAGTGGAAATAAGAACACCCTTCTATTCCACAGAGCTGCTTTGAGTCTCAGCTATACAGCTATCACCTCTGAGACCCCAGGCAGAAAGAGGGGTTTTATCTGAAAGAGCTTATCTGGGCTCAAGATGCTGCCTTACCAGCTCAAGGGAGCAGGAACTTCTCACAGCAGTGTTGCTCCACCTGGTAAGGATGGCTACTCCCAGAAAGGTACACTAGGTGAGGCAGGAGGAGGTCCAGCCAACCTGTTTCTCTTTTCTGATTGGATAAGGACTTAATTCGAGATCTCTCAGATCTTCCCAGAAAAACCTGGGAGGAAGAGACCATGTTTCTGTGAAAAGGTCTGCTTTTGCCAACTTGCTGTTTCCTGGTTGCAGTAGCATTTCAGCAAAAGACTCTGGAGGAGAGCTGCCCACATATCTGCATCAGATATAGTTTTTATCACTGCCGTGTTGCATGGTGTGGTCCAGTCTTTGAAAACTGAGGCTGCAGTGGTGAGATTTGGAAGTGGAAGAGTGGCACCCTGGTATTTGGGTTATGGAGCCAGCTCAAATCTAGTTTGCCTGGCAGCATAGACAAGGTCACTGCCTGTCACGGGAAGGTTGTACAAATACTCACTTCTGCAGGGTGCTAATACTTCTGCAAATCATGTTAGCCTGGTACAGTACTAAGAGAGTCAAATAGTATTGACCGCCCAAGGCCAAAGGACTTCAAAGAAACTCAGTTATCAGTTGCAGCTGCCAGGTGTAGCTACTAGAGAAAAGTGATGACTTTAGTACAACACATCTATAGTTGTATCATGTCACCCTGGGCAAACAGACCAGTGGAAAATTTGATGGGTCCTCCCACTAAATCTGCCCTTGTAGATAAGCTGATATAAAGCAGCAGAAAGCAAACTTTTTTTCATTGTTGCACTCTTCCCTGTATAGCTACTACCTTGTGAAAACTCAATCTGTCGTTCACACATTTTCCTCTCTCAGAGATGAGGTTTTCACAGCTGAGGTCTCAGAGAGAGGTGGATGCTTCTCAGGTGTCCGAGTCTGGCCTTGTGTCACCTGGTCCAAAGTATGTCACACCATGCTTTTGCAGATCACTGGGGGTGGGTTTCTGATTCATGCATGGCTGGCAGGAGGGTCTGTGACCCTCAGAAACTTGGCATTTCAGTCTCTTCTCATCATACAATCTTTGTTACAGAGCATGGGTTTCAAGGGCAACGTAACACTTGCATATTTACTTACTGCAAATGGAGGAGGTGCTGGGTGGTACAGCACACAGACTGTAAAGTCAAACATTAATTTAATACAGATATCATATAACTCCAGACTGGCTAGGGAGTAAGTAAAAGATATGGATGTTAAAAGTGAAAAAGCACCTAAAATTCACAAAGCACTTTCAATGAAACACCAATTTACCTTCAAATTGTTAGCAACCTTAACAAAACAAAACTAAAATGTGGGGATCGGGTAACACAGGGGGAATTTCTGTGAATCTTAAATGGGGTTTGATTTTGTTCCAGTTCTCTTTCAACAGGTGCATTTGTATTTCATCCTGCAGGGCAACACTTGCTTTGGAAAACAAGGCAGATACAGAGGGTCTACTGTGGAGGTTTTGAAAACTTTCCATTCCCAGTAAAGAACCTCCATCTGAGCACATGGGGCTATCAGGAATATGTTCAGACCCATCCCTAAGCAATGTGTTGAAATCACCTCCCCAGGAAATACTGGTACAGCACTGATCACCTCTGACAGGAGGAGGTACATCCCCTCCTTCTGGAGCAGAAAGAATAGCAACTCCCTGCTGCTAAAAAAACAAGTGGGAGGGGAAAATAGTCGCTGTGAGCTGTGAGAGATCTTTATCGTACAGGAAAACAGAAGAGATCTGAAGCATGAATTGAGAAGGCTCTTTCAACAGTGGCCTGAATGTGGCACATGTGAGGACACTTCTACAGCTGTAGGGTTGACTGGGTGTCTGGGCTCTTGGAAATCCTACCTGGCCTTGCCAGCAGTGCAAGATTTACAGCCCTGCCATACCTACTCATCCCTTTGGTCCATAATTTAGTATCTTGTGCTGAGATTTCACAGCAAAATGCCCTGTACATATTCATCTATTGGGGAATGAGTCCTTAGCACTGAACAGACAAAGTACTCCTCTAGATTATAAAAGAGATAGTAAGTGAACTATTTATGAAATGCCACTGCTAGCTGATCACAGAGCTGTTTGGCTAGTGGTTTCACTGAATAAGAGTTTCAGTCATCACTATTCCCTTGGAGAGAACAGATCTTGCAAAATACACAAGATAAGAAAACTTGCTCATGATTCACAGGGAAACTCAGTGTTGATGGGAAGGAGTATTTACAAGCAGTTTCTGTAAAGTTGCTAACAAAGAATATGTGATGCTGATACAAAATCACGTCAGGCTAGAAAACTCCCTAAAAAAAGACTTTATTCAATAAACAAATCAACACATCTCACCTTTCTTGTTCACTCCCTTATTTGCAGCTTTTTTTCAAAATAGTATTACAAAACCTTATCATCCAAAGCTTTCGGGGAGAATGGCCTCTTTTTACTCTATCTGTGTTTTGTAAGGCCAGACTATACTAATGATTTAGCAACTTCACACTGCAGACAAATATTTCAAAATATTCCCTTCTTCACAGCTGTTCAGCCACTTTTACATGTATTGCTGCATTGCATGATGCCACCCACAGTCGCTCTTAGGAAAGGATCTTGGAAATGCAATGGTTTAAAATCACATATGGGCATTCCACATGGGTTTGACTTTAATGCAAATGTCTCTCAGCTAAACTGCTTCTGGGATTTTCCTGATGGGGCAATTTTGTGTGAACAGGGAGAATCTCAAGCTCAGGTTTTAGTGGTGCTGACTTAGTAAGGATCTTCAATGGGCAGTCAGGAGGGGTCTGTGTGGTTTGAGTGCTTTAGCAATGTCCCCATCACATCCCTGGTCCCTTGTGTCTGCTTGTGGAGACCAGTTGCAGAGGAGCAAATGGACAGGTTGTTAATGGTCTGAGGGGGGTAGATGTCTCCAGGAGCACCCGTGGCACATTGAGTGCCTGGCCGGGACACCTGCTCTGGCAGCCATCAGGATGGCACTGGGTGCAGGTAGCAGTGTCTGTAAGTGCTTTGTTTTGTAGGGAGCACACCCTGGCAATACTGGAGAGCTTTTCAGCTGCAGTGGAAAACCATTACTACTGTAGGGGGAAAACCAGTGTGCATTAAACCATATTTTTAGAAGAGCACAACTCTCACTTTAGGTACCAAAATAAGCCTGCACAGAAAACAGAAATCCATAGATTACTTGGGCACACCAGTGCCACAAGAGTAGTTACGAAGAGCAGGACAATTTTATGAATAAGATCCTTTGCCAAGGGGGCTGGCAAAGCAGCCAGTACCTCTCAGCCTGTGCTCGAGCACTGCAAACACCAGCCCAGGGCATTGGGCTTCCCAAATTCCCAGTGTCCCACAGCATCCGGGCAGGGTCCATGGGGAGTCTCTCACAGCAGGTGCCACTTGCCATACAACTGTGCTGCCAGATGTGAAGGACAGGTAGACTATACAGTGCAATAAAGTATTGCACATCCTTATAGGTTTCTGTGACTATTGCCTACAAAATGTGAAACTTTTGAAAATTAAACAACCCTAATATCAGCATAGTGTCTTTACTACTTTTCCCATTTAAATGGGTACTTCTAGGAAGAGAAATTTCTTTCACCTATATTTCAGTTAAGACATTTTTAATTACTTGGTTAAATACACTCATTAGGCATATGAATTAAATAATTATAAGCCACAACTTGATACAGAACATTTTTTTCCCCTGTAGTTCGTTTAAGATAGGAATAAAAGTGTTTATGTTATACTGGGGAGTATTTGAATCAACATCTATGGACTGTCTGCCTATATCTATCTATTTATTTATTATCTATTACCTGTCTTTATGTCAAGACACATTAGGTTTTAAAATGCTTTGTGAGAGCTGACTGGGCATGTGAAGCTCTAAAAAGTAAGAACTTCTAATAAAAGGGAATAAATGTGTTGCTAACAATGCCTTAATTTTACTTTCTTGGGCATTAACATTGGAACTGAAAACCTGTAGCCTGTAGACATTCTATCATCAAGAAGTCTTTTTAGCACTGTTCTTAGTGCCTTATGTTAAATATGAGCAAATATTTGCCATCAAATTCAATGCCTAACATTTGATAACATGAAACACCTTCACTAGACTCCACAAGTGCAGCTAGTTGCTTTGAATAAACCCCAGGAAACACATTAGTAACATTTCTATTTTAAAATAACTCTTAAGAAGATAGTACGTACAGATATTTTATGGCTGAATGGAAAAGCTGGGTCTGAATCAGCCTTTCCAGAACATACTGCCAAGTAGATGAATGAAATATTTTTTGTTCTTATTTGCTCTGCTCAAAATCTCAGAGGAGATTTTGATACAGATCTCTGTGAGACCAGTTCCTGAGGACTGTACTTACATATTTGGAAGCTATTATTTACTGCTCAATTATCTCCATGCAGCCCAAAATATCTCTAAGCTTCAGTATACAGATGCCTTTTACAACACATCCACCTCATCACCAAATTCAAGGCACAGGAAAAAACATTTGTAGAGGAGTGGGATAAGGATCTGAAAGTCTGATCAACACAGTGGACCTCTTGCTTTGTGGTTTTTCTATCATCTGCCCATGAGAGGTGTCTGGCCACCTCTCATTCCTCTCTTTTGGGGGAACCCAACAGAGGGTTCCTGAAACAGAAACAGCTTGAAGGGAAGATGGTGCCTAGAAACAGCAGCATGGCTAAGACATAACTGGAAGTAGATGGGTAACCACAGAAATATGAGTTAGATTGAAGATACCTAGGACAGAGTCAGTGACTTGATAATTGTCTGAAAGGATGTTAGTAGAGAATCACAGAGATTAAGAGACATGGTTCAGGAAGAACAGGAGTTGCAAACTGCTTACAGGACAAGTGATAGCTGCAAAGGAAGGCAGGATAGGACTGGAAGGTGTCTTGCATATAGAAAAGATAAGAGGAAATCCACAATTTCTGGAGGGAAATAAAAAGTAGGGTGAGGCAACCCAGCTGCTGGGTGGAGGTAAATTGTTTTGGAGGGACAACTGATGAGATATAGTAATGTTTGTGAGAAGGGAGAAAATGAGGGTTGAATTGGAAAGAGGAAGTAGTAAATTCAGGATGTGTAGATGATGGCTCTGAAGAAATGCATGTGAGTCTGGTAAAATAATAGAGTACTAGAAGAACATAACCAAAAGGACATTTAGTCTCTGAGTGAAGGAAGAATTGGTGGGTAGTCTGCTTTCAAGCCAGGCATCTGGCACCATTGTACTGGGTGCTGGAAGCCATACTGGTTCAAAGGTGGAAGACATGGAGTCCATTTAGAAAGAGACAAAAGGAAAAGAGCCAGAGGAGACAGTGCAATGGAGTCCAACCACAGAAAAAGGAGGTTAGGAACAAAATTACTCGGGTGGTGCAGGTCCTGGGACAGCTGGAGGGATGCAAACCATTCAAGAGGAACTAATGGGAAAACCAGAGTGAGACTCAAATCGGAAAACAAACTACCTAGGGGGCCTGATCAGCTGGTGAGCATTTTTGTGACGAGGATAACTCATGAAGTGAAGCAAAACACTGAGGCTGAGAAGGCAGAAAGCTATCAGGAACATGGGACATCCAGTGACAGCCACCCTGCTGAGAAATGAGAGATCCTCAGAACAGTTGGAGAGAGTCTGAAGTGCAAAATTTGGGGAGGAAAACAATAGGAAGCAGTGCGTCTGCGGGTGGTTTTCCAGAGGGAAGAAAGATAGGCAATGCTGGGTGCAGGCTAAAGGGGCTTGAGGACACAGCACTCCTTTGTTGACAAACAGTGGTGCAGTGTCAGAGACAGATGCTGCTGCTGCTGCTGAGGCAGCAGGGAGAGCTGGGGAGGACTGGGCCAGCTGCTGCCAGGGTGAAAGGAGGAGTGGGAACTGGAGGGGTAACGGTTGAGGAAATAAAATGAAACCATGAATCTTTTTACTGTTTATGATAAAAATAGCCCCAAGCAGATTTTCATACTTATTAAAAATCTTCACATAAAAGGAGCCTAGGAGAGCCAGCAATACCCTCTCTACAATAGCTACGTCACATGTGCAAATAAAATATGTTGCTAAACTTGTTTTTTTCCTACGTCAGGACTAAAACCAGATATCATTTACTCCTATGCACACACAACCGGTAACAGCCTATGCTTATAGAGTTCCTGTCTATTGTATTAAAACTGGAGAACTGAGTAACACAATGTTCTGTACCAGAAAACTGCAGCATTCAGTTTCAGTCTACCAGTTTCCCAGAGCAGTTTTATGGTATTTCTACTTTTTAAGTCTTCCGTTAACACTGAAAGTGGATCTGTTTTTCCATGTGAAGGAATGATTTAAGGGATAATCTGTAATGCATACTCTGGCAAGCACATTGATGCATTCTCTGAGCTCAGTGGCAAATTGATCTTCAGTCTGGCTGTCCTGAGGCTCGCAGCATGGCTAGTGGGAAAATTTTGATTCAAACTCTCAAGTTACAAAATCCATCTTGCTCCTGCTTAAGATTTTAGAATTCAAAAACCTTTCACCAGATTATGCAAAACTCACATTGTAACATTGAGATTTAGCCAGACACTGTATTTTGAGAGCTGACATATAGAACCCTGATCTACGCACTACTATGAAATCAGAAGCTGTTTGATACATGTATTTCAGTGAAAAAAGTGCTATCTACTTATAAACAGAGGCATAGATACTTGTGGTTGCCTGGGTCTCAGCCTGGCTTAGCTGCAGGTTACAATTCAGCTTTGAAGCTTGGACTTGATTTATGTTAAAACTGGAATTACACAGTGTGCTCTCACTAATCTTTGCACAAGATGGAGGGACTCTCAGGACCAGCTTGTTCTTGCAAGACTTCTGCTTAGAACAAAACTTCTCAGAGGACAACAATTTGCGTTTGAGTTGAGCTTCATCTGGAATTGAGACAGATCTTAGATTCATAGAATCATAGAATAGTTTGATTTGGAAGGGATCTTTAAAGGACATCAAGTCCAGTCCCCTTCAGTGAGCAGGTACATCTCCAACTAGATCAGGTTGCTCAGACCTGTGTCCAACCCAAACTTGAACACTTCCAGGGATGAGGCATATACCTCTCTGGGCAACTTGTTCGAGCATTTTACCACCTTCATCATAAAAAATTTTTTCCTTATATCTAATCTGAATCTACCCTCTTTTAGTTTAAAACCATTATCCCTTGTCCTATTGCAACATGCCCTGCTAAAAATCTGTCCCAATCTCTCTTTTAAGCCCCCTTTAGGTACAGGAACGTGTTATAAGATCTCCTGGACCCTTCTCATCTGGTGGTTGAACAATCCCACCTCTCAGCATTTCCTCACAGGAGAGGTATTCCAGCCCCTGTGATCATCTTCATGGCCATCCACTGGACTCACTCCAGCAGGTTGATGTCCTTCCTGTGCTGAGACCTTCAGAGCTGGATGCAGTACTCCAGATAGAGTCTCCTGAGAGCAGAGTAGGGGGGGAGAATCACTTCCCTTGACCTATTGGTCACACTTCTTTTGATGCAGCCCAGGATATGGTTGCCTTTCTGGTCTTTGACAGGACATTGCCACGTCACGTCCAGCCTTTCACTCACCAGCACCCTTAAGTCCTTCTCTACCGGACCACTCTCAATCCCTTCATCCCCCAGCCTGTGTTGTCACCGGGACTTTCCCTGACCCAGGTGCAGCACCTTGCACGTGGCCTTGCTGGGCCTCATGAGGTCCCCATAGACCCACCTCTTGAGCCTGAGCCCTCTGGATGGCATCCTGTCCCTCAGTCATGTAAACTGCACAACTCAGCTTCATGTCATCTGCAAATTTGCTGAGAGTGCACTCCTTGGCTTTGTAGTTTCAAAATGGTCCCCAAACCAGTGAGGAAGGAGGACTCTGACATAATTCAAGTCAGAAATTAAAAAATTATACTTGGTTTCACTAAGGTTACTGTGACCATTTTGAGTGATACAATGCATTTACCTGATCTAACGCATCAGCTACTTGTTAAAAATGTAGGGATGGGAAACTGGGAGTCTTAGCCACTTCTAAAGAATTTCTTCTTACTAAATTACAGCATTGTCTACAAGAGTACTAGCAGCAAGTACCATTCATTCTAGGAAAAGTCAGAATGCTCTCCTCTATGTGATAATTAAAATTAAAAACAGATCTAGATTATGAAAAGTGTTTCCATACCCTCACTCATTGCTTGGGCTGGCAGCTGGGGCATGAGACTGCACAAAGGCAAAGAGTTGAAAAGGACAAGAACAGGTCCAACACAACAGAGAGCAACGTCTCTGCTGTGTCTGGTTTGGGGCCAGCCAAGGCTGCATCTGAAAGTTTCCTATGTGCCACTTATATTTGCTTCATTAAAAGCAATAAATTATCTCCTGCAAGAGACTGGGTCTGTCTGAGCCAAGGTAAGAATTGCTATTGCAGTGTCTTTTGCAGAGGTACAGCACACAGCTGGCATGAGCCTGCCCTCCCAGCTGGCACTGCCTCTGACCAGCCTCACTCCTCTCTGTGAGCTCATGTCTGTGCTGGGGCACTGGTTCAAGAGCTGGACTTGAGAGCCTGCACCAGGCAGATCTCTTGTGATTGTCTCCCACCCCGGCGTTTGCTTCCAGCATGGCCAGGAGAAGGTTGGGAGAGCAGCCAGTAGCTGGGGAGTGCCTGCCACCCCGGCTGGGGTGAGCTGTAACCCCAACACATTCAGGGGAAAGGTAAGGTATTTCTTCACGACAGGCCTCTCTCAGGAACGAAGGCAATGGCATGTTGGAACACCGTCACTCCTAGATGAAAACAAGTGAGGGCAACTCAGCCAGTCTAAATAAACAAACAGAAGCACAGAGGGAGGGAAAATTGCACCTTTTGGATTTGCTACTATTCTTCATGTGCACGTTTGACACTTAGATGCTATTACAATGGATGCTACTGCTCAGTTATTGATTGAATCCCAATTCCTGAGCCCATTTCTAGTTCTTGGTTGATGCTACTTCCTTGGTAGGTTGAATAGAATTTCATTTGCTTACAGTTAAGTAAATCATCAGTTTACAGTACTAAGCTCACTAAAAACACGCACCAGGAAGAGTGTTGATGAATATAAGCCTGTGGGATCACAATTCATATGAGCCAAAAACTCCAGACTGTGAATCAGTCTGTGGACTGGGTGGCAGAGCCTGTAATGACCTTTTGCAAAAACTAGCACATGGTCTAAGACTTGCTGAAACGTCATTTTCATCAGAATGTTAGTCAGTGTTTTGGGTGTTAGCATCTTGCTGATTGCACTCTTTGTTAATTTTAACACTCTTTGTTTATTTTAACATATAAAATGGTAGCTCATAGTTCCTTTGGTGTGCAGATCTGCCACCTGTGATGCTGTATCTCTGAGGGGGAGAAGAAAAGGAGAGATGGATATAAAGCCCCAGAGTTGTACTGAGGAATTGCCTCTGTTTACACAGAGCTCACTCCATCCTTTCACTACTCATGATGGTATTGGTTGTCAGGAGCTCTGCAAGCTTCTGGACTTCTGCAGCCACCAGAGCTGTTGGTGGGTATTCTAAGGAAATGTATTTCTAGTGAGCAGTCTAGCATGTCCCATGCCCTCAGTTAGCATCCCTTGAGTGCTGTATGGGATAAGCCAGCACAGGGAATCCATGTCTCTTTAGTCTTAGAGGCTCTGTTCCTTCTATACAATAACTGGAAATTGCAGCAAGGGGGTTGTATTGCCTTAATTCTGCTAAAATCCCTCCCTTGCCACCTCTAGGCCCAGATGAAGTAGCATATGCAAGGAAGGAAAGAAGATAAATAATGTCCCAGAGAGGGTGAGAGGAATTCTCACAGCTTCATCAAATGCACATATCCCTGGGAAATGGATTTCTAGAAATTAAATTTGCTACTGATTTCATTCCAGTTGAGGGAAGGAGGAGAGAGTGGGACTATGGCAGTCACTCAAAAGAGGATTCAACCCTTTCATATTATTGGTGACATTGTTTTAGAAACCTGTGTCTCTGAGATCTTTCTTGCCTTGTGAATAAGATGCTGAAGGAATGTTCAAGTTAAATGCCTGCATTTCTAACCTAAAAAAAAAAAGATATCATGCTCAGTCATGCAAATTAACGTATCAGTCAGAATCCACTGAGTTCTCTGAGATATCAGATTATGATTTGAGACAACTTTTAATGAGTCTGGATTCTTTGTTAAAGCAAATTAAGCATAATTCTACTAGAGTCAAGGTACCTGTACTATTTCAGATACATTCTTATACTGTGCTTATCATCTAAGGGCTTCATAGCAGTGCTTCAAGCAGTGTGACTAATATCAGGAATAAGTTGCTTTATCCCCTCTGAGACAAAACCCAAAAATGCTACAGCAGTTAATGCAACTTAAACAATGCAGATCCCGTTTATAAAACTTCTTATAAAAGCCTGTATTCCAGAGGGTACAGGTATGTATAGACCTCAAAAAGAGTCCACGTGAAAACATGCCTTAACCACCTGCAGCCACAGAAAGGAAACTCACAGCTTACAATGACATGTATCTGTGCTCGCGTTTGACACAGTGCTCATGGATTCTGTGTTTGTGCACAGAAACTGCAGTATCACTTTTTTAAAAAGTGCTTGTAAATAAAAATTATTTATTATATTTTTTTAATCGTAGAAGGCTTATTTAAGTAATTTTTAAAAATTACTAAGCAATAGGAATATCAGAGGAATATGAGGAATTTCATAACACATGTGCCATGCTGGCACTCAGATGATAAACCGGCAAAACGCAGTGTGCCAGAAACAGCTTGTCAGAGCTTCCCCTTCTCACAGCTTCAGACTTTAAGGCAATGGAATTGCACTGATGCTTTAACAAAGTATTTATCATTGCTGTAGTACAAAAGAGAGGGATAAATAATGCTTGTTTTTTCTGGTGGTCTGAAGATAAGCAAGTTAATTTAAACTACTGAGTACAATGTTTCTTGCTCTATGTTCTCAAGCACAAGGGCAATACAAGTTTCGCTGTACTGCTGTGATGTGTGTTTTACTTATTTAGAGGACAAAGGAAGAACTTGGGGTCATTTGTTAACCCACAAACTTTTCGAAAATTATGTTAGTTTCATAAAAGAAAGCACTGAGTTTAGTTCTGAGTCTTCCTATGCACAAAAAGAAGGACAAAATGGGGCAGAGGACACAGAGAAGAAAGTGCTCTTGGCTAGGTCAGTCTTGTCAGTCTAGTTTAACAGGGTTAAAAAACCTTCCTAGTGTAAATAACTGCGAGCACTACTGCACATGTGGGCAGCATGGCTTTGCAGAGCATAGCCTGCATCTTCCTGGACCCCCAGGCAAAATACCATGCAATGCTGTTCTTGCCACTGAGCCCTACTCCTACTATCTTCCTACACATCTAGTACCTACAGCCATGGTGTAGGCTGAGGGAATAACCTGCTTCCCCACAGGTATTGTGGTACCACTGCTCCCTGCAGTGCTGTTCCCTCCAGCTCAGGCACAGATGAGAAGAAAACACCTTGAATTCATCTACACATCAGAAAACTGGTACACACTTGACTCACCATCCAAATAAAAACATGCAAACAGTGTTATTATTTCAGATTTTTGGGGCTCATGCAGCCAAGTAAGCTGTCTGCAGCAGTGACCACAAACTAATCCCTGCAGAATAGCAAAAATAGGATGAACAGAAGTGATCTTGTCTGCAAGTCCTCTTCCAGCCTCCAACCATTTTCAGCTTAGGGGACTTCTTGAGCCTAATCTAGTTTGCCCAGTGGTGGACCTCTCTTCCAAGTACTTGCCCAGTCTTCCCTTGATTGTCTAAAAAACACTGCTGCAACTGTCACACCCTTTGGGAAAGAGTTTCATAGTTCCAGCCTTGTTGCATGAAGAAATATCTCCTTTTATTCTGAAAATGGCTCCTAAAGCTTTGCCTAACAGTTGCTACCTCTTGCATTGGAAGAGACCATGAGCAGCTCACTCCCAGTCACTCACCCCATACCACCCTGGATTTTATAGACCTGAATCAAAGAAACTCCCCATGGCGGTCTCTGCCTGAGCCTGACCTACTCAGCCAGAAGCTGAGTATCACATGTATGTTTTCACTACTTGTTTCCAAAGGATTAGGGAATTTACTAAAATGTTCTTGTTGCCCAGGGTCCCTGCACATCCTTGCTGCAAAACTTCACACTCACTGGTTGGACACTGAGCATGCTGAGCACAGCAGCCACACAAAGCTTGGTGTGGGCCTGTGACTCCAAATATTTAATCACCAGTGTGCAAGTGCTGAATTGCTCTCTTCTCTCAGTTGCTCTCTTCACAGTACTCTGTGAAGTAACAAGATTTTGCTTTACTTGGTGTACTAAACTTGGGCTATTAAAGCTAGAGATCGCTTCATTATTTAGATGCGCGCAGTAGCTTTTAATTATACTATCTGGCTTCATGTTTCCTTTCCATCACATCATTCTGCCACATTTTCATTAGGCTTATGGCTTGCTGTAAGTAAGATAAAAAGTGGAATTTTTAATGATATGAACATCATCAACACTGTGAGCACTCAGGTATTTATTGCTGTCTGCAAATTCTGCATGTGATGCTACTGAGATAAATAACGCAACTGACTGGACTCTGTAAGCTTTTCAATTACCCTCTGAAAGTGATTAGGCAATGAGCTCAGTCAGCAGACTTTTTTAAAAGCTGGATTCCTAAGGAACAATTTCTAATACTTCATGTTTTTGCTATTTTAACTTCTCTCAGTAAGTGATCTGTAATGGAAATCCTGCCTGATCATGCAGGTCTTGTTCAGGCAACACATCTTCAATTGATTTTACATCCATTCATCAGAATGATTTGCTTTAAAACTGATTTTATGTCTAGATAGAACACAGAGAAATATATTTAAACCAGGTATCCTGTGTTTACATGTGCTCCATGTGGCTACCCAGTTTTCCTCCCATACTGGGACAGGAGGACATTTTTCATTGTTTACAGCAGGGGCAGCTCGTCATAACCACATCTGTAAAAACAGCTTGGCCAGCCATACTCCACACAGGTCTGTGGGTGCTAAGGCACCTCCAAAGGTTGTCGTGCCCTGCTCACTATGCAAGCCTTCCAGGCATCTGCTCCTTTGCTGAGGCAGCACCCCTCGGCTTTGAGGGTAAGCACTGGCTTCCTAAAGAGGAGCAGCTGGAGCCAGGAACAAGTATGTGGAGAATGTTGGAGTAAATGTATCGAATACCTCAGGTTAATTGGGAATCAATTAAAGCTGATGCCCAGGAAAGCTCTCATGATATTGCAAAGTCAAACTGAAAAGGATAGATGTGGAGGGCTCAACTCTCAGCAACTTTAAAGTTAAATGAAAGATGCTGATATTATTTCTCACTTATTTACTTATTTATGTCTACTATATTTTGAGATTCTCCAAAGCAAATGTAATGTGAGAATAGGCCAAAAATAACTCCATGGCAGTACACTCAATGGGGGTGACTTGATCAGCATCACTCGTACTAACACAGATGTTTCAAAAACTCCACAGTGGCAGACACAGCAGAGGAAGATAATACTGCTGGAAAGGTGCTAGTGTCAAGTTAATAATTACAGGTTTAGCATATTATGCAAGCATTTTACTCTTGCTTTTTTACTGGTGTCCATTCTTCCACTTTGTGATAGCCACTCCTCACTGGCTTCACGCACCACAGGGGCACAGGTCCCGTTGGCATCAGCATTTTTCCCCAGCCTTCCCTGTCCTGCAGCAGTGACCCCGTGCTTCCTGGGTTAGGACCCGTATGCTGCTCAAGCCGTATTTCTTCTGGATTCCAATTACTAAGATCAAAAGTTCAGCAGGTTCAATCCTCAGCTGTTAATGTGTTTATTTTTTCCAGTAGCCTGCCAGGTCTTCACCAACTTTACCAATCCCATGAGAAGATCCTTGCCTCTCTTCGGGGCTGGCTTGACTTTTGCAAGCACAAACTGAGGGGCTGCTTTGGAGGGAAGGCAGAGATGAGGGGCTAGTAAAGGATCATAAAACACTGTTTGGAGTCAGCAAATTACCATTAAAGAATGTTGCCCACTTATGTAGAAAAACTGGGTGCCAGCCACTCACCGACCTTGCTATTCAAGTTCTGCAGCCTGCAGCAAAGGGCTCCTAGAATTAGCTCTCCCAATCTGGTGGAGAGACACCTCTGATGTCTGAAATGGGTTTGCCTTGGGGTTGTTAAATACCTGCTCCATGTGATTGGTCTAATGAAAAGTTTTTAGCCAAACAAATCCCTGTTTGTGAGGGTATAAGAGCTAAGAGGATTAGATGTTAGTTAAACTAGACATAACTGAGAAACAAAGTTGTTGCTGTTAATTCTAAAAAATGCTACCCTAGTGTGTGGGAGTGAAAAGAGTGGATAACAAAATTAATCTGTGAAGCAAAAGTCTCAGATGACAGTTAAATCAGTTATATCCCATCAGAAATAGTGCTCCCTTGAATTCAATATTCCCATGTAACAGGGGAATATATATTTATTCTACAAACAGATGGCAAAACCCGAATTAATTAAATTTGGCCTTGATCTCCTGTATTCTTCTTCTAAAGGCAATGTAGGTATTTTCTATTATTCTGTAGGTTTAGTACCATAGCCAATTGACTGTACAGGTACATACCAATAGTGCCAGAATCTGGCTAAGCACAACACAGCTCCACAGTTTGATCAGAAGGATTGTCTGCTACTAAACTGGGAAAGTGGCTGAGTCCTGTTGTTGTACTGATGTGCTGAGAAGTCAGTGCCTCTCAATGACTTGCAACCTTGTTCTTCCAGGGGTGTCTCAGTTATAAAGAATCAGCTTCTTTTGCGTTTCCATGGGAATCAAAAGTCAACAGTTTTCTTCTTGCAATAGCACCCCCAGTAAGGATAGATTAGGGAAAACTGAAGTTAGAGTAACTGTATATTTGTGCTGAACAAATGTTTCCTCCCTACAAAAAACCCCCACCAAAACCATGCTATTAGAGCCTTCAGCCTTCTCCTCCCACTTTGAAAACAGACTCATGTCTTATGCCTGCTTATAAATTCTTGACTTTATTCCCAGTGAAACTGTTCGGTTCAGCAGCAGCCAGCAGCCCTCTCCATCAGCATCTGCTGCTACCTGTCATTCTGCCTTGTTTCACTGCTTCTTTCTGGGCAGACATCCCATGAATCCCAGGTTTTTATCTTGATGACTTTGTTCTCCCCTACCAGCTTCATTCTAGAACACCTGCTAGCACTAATTATACTTTTATTTGAACATAAATACCTTGCTTGGGGACATAATAAGTATACACCTGATTTTGGAGCCTCTGAAAGTAGGCTGTTCTGCTGATCAGTGCCAATAAAGAAGGAGGAGATTTAAGAACTACCTCCACAGAAGTAAATGAAGTCAAATCACATCAGTGAGCTTTCCTAGATGCTGGAAGCCAATTGCGCCTTTTAAGGTCCAGAACAGCCACTGGCACACTTTGGACCCATGTCATTTAAATACCAGTTGCCCAAACCAGAAGGCAGATATCACTGTCCCGGGTAGAGGCTGGGGGTTAGGGTGAGCTCTGGATTGTTTCTAGCACACAGTTGTTTGGTTTTGGCAGGTGAGACAGCATCCCCCTCTGGAGGCAACAAGCCTCTGTGCCAGAGAGCGATTCTGGGCGCGTTTTGATTTACTAGCAGAGATGTAGCTAATGGGGAACAGAGATAGAAAACCAAACCTCTCCTATAACAACCAGAACAAAGAAATCTTTTACATCTGGAAATACTGAGGCAGATGATCAAATAATTAGCACTGCAACATGTTTGTACTGCCTGAAGCTAGAAGAACTGTTCTCTGTGAAAGCAGGAATGTGGTTGAGCCTGCAAAAACGTGATAAGGGGTCTATACTTCATATTTTTGGATGGTCTGTGACCATCACAAGTTTCCACAGAGTTGAAGGAGTATTCAGGATTGAACTCTCAGGGAAAAACTCTTTACTCTAACCAGCTGAGGATGGTTTGGTAATCAAGGGCCAGTGCCACATCTTTACTACTTGTGGGAAGGTGAAAGTATCAAAAATAGAGGTGTAGAAACAAACTTTTTTGTTTATATCACAAGTTGACCCTGGAAACAAAAATAACAAATATTCTTTTTACTTGCTTTTCTCAACTAAATAAAAAAGTCAATTTCAGTTTAATTTTTTTTCTGTAGGACTTTAAAGTTTCTTCAATTTCCACATAAAGTGCTCCAAATTGAAAATTTGAGATATTTTCCTTGGAATTTTTATTTTTACACAGATCAGACTTTTTTGCAAACTTGACCAAAACTTAAAAATGGTTCTATTTTTATGAAATCTTCACTTTTTGGTAAGTGTTCTGTTTACACATATTTTTACCCCAGCTGAAATCCTGATGAGCTTGCATATCATAAGAAAAAAAGTGCAGGTACAGATTTCTATGCTTATGTTTCATCACATGTGTGGGCTGATGCTGGCTGTAGCTATGAAATACAAATGTAGTACATACAGATCTTGCTGATCTAGTAGAAGTATTAAATAGCACATCTCCTGGCCCTCTTACAGAAGGATGATTCAAGCAATCCGTAGGTTCCTAGGCTGCTGCACAAGATCACAGCCTGATCACACGTGTATGATGGCATAAACAGATGAATAATAGCAACTGCATTTTCAGTCCCACCCACATGGCACCTTACATTTTAAATCACATAACACCTACACACAATGCTTGGCTAAGACTGACAAACACAGAGTACAAGAAAATCAGTATGTTGTTTTCTGTATGTGTGTATTTCAGGAAGAAATAATAGCTGGGGTTTCTTTTTCCTTTTTTTTTTTTTTTTCTTTCTCTTTTTTTAAGGAAATAAATCTGAGAAAACGACAGATAAGTGATAAAAGTCACTAGTTGCTTAAGTCCTAGCACAAATGCAGGTAGGATTGGGCTTGAGTGGGAGACCGCTGGCCTATTAAAAAATATCGCTGCTTGGCTTCCCAGTCAGGCTGCCATCATCTCCAGCACACAGCATGACCTTGCCTCTATTGAGAACTGGAAGAGTATTGCCCTTGACTTGAATGGAAGCAGGATCAAGCCCTACCCAGACAATTTCATAGGCTACGTGTTGGATGTGCGTGCCAACATTATGCAACGGGGTGAAAAATGAAAACCTGTCAGGCACAGAACTGGTGCACTACAAGGACATACTGTTATTTGTTTTGCAGCTTTGCCACTCTAACAGGGATTAACAACATGCCATAGATAGCTGCCATGATAAAGCCAACCAAAACGCTTCATTTTCTGACTTTCAGAACAGGATCTAAACTTCTGATGGAAAAGGCTTGCTTGGTCCCAAGTTTTTATTTAAAAAAAATCCTGAGAAAGCATTTACTTTTTCCCAACTTCTCTCCCCACTTTTCCTCTCCTTTGTCCCTCAGCTAACACAGCAGCATATTGAATTCACCTCCCAATTCCTTTATTAATTATTTTTTTCAACCACATTGGTAGGTATTGTAAGTCGCCAACCTTCGCTTTCTGGAAATTCTTTGCTGTATTACCGCATAGCAGAGTGGTGTGACAAGGATAAAGAGATTAGAAGTAATTTCATATAACTCCTTCTGTCAAAATCTGCAGAGGGCTTTTACTTGTAACTCTGAGTGTTGCTGAAATTCTTCATTAAAAACTTTCAGTATATGGGCAGGAAACCTCTAAGCACTAAGACACAGGGTAACCAAAACAGAGGGAAAGAGGGAATTTTGAATCAAAGTCTGAACAGAGAGAATACAAAGGAAAAAAACCCAAAACACTGCTCAAGTACAAGAGTAATAAAGCACGTTATGTCCAAGGGGTTTGACACCAATTCAGCTTTGAAAGACAGAAAACTACATGCTAATTTTCACGAGTTTCAAGTAACTGGGCATAACCACTACAGACAAAGGCTCTCCCTGCCACCATTACTCAGCCAAGGTGGCTGTAAGCTTCTGATGAGTGGTCACTACCACAAGCTGCCACGCTTCACACAAAATTCAGGCTTCTGTTTTCTCTGTTGTATCAGCACACTGCACATACAGTCTAGACAGGCAAAATCTGGCCAGCAGATCAGGATCTTTTCCTAGTAAGGTGGTCAGGTATTAGCCCCTAGTTCTGTCAATGTGGGAAAGCAAGAGTGAAGCACAGGGAGAAGAAGGAACTAAGTCCAATCTGGCCAACGCAGCTGGGCCAGCCTGCAGACCTGAGCAAAGCTTTGAAGATAAGAAGAGGGTGGCTTGCATTTTCTATGATTGTCCTGTGAAATGAACAGGGGAGTAGACAGACATGAAATGATAATGACAATCCTTCCCTGTTTGAAACGTTACTATCACACATTACAAGGCAATTGTCAGGCATTGCAGGTCCTCCTCAGGGCCCGTGACCTTGCACAAGAACAGAGTGCCGGTGAGCACGGGCACAGGTGCGTGAAAGGGAACATACCGCTACCATGATGGGTTAGGAGAAGAGTTTAAATGCTTTGTCCCCTATTAGAGGTGCAAACTCTTCTGCTGCTTTTTTGGGAGGTCCTTTTGTCATTCACCCATTGGTTTTCACAAGTGTGTTCACAACTCAGGTTTGCTGGATGAAGGCTGCAGCATGATCCACCGTGTTTCAGCCCACTCAGGACAGATTTTGTCCCTATCTTCAGCCACTTGCTATGCAAAAGGAAGGTTGCTCTGCATGCTTCTCTGTTGATTCTAGATTTGAAGCTGGTTGACCAGGGGATGCCTTCCCTCTGATACCTGCAGTACACAGTGCAATAAGCATTTTTCATTTGTTCACTTCTTCTTTAGAACAGTATATTAAAAGAATCAAAGCTTTGCCAGTTCACACAGGCTGGGACATGTAATGCATTCAGGCTCTGATCGTGCACCTTTTGAGTCACAGAGGCTTTTGGGATGGTTTTAGAGGAGGAGAAGCAGCTCCCTTGCACAGCTGTGCCTCAGCTCTAGCCTGCCTGAAGGCAAAGTGGAAAGCAGAGAGACAGCATTGTGCAGTGAGCTACTTTGAGACCATGGTGGCATCATCTCAGTCTCCTACCAATCTCCTGTTCCTCAACTGAAAACAGCTTAACTTCAGGTAACTATCACCTGCAATTACCATCCACCAGGAAAAGGAGAGTCAAATACCTCAGCAGCACAGGGTGGATTGCTACATTTGAGGAAGGATGTCTCTTCTTGTGAGTTCTCCTCCTGGCCCCACAAATCCCTGACTATGCAGTGGCAGGTGGCTGGCGTTTCCCCACCCCAGCCACTTGCCTCTGGTGCACCCTGACACAGCTTTACAGCTCAGGAGGGACTGAAGCATTGCATGGCTTTCCTTTGCTACCCTCCAACCTGACAGATGGTACTACTTCCTTCACCCCCATGTTTCACCAAGTGAAGGTGCCAGCCTGGGCCTGGATATATCCTGCAGACTTGTGCATAGGAAAGCACGTGGTGCAATGTGCTGATTCCCCTGCGAATTGCCAAAGGTTCCCTGGAGCACCTCATATTTGGAAGATGGGTGCTGAAAACTGGATTTCACACTGCTCTGGACCCTCATGGGAGACAGTGGCCTCCTTTGCTCTCCATGCAGTACAGGGGGTGGCCTTGCTCCTGCTGAGAACCTGTGCTCAGGCACCAGTGGTGGCTGCTGTCCCCACATTCTGCCAGAGGCAATAGGGTGACGCAGCTCCTGATGCACTTCGAGAAAAGGGAACTCACAGCTAAGGAAGATACAGAGGCTCTTGATTACAGCTTTTTTCCCTCACCCTGCACATGGATCCTGTGTATCACTGGCCAAGTCATTTGAACCAGGCTTTGTACAGATGGTGACCAACTGCATGTTCCTTGTTTTCAGATGGGAACATTTGCTGCAATTCTGCTTGCAGATACAACGAGAACATAGAAGGCAAGTGAACTGGCTGGGAAATGCACTTTGAAAATGTGGATCTTAAGCAAAACTAA
Source organism: Lophotriccus pileatus (assembly GCA_035583135.1). NCBI lineage: Eukaryota > Metazoa > Chordata > Aves > Passeriformes > Tyrannidae > Lophotriccus > Lophotriccus pileatus. The sequence goes on along the minus strand of JAWWES010000133.1, from coordinate 49,575,484 downwards.
GTTTTCTGGAAAGTAGAGTCATGAGGCAACCAGTGTGACTGACTCATACTGGTAACTAAAGTGGAGGCAATTTGTTTTGCCTCAAGGCAACATTTAATTCTCTACCCCATTTCTATGTTTAAATTTGGTGAAAATTTTTAAATGAAATTTCATTCTAAAGCAAAAAAATGTGGTTGCATTATTTTGAAAATATGGAAATAACACTTCAACTTATTTGCATATTTGTATTTCTGATCACCCAAAATAACCTCTCAGCTTGACATAATCCTATAGCTAGAGATTGTTTACCCGAAAGCATGTTGTTCAGTGAAAATAACCTTTATCTAAGCAAGTTCACCTGTGCCTGGCCCTAGCATCCTAAACTGTATGGTCAAAACCATGGCAAACTTTTTAATTTAGATCCCCTGTCCCTATTTTTTTAGTAAATAAATATCAAATGGTTGTTGTGCAGATTATTACTGTTTGTAAGTATTTAAGTGTTACAGCAATGAACACCACTAAAAAGTCCAAGAGTAATACATCTCTCTTCAGAGCAAAGCAAGAAAAAAGCATGGACCATTTACATCTTGAATAGCAGGAGAAAAAAAAAATTGAAGTCCACTGACCACCCTCCTTTTTATGCATGGTATATGGCAAGGATCAGTACTGAATGTGTCAAAAACCCAGGATCATACTATAATAATAGATACCAGAAAGCAAATTAGGATTGTGCAGACTATAAATCTGGCACTATCTGAATTCCACACTTCATATTTTTTATGAGTAGGATAAAACTGTGCACAGTTTCCTAAGCTTTTCTGTATCATTTTTTTTTGGATGCAAACTGAAAACCAACCCCGAATTCCATCATGAGGCATCCTACTGATGAGTGTGCCACGGGGGGGTAGCACATGAGATTTACTGCATGGACTTCTGTCTCACAGAGTAACAGTAAGTGACCGAGGCACGGAAGCAGCAGCAAGAGAGAAGAGGCAGGGCGATTCCTCCTAGCTTCCCTAGGGAAAGTTGGAGTGGGGAAAAGCCTTGTGTTCCCAAGCCCCCTTTGGTTTGGGTTTTGTCCAGACTCCTCGGATGACCTGCCCCTTCTGGTCCTACTCTTGTCCAATACTGGTGTCCCAAACTCACACCATTTCCTTCCCCCACGCACTGTCTCTAGCCCTGAGACCCCCTGCCTGACTGGCTCTGTTTGCAGCCCCCCAACGTCAGACTTTGCTCCCAAATGTTCTGCCTTCCTGCCTAGCCACCAGTTCTCAGTCACTCCTGTTTAAGTTATCCCCTCAAATCCCTCTTTCTCTCAGCCTTCTGACTCCTCATCAGCTTTTCCAGGCAGACAGTTTTCTTTCCTCTCTTACCTGCGTGTCTCTCTTCTCTCACTTCTCCTCCCTTCCTGCTCTTCTGGAGCCTCAAGCCCCAGTACTGCTTTTTACTTGCTTTACCTTTAGATGCCCTATATACTGTTCTTGAACTCAGGGCAGAGAGCCCAGCAGTCTCACACCAGACCTGCAAATCAAGTCTTGCTTGGAGCATAGGCAGTGTGAACAGTGGTTTCTGGGACTTGGATGTTAAAAGTTGAAATTTCTACTAAACACGTGGAAACTGATTTTCAAAGGTTTATATCGTGCTTAGCCCTGGGTACCCCTACACAAGAACAACTTGAGGTCAAGTCACTGCCCTAGGAAGAGGTTGCAAAGGTTTGAAAAAAGCACATTCTCTAACTTTGATTTTCAGAAACAGTCAAAACATTTTAGGCTGAGAGACTCCTGGGCCTCTATCCAGGAAAATGAAGAACAATTCACAGGCCCCAGGCAGATATTTTGCCATGTAATGTTTCAATGCAGGGAATTAAAGCTTTGCAAAATTATGAACAAATGGAAATACTCTCCTACTAGAAAACACAGGACATCCTAACTAACCCGAGCTGCTCTGTCTTCCTCCTTTTACATTTGCTTGTGCAATGGGAACTTTTGGATGTAAAGTTTCATGCACTTAGAGCAGTTACGGTCCCAGATCTCTGTAGGCCATATTGTGTGCAGTTTTTTTCCACAATGGGCTATAGCAGTTATATCTATTTATTAACACAAAAGCTACAGGCCCTTTAGTCATGCATTTCAAACTGCTTTTCCAAAACCAGGGATCTGAAGCAGAAACCTGAGACTTACCACCACCTGCACCCTGGGGACTCATGGCTCTCCCCCATCCATGTAGTTTCACAGCAAGTGTTGCTCACTGCTCTGGCAGCAGGACCTCGCTCTCACTTCACAGGGACACAGGTGGATCATGAAATGCAGCCGGCCGGGCAGTTCCTCGTCAGCTTGTGCTACTGGTGGTTACAAAGACCTATGAAACACCAGCAGTGCTTCCCAGAGTCCCCCTCATCCCAGGGCTGTGGGGATGCTGAGAATAGTGTAGGAAGGGTGGGTGAGGAAAGGAGCCCAGGGTCTGCCAGAATTTTGGGTTATTGGCACCTTCCAGCTGTGTCCAGCTGTGATTGGCACCTTTCCTCATCCTTCCCCAGGGCTCTTACAGCATAACTGCCCATACACAACTGCCCAACCCTATCAAAATGGAGGCATAAGCCAAACACAGAAAAATCCCTGAGACGTGCCAAAGCTACCCAGAGTTTGGCCATAGCAGATCCTGCTGCAAGATGTCACAACCCTAGGGGATATTCAGCTACACCGACTGAGACCAGTAACCACAAAACAGATATCCACAGCAACCAGAAACAACCCACTTGACTGTGCCATTGTTAACTCGGGCATGTCACTTTCTATGGCAAGGCAGGGGCATGAACCCAGGTTTCCTAAGTTTATACGGGTGCTTTTCCTGCAAAACCAGTCATTCGTACACTTTTCACTTCTTGCCTGGCTTGTTCGACACCTTATTGCACATATGCATACAATAGGATATGTGAACTCAGAAGAAACCTTCAGTTAATGGTGATTGACATTTGCAAGAGCTTTAAGAAAGCAATGATTTTGGCATCAGTTACTTCCCAGGTAAGGATTAACAAAGCAATGAGTTAACCACCACCTGATGTTCTTTGTTTAAACCAGGCCACGTTTCAAAATAGAGGCAGCTTTCAGATTTTTTTGCAGAAAGATTGTGCTTTGATTTGGAAATAGGGAAGCACAGCAAGGATTGCAACATGAAACCAATAAGATTAGACGAAGAGGAAATGTGATAGAAGTGGTTTGGATCCATAGAAGGAGCAACAAAATGCTGTTCATCTCACATTATTCATGTTACAGTGCTTGATTAAGCAGATGCAGAAGCAGTGCCTGCTTGTCAGAGGTCAGGAAGAAGCTAAGCCCTTCCTGCATTTTGGTATTGTGGCTGGAACCTAGATTCAAACAATGTGGAAATGCAGTGAATATGAAAACTTGGTTCCTTCCCCTTGCCTGTCATTCAAAGCTCCTGATGTTGGCAGGTTCATCCCTTCTGCTTTTCTATGGTCTCAGCATCTCTGCATCCAGCTGTCTAATGCTCTGAACCGGCTTGTGTAAATCCTGGTGCTCCACAGACCACTCCCTTTGCATCCTTGCAATGTGCATCCTGCACTGGGCTCCCAGACCACGGACCAAACTCGCTGATTGACACAGACAGAGCCAGTGAAGGCCCTAGAAACTAGTGCCAGTGTCAGGAGGTGAAGATGAACATCAGAGGATGGGGAAGTAGCGAGCGAGCAGTAAGTGCTCCACGCTGATGGCCGTATTGCACAGTATGGATGGAGTCCAGCCACAGAGGAGTTTTGGTTCTGCGGCTTTGGCCAGTTTTGCTTTGAATACAGAACTCTGAAAGAAACTTGCACAACAGCAACTAGCAAGCTTATCTAATCCTCTTTGCACTGGCCTCAGCTCTGAAAAGGGCTTGTCCAACCTGTTTGTGGGTATTCCTAGGGCACAGGGGACAGATAGCCTCATATCCACCCTGTAGTGGCATGATTACAGCTCCCAAACTGCAGCAGGATCCTTTCTGATTACTTTGGAGTACAAGAAAAAGAGAACATACAGTTGCCTATTTATTAAAAACATGAAGGTGTGTCCAAAGTTACTATGAACTTACTCCCTGGCTTTCAAATCCCCTGTGCAGTGCCTGTTTTGGGTACCAGCAGCATTCACAGAGAACTGTAGTCTTTACCTGATTTTCACTATTACCAGTATGAAGCTTTATTACAGATCTAACCTTCTAAGCTTACAGATACTTGGTATTTTTCATAAAATTAAGTTTATTACAGGTAAGTAGACTGCACCATCAGCAGTTTTGCATTAATTTTCTTTGGAGACCATGTATTCTTTACACAACTTATTTATTTAGACAAAAACCTGTTGTGTCTGTTTGAAAACATAGAGGGAGAGATGCTTCATGATAGAAGAAGGTACATCCCTATCACCTCTTTTACATATGCAATTATTCTGTAACTACTTGTCTCTTGTGGCACTCCTCAAGAGTATATTTCTAGTGCATCACAGGAGAGGAGAAAAATACATACTTCCTGTCCCTTGGTGGGGAAACTATGGCACAGTGGGAGAAAATGATCCCACCAAGATCATCCCCCTGAAAGAGAAGTAAATACAGTAACTGACAGACTGATTTGTATTGATACCTACAATATATATTATGTATATTTATATATTACATATTCATATTATACATGTTTATACATTTATATAAATATACAAAATTATTTTTTTTTTAAAGCTCAATGATCTACAAATGGACATGCCAGGATCTGGCTCAGATTTCAGTTTACTTGATAAAGGCCAGTGGGATGGACACCACAACAGTGGCAGCAACCTGTGCTCAGCAACTCCATAGCCCAGGAGCCAGCAGGATCACAGGTAATGCCTTTCAAATCCCTAATGTCTTTTAATGGTGCCTCTCGTCCTACTAGCACACCACCACAAATTCATCTTTAGGAGATGACAGGAACGAAAAAGATGCTGTTAAAACTCGGGGGGGGGAGGGTGGGACAGGGGAAGGGTGAGGAGGTGGGGTGGGGGGAAGGTGGGAAAGCCCTGGAACTGCTCTATGAGCAAAACACTTTTCCTGGGCTTTTCTTATTCTGATACAAAAGCCAACACACAAGACCACCAGTGCCTCCAGTTTAGCAATACTTAAATGCACCTACTCAGGGCTTCTGGCAGTACATTCCACATCCCTCAGAGCTGCAGATTTTATACAGAGCCCCGTATATCAACCAGACAGTGACCTGATAAACTTTCACCGAGGCAGGTGGCCATGGGAATGGCCAGGAATTTGCACAGGAATTTCAACAGGAATTTTCTTACTGAGACTCATGAGGTCAGCAGACAGTAAAAACTGAAACTGTTTGCCTGTCTGTCTTGCTGCTTACCAGAAATGTAAGCTTGCAGACGACTACCTGCAGAAAACCAGAGCTTTCCAGAAAAATAAAGACTGACCATGGTCTCTGCAATAAGGACCTGCAAACACCTGTGACAAAACGCAGGCCAGAGAAAAGACCTTCCAACATCAGGGAGGGCTCCAGGGGCCAGAGGCTGGCACATTACAAGGCAGAGAGGAGCAGAGCAGCACAATCACCTGCATGTTCAGGAACTGTTGCCTGTCATGGACCTTGTTCCCACCAATCATATACCACAGGAGGCAGAGCACCCTCCTGACATCCCAGACACCCCTTGACACCCCTGTGGTGCTTAGGAAGATTTATTCTACACCCACACGTCTGACCTGTGAGTCACACAGGTAAGTTGAGACTTGGAACTTCAGTATGTGTAAGAAGCACGTAGAAGGCTTTTTGCTTATTATTGCTCAATGCATTTATCCTCTATGAAAATCACTTTTTTTCCTTCCTTGCAGGACAACTGTGGCCTGTTAGGGCCATGCCCAGGTTGAAGCTTGCTTCTGGGCCCTGGGGTTGTGCAACGCCGCTGGCTATGTCTGCAGCCACCCTGGGCCTGCGTGCTTAGGGTGAGCAGACAACCTTGTCAGCATCATCTCCCCTTCTCATTTACTTCGTAAACACTGACTAAGACATCACACATGGCAGCAACAACAAGCACATTCAGATCTCCTTGACCCAGACTGGGGCACCTCCAGCTTACCATCCATGTGCTCTCAGCAAGTCAGTGTCTTTTCTTCATGAGGCCAAGAAGCCAAGGGCAGAGTCTCTCTTCCAGAGCCACAGACTGTATGGTAGTCCCAAAAGTTTGAATACACTGACCCATTAAGTCTATCTCTGCTTGCAGCGTTACCTGTGACTAATGCTCCTGTGAGCTTTAGGCACTATATTAATGCTACCTTTAAGGAAATGCTAATGACAGTGAAACACCTCCTGTGGGGACTAGCACTGACATTAGGAGGTGGATAGCAGTTTATGAACTCTGAGGAAATTTCAGCATACACAGTCAACAGAAATTTTACTGCCAGAAGCATGCACATGACGTGGACATGGCCTCAAGTCATGGTTATAATGTTAATATTTTATTGAGGTGAGCTGAACGTGCTCTTTTGTTGCAGAAACATCTAGAGGACATGCCCCTGCGTGCACGTTCGTGTTTGACTCTATCTTCTCTCCTTGTCTTTCATGCCTTTTTTCCCAGCTCTGGCTCTTACTCCCTTCCCAAACTGGCGAGTTCCCGCGGTCGCACCCTGCATGCTGTGCAGTCCTCATGACCTGTTTGTCACCCCAGCACACACTCCAGCTTTAAAGATCTGTTAGCCACAGACTCTTCATACTTCCCTCCTTACAGGTCCTAAAATCTTGAGCATGGCTTTCAAACCCTAATGAAGTACTTCTGCCTCACATTTTCTGTAACTGGGATCAGACTTAGTGAGTTGACCTTTCCCTGCTGTATCCCTCCTCCTCCTCCTCTTTTCAAGGATCCCTCACTTCTCATTTCCTCGCTTCCCTTCACCACAGATGCCTCCCCTTCCTCCAAGTCCATCACCTTCTTCTTCCGGTTTTGATTCTCCATTTTTCTCTTTTCACTGTGGCTGATTTATGCTGATGACCCATATCAGCCCCTGGTTATGCTGTGTCCATCTCATCCATTCCATTCTCTGCTGCTCAGATCCTTTTCCTGAAAAAAAAAACCAAAACAACCCCCACTTTCCCCCGCCCCCTCCCAAAAAACCCACAAAAACACAGGAACAACAACAACAAAAACTCAACAAACCTGTTTATTTGTCATGCACTGTTCAGGCTCCAGTCTCTCTACTGCTGAATTTTCCCTGCACTAACCTTCAAGTGGTCCCATTCAGCACCATCCATTAGCCTCCCCCATTGTGTCCCACCATTCAGCCTTTCTGTGATTTCCACTCCATCAACCCTGATGCCTTCTCTTTCGCTTTTAACCCTTATATTTCCACCAAGTTAAATTGCAAATTCTCCCTACATTTCCATTTGCTTCAATTTGCTTCCCCTCAATATCCAGTCCAGCCAATGCCCCTAACCCACTTTTTCTGATAGAAAGATTGAAAGACTGTCTGCTGAAAGCCTAGCCATCGCTTCCAGCTCAGCATGGATTAAACAGTCTGTAATACGCCCACTCTCAAGGGATACCCAAGGTCTCTTTTCTCTCCTTTCTACAGTGACCATTTCTGCTCTGTTTGCAGGCAGGGCACAGAGTTTATTTGGGCAGCCTTGCTTTCAAGGTATAGCCAAGATCTGTTGATGATTTCTGCTTGCATGTCAAAGACATTGGCTGTTCTATCTGCCCTCACAGCTTAGCCACTTCTCTGGGGTCTCACCCTCACATTAGCTCATTAATGGCAACATTCTCTTTTCTGCTTTCATAACTGATCTGCTGTTGATCTACAATCTTGATCCACTGTTTCATCTTCAAAATGCTATTCCAAGGGTCATTTTCATAGCTTTGAGTGTGCCATTCTTTTTTTGTGCTCCTGTTGACCATCTCTCCATTCTCTAACAAGTAAAATACAAGGTGTCCTTATGCACAGCGCTTGCAGAGGCAGGCAGAGCTGAAATGTACAAATGAGTGCCTTTTGCAGCTTTCGAACACCCGCTTTATGCTTCCCAACAAGTGCCTTTCTGTTTTCCCTCATAATTCCTCCCTTGGACTACCTCCCTGGTCACGACTGCAGAGGAACTTTGCTCACCTCTCCTAAATTCCTTCTAAAATCTTTCTTTTGCTGCTGGGTGCAACAGCAGCCAGTCTGCTGGCACACTGTGCTCACTTTGTACCCAGGTGACCCCCTCACCACTTCTTTGTGCTCCACCCACATGTAATCCATCTCTTGCCTCTCACCGGGTATTTCATGCATAAACCCCACATGGCAGTGACAGTCCTTCCGCTCTGCCAGCAGAGCAGGTACACACACAGTAGAAACACCCAGGTCAGGAATCCTAGGTCTATGACACAGCAATCATTAATGGCATCTTGAATGTTACTGAGAAATCAACTTGTTGAAACTCAGCCCTCACCCTGACCTGTGGTGGAGCTTACTAAGTTTCTCTAATAAAAGATGCAGAGGAAGTATTTCAGTTCATTTCAAAGGCAGAACTCAAGCACATCCACTGGGGCCAAAACATGAATGCAAACCCTGAGCTACATCACTTGGGGTTTTCTTCTCCAGGATAAACCTTCCAATGGCCCTCACATTGGCAGACACAATAAAAGCATTTTGGTTGTTAGTGATTGGTTAAGCCACTCCCCCTTTGGAAACAGATGGAAGTTTCTGTTGTCTCATTATTGGTTGAGGATTCTTGGGCATTTTTAGTTTCTATCTCTTGCTAAATAAGCCTGTCTGTGCTGATTTTGTCTCAGCTCTATGTAACCTAGCTAGGTGAAAGATAACATCCAGACTCCTAGTATGTAAAACACATTTTAAAATATCAGAAATCTCTTTCTCCTTTTCAAATAAAACCTTGCTTGTGATCATGGCAAATAGAAGCCTCAAAAGGACAAAAATTGCCCTCAAATATCAAGTAGTCAGCTTAGCAGTTACTAAGAAGTTGCTTTGCTCTGTTGAGTTTGCTGTGTCACCAAAACCCTACCAGCCATAGCTATACAAAGCCTGTATTGTCTCAGCAAGGCTACTGAGATGTTCCTGATCTTGGCAAGAGCTAGGTGTACCCAGAAGCATTTTATTGGAAAAAATCACAACAGCAGAAAGAAATATTATTTTAGGTCTCGTACTGAAAAGATAAAGGTCAGAGTCCTTCCTTCTGCTAAAGGAGCACACAAAAATATTCCATTCACAGGATTCGGTTTACAACCTTGAAAATTGCACTTAAAAACCACCATATGAAATAAATTTTGAAGTGATTACAATATAAGAAAGGATTTGTGGGTTTAGGTCATCAGTAATTTGGAGATTTCAACTTCTTTACAAAAGAGGCAACTTCAAACACCGGTATACAGGCATGGAGATAGACTCTTCATAGTTAATCTGTCAGATCTGCTTCCTTGCTACAAAGCAAACCTGATCTTTTGTTCAACCAAGTAATTGATTTTTTTTTCCAACAGGAACAGGATGTGGCAACATTTCTTCACAAACTTGCCCCTATTAAATTTCTCAATAAAACAGAGCAATGTTGTTTTGGGAAGCTATGCACATATGATCAGGGCCAGCAGTTTGAATTAAAAAGCCAAGATTATGTGGTTTTTTTCACCTATAGGTGTGGTATAACATCTGCTGGAGTTTGTCACTCTAACAGTGCTGTGGGCTCCTATGGTAAACCAACAGGTACTCACATACCCACTCCAAAGCAACCCCTAGATCTTCTTCTCTAGCTGTAGGATATTAATACATCTTGACTATGCCATTGCCAATGCAATGAACAGAAATTCAGTATTCACTTACGACCATAAAAATCAACTTCATTTGTTGTCAGAACTGCTAAAAGCCTATGATGGTAGAAGCAAGAATTGGCATTTATGTTTCTGGGATTAAATATTTTTATTCAGCTACCAAAAAAGCTTTATTTCCAGCTTTTTACCCAAGTGATCTTAATTTTTACAGGGGGAAAGAGCTGACAGTGGGAAAAATATATCCTAAGAAGCAAAAGAAAACCCCTCTGCCTTCTGTCAGATGGTGTCACAGCTTTCACATAAGAGGGTGTAACATTTCACAGAGCTCAAAGTGAAGGGGCTCTGCCATGTGGAGGAAACCAAAATTCCAAAATGTGGAAAGCTGCAAAAGCAGACCCCAGTTCCAGGGGTAGCCTTGCCAAAGCCAGCCAGGCATGGGCCACACAAGGTCAAGGTTTCAGATCAAACTGCCATAGAAACAGTATTCCCTGAAAGCTCTACCATCTCCACTGCTTATATTAAATACTTTTATTCCAAGGTTTTCAACAGTTTTTTTTAATCTGTTGTATTGAAGGCCGCACATTTCCTTAATTTCTAAAACTTCAGACAAAGATTTTGCATCCCTAGCTGCAGCAGGGACACTCAGAAATTATTAACAACCCTATTTACATGCCAGTCAACTCCAAACATTTCCCTAACGACTCCTAGTAGGTGTCTCAGAAGAGGCCAGACCCCCAAAAGCAGGGGAAGGAGCCGTGCTCTCCCCGGACAAGGAGGCGAGGTGGGAGCAGCTGCCCTCGGCTCCCAGCAGGATGCACAGCTCTGAAACAAGCCAGGAAAGCAACCTCTTCCAGGACGGGAATACGCCGAGGAGTAGGGGGAGAGAGAATGAATGTGCAAAGAGAGTGTTTGTCTCTTGGTTATCTCCCAGACAGCGGTCTGTTAGCTTTAGCTTCGAGTCTGCCGGACACCGAGCGGCCCATTCCTGGCGTTATCTCCCCTTGCTTTCTGAGAGTACACGCTGCCTTCCAGTTTTCCAGCTGAATACCAGGCTCCGCTTAACACCGCCGGCGACCTCTCGCCCCCTCCGGGCGGCACTTGCGGTGCGGGGTCCGGGCGCAGCCCCCGCTCCGTCCCGCGGCCTCCCGGGGCCGCCGCGCTTGCGAAACGCACCCAGTTCCCCCTCTCGCATCATGTGAACTCGGCCCGACTGGTAAAGAATAATTGCAGGCTTGCCCAAATTATCATTTGCAAAGTCTAGGAGGCACATAAGAGCACCGATGCTCAACTTGCGTTAGCCTCAGGCGGCTCATTTCAGCCTGGTCTAACGCTCCTGCCCTTTGCCAGGTCAGCCCAGTGAGCTCACAACATTTAGGAGGGATTTTGCGACCTGTTAGGTCCCAGCCCATCTTTAACTATTACAATAGTTTGGCTTTAGCTCAAAGTTTTCTTCTACATTCCTAAGAAGAAATGAGCTGTGTAACCTTACCTCTAAAAAAAAAAAAAAAAAATTAAAAAAATCTGCTATTTCTTTTAATGTGAATAAGGAGACCTGGTATTTCTCTTATAATCACACATACCTTAGCACGAAGAAGATGCTTGACCTCCTGATCGATACATGTATTTTAAATGGTCTTCAGAAACTTTTCACAGATAAGATCCCATTCTTATGCTAATGTCTACAACAGACTGGCAGAGAGCAATCTCAGAGCCCTCTTGCCACTTCCCTGTCACTTGTACCACCGCTCTGCCTTCTGTAAAAACTACAGTATTTTAACTGTTCAAAAAGAAGAAGCAGCCATACAAACAAAATACTCCTTCCAAAACTGACTCCAAAGACGTTAGACACATGCAGCCGTGGTTTTTCTTTGACATGGAGAAATATATATCTTTTAATTTAAAACTCTCAGATCTGCAAATCACTTCTCATTCTATCCGTATTTAATGCCTGCTTCTGCCACTCATCTCTCGTCTTTCTTCAGAATCACCAGAAACCTGTCACTTGGAAAGAGTCAACAAAACTTCACCGAGAACTTCTGCAGTCCTCTCCATTTGCCTTCCCCCTCTAAAAATACTTTTAAATGTGTTTTCGGAGTGAACTTCTGTTTGCTTACATTGTCAACCCAATCACAGAAGAGTAAAGGACAATCCAATCCTCAGGTAAGAACAGAGCAAATGCGGAGCAAACCGAAAAGCGACAGTACCTACCTGGAGCCCACCTCAGCGCCCAGCACCATTCGCAGCAGCGGCAACGTTTTGGGGCAGCGACCTAACGCATTGTCCTTCCTATCGCGCTGCTCAGTGAGAGTTGAGCAACTCCTTGCACTGCTGCTGGGAGCAACAGTCCTCCAGCTCTCCCAGTACTAACCCCCTGTCCTGGCTCTTTTTTTTTTATTTTTTTTTTTTTTTTTTTTAACCAGAGTTTTTGAGCACTAAAACTTGCAATTAGTACCAGCTAAGCCAAAGCCCCTGCTCGCCCCTGCCCTAAGCCGCACATTCCAGGGCGCTGAGCGGCCGCTGAGCTCCCTGCCGGCACCTCGCAGCTCTTCCACCCCACACCCGACTTTCTGCCCACAAACTCGATAAGGCTGCAAGAGCTCAGGAACACGCACGGAAACTCGGACAGGGGAAAAATTGGTCTCTAATCCACAGCCTGGGTGGTGTTTATTATAGTCCCCCCCCTTCCTCCTCTCTTTCTCTCCGCACTCACAGTAGCAAGGTTGTCTCTTGACTACTCCCTGCCTTAAACTCACCAAACCAGATTTTTACTCCCAACACCTTCCCGTAAATCTGAACTGAAATTTTACCCTGCTTGCTGAGCTTCGGCTGGCTGAGGGCCAGTACAGCATTCCTGTTGTTTTAAGAGGGCAGATTAAAAAAAAAAAAGAACGAAAGGAATAAAGGAGAGAGGGAAACCTGGAGAGATGCAAAGGCTGGAAGGAAGCAAACAAAAAATACTGTGGGAGGGAGTGATTCCTATTTATCTTTAAAGGGCTAAACCAGTGTGGGGTTTTTGACTCTTTTTTTTTTTTAATTTTTTTTGGCAGTGTCAGTCTTGAGAAAATACCCTTCTGAGCCATCTGCATCCTTCGGGTAAATAGAGATTTGAAAAGAAAATAAACCTCTGGTACTCACCTGAAGGACATCATCACCGGCATCAGCATAGCAAGGAGAGGAGCCTACACCTTTGCCTGATCCAGTTACCCCAAGGCAGTGGTAACTCTGGTTAAAGAAGTGCCACATTTTACACTTTTCTGACCTAAAGTTACATGTGGTTTCTGTAAAAGGAAAAAAAGAGAAACCAGCTTATTAAAAAACAAAAACAACCAAAAAAGAAACCAACCAAAAAACCAACAAAACAAACCAAACAAACAAAAACCAAACATCAACCAAGCCGTCTTTTAACCTCCGGGTGATCCCTCTGACCGCTGTCTGGAAGGCTTAAAGAAACAATGAAGCAAGACTGTAAACTTTTTCACTCCCTTTTACATTACCTGTCTGTGCCTGGCTATGGGCTTTGATGTATTGAAACAAAGCACAAGACCTGTTTATAGTAAACGAAACCAACCAACAGACAGATCTAATGCAGACTTGTGACTAAACAAACTGGAACAGGAAGCACACACCAGCAGATTTTTTTTAAAGTAGTAATTCCTGCTTGCATTGTCATGCAACAGAAAAAAAAAAAAAAAAAAGGTAGAGAAAAAGTTTTTTGCTTCTCCCCTCAGTCACTTTTGTTCAAACGTAGTTATTTTTTTTTCTTTTCTTTCCCGCTGGAAAGCAAAAAAAAAACCAAAACCAACAAAAACAACAAAAAAACCCAACCAAAAAACCCCAACACAAACAAATAAACAAAAACAAACACCTAAAAAACTAAAAAGACAAATCCAAAAAAACCCCAAGCAATGTTCCATCCTATATATGCAAATACTTAACAGAACAACATTTACCACTAATAATAACCTGAAGATCTTATTCATCATTTGTTTCCCTGTGTAGGACGTTTCTGCAACTGATTAGTGAGGTATCCCCCACCCCAATTAACATCTGTAATTGATGACTAGATGGAGGATCTTCATTTAGCATAGCTAGATACATCAAACCTCCAACAACTAAAAGTCCAGCAAGTTAAATCTTTAAATAATAAATAATTTTGAAGGTTAAAATTAGTGAAATATATTGTTTTTCATAATACTTCCTAATTTAAAAAATAATTCTTTTTATTCTTAATTAATTCTTGGTGGTTCTTAAGACTTCTTATTAATTTTTCTGAGTTTTAAAAATAAATATTCAGAGTTGAGTACCCACTATGCTGCTTTATTAGTGGGATATTACCTATGATTTTTGAAAGCACTTTTTCGTTCTAAACACCTATTTCTCTAATTGTATTCCTGTTCCAGTAGAGAAAAATCTCACAAGTTTTACCTACACAAATCCACCTTGACTGCCTAAGAGAGTTTTGCTTGAGGCAGAAACAAATGAATCAAACAACTATTGGGATAATATAGCTCACGGTCAAATGTTGCAAAGTTCAAGTTCACAGTGTGTTCTCTCTATCATAATTCAGAAGTTAATAAAAGGATGTGATTTCAGTTTTAGCAAATGCATCATGAATAATAATAATAAAAAATCTTTCAGAACATATCTGTATTAATGAGCAAATAATCACAGAGAAAATTTTCATAAAATACTTGAATTAAAATAAGAATTCAGAATTAGCAGCAAACATTTTATGCAGTTAAATTCTGTAAAGAAAAATAGTCCGGAATAGCAAGTAATGAGGGTTTTAGTGATATAAAAATTTCTTAACATATTCTTCTTTAAAGTCATGATCCATTTTTTCAAAGTGTCGCTTCCCATAGTGTCCTCATCCAGTAAGTTTGCCAATAAAGATCTCAGGCAATCCATCTCATGTAGAGAGAACTTACGCTGCATTTCCTCAATTTAGAGAAGCAAAATTGGTATTTCTGGCAGCAGTAGTTCCTTGCCAACATGTACAGATTACTTCTAAATTAGTGCCTCTGTAATACATGGAATAGTGCAGAAAATGAAAAGATATATGAACATACTGTCCTGCATGTCCAGAACACAGCTATACTACCAAAAGTCCTGGGTGCATCAGTGTGGTAAAGCCAACTGTTTTAAGGTTTGCTGCTAAAAGTGTAGCTCTGCCTGTTCTACTGACTCTTCACATGTGCTTGTGGGTCTTGCCTGTGACTGGCACATCTCTGAACAATAAAAATTGTAACAGCTGTACTGGTTATCCTACCATAAGACACCCTTGTCAGTGCTGGTCAGACTGGGTTCACTGTCCTCTCTGAAAGCCAGTTCTCACCTTTCTGGTGGAGGATTCAAATAGGCTTTCTTGGAAGAGACCAAAGATAGGAAAGAGTTTGACTTTTTCTTTGTGTGGTTCAGCTGCACGTGAAGAACATGACAGCACAAGGGGAGTCTAGTTAGGGCTAGTGCCAGGCAATAGCTCATCCAGCAATCAAAATACACTTTACTGCTCACTGTGTGCAATGAGACACTTTCCATGGACATTTTTGACATTTTTTTGACATTAAAATAATTTTTCTCCATCTTGTCGCAATTGTTCAGCCAACTAAGTGTTTTAAGGGGTTGTCAGCTCTTTACATAGGAAGGAAAGAGTGACCCAGATGTAATTTGCTGCAGCACCCTCCAGCCAACGGGTTAAAATGAAAAAGCAGTTACCCTGCAGCATGGAGAAGAGATTTCCTGTTCCTCTGCCAAGCCATGGTAGGGTTTCTGACCAAAAGCAAGAATTTAATGAGTCCATAGCAAAGCAAATTAAGCTAAGTGCAGCATGATTAGGCTGTGAACACTAATCTTTAAAGGCAATAGTATTTGATTAAGGAAGGCGTCCTCCAAAAGTGATGTTAAAATTGCAATAAAAGACATCTGGCTATGCACATTCAATGTCAGGAGGATTGGGGTGGTTTTTTCTGGAGGGTGAGCATGCCTGCCAGTTTGTAATGCTTCTTTCTGAATATGGCTCAGTGTAGTATCAGTTGTGTAATACCTATTGTGCAGTTTATCACTACTGCCAAGAGCTTTCTTTACTGCAGCAAGAAACTGCATGTTGAAATGGTGACTGCATTTCATTCAGGAGATTATGAAAAAACTTTACTCTCTCTCTCTCTTTTTCTCTCTATCTCGGGGAAACTATAAAAAAAGGCAAGTGAGAGTCTGTTACTCAAGAATGAACATCTATTTGTCAGAAAAGTGGTTGGAGAAGTAGAACGTTTGTTACTTTTACAAAAAGTTAAAAAGCCCCTAGTTCAACTCTGTTTTCTAATACAGAATGTTTCATAGTACAAGTTAAATATTTGAATATAATTCAGTGAGCAAAAAGTCTGTAATTAGGTCAGTCATCAGACAGCATTTGATTTTTTCCTAGTTAAAGTTGAAGCTTGGAGAGCGAACATTTCTGATAGTGATTTGTAAAATTGTGCCCTTTCCTATGTAAAAGATCTCGATATACTTAGTTGGTAACACAGCACCTTCTCCTACAGATAGGTTGTGTGGAGCTGATTTCTCATATTTTCTCATCTGCTCTGTTTTCTTTTTGAGACTTCCATGCACTGTGTTTACAACCCCAGTCACTGTGGCCTCCTTCACTCCCCAACATCTCCTCCCAGTCTGTACCTCTTGCTTTCCTACTTGGTGGTTTGTCTGTCCTAGCCCTCCCAAGAGCTGCTTCTTTTATCTACACACATTTCAGATTCAGGTCTGCATTTAAACTGGTAAATTTCTCAGCCCTTCTCATTCTTGTCTTCATCTCAGCACTTTGCCTCTGCTTTGCCATAACTCCAGCAGCACCAGCCCGAGTCATAGTAATACTTTCCTGCAAGTAACCTCATGCGTTCTTCCAGTCTGTCCTCACACCAAATACAATCTCACAAAAAGAAGCAGGTAAAGGCACTGGTGCCTTTTCCTTGAGTCCCTCATTAATGCTGTGACAGCTGTGAGAGATTCTCAGTGCCATGTTTTGGGATGGGGATGACATGCCTGGAGGTGTGCCCTCACCTGGCACTGGCAGAAGCTATGCAGCCTGCCTGGCTGTGCTGCAGCAGCTGTATTCTCTTTGCCCTTCATCTCATAGCAAGAACTCTCCTCCACCTCCAAGTCCCAGCTCTCAGTCACTGTGTAGCCAGTTACACCTTTGGGAGCTGGGTACAAAGCAGTCTTTTGATTTTAGGTTTGCATTTGCTGTGTGCAGGAGCCCCCAGTCACAGAGGTGCAGCCACAGTGTCTCCACAGCTGCTCCCCTTGCCCAGGGCCTTTGAGCTGTCAGGGGCTCTGCCCCCAGCAGCCCCAGGGTGGGGGTGCCACAGCCACGCCTCTCTGATAGCAGCGGCTCTATTTCATCTTTGATGTAAGCCATTTACTCAGGGCAGTGGGCATGTCAGGTATGTATGCCACGTGCTCCTGCTGCGTTTGGCTAGAAAATACTCTTTGGGGCTTCCTGGAGCCAGAGAGGTAGATTAAGGTGTTTTAGTTCAGGGCTGTCTGCATGATGTACCTTGGCTGTATGTAAACATGCCCTTACATAACCCTCTGACCAAACCCACAACTCACAGAGTGCTGCAGCAAGCTGCTGCTCTTGTTCTCTCTTGATTTTATTAAAACTTTGGAGGGAAGAGAGCTCCACACTTTCATAGACCCACAGGCAGCACTGCCTCCAGCACAGAAATAATAATAGTAATGTAATTTCTGTTATTATTAGTTAAGCTCTCTCACACATATAAAGTGGCTTGTCAGTCCTCATAATAAAACACTGTCAATGTAGCATTACTCTTCTCTCATAATTTCTCAGATCAGAAGAGCAGATAGTTTGCACAGGAGATCTTGGAGATGTGCTCTGCTTTGTGGATGGCTGAGAATTCACAGGTGAAAACTTGATCTCTCATTTCATAGCAAACATATTTCTTTAGTTCAATACTGGAAGCCATCACTGATGAAATCAGAAGCTGGGCAAAGTCATAAGGCTATGTGGTCAGACTTAACCCTGGATAGGAGTCACATAGTCCTGGTCTGGTATTTACTCTGCAGTGACTTCTCTTGGAAGGGAAGTGAAACAGGCAAAGTGCAGCAGAAGCAGTTCAGCAGGAAATTATTGTTATGTACCAAAGCAAGCCCTAAGAACAGAACAAAAATCAAGCCAAGTAGAATTCAGCTATTTATTAATCCTTGTAAAAGGGGTCAGGGGGAGGAGGGGGAAGAAAAGAAGCTGGCTATATTCATAACTTCTATCCCTTAGCACACAGAAGAAGCAAGGTCTGAGTGGCCACCAAGACAACATCAGATATCCCTGTAGTACATGTAGGCACTTGAGTGCTTGGCTGGGTGTGAGCTTCTGCAGAGGTCAGGGGAACAACTAGGAAGACTGTGGGAGAGAGGGGGTGTTCACACATATCCCGTAATAGTTATGGGTGATTAGCAAGAAAAAATGTACTCAGATGACTCAGTGACTCAAAAATAATGGTGAGAGCTGAACCTCCTCCACCCTCCAATGCACAGAAGTACTCCAGCAGGACACGAGACACAGGCTGTGGGACTATAATGCAGAAAAGAAACCCATCAAACAGGAAAGTCACCCAGATATGCAAGATCTCTGTCCCACATAAGCCTTATGTTAATAAACACTGATATTATTTTTGTCTTATATAGCTAGCTAAAATTAAAAAGAGCGCCTTTCCCCCCCGCCCCCAATAAACCCAGGAAAAATTCAGACTATTTACAAAAATATTTAAGTGTGTGATTTCTTGGACACAGAAGAAATCAAATAATAATTAAATAGTTCATTTGCAGCAGCAGATGATTCTAAACTAGAAGGCTCCTCTGCAGGCTTTCAGTAGGACTGTTCACCTGCACTGCTGTACACTGTTCATCTTCTTCTCTGCTCTCCGTGTTAGCAAGCAGCTTCTGAGCCCTCAGATGTCTCCAGCCTACCTAACCACCCATGAATAATCATGGTATTATAGAATTATTTGTGTTGGAAAGGACCTTAAAGATTATATAATTCCACCCCCCTTCCATGGGCAGGGACATCTTCCACCAGATCAGGTTGCTCCAGGATGTGTCATCTACAGCTTCTCTGGGCAATCTGTTCCAGGGCCTCAACTCTCTCACTGTGAGGAGTGTCTTCCTCAAGTCTAGTCTAAATCTACCCTCTTTCAGTTTAAAACTCTTTAAAAAAAAAACACCTTAAGTAACACTTTTAAATAACACTTTTTTGTAAAAATGTTCAGTTTTCGTGTTCTTGACCTTCTAACCCTAGGAGGACATATGCTCAAAGTTCAGCAGGAAATTATGGTCACCTTTGCATTTGCCTTGGCTTTCAGAAAAGCTCTGCATCAATACCGAAATTTGGAAATTGCTCTTATGTCTAATACCAACTTTGGTACAGGAGCTCCTTCAATAATAGGTGGCAGATGTCACAAACCAACCTCCATGAGATCAAATTAATTTTTAAAGTAATTCCTTAAAATACATATAGAATAAGTAAAATATATATAGTATAAGTAATAACTAATAACAAAAAAGGTAACTCTTGCTGTTTTAGCTTTCCAGTTCAGGTGATCTCTGTGCAGAGGATGACCTGTTGAAAAAGTCTATTCAGATGGTAAGTTCTATGGGGAAAAACATGGGATGTGATCCACATTTGGCAGCATTTAGCATAACAAGATGCTGATCCAAGGCCAAGTCCTTCCAGATCTACAGTAAGATAAGCTACATTAGTGATCGTAATAAATGTTATCTCCTCTGTAGATTTTCTCTTATATGAAGTATTTTGCAGGTTGATTAATTAAAAGAAAAACTAATGGCTTAGTCTGGTCTTAGTAAGAGAAGGTCAAATAAATCTGTTGCCCTAAAATAGTCTCTTCCCAACAGAAGTAAGAAGTACAAGTTGCCACAGACCCGATGACTTACAGTGCCTGGAAGGCAGCCACCTTCTGTGCTGTGTAATGGGACTCTGCCATCCCTGTCAGGCTGCTCCTACAAAAGTAGAGAGTTTATATGAATTTCATAGGCGTTAATTGTCGGGGTAATAAAATTCTATTAGTTTAGTAATTTGTGGTTTGCTAATAATTACCATGACAAAGCCAAAATATCTACTGGCATTATAGACAGAATTGTTTTAAGCAGGAGAGACAGAGAGGAACACAATGCACAGAGTCAGCAGCACCTTCCCTCAGGCCAATGCTGACACCACTGTGTTTTTAGCAGCACTTTCTACCGTGATGGCCAAAGTGCTTTTCTGGGCTTGGTGTTTTGTTTTTTTTTTTTCTTTTTCTCTCCTATTTCCATAATCTTTACTACATTTCACTTTCTTTCCTCCCTCCCTCTCTCTCTCGCTCCCTCCCTCCCTCCCTTCCTCCCTTCCTTCTCTGACCCTATTCCCTCCCATCTGCTACCACTTCATTAGTACAAGCTGAAGTTGAATCAATGGATAAAAATCATGTAAGCACTCCCAGAATGTTCTTCAGGTCAAGTAATCTACAGCATAAATAGCCCCTGAGCTACTATCGTGGCACTACTGAAGGCAGTGGGGAAGAAATGTGCAGCTATTGAGGAACAGCCACCACCTGGGAACAAACCCGTTCATGCACACAAGCTACTGCAGTGGCACCAGCTTCATGCCATCACACCTCTGTTTACATCAGCACCATGAAAACTTTCACCAGGTGAAATATTTTTCCCCTTTCAAAGCAAGGATCTTTACTAAAAAATTGAAATTGTCATTCAAGTTTGCTCTTGTTCTTAGTTTTCTTGCGGAAGATAGAAAGAAGAGCCATGATGACAATGGCTTTACAAAAATCTCAATATCTGAGATGTGGTATTTCCACTCTTCTTTAATATATACTTGTGTTCACTGAAGCAGATAAGGAAACAGTAGTTTTACTACACATAGTTGGGTTGAATACTAAGAAAGTTCATTGGGTTGAATTATCTAAACTAACAAGGCAGGAGGACACCTCCCACAGTCCAGGCTCCATGTTCCAGGCTCCATTTCCACACATTACAGCTATGACAAAGAGCATCATTCTGAACAGAGAGCCTGCCATTAGGAGCTAGCATCATGGTACAACTGTGGTAATAATTGGAAGAAAATAGTCAAATATTCCTGAAAATTTTGCACACTTATCAACAAGCTCTGCTTGCAGATGGAAGGATGCTTTTTTCCTGTCTGTTGGCTGCAGCCCTGCAAAGACCTGGCTACTTGAAAAACAGGCTGGGGGCCTTTTGTCCTCATGTTGTCACAGAGTCACGATACTGGAAGAGGCTTTGAGAGGTCATACTGTGCGTCCCCCTTCCTAAAGGGATGACCAGTTATTCCCACACTATTTCTGGCAAGTACATTGCCATTAATAATCACTGTTAATTATGACCCTGGAGACCATGTTGTGCCCATAGTGCTCGCAGTGGGGCCTGTACTGTCCCGATGCATGATGTTGTAGGAAAAAGATCCATCTCTCTGTTCCTCACACGTGTTGGCTTAGAAGATATCAAAAAAATTCAGAGAAGAAGGGAAGCAAATAATAATTTATGCTAGGAAAGAGACAGGATTCTGAACACAAAGGTAGTTTTTGTGGTTTGTGTTTCTTTTAATTAGGATCATAGTTTGTAATAGTGATCATGGGAGCAATGCATGACATTTCCTAGCAAAATCACTCAAATTCCTGCAGGAATTTTTGCAGTAATGCAGCACTTTCAAGCATAATGGACTTAGATCCACAAATTTGCAGCTTGTAAAGTATCAAAACTATAGTAGAGAGATTCAGAATCACAGAAAGAAAACTCGCTTGCTATCACTTCAGCTTCTGTTTCTGCAAAAATGTATAATCACCATGTGTGTGTGATGGATCCAAGCAGAATGCTTTTCCATGCCCATTGGTGTGAAGTAGGAGCCAAACCATGAGGTGTTCACCATTAAGGAGCTGACTATGCAAAATAACAAATAATGAATAAATGTGCTAGACAGGATGGCAAATGGCTGAAGAAATGTCCTTTGCAGAGGCAGAAGGCCTAGAGGGCGAGAAGAGGAAAGGAAGGAAGGCCATGTGACTTATTCAGCTTCTTCTGCCGTTTTGGATAAGAAAAATATTTTCTTTGCACCAAGTCAGCAAAAGCATTTCCTGACATCTTGAACTCTTCGCTGCTGTTTCTTTTCCCAGTGAAAGCAGCTTTCTAAAAGGCACCAAAAAATGTGGGTGCTGGTCGAAGGCTTGTTTTTAACTGTCTGTCCCCAAGCTTCGTGCTGGCTGTTGCTAGAACACCCAGGCACTTTCCATCAGGGATGCTCCTGTGCCAAGGGTGAGCTTCACTTAAAAAAGTAATGTTGTGCAGGGAAGGCAAAGACTGCAGTGAATGGAGCAGCATGAACCAGCAGCAAGGCAGAACCTGGGAGGAGCTCTGATGGGCAGAAAGTCAGGTGTGAGTGCCTGATTTAAACCAAACCCTTAGACAACTGTTGTTCAAGCATTCAAGCCTGCTTTTGGGTTTCCCTCCTTTCCTGCAGGCAAGCCTGTAGCTGGAAACAGCTCAGGGTTCTACTCTCAGTGCCGCTGAGCTGCTGTGACCCCACTGGGTTTTAAACTCATTAGTACTGTGAAACAGCAATGAAAATATTTCTCTGAGTAACTCAAGTGGCAAGGGAACCTGGGGCTCGATCTACCTCTGCTGTTTCTGAAATGTGAACGGTAAACGGGGACTTCACTCTGCGCTCAGGTAGAGCCGATTTTACCTTTACGGGACTAAGTATTAATAATTTCAAATTTTTCCTATTTATGCCTTTTATTATGCTTTTAGTGACAACAGGTGAAGTCCTGCAGTGCAGTTGCCTAAACTGAAAAAATCTGTTTGCACGATTTGTAGAACTCTAGGAAAACAAGACTGAGAAAAAACTGTAAATATTTTGTATTAATGTAAACTACTGTATTCACTAGTAAGGTTCAGAAACACGTTTCACCCTTGCTCCTAAGCCCGAAATGAGCGAAGAGGACAGTGCAGGGAGGGGAAGGAGGGATGGGTGTCCGGGGAGGGGAGCATTCAAGGGCTGGCTAGTCACACTGCCACAGGAGGGGGACACAGGACGGTCGTGCAAGGGGTGGCTGCTGCACGACCACCTTGTGCCGTCCTCCTCAACATGTTGTTTGACAATGGCTAGTGTCAGTGAGAAAGGTTGTACCTTTCTGAACCTGTGGTGAAGCCACTGTCCCTGCACGCCCCGAGGCAGAGCGGTATTTTTCGTCCGGATTGCTAAGTGGTGAACGTTCTCCTTACCTCCTTCACGCAGCAATTATGTCCTCTTACGACTCTCCAAACAGACAAATTATTACTAGCACACGCAGTCCCCTGGATAACCTGAGTGAACTCATCACAGTAGACTGGTATTTTGTTTTTCAGGGTGCAGAGCAGTCCTTCCAAGACTGAACAGCAAATGGCTGCTATGGGAGTTTTTCCCCTGCCACTGAAGTGTGGCGTTGCTAACACACGTCTTGCCAGCCAAACTTTACCGATCTGGTTCTAAACTTGAAGTGAATCTGAGTCAACTGCACCTTCCTACTTAGTACTATAAACAAACACCATACAGCAGCACCCCATGACTTGGTGTTTTAGGGAGATGGCCATCAATGAAAAATTCTAATGAAAAAACGGCTTTCACCAAATCTCTCGATTCTGTGCTCATTCTTTTTTATGTTGTCAAACTAGGGGGTTTTACCTTACTTTTTTTTTCCCCCTGCTGCTAATGAGCACTTGAGAATTTGATTTAGCTCCTTGGAATGACTGCCACTTACTGCTAGAATGTTAATCTGTCTAAACCCATTCAGCTCCTCTTACTTGGAAGTCAATCACCTGGAGCCTGCATTTCAAAGAGATGCTGGCTAGGGCAGTCGCAACTGCAGAGATGTTTTTGGGACAATTCCCATTGCTGGGAGTAATCTTGGGAAACTCACAGCTACTAGACAGAAGGTCTGTGTTGAATTCCTGGGATAAACAGAACTGGAGTCATCCCTGGCAGAGACCAGAAGTGCAAATGGCAGGGAGGCAAGAGGCTGCTGAGCTGCAGCTCACACATGGGATGCACTGGTGTGTTGCATCAGCTCTTCCGGGGGATAAACTTCAGTTAATAGTGCAAATAACAACCAGGGAGTGCATAGGGAAACCAGGACAGAGGAGATATGCCAGGACACAGCTGGAGCTAAAGCTTTAAAGTGTCAGAGGAGGAGTTTGGCTTTCCAGAAGTAATTAGAGAGATGATTTAATTTGTCTTGTACTGGCCATTTTTTAACCCCTGTCCCATACGAAATGTAGGAGACAGGGGCATCACTTGGGGCAGTTGATGATGTACTGGAGCTGTGTGCCTGCAATCATCCCGCTGTGCTATTCTGAAAATGTTTCTCTTTTAACTTCCTTAGAAAACCCTGGCTGTCAGGCCATGCTGCCCAGGCCAGAGGGACAGCCACAGCTGGGAGTAGTGAGTAGGAGAGCCAGGATCTGGGGGTTGCACTGGGAGTGGAGGGCACCATAGTCCCTAACTACCATAATGGCTCCCAGGCATTGCCTTGCATTGTGTTTCACCCATGGTACACCCCATCTCTGTCACTGTCTCCCTGTGCAGTTCTCTGATGGCAAACTTCGTATAAACTGCACCCTTGAAGAGAGAAGATGTAACAACTTAATAGCAAAAAAAGGTTGCTTTGCCACTGCTGTAGAGAAGCACACTGGTCCTGTGATCCCATGTGCAAATGCACATTTTGGGAATAAGCAAATATTCAGAGTGATTATTTGCTCTCTGAATAAAATGGTTGTTTCTAAATAAGAAATGTATATTTGGAATGCATCTCTAGGAACCTTATAAACAAGAAATGCAGAGGGAAGGTCACAGCATGTATTTTTTCAGCTTATGTAATCCTTTATGAAAAGACAGTGTCTGAGACGGAACTGGGATTCCTTTAGGTATTCATACATTTATCTGCTGTCCTAGTTCTAAAATAGAAGAAAACAGAAAATTAAAAGCCAAACCCATCATTATTATTTTTGATTTATAAGCAAGATGGAAGATTATGTCCATAAAGCTTAGGAGACCTATGTTACATGAAACCAAATATTACATGACCAGACTTACACAATCACTACAGAGTAGATCAGAAGTATAATTTAGCTGTTGCATATAAGCCTGCAGTATGCAGGCACTGTAATAACCTAGTACCTAAGTTTTAAAGTGAACTATCTTAAAATCACTTACTAGTTAGCAAAAGTGGTCTGAAGGATTAAATACAGCAATACTAATATGGTTTCAAGTTCTGCTCAAAAGGGGATTTTATTGTTTACTGTGGAAGAGCTACATTGTGAATTAGCTTCTAATTTTACACAGACTTCAAGGGGGAAAATTGGGAGAAGGGTGATATATTTTGCTTCTGAAAATTTCAGAAGAAAATTATGGATTCAAAACTGCGGTTACCAATAGTGCACCACAGTGCTAAGTCCCTCAGGGGAAGGCCTGGTACATAGTAGCACAAGCAACCTGCTAAGCCTAAGACCATCAAAGAAAAGCAGCTAAAAAATGGCCATTTTTGTCTCTTTGACTGCCAGGATTATTCCAAGAACAAGATGTTTCCAGAAATGAACCTTTGCTGGAAAACAGAAAGAGCATGAAGTGCAGCCAGATTTCTAAGCTATGGCTTATATGGATGGCTTTGTTTTGTGAAGCCCGAAAAATTTGTCCCTGCTGATGTTGCAACCATACAGCACCATGAGTCTTTGTGTGTGAAGAAATTAATGTTTTCTCCATTTATTTACAAAAATTCTTGGTGAAACAATGGAGAGATTGCTTTCTAAACTCCTTTCAACTGGAGAAGTTATTTTTAAAGAAATGAATAAGTCTTCAGCTTATCTTCAGCTCCAGATTTTAAGCTTTTTTTTAAAGTTGTAATGATTGTAATGATACATAATGATAAAATTTGATTTTATTTATCTGAGGTCTAAAGCAAAGCTGGTTTTTGACACACAAGAGTACTCAGAGTTTTTGGCAGTGATGGGAAGATGATAAAGCAAAGTTATTTAATGCCTGGATGAAATAACCAGACCTGCCAAAAAAATTCCTTTGGGAGGTGGAGGATGGTGGAGGAAGAACAATCTCCAGGCTTTTCTTCATCTGTCATCGTGGCTGAGTGACAGATGAGCACCCTGTGCCAGTGAACCTATGCCTGCATGACAGCTGCTTTGCACCCCTCTGCACGGGGGCAGCCACCCTGGGCTCGGAAGCACATGGAGGGGATGCAGGTCTCCCCAGCCTGGCCAAGCTGTGGTCCTGTGGTCCTGCTGCTAGTACAGCCCCTGCAGAAGGATTAAAGGACCTTTTATTTTTGAATTACCGAAAACACAGCCATCCTACAGCCTGCTTCACCCAAGCCATTTGCTTTCATGACAAAATGAGGACCAAGTACCTGCATTTTCTTGCAAATGTTTGTAACAAAGACTGACTGAGGGAAAGCACACTGGCAAAGGGATTACATATTTTGAATCACACCTGAATAACTTTGTTTTGCTTTTGTTATATTCGCAGAATTTTCTGATGCTTCTACTCTATCTGTTAAGTAAGCACAACCACAGATGGTGCTTAAAGCTCTTGCCAGCTTAGCTATGTTGTAAGAAGTGAAAAATTAATGACTCAGCCTGTGCAAGAAAAAGCCAGTGGCTTGGCAATTAAACTGTCAAAATAATTTTTTGTTTATTGTTGGGTCATATACTATCAGTACACTGTTTTCTTTAGGTACTAGTGTTATAAACTATGCTGGTAAAGAAATACTTCAGCTGCTACAAACTACCTTGGTCAGAGGCTCTGACACTCAAAAAATGACACTCTCCTAATGAGAGCAAAGAGTTGTTTAAACTGTCACTCCACAAGGATATTTGAGCTATCTAATTTTAAAGATCTTTACAAAGTATGTCAACCACAGGCTTGATCTTTTAATATTTTGCACAAGTCCCATTCCCTGAAAAGTAGAGGTTTCTTGTTAAAAATGGTTGTCAGAGACTGGGTTTAAGCTGTAAGCTGATCTGGAATTTTTTTAATAAAGTGGCTATTATTTGCAGAAAAGTGCTGAGTAAAGTTGTTCATTTATATAATGCCATTCTATATTTAATAACACTGTAATAGTGTAGAGTTAGGCACACATTTAACTGTGAGGTCTTTCCAAAACATGCCCCAGTTGAACTCCAGCGCACAGCGCTGGTACAAGTTACACTCCACTTGCATGTGTGTTTGCTACAAGAACTGAAACCCCAGCACAAACTTGACTGCTAGCAATTTGCAGTTACCTTCTCCAACCCCAAGTAGTTTCAGATGTTCTGAAGAACATCAAAATCCAGCAATACTGTCTGAGATTAAGAGTCTCAAACACTTTGCATGGGAAATTGACTTCCCAAGTTTCAGAGGTCTGAAAAAGTCCAGATAAACCCCTTCCAGCTTAACTTGACATCTCTGGTGCAAATTCCTCAGTTAGGTTGATTGTCTTCTGCTTACACAAACCTCCTGTCTGCGAGATGACCTCACTTGTGTTACTTAAAGAGAAAGGCATTCCGGAAAAAAAACTTCTGCTATGATTTTGTTCCATGTGTCCCAGCCTGGGGTTTTGAAACCATAGGCCAAATCCCAGCCATTACCAATGTCAGGAAAACCCAGAAAACATCTGCCTGTGTGAAAATTCCTATGTTCTTTCCCACACTGCTCACCAAAACAGTTACTAGGAAACACAAGTCACACTTGTATTGGTATGTAAAACTTCTGACAGAACTATTGAATTTCAAAAAAGCAATACAGACAGCAACTGGTAAAATCAAGAGAAAGACGAAATCATGGCTTTAGGAAGAAAATAAAAGCCTAAGAATCCTCTTAGAAATGACTCTCATGCTCAAACTCACCCTGGTGAAGGGGGAACAGCAGGCACAGCCCAGACATTTTCTCCGCTCTCCACCAGAGCAAGCAGAGCTCCCACTCCTCCAGCTGGATAGGGCAATTGAGCTTTTACCACACTCTGGACTCTTGCCAGTCCAGGGAGCCCAGCACATTATCTCCAGCCAGGTTAGACCTCTTGGGTGACAACCAAGCTCCCAAGTTCTCCAAGTAACCACCGGCTGCACCAATGACAGCAGATCACTTGATTGGCTCCTGGTGCTAGTGAAACCTTCAAGCCCTTCCCAGAAGAGAAAGGCCTTAAAAAAACCAAAACCAACCAAACAAAAAAATTAAACACAAAAAACCATCACACCAAAACCCAAACCCACAAAACCACAGAACAAAACTGATTCCATGGGACAAAAAATGGGGGGAAAAAGGGAAAGTGCACAAAAGTTGCAAGCTCAAAAATTGATCTGCAGAAGACTGGAAGAGAAACCAAGAAGAGCATCCTTGAGAGTGCCCACCACTCCTTGAAGCTGTCCAGAGAGGCAGTGGCCACAATAAGCATGCTCAGCACAGGGAAGTGAGAGAACTAGGTGAGGACACAGACCACCACGGTGCTTACACAGATTTCTCCTCCTGGTGACATGTGTGGCCAGTCTGGCCAGGGCCAGAAGTATAGGCTAATGAGGAACTCCTGGGATGATACTGCTGTCTCCTCCTGTCCCTTGCACTAGGACAAGGGAGCTCTTCTCTTATTAAGGGTCTAAATATCTCTGCAAACCCTCTGTCAGGCCACACAGCAGCCCTTATCTCAGGTGAACCCCCACGGCATCATGGCATGAACTCCACAGTGTGGCTGTATGAAATAGTAGGACAGGCCTCTGGCCTCATGTTTGCCTGCTCTGAGCTGGAAAAAGCTATCTAGAAAGACCTGGAAGAGGCTGATACAGAGTTAAAACCACACTTTTTCTGCCCCTGACCCCATCCAATTTTAAGATTGTGTATCAGAACTGGAGTATTACCTTGATGGCAATGCAGAGCTGCTCAGAAGCAGCAGCTGCCTTTGAATATGAACTCTTTAGAAGAATATGAACTCTGACAATGTAATGCCAAGGCCAGGGAACACCCTTCAAATTTAAACCCTTTGTATTTAACAGAAAACTGTTCAAAAACCCTCCCTGCACGGCTATTTAAGGTGAGTCTATTAAGTTGGACTTAATAGTGCTATGCAGAAACAATATAACTCACAGACTTCAAGTTACAAGGAAATAACCTTGTCTTCCTCATAATGAGTCATATCATATAACAGTGACATAACTCATTTGGGTAACATGGTAATCGAAACCAAGAGTGCTGCGCTCCTTTGCTGTATCAGGCGTTGTGCTGTAAATGCAAATTGTGCTCACAGGGTTCGCCTTCTCTGCAACACCTCTGTGGTCAGTTACTGCTGGTAAGTGCTAATCCCTGGGAGCAAGGGTGGTAACAGACAGAACTCCAGCCTTTGTGCCTTCCCAAACACCGCAGGAACAGCACAGGATGTGCTGAGCCTCAAGCCCCAAATGCAAAGGATTGTGGTCAACTAGGGCTAGATCTCAAAATAGTTCCTTTACAAAAGCCTTTAAAATGATCACTTTTTGGTCTTTTGTCTGCAGGCATTCCTCACAGCCAGTACAACCAGATAGCCATTCCCATAGAACATGAACAACAGAATTCAGAAATACGACTCGCATGAAAGGCTTCAGACAAACCAAACAGGTGAACAAAAGCTCAATGAGACCTTCTTTGGCCTGACAGCTCTCTTCATAGATAGGCAGGCTTTTGTTTAGATTCTTGGCATCTTGCAAGGCAATAAATGGGATCTAATATATAGGAAATCTAGAAGATTTTTATTTCTCTTTTTTTAAACATTATTTAAAGCATTCCAAAGGACTGACTGGGTATAGATCACTTTACCCCCATCAAAGAATGGAAACACAGCTATGCAAAAAAACCCCTTTCATTGTACAAAAACATTACTTTCCAGTGTTGTAAACACATCATTGTATTGAACAATAGTGTCAAATTCATCAGCAAGAGCAAGCATTTGTAAAGTATATGGTGAAACTTCAGTGGAATTAAAACATAAGATGCACAAGACTTAGGGCACCTTTCTTAAATGCCTTCTGACATCTGTAAAAATCATGCTGTTACACTTTTTTTTAGCTTTTTTTTTTTTTTTTTTTTTAATTGGGGCTTTTCAGACTGTATCCACTCTCCTCAAAACTCTCAGCTGACTTTAAACTAAAGATGTGCTTATTTTTGATGAACAATAGGGGAAACTTCTAACCAGTAGCATCACTTTTTTTGTTTTGTGTTGGTTGTTGAAAGATAGATTGTGAATGCAGACAAGTGAGCTATTCAAAGTCAGCTCTAGTATGGATTCCACAGATCCAGTGCAGTAGCAAAGGCCTTTTAACAAATCCTGCAACATTCTGTACAAAAGTTGAGAAGATAAATAAAGCTAATGATGTAGTTTAATGGAAAAAGAACATGTGCCAAGTGTATCACTGTCAAGAAACACAGGTCCAGAAATTCCGTGCCTTTCCTCCCCATATATAGTAAATTAGGTAATCCATAAAATGGAAGGCTTTGGAAGTCTTGAGTGGCAGAAAACCATGCTGGTAATCCCCAAAAATGCCATATGCCTCAGTGTGAAGGTCTCACAGATAATTCTTCCTGAACGTTGGAATCTGATTGCTCAGAACAGTATGCTTTTCCTGGAAATTGTTGGCTTGATTCCAGTTTGGGCAGCAGCTATCATTCAGCTTTGGCAGTTCAGCCACTGCTGGCTACTGGGGAAGATGTCGTAGCAAGAGAGGGGATGCCCTCCAGAAGGCAAAATGAAACTGAGTGCTGGGGGAACCTCCACATTACCCAGAACTTCAGCATTGCTGCTGTTGTACATTACAGCCCATCAGAAAGGCTGCATGGATTCTCCTGCTAAGCCACATCAGGTGGTCACATGCAGGTGAGGCCATTTTAGACAAAAGAACATGTAGAAGACGCATCAAAAAAAAACCTGGCAGGGGAGACACCATGACTGAATATTCCTGAATTTTGACTTAGAGTGGCTTACTTATTTTCAAGAACTGGCCAGATTTTGATGATTTCCTAAGATGGTATAGTCACAAAATCCCACGGAAGAGGCAGCCAAATATCCTCCTTGTTATAGATTAGATAAACATTCACCATCTGTCCACCTTTCACAGAGCAAGAAGTCTGAGATAAAAAGCACACCAGGGTCTCACAGCCTCTTCCAGATCTGCAGGTACCCCTGTAAGCCTGGGTCTTTTTCTCAGTAGCACTGCCAACACAAGCATTTTATCCCACATTTTTAATTTCTGGTGCTACTTTCCAGCCCCCATAGAGAATTTAAGGTTTGCAGGCATACATGATGGGACTGTAGGGCTGTGGGAAGGAGGACCTAAGAGATGAGGGAGCTGCCTGCACCAGCACAGTTCACCAGGAGAAATGTCCTTGGAAACACAGGAATGATAAGATCTTTCTTCCATCCAGTTTTGACTACAATGAGCAGTGTGGAAGCACTCTCAACCCTTGCTTCCCTCTCTGCCCAGCTGCTTCTCTTTTCTCCCATTCCTCCACTCCCGGCTGAATCCAGACACTATGTTTAAACACAACGAGAATTCAGAACCCTTAAGAACACAGCTAGCGACAAGACAAGCACAACTCTTGTAGCAGATGCCATATCCGTGAAGAAAGAACAGGTGAAATTAAAAATAGGTCCAATTCAAAATTTCTGTTGCACTGGAGCTGTGCAAAGGTGAGCTAGTATGTAGGAAAATGTACAGTTCAACTTTTTCTGTTTAGGTTAATTCTGCCTTGCAAATTAATTTCAAAACTTTACTGGTAATAAAAAGGCATATAGTAGACTGGTGAAGTAATACTAATCCCCATCTCATTCTCTGTCATTCTGAAGAATGGCTG
This sequence comes from Lophotriccus pileatus, assembly GCA_035583135.1. Classification (NCBI taxonomy): domain Eukaryota; kingdom Metazoa; phylum Chordata; class Aves; order Passeriformes; family Tyrannidae; genus Lophotriccus; species Lophotriccus pileatus. Next base: position 49,543,810 of record JAWWES010000133.1, on the reverse strand, counting down.
ACTTGTAATGACTGCTTTGGAAAACAGTTCTGAACCCTGCCTTTTCTGCCACATCCAGATTGTGCTCTCCTATATTAAAAGCCACACAAAGAACCCTCCAAAGCAGTGGCATCCAATATTGAGCCTCTTACACAACCTACATAGTTTAAGTATGAAAAGAGAGGAGCTGCTGGCACAATGCTGTACTATCAGAGGAGAAAGTGCACTTAAAGGATTTTCTAAAGGGAAAGATGTTGTGTGGCAACACGAAGCACATGTGACCTGCCAACAAAAGCAATCAGTGGCAGGGACAGGCATCAGGCATAGGTTCAATAGCAGGAAGCCAGAACACTCCTTGCAGCACAAGGAGAGGGAAAAAATTACATTCATCAATTACCTCTATAGATTTGCTTTGTGAGAATGTGAAACAAAGGGAAATGCTTTGATGCTCAGCTTTCAGGATCACTAAGAGCATCTTGGGAATCACTGTAATGGTTATCCTCAAGTTCCTCTCAAACAATTAATGTTCTGACTTCTCCTCACATTAGAAAGGAGTGGTTTGCTAGTTTTGTGGCAAAAAAAGAGGAGGCATGTCAATACAAATGATGCACAAACAATGCAGCTGAAAGTTCAGTAGTGATTATTGCTGTTAGGTGCATTTTAAGGTTTTAGTTAATAACAAGCATCATTTCAGTGACCCCTACTAAACTAGCAAACCCCTCACCCTCATGAATGTGTGCATGTGTGCATGCATGGGTGTCTGTCATGATTTAAGGAATATATAAGTGATTTTAATAGTCTTCAAGGACATGACTATAATTTTTATCACGCCAGCATTGTACTGTTCATGACATCAGAGCAAAAGTGGAAGTGCAAAAAAAAGGTTAAGAGGCCACACTATGAAATCACCTTTCTTGGTTAGTAGTTTGCTACCAGGGATTTTAGTTGTGGTTGTTACTTTGAGAACATTAATGCATGACTCAGCTTGAGAAATCTGGAGATTAATAACTTTGCTTTTAATATAAACTTGAAAAATGAGGTCAGATACAGTTCGGCCTGGTTAAGATTCCCCAAGAGTAAAGTTACAAATAAAAATAGCCCCAAGACCAAATATATTATTAATTAACTATAAGAGAGCTAAAGGGCACACAGTAAATGAAGATAATGAAAAACTGTGGTAAACACACAGCAGTAAGTTATCATTTTTGGGGGGCGGGGTGGGGGTGGGGAGAAGGAGGGACTCTACCTTTGTGTAGACCATTATATAAAGTTACTTCATTAAAATATACTAGCCTTTCTTATTATAACAAGAAATGCCAGAATGAGACTTGACTTCAGAGGGCAATAGCCATTCACTACAAGAATCTATGTCAAAGAAGAATACTTCCATTATTCTTTCCCTCATATTAAAAGCAAGCAGTTCTGATTTGTTAGATCTACCCAGTTTCTTACAAGCTTGGGGAACATAATAAAAAATTTACATTTGATGCAATATTACTTCAGAAATTTGACACAGTTGACTGTGCCTAGCACAGAAAGATACAGGGATTATTTTCTTAAGAATCTTATCCATCAACGATGATAATTTAAAATGGTAGTCCATGAACTTATATTTATTGCCTTTAATTTGTGAAACTGAGCCAAAATCAAGTCAAACTCTGAGTTTATCTGACCTTTGATGATCTCTTATCTTTTAAAATCAAACACCATACTATACTTATTTAGATCTACTTATAGTTTTATTAGTCATGAAAAAAAATGTTTTCTGTTTACATCCACACCTATTTTATATAATTAGAATACCGGTGATGAAAAAATTTGTCCAAGCTCTAGACATATTTAGACATCAAATTTAGGATCCTTATTCTTTATTAAAATCTAATAAATAACTATGTTACAGAGGTGGACTTTTTGAATCGATGCATTTCAAAGCTAAATCCATGGAGCAGGATCACTGCTCTTACTAGACCCTAAAACATCTTGTCTGCGATGTCTTAAGTGGAAGCCTGGAGCTATACTCAAAAGAAGACACGACTTATCCCACCTTTCAGGCTGGAGATAAGGTGATAGCTGAAAAAATACAAGTGATGAAAATCACTTTCTTTGTAGTGTGAGCAGAGTGCCAGATAAGTTTTGTTTCAGGAGAGACTAAACAAAGGAAGAGCTCCCAGAAAAATGAGTGTAAGGAAGATAATGGTGCACATTCATCCCTGGATCTCAACTGGACTTTAAAGTAAGACTGAGTCCCTGCATTTCCCTAGGCACATTAGCTCTGACAGAGAAACTGGAAAAAAATCTAGTTGCCCTGACTTTAAAAAAGCATAGATATAAGGCGACAAATAACAAATATCTCTTCAGAAGCAGAGCAAATCCTTCACAATAGTATCAAACGTAGTATCCACTTTTTTTTCCCCCTTTCCTATTTTCAAATGCCGGCATTTCAATGCACAGACACGTGTCATATCAGGATGCAACTGCACCAGATTTACACCTCAAGATCTACCTGTTTCCAGCCCAAGATTCTCGCCTGAAAGTTAGGAAAAAAAGATGCCAAATGCACTAAATCTTCAGTTTCCTACTTAAACACAAACACCCACAACAATTTCACAATACTTTATACTTATCAGGATCTTGGGTAGGCAGAGATGGGGAAGTTCCTAGAACCACCCCCAGCATGGTATATGTGCAGCTGCAGCCTCCTTACATCATGTCCTCCTCCAGAACTGTGGTGATTCTGCCTGTTGAGGCAGAGGCAGCTCCATCTCCTATTTTCTTCCTTTTCAGTTCAAGACTTGCACAGCTCTATAAGAACAGCTCCCGGCCTGGCTGCTCTGTGGTTATCCCTTGTGACCATGTCCTGTTTCCATCAGATCAAATAGCTCTAAACAAATAAACATGTTCACAATGACACATGCTAAAAGTTCACTCTTTTGATTAAAGAAAAGAGAGGATCTGACATTATCGCCTAGTCTGACATGGAAAGTTTCCAGAAAAAGCTCTGGCTTTGCCTCACCCATTCTTTGAAAAGGAGATTTGTCTGTCCCAACCTGACTGTAACAACTCTGTGTGTGGCAGGACCCACATAAATTTATCCCAGTGAAGTGGTTGCTAATGTATCCTTTGACCATGTGATAAAATATGCAGATAAGACAAGCTTCACTTCTGCTACTCTTTTATCTATATTGAGGAGATTACCAGGCTGATATAACCTGTAGGCAGAAGAGCATACAGAGAATACAACTGGAAAGTAACATATTCTGCCAGGTGTCATGTCGATTCTCACAAGCATGGCTCGGGAGCTTTGAGGGAGCATTGAGAAAACCACCCAAAAAAGACTATTTCAGAGGCAGTGCTGGCTATGAAGTTCTGGACTCATATCTAAACCCAAACTTTGATAAAGTATAGATTTGGATATTTTCTAACCTGCCTGAAGGCTTCTTCTGCTCCACAGTTTAAAGGCACACCTAAGGAAAAAAGTCATAGTGTGACAGCCTGTGCCAGAATGTGAAACTCTACCAGAGCTGCAAATAGTGCATTTATAAAGGGGATTAAGGCAAAAAGCACAGGGTAAGTATCCAGCTGTTGGGATGTCAAATAACTTTATATTAATTCCCTGTGCATGAATGTCAAATGCTTTCAGGATCTGGCCAGATATTTTCCAGTTTATTACAGTGCACAGCTTCATAAATAAAAGGTAATATGTCTTGGTCTAACAAAAACCTAATGAGAGAGGGAAAAAAGATCATCGTGACACTGCACAGTTTGAGAAAGAGACATGAAGACAAAAGATAATGACCAAATCAGCCAGCAAAACCTAACTAGATGGAAGTTATTGGATAAACCAGGTATGAATGAGGCCGAAATCGTACAGAGCTTTGTACTTGCTTAACTTAGAGCAGGTAAGTTGTCTATTTGCTGCCATTGTTTCCTGGGTCTATTTGCAATCCTAGTACCCCAAAAGTACAAAAATGTTTGTGGGCACAAGTGTAGGAATGAAATCAAACCCACATAGGGAATGTGTCACATGATCTGGTCCTGACAGAGTGCTATGGTAAGATAATGAATAATAAGAAACAAACTTCCATGAAGAAGAGCGACAGTCTAGACCAAGATACAACAGCATGATAAATACATTTTAGTAATGAAACAGACCAATACATTGGTAAGGTACAGGAAAAATTACATGCTGAATAGATAACTAAACTTCTTTTTATCTTTAGTTAAGTATCTATTATCATGCACACTCAATAATTTAGGCTGCCATTTCAGTTTCCTTTGCTTAGTTGCACTTTCTGTTTGCTTAAAAATAACTGCACTAAGTAGTAAAAAGCTAAACAAACCTATACTTTCCCTTTCAACCACATTTATGTCTCTTTTACCTGGATTTGCACAGCTGTTATGTAATCAGTTATTAATGACTGACAGATGAAACTCAGAAGATTTACTATTGATGAGCACTCAACACCAGGGCCTGGAAAACACTGTCTAATTACTTGATAGACCTTTTACTCCTCTGAAAAACGAAGACTAAACCAATATAGTAAATAAGTATCTCATAAATGTCTTGTATTTGACCTGTTGTACAACAGCTTAGACAAAGGGGAACTCGCCTGACAAATGATCCAAGGTCTTTTTCCTCAGGCGATAAGAGAGAAATTGGCTCCTTGTTCCTGCATCTCCCCCTGCTGGACGAGCAGCAGAGTTGCAGGGAAAAAAAGGAGTGAGCAGCTGCTTGCTCTGTGTGCTGTAAGCAGTTGCCAAGACCAGTCATTTTCCCGAGCTGAATGAAACGTTTCATCGTTTAATAAAGAGAAAAGTCTGAAAACATCTGCAACCATAATGCAGAGCTAAAATAGTGCAGTTATATGCTGTTAGTCTTCATGGAAGAAAAGATGTTGCCTTCTGGCTTGTATGCTTGAATCTGAGATGATCCTACAGCAAGAAAAAATATGCCAAAATGCACTGATACTTACAGTGATACACACATTAGTCAGTACCAGCCCAGACATTTAGTTTCATATCACTTGGATGACTAATTGAAAAAACAACTCAAAAGTCAGTATCCATATTACAGCTATTGACCTCATAATAATTGTTGCCACGATCTGTGGGACCCCAAATGTTGACCCTTTCATCTCTTTGAATCTAGTTAAATTTCAGTTCATGACCAGCATATAGGAAAAAACAAGGTCTGAGAAGTTTGCCTCTCAATTAGTACTGTGATTTCTACTCTATTTCAGAAACAGCAGAAACATGGGTTGGTTTTTTTTGTTTGTTTGTTTGTTTGTTTTTGTTTTTTGTTGTTGTTGTTGTTGTTTTTGTTTTTTAAGATTTATATTTATCTTAATGGAAAGGTGGTGAAAGTGCTGAGCTGCCAGTCCTGAAGACCAGTATATACCATTTACCCAGAAGAAAAAAGCATCCAAAAACTAGCCTTAGCTTTGCTATAGGATATTACAAAATTTTCATCCAACTTTTCCTTTGGAAAACTGCGCATAAAGTTACTGATGCAGGAAATCTAAAATGCTTCTGGAAGTTCAGGTTTCCCTCTGTCTTATATGTCTTCTTGCAATGTTCAAACATGTAGAAACACTCTTCATGCCTGCTAGTCTGAAGCCCTCACATAAGCACTCTTTTGTTGCTAGAGCTTGCAATGCTTTCTTTCTCCATTGTGGTAATGCTAGAGAACATTATTGTTTTTGCCAGGACACTGCTGGTGCATGATGAGTTTCTCTGCAGTTGGTGGTATCTTTTTTTTGCTGCCTTCTTCTTCACATGTCTAAAAAGTCTAATTTAAGTTCTGATTAAAATGACTGCTGTATAGCTGGGCGTATTCATCCCACAGATGAAAAACTGTATAATGCTAACTATATAATATTTTCTTGTAGTTTTGTTGTATTTATTAACTAAGTCAGCACTTGAATGTTTTGATGTATTGCTGAGACTTAAACAGAATCTTTAAAACTGTAAGGGCAGGGTGCATTTTCTAAATTTAATGTCAAAATGTTTCATACCCAGCAAGCTGAGGAACACTTAAATGGAAGTATGAGTCTTTCACCATACTATAATAAGACCAAGTTCTAAGTACACTTCTGTTAAAAGTGCTTAGCGAAACAGACAGTAGAAGTCTTAGACAAAATATTCACAGAAAAAAATATCAGAGATTCACAATGCTACAGCTCCCAGCTGTCTGCTACCCTCTGAATGTGAGCCCCTCTCGGTTCTGCTGGTGGAAGAAAATACATGGGCATTTTCTCTCATCCATCCAATACGCTGCAGCTCAGCTTGAACCACCTTGCGCAACAGCTTAAGTTAAACCATCAGACTTTGCACTGACGTGGCTGAGGAGTGCCACTCCACCAGCATATCTGGCACAGAGGCGATAACAAATCCTAGGATAAGAGGCGTGGTAAGAAGGCATTAGCTCTAACTCATCTGCTAAATAAATGTATGCCTTAAGCCTGGCATTACTCTGCAATGAAGAAACGTATGTCCTTACAAATTTTGGTTATATAGAAAGGTGAGATAAATGGAGAATGGGCAAGGAAAATGAGGCTTTAAGCCACTTCCCATTTGTTCTGCGTGCTAGTAAAGAAATACTGAACTTTGGCCAGAAGTCAGCTTATGCTGTGCCAGTGCGGTGCCAATGAGGTGGATGGGCAAGGACATCCCTGGTGCAACAACGGGTCCTCAGCCTAGCTTAGAATTTGAAAACACAGTGATGACCTGCAGTGTCCTACGTCAGTCCACACACGTCACATGTATGAAAGCACCTTTATATTGCCGCGCATGGGTTTCCATGCAATGATCCCCAGTGCCATTGTGCCCATCTTTTCTTGCTATCCAGGCTTCCCTACAGGGCCAGAGTAAAGCAAAAGCCTGCAGCAGTGCCTGTGACACTGCCCACGCTCTCGAGCTGTTTGGAAACGAAGAGGGGCTGGTGTTCCAGCAGAATCCCGGGCCGGAGTGCCGGGGTTGGGCCGGGAGGTGGCAATGCCGAGCTGGGCACAGGCGCCTCCGGCCCACGGGCGCTCCCGAGGGCAGGGGAGTGCATCTCTTACATGGGTTACAGCTCCAGCATGCCCAAATGTATGGGGACTGATTTACTCTTTGCATTTTGGGAAGCACTATGCTGCAGATAATCACTTATCTCCCAGCACTCTGAATGAAACAGTTAACAGATAGCACTTGGCTCCACAGCATCTCCTTAATGCCTGAGGAGTTTTCTGAACCAGCTAATGATGCTGTTTCATTTGATTAAAGGTGGTATTTTTCTCATTTGAAGTGATGGCAATAGATGAGGAATCCAGTAAAAAAAAAGTAGATTGGCATGAGTGGCTCAGAAAGGCTCTAATTAAATCAAGCTTAGCTAGAGAGAAGCTTAGTGATTTTTATCATATTTAAGCATTATGTTCCAAACACTGAAAAGTTGGATCTGCAATTTTCAGTGTGGGACTGAATCTGAACACTAACACCAGCAATCACATTAGGTCAGTTGAAGATGAGATTTGAGCTCTGGACTTCACGGGTTTGATCCTAACTCTGTTTTAACCATGTGTTATGTCTCCAGTCACGGTTTCTTAACAGTCAGCAAGATCTTACCAAAGTGTGTGCTTTTCTGTTCTCAGAGATCAGAGATGTCACTCATTTCTTTGATCCAACACTTTCAAAGAGTAGAGAAATTTTCTTATTTGACTCCAGGGCTTGGATTCCAACAGGGAGAGATATAACACAGAACAAGCAGAGTTGAGATATGTAGCATTAATGCAATCAGATAACTAAGATGTCTGATGAAACACTGCCAAATTGACAATGTCTTCTATTGAATTTATATACATGCTTGGTCTGTTAAATTCGGTGTAATGTTACAGAATTTTATTGTAATGTTTAATAAAAAAAATATTCTGGCAAAGTTTGGTTTGTGAGTACTGTTCCTTCTCTGGAATTTCTTTTCATGCTAAGAAATAGAAGGCAGTATATTTCAATTTACAAATGGCTCAATTCCAGTATCAGGATGCAACTGTGGCCTGAGTTCTGCAAGGCAAACTGAAGGAGTCTGAACACTGCCAGGAAGTAGCAGAACCACAGGAAATTCAGCACCAGAATCAGATCAGGTTTTAACTATTATTAAGTATGCTACTGGCTGCAGTGAAATTATAACACAGCTAACTACTAGAAATCTTTTAGATGAGGAGAGTACCCCCTACTGCACAGATATCCTTTCCACACATTCTGGGGGCTTTCACATCAGGGGTTACTGCTGAGCTGTAAAAAGAGTATGAGAATTTTGCTCTCAATGGGTCATTGGACTTCATTTTGTGAACTTGAAATACAAACTTGAGAGATTAAATCTGGGAAGCTTCTTATGAGTAGGAAGAAGACAATGTTCAAAAGACAATGATTCAGGTTCACCACTGAAATATCACTAATTTTAGTGATATTTCTAGTGATTAGTGATATCCCTGAAATTAGTGATATTATTTCTCATTCTCAGTGGTATACCTCAAGTCAATTAAGTGACTAATTAAGTGACATGAATCTGCTGCATGAATATCTTCGGGCAAAAGTAAAATACTTTTCATTTGTTCTAGCAACCTGTATTAGATTTTCTAACTGCCGGTCACCTGCATTGCCATAAATTAAGAAAAGATGCAATTCCATGTAACAGAAACATTTTTAACTGAAACTGGGTGAGCTATTTTTTGCCTGTCCAGGGCTTGCTATGGTCAATAACATACTGTTGAATCCAAGTGGAGTTGATCTGAATGAACAAGGCAGGGGTTTAATAAATTAGAAAAGAAATATTACATAATTGAGGACTCTTTTTTTAACTTACATATAAACCTATTCGAGCTCTTGTTTCAGAAAAGAAAAAGGTTGCCTAGACTTGCATCCCTTTAGTTTCCTCTCACTGATATTTCTACAGAACAAGGGAAATTCGTAAGCCCATATAAACTGCTGTCAGGAAAAACAAAACCTTCAAGCTGCCAAAAAATACATTGATATCAAACAATTAGTGTTTCATTCACCTGAGTAACAAGAAGAAAACTCAGGTTCCTGCAGTGCTTCTATGATGATTGATGGTATCACTGAAGGTTTTAACAAGTGAAAGAACAGAGCAGCAAGAACCTTCTATGTCATTTTGCAAGTTAATGTTATGACATCGTTTGCTAGCATAGCAGAATGAGTGCTTCACAAAAAATTTAATATATGTAAAGCTTTGGAAAAAGGAGATTATGATAAATGGGAATATACTCAATCTTTTATTTTCTCCTTCTTTTTTTAAATATTTTTCTTTCAGTTCCCTTGCAGTATTTTGAATAGAACTGTTTTTTCTCCTACGAAAAGCAACTCATCTAATTCCAACAGTCTCTACAGAAACCTATGATGTTTGAGAATGATTATTAACTTGTGAAATGCTAATGTACACAGTGTTCTTTGGCTTGGACCAGACTAGCATACAGATGCAGAATCAGTGAAATTTTAAGTGGAAGCCTGATGGCTGTTTCGATTTAGGACAGATAAGCACACTGCTATTTCTGTTCAAGAAAGTTTTGCTTGGAGAGCTAATACAATCACAGTAGTGCACAACAGCATTCCATATCTCTAGCTATTAATGTTCACAAATCTAACCACTCAGAAAGTACAACCTTATCACCAACATCCACTGAGTAATGCACAAAAGCAAATAAGCCATGAAATCACATGCAAGAAATACTCAGGCCAGTTGAGAATAGTGAGAGCTGCCTAAATCCTTTAATGCTAAAACTGCAGGGAAGAAAATTGTCTTCTTCACTCAATGTTTGCCATCCCAATATTGAATTGATGCCTTTGTCCAGGCCTATCCACAGCCTGTAAAACTGTTTTTCTGAGCTTGTAGCTTGTATGTCTCTGTCCACTTTGACAGTGTGATCGCTTGCATGAGCCACATGCACTGTTCCTTGCCTGAGAGGTTATTATTAGATGCATGAAATCAGTTGGAAGGCTGTTTTCTAAAGCCTGCCCCATTTTTTAAAGTACTTAAACACTGCAGGATGCAGGGTAGTGAAGTGCCAGACTTTATAACAGGTCACTGCAGTTCTTCAATTCCTGAAAGAAACTGGGCTTACAGTGAGGAACACAAAGAGAGGAAAGGATAGGCACTGTGAGGACAGGCTCCAAGTGCTAGCAGTGTCCTATTACACAACAAAAAGACAAGCTTAAAAATCATTGGGATATGCAGGTTACTTGTTCTACAGATAAAAGGTCTAAAAAAAGCCACTGATCTGAGATGTGTCAGGAGGCAAACAATGACAATTTTCTTCTAATTTCAGGTTATGTCCTGAGAAATAAATTAACTTCAGCAAAACACTAGAGCACTAAATGCAGTTCAAAACTACTGTGTCTCCTCTTTATCCTCCTGGCTTTGATGAATACTCTTATGTTGCATCTGCTTGTTGAGTGAATTAAACTGTTTTAATCTCTGGTTGGGAGGACTGTCTCATTTCTGCTTGTTCAAGAACACAAAAATGCAACTGTGACTTGCCAGGACTAAGAACGTGCCTTTTCTTAACCTCTGTTTGCTAGGGATTGCTGAGAACACAATGGTCTTACTAAGAAACTTGTCAATTCATGTTATTAACAGACTATTTTGTCATTATTGCTGGAAAATTGCGACAAAGTATTCCAAAGGGGAAAATGGACAATTTCATGCAAAGACACTTATCAAGTGAGTTGCAAATGGTAAAAAGAATAAATAGGAGCACAGTGTGTTTGTTATTGCTGTGACTACATAATAGATCAAGCAACCTCACCCCCAGTGCATGATTTGACGATGCATATGCACTGCCACAATAGCTGCATTGAAATAGCACTGCTTAAGAAACATTTCTCACAAATCTGCTTCACATAAAATACATTTGAGAGGGAACTAATTGATCTTGTGAATAGGGCTGAATTACATTAATTTTGAGTCTTAAAATGGTTGGCAGCATGCCAAGGAAGGTTAGACTCCCAGATTTCTTTACAATACTCTTATCTGAAGAGCAGTGCCAAAGATTTCTGAAACAGGAATGAGCTTCATCAGCAGAGAAAATTGCATACAGGCACTGTGATGAATGCTCTTAATCAAAAAGGTGTCTGTAACACACCTGTATTTTAAGTTGCAAAGTCAGCATGTTGACATTCAGCTGAGGCTTTTGGTTATTACTAAGTTACTTAGTTTTCAGGCAATGAAAGTAGGAAAATCCTGACAAAGATGATGATTTTCTGCCTTAGTTTATAGTTAATAGCCTAATGGTGTAAAATTTACTAGATTGTAACAATAATGATAAAATTAATACAATAACAATAACAATACTAATAACACTAATAATACTAATATTTGCCTACAGCTCTGGAAGTATGAATCTCCATCTTTTTAAGCTTTACAGTTTTCTTATAACACTGCCTAACACATAAACTTTTAAGAGACATGAAGATAATCTGGGCTGAAAAGTGTGCTATTAAAAGATAGCAAGTCACAGGGAAGACTACTGGAATGCAAGGCTCTTCTGCTAAATCACCCCTGTATTTATAAGGAACCCTGTATAAACAAGCAGAGCTGTAAGAGCTGTTTGATCTGGCAGATAGTCTCAGTTTTGTAACTAAGGGTCTGGAGACTCAGTTACCGATGGAAGAATTTGACAACTGGAATTCCCCTCAAGAAAAAGGAGAAAAATTTAACCAAGCTAGGGAGTATTCTTGGGCATATAACTGATTGTGCTAACAATAAAACTAAGGACAGTAAAGTGGTGCTTGTAGACATTAGCAGCATGTGTTTGCACTTGGTTTAGACCACAGACACCTTAATCTCTCGTTTAGAGTTTACCTTGGCCTTGATACACGACCTATACAGCAGAGATAAGATCAGAGGAGAGACATGGGCAGCAGTGAATTTGGATTTCAGGTAGAACTAGCAGGCACAGATTTGTGGTCTCTTTGACTAAAACTGTCATCATAGTAAGAGGGGTATCAGCAACAGAGTGGAGTGCCAGAGTGGGGGAGGAAACAGGCACAACCCTACAACACTCGTCCTCCCACAGAACTGGATACTTGCCATTTCCCTGTGAATGGAGTGGAAGTAATTTGGAACAATTGGTAAAACGAACTAAGGACTCAAAACTGACGCCACAGGTGGATATTACCTTGACAGAGGCATGGGGTAACAAAGGCTGATCCCGTATCACTGAACTCAGTAGGCATATTTAAATTTAGCTCAGTGGATGCAGGTGGTGAGAAGGAAGGCTGACAGGGCCCCAGGAGCCCAATTCTGTCCTGGTGTCTAGTGTTACCTGTGCAGGGGTGCTGGAGAAAAACAGAGGGTCTCATTTCTTCACATCTGCTCAAGTTCTCCTAGACATTTAGATTGTCTCTGAACCTAAGTTATAGGAGAAGGGAGGAAAACAGACAGCGAAATTGTTGAGAAACACTTTACACATATTCCACAAAATATGTACTAACAAGGCAGGTTATAACTATTTTGCAACTGTAGGCATGTGAACAAATATTCTGAGGTTTGGTTCATTATGCATTTATAGCTTCAGGGATCTCCATCCCGTATAAACGTGCTTACCTATTGAAGGTGAAAATTAAAGGAGCTGTTTATGTCACTAAAACCTGAACATGTTGTTCCTGACAATTAAAAGAACATTTTCTCTTACACCTTGCCAAACCACAAAGCTACTGCTTTTTGGTGTCAAATTATCTGACTGTGCTTTACTTCTCTGTAATGTATCTCCTTTATCTTCCTGGCAGACACCTTTGCAATTTTAGTAGTATTTGCATAAATGAACATTGTCTTGCACAAATGGTTTCTATGGAATGTATGCAGTACTTTTGATTTTTCTTGGTAAACTATAAATTTTGGCAACTGAGGTGACTTATATGCTAAATCCTTACACATCACTGTAATTAGATTACACAGGGAAATATTTGTACTGATAATTACTCTCCTGTTCTTAACTACAAGGACTAATATTATAAACATATCTACATTTATTTTAAGATCATCTGAAAGGCTTTGGGGTTTTTTTGGTATGGACACATCAAACTCTAGATTTGCTAAAAAAAAATTATTTTGTTAATTGCCCGTGTATATCAACAGGAATTTCTGCCTGTCTGTCTGTGAAAAGTATTGGTGAACAGAAAATCATTTTTGAATCTTAATGTTAGCAGCAATGATTACTATATTAGCTACAGGTCATAACCATCATAAATAAGGAATTCAGCTTTGCATGTTCTTGGTAAATAAACAATAGAAATGCATTTACATAACCTATACACCAATGAAACTGAAGAGGAATGCCTTATTAATACCCAGACTGCTGTGTTTTTACCAAAAATCAACAATAATATTTGAAGTCTTGGAAAACTAAGGTCATGAGTGCCAAAAATATTAATTACTGATGCAATGATGGCCATTTTACCTTGCTTTTGTGTGATTGAAAACTCCCCTATTCTGCTCTGCTCCTTCTCTGACAGCCTCTGGCTAGAAATTTTGACTCTGTTTCCTCTGTCTCTTATTCCTGTTACCCCTGAAGCAGCTCATATTCCTCCATTCCTTTTCCAAGCCCTTACCATGTTATAAATAGCAACTATTCTGGTGTTCGATCTTCAGATTTCTTCCTCAGCTTTCCTCATAATCAGCTTTCCCTTGTCCTCCACACTTCAAATTGTAATTCTTTAGTTATCCCACTGTTTTCTACCAGGGCATTTGTTACTCTTAAGCCAACTCCTGTTAGCTGTTTTCTGCTATTCTGAGTTACAGTCATGGTCCTCCCAGCTCTAAAACAAATAGTCAGAAGAGTGAATGTGGTAAATTTATAACATTCCATATCAAACCAAACTTGGTTTTTCCTTATTATAAATCCTAATCCAAGATTTCTTGTAATTGTTGTGAAATAAAATTAAATAAAAGCTCAGTTGTTGAGTACAGAACATATCTGGGCAACCTTTCCAGTGAACAGTTCATAATTCTGAAGCCATTAACAGTTTTGGGACTCATTTGGCCATTACCTGTAAAAATAAAAACAAAAAAATCTAGAAAAACTAAATGCAAAAATTGTTTTTTGAATGAACTCCTTACATTTTTTTTGGCTGGATTTGCAAATAGAATAGAAAAGCACAGGATGAAAATTTGTTCATCAACTACATTTCCTCAGTCCTTTCCTTTCAGCATACATTAGAGTCCAGTAAGCTGTTTGTGTGTGCTGGAATGGCATTTAAGGTTGAAGTTATTACACTTCACTCAGATTCCTTTCTAATTATAATGAAAGACACTCTGCTATAGAACTTAAATCTTCTACTTCTGAGGCAGAAGAACTGACCATAACTAGGGTACCAATGAATATTTCACAAATTTACACTAAACACTTCAACAAGAAGGAAAGATATTAAAAAAAAAAAAAAGAATTTAAGGTAACATCTTATATGTCTTTCCCCACCATAGTTCTTTGCAGGTTTTAAGTTTAACACATGGTAATTGTTAAATGGTTTGAAGAGAACAAAAGACAACTTTTCTTTTTTTTGTAAGTCAAGCAAGGTATTACAATGACTATCAGTTTTGAACTACCAAATTTTTAAACATTTCTGCAACAAAATTATTATCAGTTTTACATAAACCACAGTTACTCACAGAGTGATTAAAAGGGACAAAACTGTCAAAGTCTTTGTTCACTTACCACCTCCAAGTTGTTATATAATAGATCTGTTTACACATTAATTTTGCAACCTGTGCTGTGTCAAATAAAATGGCACCCTTCCTCACATATTTAATCCAATATTATTTTCATTAATTCATAATTAATGAAAGAGCTATCAAAACAGAGCAACTCCACACAGGATCAGGTTCCATGGCTGCCAATAACAGTGTGGTGCTAAATACAGACATACCTGTTACACATGGCATCCTGATATATAATATTAATGACTTCTTACTAGCTTTAGGTAAATTATTTACTGGTCTTTCATTGTGAAGAACTTCACAAGCCAGTAACCCCAAGTTCCTGTGGCTTCAATGAGTAATGAAAACTTCTACAATGTGAAAGACTTGGATGAACTGAAATTCTTATGAGGTGATCTAGGTACTGCTATACCATGTCAGCATCTGACACTTCACTTGAAAAAAACAAATATTTGGTGTTTTTTGATTTCTTTGAGAAATCCAGAGTTTCAGAAATCAGTATGGACAATATCAGCAGGTAAGATGTTTGTGGGTACGACCGGCTTGGCAAATCTTGGGGTTTTTGCCTCTGCATAATTTATTGTACTTGGATTGTAATTTCAAAATATGAGGACTTTGTTTTTTGCTCAGCAACAACCTGGAAAGGGAGGGAAGCAATGAGATATGATAGTTTGCCAATCCATGAAAGTATTCATAGTAGTGAGAATGAGGGAAGCGGCATAAATGAGGGTAGAAAGACCTTATGAGACAGAGCGAATGGCCAGTAAAACAACAGATAAAAATCAAATAAATTATATACATAGGCAAAAAAGAGCCCTGGCTTCAAATATAGGCAGGTGGTCTCTGAGTGGAAAGTTTTCACTCAGGAGCAAGATCTCATTTCCATAAAAGTATCAACTCAATGCACTGTACCATCTTTGAGCCACCAAGTTCAGGTTTTACCATATCCAATCCTTGAGTCCTACTAGATATGGTTTAAACCGCTAGCTTACACAGAAAAGCGCAACGGCTTTCTATTCTATTACTCACCTCCAATGAAACAAATTACTTTACCAAATTTGACATGATTTAGCTTAACAAACACATTCAAGTATTACAACTGGTACAGGAAAAAAATGAGATTCGACCTTTTATTCTTAGTGTTCTACTCTAACTCTGCCAGCAGTTCATTCATGCACCACTTCGGGGGCTGAGGCTGCACTTCAGTGCACTTCAGTGAGCCACTTCAGCTCCCACCGAGTTAACCCTAATGAGATTGCTCAGCTTCCAGAGCATTTCTCTGTGAAGAAAGGGCCCAGATTAAACAGAATACTGCTTCTTTTTTATCTCCTCCATGAATCAAAAGAATGCAGACTAAAAAGTCTAACTTTAGATATGAAGGAGTTTTAAGGGGGCTTTCAGTGAGGGAACAGTAGTTAAAAATGTCACAGACAAAAAGGAAATGAGATGGTGGTGCTAAAAGATATTTATTTCCTTCAAAAGACAAAGACAGCTACAGGTACTGAAAATTCTTAACAGAACTCTTAGCAAAATAAGCTACTTCAAAGTGAAGGTGAAAAAATAGTACACAGAAACGGAATTGACATTGGGCAGCAATTTCCATTTGTGTCTTTTAAATAGAGCTGCCTTATCTTTTTGGACCAAAAAAATAAACAGCATAAAAAATTCCTTTCCATCCATACTGTAGCTAGCATTGTGCCCTATTGATGCACACAACCGATTAATCATGTATTCCACCCCTTCATCAGGAAAGATTCAAGACTTGTTTGAACTGCTATGTGCAAAGTTTACCCAGCCTATTTGGCTCACTTTGTAATTAATTGCTGCCATCACAATTGCAGCAGCCGTGCTGGAGCATCTAGCAGATCCAGACCAGAAAGGTCTCAGCAAACTAAGTACTGTTTTTAACTCTCCAGATTTTCCAGTCCTGATGCACACAACTGCACAGAGTCATAGCTTGGTTTGCTTATGTATCTGATAATATTGATACCAGAAAGGGATCTGGCGAACACCCAAGTTTTTGGCAGCAATAACAAGCACTGACTTGTGCCCTTCAATGCAGGTTGTTCCCAGAAACTCTGCAACCTCACAATTTGTAAAAACATATATGTATAAGTTTTATACTGAGCTTTATTAAATGTGCAGGCAACCTAGAGCAAAGCCTTCATCATCTAGCTTTTGTGCAGCTCTGCTACAGACTCTTTTGTGAGGTGCCAGACAGGACTGTGTTGGAGAAATGACACACCAAAAGTCATCACAGATTTTAACTGCATCACAGGCTTTTCCCCTTATTCAGGAAAATTTAAAGATTGTCCATGACAGTGCTGATGTAACAGGAACAAAGTTTATAGGGAAAAAGCAGATTTCTGACAAGGTTATGGCTGACTGATTGATTATTGGCCTAATTTCAATAAATGCCTTTTTTTTTTTTTTTTTTTAATAAAAATTTTGGAAACAACTTTAAAGCCTGCTCCAGTTTCAAAACTCAGAGAAGTAGAGCTTGAGACAGCTAAAACATTACAAGACCATGGTGTAAGGTAATACCACGCAGCTAATATCAAGTGCAAGTGAAATCCCTGGGGCTATTCCCGTGCTTGGGAGCTTTCCAGTCCTTTAACTGATGGGGTTTCGATGCAATTACAAATGTGAATGTCAGTAACATTTATTTTTAAACGTGGTCATGAATTTTGCAAGAACTAATGCCATTTGGGGGTTTCTTTTGGGGTTTTGTTTGGTTTTTTTCCTTTTTTTTTTTTTTTTTAAACAAAAGGGTTCGTATTTTTTAAAGCAAACCAAACCTGCAAAGGGAGCGTGGGAGCAGCTCTTGCTCCCGCGACATGGGTTTCGCAGAGGTCCGTTCAGGGAAACCTCGGGAAACACCTGTGTGTCACACGCACCCCCGTGCGAGCCGCTGCCAGGCTGCTTGTGCCTCCCGGAAGACCCGGAGGGAGGGAGGGGCTCGGCCTGCCCGCTGGGGATGGAGCCGGGCCGCCAGGCCCCGCTCGGCGCCCGGCCGGGAGTGGGCGCCGCTGCCTCCGGCTCCGGGCCCGCCGCCCCCCGGCCCCGCGGCCCGAGCCCATGCCCGGCCCGGCGGAGTGGGCTGGCGGGGGGCCTGGGCAGGGGGACCCCCCGCCGGAGCACAGCGCTGGCGGCGCCCCTTCCCCAGCCCAGCGGCCCCGCAGGTGCGTCCGGGCCGCGGCTCGGCCGGGCGGGTGAGGCGAGCGGGGCGGGCGGGCCCCGCCGGCGGGGCGGCCCGGGGGTCCCGCTGCCCTGCCCGGCGTGGGGCGAGCCCTGCCCGGCATGGGCGAGGGGGGTGCCCGCAGCCCCAGGGAGCGCCCTCTGTCCCGCAGCGCCCCGAGGGGGCCGCGGGCGGAGCGGCCCGGCCGGGTACTGGTACCGAGCCCCGCGGTCCCGGCCCAGGGAAGGCAATCGCGGAACGTTTTGCCTGTTTATACAAAGAAGTAGCTTTTTTTTTTTTTTTTTTTTTTTTTTTTTAAAGTGCTGTATGTCTGTCCTGAGAATGGACTTGAGCTGGTTTTCCTAAGTTAAGCGGAGCTGGGGAATGTTCTCGTGGCTGACTTCTTTTCGTGACTCTCACTAACCTTCCATCCCCTCCAGATCAGTTGACTGAAGCTGGGGACAGCAGAGGCTTTGGAGTTCGGTGTCAGACAGTCGCAGTTGATGTTAGGAAACTTATGGGGTTGCATACCCATAGAGTTAGTAAGACAAAAACTACCGTGTCAAGGATTTACTGTTTGCTGGTGTGTGAGGAACCAGGTCCAGTGAGTGAGAAAAAGGGTAACTAAAACATGTTCAAGAGCTTCCTCAGAGCATGAGCATAGGTCTTCGTTCTCTCTCACTGGTATTCTCTTCAGGTGCTCCTCCAGTGGATTTCGTGTGGGCTTAGTCTTAGATGTGTTGAATGCTTCAAACACAGAGCCTGTCAGAGCAGCTGAAAGCTCCACTCAATCTTTGGGTGTAAAAAAGATAGAAAGAAATGTGAATGCCTCCAGGCCTCCTACCTCACACTGCCTGACTGGAAAGCAGTATAGTTCGATTTAGTTCCCCAGTCTCACTTCTGGTTTGCACTCTGCTGTTTGAAATCTGCAGTCTTCTTATCTTTATTGCTATTGTTTGTATGTGGATACCGTAACTTGTGTTACGGGAGTTTGTCTGCATCTGTAATTATAGGTGGTTCTGGAAGAGAGATTTGTACATCCCTTTGCGCAGACAAGGTACACAAGAAGCACCACCAGAACTGTTGTGCTTAACAGTGAGTAATCCTCATCACTGTCATCAGTTTAGTGGATTATGACTTGGAAGCAGAAGTGGGGAGAAACTTTCTTGTCTGTTTTCTGTGCTTTCACAACCAGTATTGTCCTGAGATAGGTGCTGTTTACCACGTGAACTCCAGGTGTCATGGAGAACAGCTGCCCGTAGCTGTTTGCTAGATTTTAGTCTTGGGTGACTTTGAATTCCCTTCTTCTGCATACCCTGTTATTACTCTAATTTGTAAATTCCATCAAGCCTAAGGAAAGCAGTGTGGAAATATGTTGGCAGGAACTTGGAAACTTTATTGCCACAAAAAGTTTCTGCTTTGTAGGATGGAGTTGTACCTCTAGTTAGCCAGGTCACTGAGAGTATGTATATATTTTCGATGTGGAATCAGTGTGCTAAGACTGTATGGAGAGATGCTGGATTTGGGTCCAAATAAGGTTGATTTAGCATCTGTATGACTCAGGAATATTATAAACTTTGATTTTATATTTTTCTGTCCTCACATTGTATCTCCATCTGCTTTAGTGACCCTGAATTACTTCTGAACTTTGAAGGCCATTCTGTTTTAGTAGTGTGATGGCTTCCTTGTGATCTTTAAAGGTTTTTTCCACATCAGCTGAGTAATCTGCTTGAGATCCAACTAATTTCTTCCACAAAGGCAGGATCTTTTCTCTCCTTGTTGGGAAGCTCTTCTTCCCAGCTGAGCTTCATATTAATCAAGCTTGGTGTACTCTGCTTGGCACAGTGTTCAGTAATCCAGGCAGCAATTCAGAGTGTTGCAGCCATGCAGTGTATCTGCACAGGGCAGGACACTGTCATCTCATCTTTATTAGGGTGACATTTGTCTTTTGGAAAAGTATATTCATCACATCATCCTAATAGCGGTGTATCTTGTGGCTCAGCAAAATCGGCTGTGGCAAAGAAGTCACAAAGAGTAATTGGGAACTCTTCAAATCTTCAAAGTCCTGACACCACAGACATAGTTCACTTGCTACATATTCTAAACAGGAGTATTTGTGTTCACCTGGAGAAGGGTTCCTGGGAAGGAGTTCCAGGTCCCTGTTAGATGGTGTCCATGCTTCTGTGAAGTCGTATACAAGTTTGCTGGTGAAATTAGTGTAAAAGACCCTGAAAGTATTTATGATTTTTTCTTTTCTAAGCGCAAGAGTTTCAGTTTGGTTTAGATAATCTGGTACTTTATTCTAGTGAAGAACAGTGTTTTCTTTTGATAACCCTGCTTGTTCTGTATCATTATAGCTTCATACAATTAATTTATGTTTGCTCCATGGATTCATCAGTGCTGCATCTGACACTAGGGATGTTGGAGCTTAGCTGCCACCAGAGGAAACTGTTTGCCTGAAGCCTTTGTAAAGAAATGGGAAGAATTGCTTTGATAGGGTTAGCAGTTCTTAGTTTTGGAGAACAAATCCTGGGGAAGGAGAATGAGATGTGGCCTCCTCTAGGTGAGCTGCCAGAATTCAGGAAGGAACACTGGTCCATTGCCTGCAGCATGCTGGGCTGGTTTGACACTGACCTGTGCTGGTCATGGAGAAGGGAGAAATGGGCTGAGTGTCACCCACGTTCGGGAAACGGGGAGAGCTGGCTCAGTGTGGAGCATTTCATGGCTGCCTGCTGGACAAGCAGCAGCTTGTGTTCCTTCTTTCCCCTCCAACTCTGTGCTGCCATCCACTGTTCCCACTATGGTTTATTGTGATGCTGGGCAGGAAAGGGAAGAGGAAAAAAGGATGCTGAGCAAGTATGTCTGGCCTAGGGAGAAGAGGTATGTATTTTACCCTGAGTACAGGGGAGTACAGGGAAAAAGCTTGAGAATGGGACCGAACTAAATTATGTAGCAAAAGGGAAGATCCTTTCCATTTGATCAAAGTATCACCTTTTTTTTTTTTAGACTGGCAGAACCCCCAAATTCTGATGTTTTGTGCTGTTAGACCTGAAATATTTATCAGCACTGGATCCATGCCTGACTTTCTGTGCTAAAGCTGCTAGATTCCTTATATTTCTCTTGTATTATTCTTCCCCAACAGTAAGACTAGTTTGATTTAAAAAAAAAATAAAATTAATTATATCTTTGAATTTGTTCTGGCTTAGCCCTCTTCTGAACACCTCCCAGTATTATGATAAAAGCATGTTATAACAACCAGAGCAAGTAGGGTAAATCCAATGCTTTAGGTGTGTTTTATGTGGGACTTTTTTGCATTCAACTAACACTGGGCCTTTTTATTTTTCTTGAAGCCCCATTTCACCTCTGGGGAAGGTAGTTTTTAGTTTACTGTTTATGTAGGATGTGTAGAGAATTTAAGAAATGCACATGGGATTATGGAGAGTTAGATAAAACCTTCATAAACTCTCAGAATGGATTTCCTGCTTTTAAAATTCTGCTGTTTAGGTATTGTGTTAAATACATAACACTTAGGTCATCTCTCTCCTCCACTGTTAAGAACAGATGTGCAGGTTAGTGGACAAACATTTAGAATTCACTGCAACTCTTTTCAAGATGGTTCTTCTTTGGAAGACATGATGTCTGCTTTGAAATTTCAGTGGTGTCTTTTTTCTTAAGGGAGAATTCCCCGTAAGATATTCTATTCTGTCTGCAGTAATAAAGCTTCTTATTAGACACAGAGAATCAGATCTCCATGTATAGTCTGTTTAGGATCATATATTGTAAAGCATTGGCTTCTTTGAAATAAGTAACAGTCTTTGCACATGCATTGGTGAAAAGAAATAAGGTAAGAAAACTCTTATAAATACTTCTCTATATATTGTGAGATGATGGATGTATACACATATAGGGGATACATGTTTTTGCAGGATTAGAGCCTAAAAAAGAAAGCAAGTTTTATTGAACACCTGAAAATGAAGGGAATAGTTTATTCTAGCAAAAGAAAATTTCATGATTCAGTGCAAACTTTTTTTTTTGCAGAGGCAGCAGGATTGTGACTTGCACTTACACAGTCAGCAACTGGAAAAATGCCAGGTTCTAAAAGTAACTTGGTGTCTTCACATGAGGATGTTATAAATGATACGTCAGACTTGAGTGAAATTAAAATTTCAGATGAAAAAGGATCTGTTGCAAAAAGAACAGTGACTCTGATTGAGAA
This sequence comes from Lophotriccus pileatus, assembly GCA_035583135.1. Classification (NCBI taxonomy): domain Eukaryota; kingdom Metazoa; phylum Chordata; class Aves; order Passeriformes; family Tyrannidae; genus Lophotriccus; species Lophotriccus pileatus. The sequence goes on along the minus strand of JAWWES010000133.1, from coordinate 49,521,736 downwards.
GGATGGCTATCCTGACTCCGTATACATGAATGCAGCTAAGATTTTTCAAGATATTCATACTGAAAAGAGTAAGGATAAAATGCTGGTGCGGTACAGCAATCACTCAGAATCTCCCGTGCTGGCTTTTAAAGACGAGCATTCCAGGCGTGTCTCTTATGAACTGGCTTTCAGTGCTCTGAAATGTAAGTACAAAACTTTTCCAAGAATTGCCAACAGAAATGATGCAGCAGGGAAAACGTGGGAAAGCAATGTGTTTAGTGCCTACCTGACAGCAGAGATCTGAGGAATGTTTTGTTAAACTGCTGCAGGTTATTATTAGGCCACTCATATCCCTCAAATAGTTAAATATAGCTAAATGTTATTAGCATTTTGTGAAATCATTTAAACCCTATACTTTTTCATGTAAAGGAATTATATAGAGTTGCTGGTCTTTGTGATTGAATTTGCCCTTAATTTTCATGACATTTAAACTTACAATTTAGTGATTTATAAGGTTTTCTTTTTCTTCCTGGAATTTTGTAGATTTCATAGCATAACTTGGCAATATTTTCTTTTTTTTTTTGCAGATCAAGATCTCCTTGAAGAAATATTGTTAGATAGTGGTGTTTACCCATGCCAGTCAATAGTAAGTGAATGTTGTTGTGAGGAAATAAATATTGTATTTTCTGCATTGGTGTAGTTAGAATCTTTTCTGAGGATTCTGCAACATTCTTCAAAACAGCCTTTGTTGTTTTGAACTATATGACAGGCTCAGACTGAAATATTGCTGACTGTGTTAGATAGTTGTCCAAAGCATCCATCTCCAAAGTACTAGATACGTTGTTTGTGAAATTCTGTTGTACCTTACAACCCTTTGAAGGGAATCATAACCTTCAAAGAAAGAAGGTGGGAGAGGGAGCCATAATCCTTTACTGCAGTGTAGTACTTGCTCAGTCAGACTGTCCATGTGCTTTCCTTTCCATCCGTGTCCCCTTGTGAGCAGGGAAAAAAAGTCCTGTATCCTTCCGGTCTTTGGGAGTTAGAAAGCATGGAGTGAACCCCATCAAACAAACAAACAAAAAAAATGCATTGAACCCACATTTTATTTCCTGGGCAAACTGTACTGTATACAAATATTGTACTGGCAAAAATTGGTCCAGGTCACTCTCCAAACATACTTTCCTGCTTTGACATGAAAAGAAATTCTTAGACCTTACAGAGTAATTTGCTGTTCCTACCAGTTTAGTCTTTGATGCCTTTGAAAATTGCAAGATGAACTTGAACTGATATTATTTGTGGAGATTGATGTGAGCAGGCAAATGATTTAACACCTTTATCTTTGGCTTGTTTTTGTAAGGAAGTAAGACTTACATGCTAACATTCTGTGTTTGGTGGTATTTCCCTAATAACTTGAGTTTTCTAAATAATTTTGGTCATATTTGTGAGAAGGTGAGCAGCTTAGAAGGCATAATAATTGTAGGATTTTCATGGAAAGATGTAGACAGTAGTAACAGAAGTGCTGTTAATTATTGTCTGTAAGCAGGCGATGCTCCCTGGTGTAAAAATTTAGACATGGGAAGGAGGTTTTACATAATTCCCAACAGCATAATGGTTATTACAATTGAGCTTATGGGTTACTATGTATGGAAGAATCCCACAAGAAATGAATCGATAGAACAAAGTTTTGTTAGCTTTGCTATTCAATTCCTTGATGAGGAGAAAACTATTTCAGTGTTTCAATTCTCATAACATTAGAAGTTGTTAAGATGTAGTGTTTTATCTGTGTATGGAGAATGTTTTTAATTTTGATAAGCTAAACAATTTACAAGATGTGTATTTTGAGTTTTTAGAAAAAACAATCTTCAGTGTTTTATTAACTCTCCATACAGAATTACGTTTTTATTCTTACAAATAAGCATTTCATTGGAGTTTTTAATGCCTCTTACATGGGAGACTGCTGTTTGATGTGGATCTTTTTGCAGAAGTAAGGCACACTTTGTGTCACTTTGGCTATCCAGCTGCTTTTCTGTTGCAGCCAGATGAGTTAAGCAGCTTGCTTGTTGTGATGCTTTATGACCTACAAGACCGAAAGTTTGGAGCACGAAAGATTTTTGACGAAGAGGAACCTGTAGAAGAAGTTCAGGAAATAGGGCTTTATCTATACAGGTATATGTGCAAAGAGGTTTTTTTGTTGATACAGGTTAGCAAAAATGCAGATTTGTATAACCTGTACCTTTTAAAAATAATTATTAAGCATGTCTTTTATTTTCAAATTTTGTGGACTTTCTTTTATTTTTAATGAGAACCTAGTTTGAAGGGAAACTTTTATATATATATATCTATTTAGTTAAGAAAAATACAGATAAAAAACCATCCTTACATTATGGATTATTTTACTAGCATCTTATCTTATTTTGGCATTGTTGGAACTTTTTTCATACAATTTTAGGAGAGAAATTAAATATTCAGTAAATGTTCATAAATGCAAGTGTAATAGAATCAAGAGGTCATGGAATGGAATAACATCCATCTATTTAGCAGGAACTTTGTTAAATATTTATTATTATTTAAAATTAGAACAAAAAAGAGAGTATGTAAAATAAGCATTTTAATATTTATTATTTCTTTCATCAGTCAGTTGAGGAACTCTAAAGGCATTTATTTGACAAAATTGTGCTGTTGCTGGATTTAGAGTAGCCCAAAAAGTTAAAAGTGCAAGGTATTTATGGAGGGCAGTAAGTAATATATCTCAAGTAGTTCACCAACAATTTTTATTTGCTTTGAATTATCATGTATCAAGAGCTTGTGGGAATAAAAGACTGGGAATATTTTCTCTGAGTCCTGGTTGCCATCATGCTTGTGTTGGTGTTGTTTCTGTACAATGGGTCAGTTTTCATCAAATGCTCATTCTGCACATATATGTATTTACATTTTCAAACATTCAAATGAATCTCATTATTGTATTCCACAGATGGAAGTTCCAAAACATGTTGGGTTGGGGTTTTCTAAGCTGTTTGAGAAAGCGAATGCATTTGAGAGTCACCTGTCAGAACTCCAGTCCCAGCTGCATTTAAATAAAATAATCTTAGCTGTGGACTACTACCTTGCATCTACCATTGTCTGGGATAGGAAATGTTCTTATTAAACTTGTGACTGTGTTTTTGTAGTCGTAAGACCAAATTGGCAGCTGCACTGGCACGATGTCGCATTAAATACGATGCTCTTTCAATTGAACACTTTGTACCAGAAACCATATGGAAGCAGGAACAAAGGGTTTCTGCTTTACCTTTCTGTGTTTGGATAAACACATTTAAAATCAGGTAAGGACTTTAAAGTATCATCTGATATTGATGTTTTTACATATGGAGTGATATAGTTTGCTCCATGATTGTTTTAGAATTCCCAGGTTGTATTTTTACCAATAATTTAAAATTCTTACAGAAAATTCTGTTTAGTCCAGTTCCATTGTGTTATGTTTGCTTGTAGTTTTTATATATTGCAATAATAGTATTCATACCCTGTAACAAGATTGTGAAACAGTTTTTCTTACTATTTTGTTGTTTGTGTGGGTCTTTAACCAAATAAACAAGGAAATAAAGTTAAAAAAAATATGGGTGAGTGAACTTGGTGACAAAAGATAGAGGAAACGTCTTTAAAAGTGGATGTATTAGTGTAAGCCATAATCTTGGCAAAAGGTGTTGAGACAGATACAATACTTAAACTGGTATTTATTCTGTAAGGATGGTGTAAAGTTGAAATAAAAATACGCTTTTAAAATTTCTTATATTCTGTAGACTACTTTATGTAGTCTGTACACCACTAAAACTGGTGTTCCCAGTTCTGTACTAACTGATACATGAACCATACCAGATTATTCTGTTATCTGTTTTGTTAGACTGGTAATCCATTTTATAATGTTTTCAAGAATTTTGTTTTCCTACTTTGGTCTTGGACCAGTGTTTGGTGCTTTGAAGATAATGTGTCTTACTCTGGTTGTGACTTTGCAACCCTTAAATAAGACTGAACTAAAAGCTGCTGCATTCATCCCACATTTAATGTACCACATAAGGCTATGGCACTGTCTGAAATTGCATTTCAACAAACAAGTGTTGCTACATATACCTTTAAATCTTTATGATATTTGAATTGCTAACCTCAGCAGTTATGCCTTCATTAAATTTACACAAGGATTCTTTTAGTTATCAACCATTAAAATCACTGGTGAGTTGGGCTAAATTGAAAGCAACTGAAAGAGCTAAAACATTCCAGCAGTAAATTTACTACAGTGTCTCCTGAGCACATGGACATGTCTGTTTTGATGCTTGGGATCATTCTCTGGAGACACATACATCTTCCTTAATTTATTTTATCAGACTTATTAACTTAATCGTTTCAAACCAGAACTTATATGCCTAAAATATAGTAAGTTCCCCTCTTCCAGGCAGTATGGCATTGTATACCTATGTATGTATGCATATGTACACACACACTAATAGAAATAAATTCATATAATCAATGTAAACTATGTTGCTTAAGTAACTCTTGTATATTTAATGGTCAGAGTTGTATGTTAACAGCCTTGAAGATGTTATCAGCGATTTGGAGACGAAGGGACTCACAAAGGTTGAATCTGTGTCAGACTTTAACCATTATACATATGCCATGGACCAACATTGCCATGATGTACTGGTTTTTCCTTCCTCTCTTAAAGAAGAATTGCTTAATTTAGATCTTTTTGCAGATTGCAAACTCTTACCGCAGGTGAGTTGATGTCACCCTTGAGTCAGATGATCTGCAAACTAAAGTAATTGGTTTCCATTAGAATGAGGTAGTGTATTGTGTGACTATCCTATTAAATCAGTCAGGCAGCAACATACTCTCATAAGGTTTTGGTTATTTTTAGTAATTAGAAGGTTACAAACTCATTTAGTTACTAAATATAGTATGCAAATGTCAATGCTTATAATTGATAGGTACAATTAAGTAAATGTACTTTAGCAGAATGTTTTAAATTTAATCTTAAAACTGTGGGCATTAAATATAAAAAGTGATCAAAGAGGCAGTCTCACGTCTAAAAAATGTGAGGAAAGTTTTGATGTATCTCCATATGCTTTCCCTCAGTGAGTAAATATTGGTGTGCTTTTGTAGTATATTGTGGACTTAAAACTGGGTACATAAACATGCGTGTAAATGATGTGAACTTCAAGGTTTAGCACTTCCTCCCCCTCCCCCCTTTCCATTTATCATCAGTGTTTGTCAGATTTGGTGCAAGACCTTGTCCCTGTGGTCAGTATCTTTACTCCTTGCCTTTTTAAGTAATTTGATGGAGATGATGTTTTCTCTTAATCACCAGTGATATGAGACCATTTACTCCTTTTGAGTGGTCCCTGTGTTTTCTGCATTCCGGTCTGGCTCTGTGTTGTTCAGATTTCAGCAAAATTTTGATCTTTGATCTGTAAGGGTTTCATTTCTCCTGTAATGACTGTCAAGAGCTATGTGAATAATTTTGCATTCCTCTCTTAAGCTGCCTCTGAGAATGAATTCTGCCTGTTCTGAATTGTTGGCCTATGTTTGTTCTTTTCTGGTTTTTGCTAGGAGTTCTTCATCCCACATGGGGATGATATGCATTCTCTCTTTTCACCTATAGATATTATGCTTTTTTAATGTATTATTTAGAATTAAGTTATTTAAATTTATTGAGTGACTGTTTGGTTTTGTACTTTATTTAATTCTGGATTAGCAGCTATCTCTGGTTAGTTTTTTTTCTCCCTTCTTTCCCATTTCCTGTGAAAACAATTAAGTACTTTGCTTATTTGGAAAGGAAGGTTGGCATTAATAGAAACCGAAATAGCTGGTTATACTTAATTTTTGTGTTATTGTTTTCCAGGATAAGTCTCGGAGCCTTGCTGTACACTCTGCACAGGCACTGTTGAATGCAGGTGATGACATTATAGTGGCTCACACAGGTTCCCATCTGACCATTGCCCATATGTCAGTGCTGACAAATAATGGCATGTCCACAATTTTTGTTTGTGGTGTGAAATCTCCAGCAAAAGAAGAAGAACTGAGGAATATTTTCAGTCACATGGGATGTGAAAGTAGGTGCTGAAACAGTTGGTATGCAAAAAGTGTTGTAATACACAGATGTTTGTGACATCTGTAAATACAGCATAATTCTATCAGAATTCAGAGACGCCCTTTTAAAGACTTGTCGAGGGCAGTAACAACTTTTTTTTTGTCACAAGGTGAACTGGCAGCTATTCAGCTACAGTCAAGTTAATTGAAGTTTCCTTGTCATAAATGGAAGCTCCTGAAATGTCAGGATGAATTTTTCCATAGAAGTACTGATTGTATAGCAGTTGGTGTAGCTGGTAGCTGGGAACATTTTGGTCCATTTACTTGGTGCTTTGGATGTTGCTTTCAGTCTGATTTTCAGTTGTTTGAAAGTGTTAATTCAAAACACATATACTTGTCCAGTTTACGTGGAGGACACGATCAGAACAGAATGCAACAAGACCCTGCAACCCCATCAACTGTCTTTTCAGTGGAAGATGCAGGTCTAGTTAGCCTTTCAGTTCACTGAAATCCATAGGTTATACTTTGGAGGATCTGGGTCTAGCAGGCTCTCGCTCTGTTGAAATCTGTGTAACAGCAGAGTGTCTTCACTTGTATCACCTGTGGGTTGGCTTGTTTGCAGTGTATAACTGTTGAGTTCTTCCTTTATTTTGCAGATATTCGATTATTACATGAAGACTTTACTGAGCTTGAACCAACAGACCGAAGACTTCAAAAGGCAAAAGTTATTTTGCTGCTACCACAATGCTCTGGACTGGGTGTTGGCAATCCAATGGAGTTTATTTTAAGTGAACACAGAGGTAACTTTTGATACAGAAAAGCTCATGCTTTCTGGTAGAAATTAATAAAGTCAAGCATTGTGGTCTAGACAGTACAGGTACTTCAGTAATCTGTATCATTTTATGAAAAACCCCTTGTTTTAGTTACTATGAAACATATTAACTTGCGTAATTCTCTGTCTGCTTCAAGTTGGTAGTATGAAGTTTGAGGGTTATTTTGGGGAGCAGAATGTATATATATGTATTTTTTTAAAGTAAAAATACTATAGGCAGAAAATTTATTTCAATATACCAATATGTATATAATTTTCCATTTGCTTACTTTCCTTTATTGACTGTTTGTATAAGTCTGTTCACTGTACAATTTTCATTAAATAGAAGCAAATAAGAGGCACCAGTAATTACAGGTAAAGAAGGAAAGCAAAGAAATTAGGCACTCCTTGGTATTCTAATTTGTAAAACCTTCCTTCTAACTGCACTAGTAACGACCATGTCTGTTTCTGCAAACAACTGAATTTTAAAACGCTAAGTTGCAATACTAAATTTACAACTCTCTGCTTTTAGATGCAGGATTGCTACGAGACCTTTTCCAGGGATTTGTGTCTGAGGATAAACTCAGTATTCTTGCTGAAAGGCAGCTTAACGAGTTGATTCACGCACTGAAATGTAAGTGTGCTAGTTCTCCAATTTCTGGGAGGACCTTGTACTATCAATTCCATTGTACTATCACCAGTTTTTATATAGTTAAAAATACATGGATTAATCTATTAATTAACAATAAGCATGTAACCTAAACCCCTGAATAATCAGCTGAATAATTCAGCTCCAGTCTGAAGGTGTTTCTATGTCCTGGTGTTCACCAGACATTAATACAATAGTCCTCAGCATTGTGTATAGAACTGGCTTATGGCTTAGTCATACTGATTTGGAAATGCTGCAAACGTAGTCAGACTCCATCTGCATGCTGCCACTTTCTTCTCCTCTCCTTTTGTAGCTGTGTGAAAAGATGGATACAGCTTTGAATTTGTGCTGTGATCTGCAAATATTTAACATTTTAATTATTAAAACTTAGTAGAGATTGCATACTAATGTGTGTGTCAGGGTATATTTTTCGTAAAAGTGACATCCGAGCAAAACTTTTATGATGCTTTCAGTCCTTACCAAGCCAGTGTCTGCATGAAGAACCTGAACAGTAGAAAATTTGTTTTGTTTTGTAGTTAACAAAGTACAAGCTATTGTTTACTGCACTTGTTCCGTTTACCCACAAGAAAATGAACTAGTAGTGAAAAAAGCACTGGAATCTGGAGTGGAAGGAGATAAAGTACAACCATATAGGTATGGAATGAGTAGTTTTATCTATGAAAAAGTTAAAGTATAACTTTAAATTGTAGCATAATTCTTATTTCCTAGACTGATATGTGTCTTGCATTAAATTAATATTTGCAATAGTTTTTGCTGCCTGTCATGCCATGTTTCTGATGTTTATGAAAGTACCTATCAGCATTCTACTGACTTTTTCATCTAATCATTTTGTTCATCTGAAATTGAGATGGGAGGAAACCATCACTGGTTGGAAATAACATTCTTCTGATAGAGCCATTGCTTTTATTGTATCAGTATTCAGAGAATGAAGCTAGTTTAAGATAAAATGGAGACTAGAAGTCAAGGAACATCTCAACTTCTGACCTAGAATGATCAGTTTCGAAGGCAAAGGAAATTAAATTTTAAATTGTGAGAATAATATAGAAGAATAAGAACACTAGCTGTAGGATTACTCATCCCTATATTCAGATGAATGACTTGGGGGGAGGACCAGTTACAGTAAGAGATCATCCTGTGCAATCATAACAAATACAAGTATATATGAAAAACAGTATAAAACAATGCAGTATAGAATGAAAAAACTGTTGCAGCATTACTAGCCCCAGTACTTACAGTAGTGTCTTTGAGAGGCAAGTTACACTAATAAAACATCCTGTGTGATCGTCACAGATCTACTTAATATTATTTTCCTTTTCCAATAAAATCGAGGGCTTTCAGGAAACTCTTACACGAGTTGTGCTTATGTGCATTATACCTTTTGGAATTACTCGGCAGTACTGGAGTAGTGCTGAACAAAATAAGGCTCTGCTGGAGTTTGGGGTCATACAGTTGGGCTTAGGGCTGTGCAGTTTTAAGGGTGATTTTAAACATGTAGCCACTGGCTAAGCTGAGTTTACCTTAAGGATATGGCAGTTTTAGAGCAAAGGCTTCACCTTAAGTAAGGGTACACTTTGCAAACAGGTGTGTTTAAAGAGGAATCTAAACCACTCATTCATTTCTCTTTGGTGTATCAAATTGAGTTAATTTCTGCATCATTTTTCAGGGTCAGACCATCCATTTAAGGGATTCCTGGTAACAGTAATTTGTATACATCAATAAACATTATCACCTTTTTTTTTTTTTTATATTGAGTGAGCTGATGTAAAATGAAAAATCTCCTGTGTCACAGGACACATAATGCGAGGAGGATGTGAGCCTTGTAGTCTGTTTTGTCAAGTTCCAAGGCACATAGAAAAAAAATCCAGATTATGGTGGAAACTTGGAAACAAACAGTTTTGCAGACTTCCCATTAGAAATGAACTAGCCAGCCAAATCAGGATATTGCTTGCAAATATTAAATGCATTTCTCCGTAACCATTTTTGAATAAAGCTCTGTCTCAAGAGGATTAATGGAGCACTGAGGAGGGGCTCTATCTTATAGTCCTCAGCGATGTGAAGGGGAAGGGGGTTATAATTGCAAAAGGACATTTTGAGAGTGTTTTTTCCATACTGAGGCCTCTTAATACTAGTTTAGCAGCCTTGTGAGTCAAGTCCCTGCGGCCTCTTTGTAACAGCTAGGCGTTCCTGGAATACAAGGAAAACATGAGAAAAGGCTAGTTCTTCCTTCCCCACTAATGCACCGCAAAACTGTAGAACCGGAAAAACATCACTCAATTATTAAAAATATTTTTAGGTTAGCAAATTTTGCTAACCTAAGGTTTTTAGCTTAGACATATTATTTATTATGAGCATATACTATTAACTCAGAGTCAATATCTCTGCAATTTCTGAGCTGCTTACTGTTTTCAGGTCATTCCCCAACTTCATGGACAACTTGATAACCCAGTAATTTCAGACCTGAGAAAGAACAAAGTTTTTCATTATATTAATACATATTTATTATCTGGTGGTTAATATACTTCATAATTGGAAAAAATGGGAATTATTGAAAAAATGGAAAAACCTGTTGTTTCTAAAAAGATGAATTCCTATGCCTTTCTTGAATTGCAGTTGTTTAAAATTAAGATGAAGCTGTGTCCTTGAAAGGTGTATTTGGAAATTACTTTTAATGCAGCCTTGTTTATTTCCTTTTATATCCTCAAATATTATTTTCTGGTATTTTGTTTATTTTTTTACAGGCTTATTCCTCCTGTTTTTTCTACTTGCTCCAATTCAGAGGCCTCCCCTGACATTTTTTTCAAAATGGAGCCATCAGAAATTTCCAGTGGCTGTTTTGTAGCCGTTCTAGAAAGAGAGGTAAGCTAAGGAAGTTACCATTTAAAATCCCTTCACAGAAGATGACTACTGCAATTTTCCACAAAAGAATAAATTAAATTGAACATTTGAAATAAAATTCCTGGATG
>JAWWES010000133.1:49466961-49506444 GCA_035583135.1 Lophotriccus pileatus | reverse complement strand
AGGAATGGACACTAAGAAGATTTTATTTTTCTTCCAGTATGGTTGTTAAATGCTTAAAATAAACTTAGAGATTCTGTAGTTAGAGAATGATTTTTTTTTTTTAAAATCAAGATCTGTATCATTCATTATTAAAGTTAAAATTACTTGTAAAAGAACATACATGTATGTGTCTGATGACAGAATTTTTGATCTACTTATGTAATATATGTCATGATGTCCCACAATCAGTTTCATCTTGCTTTCAGGAATTTGCATTTTTTAAATGGTATGGAAGCTAAACCAGTTAGAATCTTGATGTCTTACTAAGAATATCAGAGAGTAAATATTTTGACTCTGCAGGTCAGCAGCTTTGTAAGCACTGAGCTCACGTGGTGGAAACATCTGGGACTGAGTCTTGTAGATGCTTGTACATTAAGTTAACACTCAGTGACTTTTTACAGTAAAAAGGTATCTTATGTAAATGTTTTTCTGCAATCCAGTTAATTTGTAATTTCCAACTAGAAACTGTTGATTCAACTTTCCAGATTCAAGTGTCTCCATTGTACTGCTATTGCCCCTAAACCCACCACTATGTTTTTCCCTTCCCTCAACCACCATTTGGAACAAAAAAATAATTTCCCCATTCATGGAGCAGTAACAGTTGAGACAATCACTTTATGCAGCTAAATTTATTCTCAGAACAGATTACATTTAAATGTGGAGAAGTGGCCAACAGCAGGGAAAATTGTCCTTTTCTGTGTCAGTCAGGTGCTTTATGTAAGACTGGGCTCTGCTAATAAACAGTGGATGTGTTTCCTTCTTTCTTACTGCTGTTAAACAAACCTGCTTTGGCTGACTGTACACACAAGTTGTAGCAATGTGTTAATTACCCTGCCCAAGAAAGGAGTAATGTGGTCGATGGTAATGCTGAAATGCTGAGGCCATACTCGCTGTTGAAATGAGAAAGTTCTCTTTTCCATGGGTGATGTACTACCAGCTTTAGATCTCTAGGTAAATGATCTATGAAATGCTTGATAAATTTAGAAAGAAAGAGATGTAGAACTCTCAGTGACACAGAACTGATTAAGCTATTAGATACTCCATAGTTTTTGCCTCTCTGTCTCAAAAGGGCATATTACTTCTGTAGGTACATGTGCCTCTGCACAGGAAGTGTATCACTAAAACCTCGTTTTACTGTGAATGGATTCTATGCCCCTCCATGCAATTTCTGTTATTCCCATTTAACCACCCTGTAGGTGGCCTCTGTAGCCCTACATCTCTCACAGCCCCCCTTGCTCCCCTATAAATGAGCCAGTAAGTGGCTTAAATAAAACCTTCAGCCAGCACTGCAGATTTCAAAAGAAAGGCTTTTATCTTAGTCGTTGACTGTGAAAATAAATTTCCTTGCTTCTGCAAGGGAGTGTGTTAATGACATGACTGACTGACACATGATACTTACCTCTAACTTAGTACTTGCATTGAAAAAAAGCAGAAATTAGCTTTGCTTTACATGATTTTTCTACAGACTTCAATAAAAATGTGACTACAAATAATTACAAAGCCTGCCTTTTTTAGGCAACCTGTAGTATACAGAGTGGAGAATGTTACAAGAGCACGTCCAGTAAAGACAATACATCAACATAATCAGGATATTTCAGTAAAAATAGAATAAATAAAATAAAAATATTTTAAGCTGTATTTAACAGGTTAAGTTAGAATATGGCATCAGACATACAAGGCATAGTGAACATGGCTGCCAGTCTACAGAATCACTAGGTATTATAAAAAATGCATAGATAACTGAAGGGTCGCTATAACATCAACTAGAACAGTGGCAGTTGCTCAAACATACACACCCCATACGTACTTTTTTGGCCATGGTAAAAAGAGTGTCTGAATATACTGTTTAACAAAAGATAATGGGCTTTGCAATATTAGGCTCCGACTCCGCAAACACTTGGATGTATATTAAATCTTTTGGAGAATAAGGAGCTCTACTGAAGCAAAAAGGCCACATATAGTCAGACCATTAAGCACGCTACTTAAATACTTGCAAAATCAACAACATTTTGTTAACAGACACAAACCTCCTAAAACAAACATTGGTAAGTGAAGTACAGCTTTTCAAATACCCTTCTATCTTCTCAGCTCTTCCTGCAATTGCACAAATTGTTACTGAAAGCTAACCAGATGTTCATAGCCTTGAGAACACTAGTGCAGAACCTTCACACTGCTGTTACACTAAGTGTTGGTCTAGTTATAGTCCAGATCTCTCCTGGGGACAATCAGCACTGTGCAGGTGCAATGATGAAATTTAATTATACTGCTTAAAATTATTTCACTGTTGTACAACAGCTGCAAATCCCAAATCACGTTGTTCCCAGCTGGAGCTTTAAAAAGACACTGTCAAAGTAATTTAAAATAAAATCGAAATCACTGGAACAATGCCAAAAAAGGAAACTTTTATCTCTTAACTTCACAAACATACCTAAAGGTACACTGTCAGCCAACACATTTTGAGGGCAGTCATCCCTGGAAGTGTTCAAGGCCAGGATGGATGGGGCTCAGCAATCCAGTCTAGTGGAAAGTGTCTTTGCCCATGGCAGCGAGGTTGGAACCAGATGATCTTTAAGGTCTCTTCCAACCCAATCAGTTCTGTGGTTCTCTGATAGGAAGTGAGTATTTACACTGCTCCTAGCAGAGGTGACTGGGATCAATATTAGAAACTACAGAAGCAGGTGTGGAAGCTGCCATGCCCATGCTTTGTGATCAGGCTTTGTACTTGGTTAAACCATTGGTACTGCTTAGGGGGAAGGGGGTTGTTTGTATCCCCTCACCTCCAGCCCTCCATGCACACTCAGCACAAGCAGCTTCTCCTCCAGCTGTTCAAGCAATAGAGCTGGTGCAAAGGAGATGGCAAGAACGTGAGCCTTGAGAGGGGAAACAATTCCTTCAGTGCCTGAGGTACAGAATCTTGGCCACGAAGAGATCTCAGATGGGTGGAGGATCAGCTCTTCAGAGGGTATTCTAGAGAGCTAAATTTAATTTCCATAGTTGCATAGCTAGCCGTCACCTGACATTTGCTCATACATCATGCTGAGCTTAGTTTAATGATTTTTCTGCATTTTTCAATGCAGAAATTTCTGGAATCGTCATTCTTTCCTGTTGTGTTCCTAAGTTACTTTTCCCAGGTGTTGTCACTAATTTCTTTAAACAAGGAAATAAAAAAGAAAACAGTTTGTTTGTAACAGTCTTTTGCATACTAAAAATAAAAAAGGAATTATTGTAGGAATAACACTGCCAATGTTCCTTTATCTTTGCAGTATGATCAGATTTGCAGACTTGGGAGACAGTTACCGTTTGGAACTTATCTATAAATGAAGGCAAAACACTTTTAACACTAGTTAAAAATACCCCATGTCCAAAGTGTGTACCAATCTGCAGGTCTAGACAGAAGATGGCAAAAGGAAAGACTGAAGATGCATGAACTGCATTTCAAAATTAGCCTGAGGTACAATTCTGAGGGCAATGCTGGGCCGACTGGTGAGGGTCTGCAGGTGCGTCAATCAAAGCAATCAGATGAAGCCTTTGGAGCAAAAGCACTGAAATCATGTTGTAGCACCTGAAGCACTACCCTGTTAGGAAACAACTCTCTTCTAATTTTGTTACAAGAGCATTAAAAGTAAAATAAATTTCATGGAATTTTGTAAATAACAAGAAACATAATTGTTCTTTTCCTGGCATGCTAAGTATTCAGCAGCAAACTCTAGGGGAAGGGGGAATTGTGCAACCAGACATGGAATCGAACATTTCATCAAACACCTGTACGGAAAAGGTATGGAATAATTTAGCCTCTATAACAGTTTTAAGACAATAAAATCACTATTTCTTACTTAGTCCTGATTGTTTTGAGCCCTGCATGAAACAAATGGTATTTCTGATGAATAAATGACAGATTGAGGAGAATAAATTTAACAGCCAACAGTTTCATTTGTATGTTTAAAGCTGTAAAGCTTCAGTGGATCACCCTGCAACTCAAGTACTAAAAACATTTCTGGATTTTTCCTCACTGATTTGGTTTTAAACACGATTCTTCTCTAAGACCATAACATGTAACCAAAAGATGAAATAATTACACCATGATTCCAAAGCATGTCAAGGAGACGTTAAAGTGGTTGGTAGACCAAGGCTGACAAACAATTTAAAACTAACAGGTGTAGTTCTGTAAAAAACAAAACCTGTTATTTAATCTACAGTAATTCAATAGTAGCTAATACTTGGTACCCATTCCAGTGTTGAAAACACAGCAAAGTGCTGTAGGATTTAAGATTGGTTTGTGACAAATCCAGCTCAATAAGGTGAAATTTTAACTCATCATTCACTCCACGGACTTTAGCATGAGTTCACTGGGAGGGACATGGCCATATTCTTTTTTTGTGTGAGTTTAGGTAATGTTCATGTATTTACAATCAAAGAAACCTTCCATTGCCCATGATGTAACTCATTGACAGCAAAAAAATTATTCATGCTTCTTTTCATATCAGACGATGGTGGCAAGAACGAGAGAACATGCTTGTCTAACATTGTTTTGATAAGGGTAAATTCTCTGAAGACAAAGCATCAGCAATTGAAATGGAAGGCCAGATATCGTCAGTTCGTTTTCCTTAGTGTAGCTACTGTTATCTTCAGTTATATGTCAGGAGAATCTTCTCTCTTGCGCAGCTATGGCATGTCAGTGACCGGACGTTTCTGTTTCAAAGTGTCAATGAGAGACAACACTCCTCTCTTTACGTTAGTTGTAACTCTTCTAGTCACCGAGTCTGCAGGAGGTGGGGGCGGTCGAACTTTCTGTGAAGGAGGTCTGGCTACTAAGCACTTCTGATACCGTAACTGCAACAAAGCAAAACCATTCTGCAATCAACACTCTATTCAATAATTGCACAGAGCATTTCAAATACACTCTTAGTACTTTCTCATTAAATATAGCCAAACCTCTGTTTTGGCTGTGACAGAAAGCTTAGCTGAAGTTAACGGGACATTGGTCTGTCCATGTGTGGGCAGAAACTGTTCATTAGCACACAATAAATACTGCATCATATAAACAGCCTTTTGGAAACTGGGTTCAGCTACTCTGGAACAAGGATTATTTTCACTATATTGCCAGTGGATTGTATAACAATTGTGTAGTGAAAGAAAAGATTTCTAACTTACATAGACATTGCAGAGGTTAAGAGGGAAGATGATTAAAGGGGCATTGTTCACTAAACTGATATTTCAAACTTTAAATGTTTGGATTTTAATTGATTAAATATATCATAATACCAATTCCTATTTTTATCTGTTCTTTCTTTTTCTGCCTTGAAATTAATATAATTGCAAATTTGGAAAGATGATTATTTACGGAGGCAGTGAAAAATCTAAGTGCTACTGGATGCTTTTGAAGAAGGCCACTTACCATACAAGCAGCCTGAACAGCTTCTGATACGTTGCCTGCATTTGGTTCACACCAAAAAACGTGGCACTCAAAATGCTGGTTTCCTGTATCCATAATGAAGGCAAATGTGTGAATGTCTTTGCCTACTCCCATGAAGGACAGGAACCGCACGCGACACTCCACCATGACTTCCTCTTCATTCTGGTAATGAATCAAATGACCATTACTCCTGGATGTTCTGTGGAACTTCCAATTTTGATTAAATAGGAGGATATGCTGTAATTCCTGATTTATCTGCATATGCTCAGCGTGCTCAGGCCTGGGCTGGATCTCCTTCTAGGCTGCCACTGGAAAACCAAGTCTTTGAACGTTAGCACAGAGCACGTTGTGCATTTTAGAAACTGCTTGTTTTGTGAAGAAACAAAACATGGCTATAGTGTGTCCAAAACATGCTCCCCTATCACTGGTATGCTATAGAGATGCTGGTTTAGTACCTCATCAAAGGACATACATAAAGGCTTTCTTCAAAAGTTTTTCACTGCATTGATCTCTATGGAAAATGCTCTACATTTCCCTCTGTAACACAGATTTAATATTACTCTTGGCTTCCACACTAAGAATAAAGTAAATATAGTTTGGAATTTAGGATTGTTACTTGGGGCTTAACCTACAACATTTTAGGCTCCAAATTCCTAGAAACTGAATTTAAGTACCTAATGAATACTTTTTTTTCTGAGAACATGCTTGGAATGGTAAAGAAAGCTGAAGCTGATACAAGTGTAAGAGCCTCTGCAGATTCTGGAAGGAAATAAAATGCAAAATAAGCAAATGAATTCCAGTGTAAATTAACTCTACTAACATTTCTGTGTTCCTGGTTTTCAACACTCATGTTAAATGTGTTTTAAACAAGACAGTCTGCCTTACTCTTTCACTGATTACTGTGACAGTAGCATCAGCAACATTCATGGTAACTGCCATCCAGTCATCTTTGCTAGAGGAAGCCATGAGACTCTCAATGGCACTATTCAGGGTATCCATTCCTAAAAGAGAGGAAAATGCAGTAATGAAAAATAAAATATGTAAACAATAACCAAACTTTTTATCTTTACACTGTAGTACAGAAAACAGTTTGTTCTGGACTCCTTATTAAAATTAATTTGATAATGGAAGTATCGTGAAGTTGTATTTCTTCATCTGAAAAACCAAAACGGGTGTCTCTGGCTTATAAAAACCAGGACAGCATCTTGTTTAGTTGCTGCACCATTTCAGTTCTCCAGGGCCCTTCTCATTAGTAGCAGAGCTGATATTCAGAGAAAGCTGTAGAAAGAAACTTTGCCTTCCTGGCAGCTCCCAAAATACCTGGTTGCAAAACACATGTTCATATGATGCCCTGAATATTTGGTATCTTCATGCTTGATTCGTATGCCTGAAACACAAGAGTTGCTACCCTTCAAAAACCATGCATTTACCCCAGGCTAGCCAGAGTCCAGCTTTCAGAGCTTATGTAAGGTATCTTGGAAGACACTTAATTGTTACATACCCACAGGTTTAGCTACAGGTAGCATGCCCAGGTACTGGACGTGGAACTTCTGTACCAGTTCTGTCTTTGGTGTTGGGAAATCTACTGCATGGGAACAAAAGTAATTTTCTGTTAATCAGCATTCACAGCAGGAAAAAACACTTTTATTTCATCAATAACATAAAACAGTTTACCCAGTAATTGTACTCTGAAGGTATTGTATTGATTAAAACAGATTTTTACTTCTTCTAACAAGAACAAGCCTCAATAAATTCTAAAGGAATTAGGAATAAATTTTCATCAGTTGATTTTTGGGCTACAGTAAGAATAAGGTCACGTTATATTGCTGGCATATTAAAAACCATAAAATAAAGATGAATAGGTTTTTGAGACATACAGACCTAAATTTCATTAAAATAACTATGTAAAATCTGGAATCTGCTTTCAATACCATCCTTGTTAATATGCTAAATACAGTGTCCAAGTAATCAATACTACTGTCTGAACGGTACACATTACACAGACCATTACACAAGTTGATGTATGGATTAGGAGTAAGATATTCAGTACAAACTGGTGGATCTAGAAGCACATAATGTCCTGTAAAGTTAATACAAAGTATGTTTGTTCTCCTGGAATACTTTCAAAATAGCAACTACCAAGGCAACTTCCTTCTACGATGCAGTAGAGTGTGTAGAAGCCCCTTCAGCTGCATGAAAACCCACTTGCACTCCTTGCCTCAGAAATTTCTGAAATAGATGCTGAAACCTAGAAGGAGTACTCCTATGGCTCCTCTGAATCCCAGTGATTAACTGGAGTATATTCTGGTTTTAAGTGTGAGAGACTGAAATGACTAATGGCTTAAAACATTGTTAAGATCATTAAAACTCAATCCCCACTGAATATGCCTCCTGGATTTCAGGGAACTGGCCTGTGAGTTTAGCCCCCTGACTGGAACCTGAGGTAAGATAAATGTGGTGCTATTGTCTAATCTCCTCAGGTTTAAGGCGAATAAACAAGGCTGGGAGGAGGCCATAGCCCACAGACTCACTGGCACTCTCCCACTCTCTTGAGAGACTGGACTGTTAACGCCAAGGGCTCCAACAACCAGCAGGGTGCTTTGATAACAAAGGGTGTGCACACCTGACACCTCAGGCTACAAGCCGGGTGTTAAGATAAGGAAGGAGGTAAGCCCTGTGAGGCAGGACAGTGTTTCTTTTTCCTTATACAAATAACTCTGCTGTGATAACTCCCCTCTGGGGAAGCACCGAGACATTCACAGGTGGCCTGGAGGTATCTCTGCTGATGGGCAATAATGGACTCAACTGTGCTGACATAACAGGCTTAGAAGGTGTCAAAGACTCATTAAATGTCCCATGATCCAGTTTTACATCATCAAGTGTAAAACTCCCCACTCCACAGGCAGTATTAGGCGTTCTCCCCCCCGCCCCCCCCCCCCTCCCAACCTGAGCGTATATAACTCATGAACTCTTTGAGTTTCGTGGGCTGCCCCTACCAGATCAAGACCATCACTGCCACAAGACTGTGACTGTCACTTCAGCCAACACTGAAATTGCAACTACCAGCTCTCATCGCTGCATCCAATGGGTGGTGACTATATATCTAATTTTATTGTTTCTTTCTCTTACTTTTCCTTATACATTTTAAGTGTTATTTTTATGCTTTTATATTGCCATAGTACTGAAGATAATAGCAATCAAAATGGCTACATACATGTTTTCCTTTGCAACCAATCTGTTCTAAACCAAACCCTACATATATATATTTACAAACACCGATCGCTCAGTGTTGTTTCACTCTAATCCACCCCAAGGGACCTTTTAAGAAGAACCTGGGTTACCCTTGCCTTCTGGGGAGGGTTGTACCAGGAAGATTTGGTCAACTGGTGCAGTCTCAAGTCAGGAGGTATTTTGATTTGAAAAGGACAATGTGTCCAAATATCCTCAAACAAGTAAGACTGAATTTGCAACACTTGCATTTCAAAATAAAAGAGGAAATGCACAAGTTGGCATAACTGAGTAGAAGTCCATTACTGTCAACATAACCAATAAAAATATTTAAAGTAATAAAGGAACAGGTTACAGTCAGATACATTAATTAAAAGACAGGATTGGTCTCCACCCAACATGCTCCATTTTCGTCAAAAGCAGCATCAGAAACAAAACATATTTAAAACAGGACCATCCTGAGGATACCAGCTGAAACACAGTACCTTGCAGAGGAACCTCAAGGGTGACATTTGTCCTGTCTTGCAACGAGCTGCAGGCCATGGCTTTAGCATTCTTCCGTTCAGCCATAATCTGAAGAACACAGTGATAATACAGCATTAAAAAAAAAAGAAGTACAGCAACAACTAAAAATTTACTCCTATTACAATCCTAGTTTCTGAAATCTGAAGTAAATCAGAAGCCACATGACTAAGCAGATTATTCTTTTTAAATAACAACTTTAATTTTCCTCCACTTTATTCAACATTCCTTTACTACAGAAAGAACTTGAGTGGTGTACAAGCCTAGATGAAACGTAGATGGAGGTGATAAAAATAGTCATTTTTATGAACAGTAAAACTGCAGTTGATAGGAGGAGTAATATAGCAAGAAATATAAATATTTAATGCACAGAGTGTTCAGTATTTATGTTTCTCTCTGAACTGTCTTTTGCTGTATTTGATTTTTTCCTCCATTTTTATGTTTATTGTGGAATTAAAAATCCCATGCAAAATACAACCTGTTCTGCCCACAAAATATATAATAGTAGCAAAAGAGGAAAAAAAAACCTACTTAAAAATAACCATTTTGGATGGTTATTCCCTAGAAATATATGACTGAAGATATCCAGGGAGCTGACAGAGGTTTCCCAAAGCTCATATATGAACCATTGCTATCTGCTTCTTTACACTATGTGTATTCATTGTAATTAAGCTATAAAGATAACTGGCTGTACAGCAGATGACACTTGGTCAGAAGATGCTTCTATCAATTTCTCTCTCCTTTCCAATTCCCTTGTTTGTTTTTTTTAGGTTTTATATTCTGAAAATATTTTCTATTGCAGGGACACAGGGGAATATTCCTACCCCCTCTGAAGAAAAACAACACACACTAGTTTAGGAAGAAACCTTGATTCAGCAAGGAGGTCTAGTGTTTCAGCACATGCCAAGAGCTTTCCTGAATCTACTGCTGAATTAACTGTGCTACTATTAGCTATAGTTTTAAATGTCTAGTTGTTCTCTTGTTCTGTTATCCAAAATTAATGTCAGAAGTTTCATGTCATAGTTACTTATGTGACAGCTCTGCTCCCTTTCTGATATCCCTGCCTATAGCTACCACAGTATTTACTTGATGTTGACCTTACTGGGTAAAAGCTGTTGCAGCAGGACCTGTGGAGCACGTTTTTTCCCGCTAGACTCGTTGGAAACACCTGTGTGAATTGGAGAAGAACTAGGAGGAACATAACAGGACTAGGCATCTCCAGTCAGCCACTGCTGCAATGCCTGGTGTTAAACCTCAACAAACACAGCCTGCAGCTCCTTGGCCAAACCAAGCAGCTACCTGAGGGCTGCTACTGGCATTCCCTCTGGCACCCACATCAGGACAAATGCGCCAGACTTTGCACAGTCATTGGGCTACCTTCTGCCTCAGGCATATCTATGCTGCCCAGAGGGCTACAGTAGTGCACACTGTGCAAATGCTGACACTGCTTGCATGAGATATCACCACCAAGTTCAGTACCACATCTGCAGTGATGCAAAAACGAAAATTTTATTTTTTAGACTATACAACTGACTACAGAGGAGGGTTTGGCATCACTGATTCCATTCAGTAACATGAAGACAAAATGTAAAAAGCAAACGACAGGCATACAGCAGAATTTCAGAATTTGAAGGTTTCCTAAATAGCCTTTCTAGAAGAGCTGTGACTCATCAGGAGGGACAAGTTACACAGGGATAACTAATAAAGTTATTCATCCCCACAGCCCACTCTCCCTATGGTGCAAACTGCTGTATTTTAATGAAAGCCAAAATGAGAAGTGTAGTATTTTTCAAAGGGGGATGCAGTTGCAAATCCACCACAGCTAAATAAAAGAGTAAAAGAAGAGTTTCAAGTAGATTGGATTAACTTCCTCTTTATAAAGCATTTCAATCAGTTTGCTGTAAAGGATGTGCTGCCTTGCTACTGCTGCATGAAATGACTGTACAGAGGATGCTCATAAATAGATCATGCAAGAAAACCAAAATTAATAACCAGGAAATGGTGTCAAATCTATAAGGTAAATGACCTAAAAGAACAGTCCTCTCCAGTATTACAGGCAACTATGACCAGCAGGAGCTAGGATCCTTTAATATTCACAACCAGAGTAGCTTAAACCCTCTCTTCTCAATGATTTTTTTTTTAAAAATACAGTTAGCAACTATTTTCTGTCTCTCCTGCAGGGTAATACCATTGAATAGCACCATTCAAACAAGGTCTGATTTATTAATGGAGTTTAAGATCACAGTTTATTATTCATTGAAGTTCGGTGTTCTTTTTCCATTTTGAACCTGCAGCTTCTTTATTATTCAAGAAAGCCTTCAGTCTCTATACACACTTGTCAAATCAAAAGCACATATCATCCTTCTCAAATCTAAATGCTCACCCTCCCATAATTCCTATCCATTTGCATCCTTTCCTTTACAAATTCTCTACATCGTTCTTGTTGCCAGTGATATAAACTAAATTAACACTGCATACAGCTGCTCACTACATGTATGTGTAAGGCTCAAGGACCTCTAAACAGACGAATGCAGCTGATTTTAAGTCCACTTGCCTTTGAGCAGATTTCGTGTAAACTTGTAGCGATGGCTTTTGCAGGTGTGTCACACCGAAACACATGACATTTTAGAATTCTTGTGTCTTTGTCTCTTGCCACATAAGCAAAGTCTCTGCGTAAACAAAATAAATGGACATATTAGAAACAAGCAATGAAACATATATCTAAAGTTTGGTGCTTAATCTATATAATTAAAAAGTTCATTACGGTTTCCTAACCATGCAACTTACTCAAGTTATAACCCATAATTCCAAATGCAATGGTAAATACACAGGAAAATTTACTCAAAGATTTTACTGAAGATGAAATGGGGAGAGAATTACAAATTAAGACAGAAAACACATGCAGCTCTCAACTGTTGAAAAAATGAGTACCAGCATACAAGATTATAGTTAGAGAAAAACTGTATTTCAAAGGACTGTATAAAGTGTTTAAAATATGCAGATAGTAATTAGAGATCTGGTTGCATAAGGGAGATGTGAACCTGCAGAGCTTTGCTTGCACTAATTGCCCTAAATTTCTGACCTTATTTTTTCAAAAGTTAAATAAAGCTGCCCTACAAAAGACATTGCTGCACTGTACTGGCTAGTCACCACAGCACAGTGCAGCTTTCTAGCATGGATGAAGAAAGTGCCAGGATTAGGTTTATTTGTTCTCAGGCTGCCTAAGAAAAAGTTGAAGTGGTATATGCTGAGTCAGGAAGAAGCTTGGCTTTGCCCAGTTGCCATCCTTGCTATACTAGACTCTCTGTTCACTGTTCTTGCACCTCTGCTTTTTCATGTCCTCCACGGCCCACTCCTACTTTGTGACCCTCCTGTTACCTCCAGGTTTCTCTGGGACTTTTCATCCCTAGCGAAGTTATACTGAGTAGTTAACTAGAATTAAACCAGACAAGCAAAGCTGGAGCTTCCAACATCCTCTTATGCCTGAAATCTCTCTTCAGTGCTTTCTGCTTTACACATAAATAATTAACAGTAAGATTCTAAGTGGTAAAGAGGATACTCCTAAACTCCAGGCTTAGTATAAACTAAAGTATTTGCTTATAAAAATCTGTAGATATCCCAAGCAAGGTTTAATGTAGCATGGATGGCCAATTTCTTTATTTGAGGTGCCCAGTGAATTGAAGAATTTTATACCGAAGCTATTCAGGGAGAAAGAGAGACTGTGGCAGATGGATTGCTGGCCTTCCAGCTCTGTATGAGAGAAGAACACTGTCCTGCAGTTAAGTACGGTGCCCATATCTAACTGAACAGCACCAGATTTTGCCCTTAATGAGCCCTTGAAATGTAAGGGCTGCTCAGTAACAGGTATGGGCGGTTGTCCCATCTAACTGCTTTGCAACCTGGAGCCTGATGAACAATACTTTAAGAAAACCAAACCACATAAAACTATCAGGAGATGAGATTTGTAAGCAATTCCACATGACAGAACAGTGCAGAAAAATGGTGAAGATGGAGGCCCCTCTCCATCTCACTGCATGCCAACCTGCAATGACACACGCTAGGGACAGCAGGGACAGGAGGCAGCAGGACAGCACATGGAGTGTGTTGCCACCTGAACCCTTCCTGCACAGGAATGCAGCCCATGGGCTGCCTTGGTTTTGCAATGCTGTCCTCCAGCACATAAGACGCAGGCACCCTGGGGAGGGATGGTGTTTCACCCAACTGCTCATGATCTGCAGGAAAAAAATCACAAGGCAATAACCCAGGAAAGGTGCTGTCTATTACAGAAGATGCCCCAGGTTCCTAGCTCCAGACTGACCCTCAGACGCTCATCCACAAGAGCCTTTTGGCCTGTTGTTCCCTTCTGCTGCAAGATCACAGAGATGCTGAGTTCCAGCTGGGATCTGGAAAAAAGCTGATGCTTTTGGCTCATCTGTACATTTGCCAAGACTTGTTTTAGAATGGTTTCCTCCTAGCTTAATGTTTCAAAAGCAATCTGAAGACTCCTAGCTGGACTTTAGTAATGAGACTAAGAAAAGGGAGTATGGCTTACCTGTGGCTTATGAAAAATTAGCAGCTATGGGTTAAAAAATGAAACCAAGCACCACATAAAAAACCTTTGAGAATTTTGCCTTTTGAAGTAAGCTTTCAAGATTACTGGTGCTTCTCCTGAAAGACCTGCAGGGCAGGTCTCTGAAAATGCTCAGGCTCACAAAAGACCCATATAAAATACCCTGAGCTCTAAAGAAAACTTGCCTGGTTTGAGAGCTGTGAGAAATTTCCAAACATCCTATGCATTTTGGATTTTTGTTTTCTCCGTGTTTGGCTTTAGCTGCTATTTTTTAAACGTCCTAAGTTACAGATTACACATTTTTTAGTCCAAATATCTTCCCTTACAAATATTTTAACTGCAATGCATAAACATCATTCACTTAACAGATGTGGATTTTCTACCATAACTTCATTAAGATTTCCCCCCCACTTTCCACGCAAGGAAAACTTGCTGGCAGTGACCATAACTTGCAGGGTAGCAAAGACACAGAGCATAAACAAGCAGACTGCTGCACACACCTTATTATTGGATCAAGGTCTGTTCTTTCAGAGGGCAGACATAACAGCTGAGACCTGTGTTCGCATTAACCTAAAATAACACTGGAAGTCATCTATGCAACCATTAGATGGTTATTTATTATTATATACAATCGTTTATGCCAAATCAATACTATTCCTTTGAGGACTTGTAAACAGGTGATTTATGCATCCCTTTACAAGATGATCCTAGGAAAAGCATCCGGTGCTCTTTTGCCAAGATGCCTGCGCTGCACAGAAGCCTGTTGGAATAAACAGAAATCTGCATAGCCTGAGGAGGCTATACAATACCAGGATTTCCAGTTTTAAGGCCAGCACCTTGGAGGACTTGCACACACAGAGAAGAAAACCTTGCCCTTCTGTTAGCTATTTGTTAGAACCTTATTTTACTGTTAATAAAAGCTAAGGTGGGACAAAGCCACCAAAGCAAGTCATTAGGGCTTAGAGGACATAACACGTTGCCAGAAAATTCATTGAAATGGCCCAAGAAATTGTGTTCCAACCTTTGATCAGTAGCTCTGGCAATGTGCTGGCACACCACAATTTCACAGCTTTCTCAGTAAACTACTGTGCTGTAGGAGTTCACATCAGGATGGGTATCCACTGTGCTGCCAAATCCCTCCCTGCTACACTGGACAACCACTGAGGCCACAGTAAATCTCACCTTGCAGAGAGTTTATTTGAGATCCAAGCTCTACTGCAAGGATTTTCAGTCTCATTTGTAAGATAATACTAAATGTGTTTAGTCAGCATGATATCTCCCAGTGGAGGTAGGACTCAAAGGACTGCAGAGGTAAAAATGAGTCAAATAATTAAAAGTGTTAAACTAAAAGACTGAATTCTGTTAGGATCAAAGATTTTGGTTGTAAAGGAACATAGCTCATAATTATACCTCATAAGAGGAAACATCTTTGGTAAAAGTATTTTCAACAGCATTTTAAAGGCAGAGAGATGGACTGGGGGCAGCCTGCTGAGTCTTGAGTTTTTCTCTCTAGTCTAAATTTACTTCTCTGATCAAAGGAGACCAATGTGGAGGGCATCATGAACAGTAATGAGCTTGCACACTTCTGGGTAAGAACGTTTCTCTGTTCCTGGAAGCTAATGACTGCCAAATGAATGAGCCACACGCAGAGCCCAGCTCAGTGACCATTCTGACCACAGGTAAAACCTGTGGCAAGGGCAGGGAGGAGTCTGATGAGTGTTATGGATGTGCTATCTGTAGTGGGACACTGCAGGTGACAAGGGTGCTCACCCCCCACTTCAGTGCTGCCATGTCAATGTCCTCCCTTACACAACTGGCTCAGGCATAAAGCCCTCTGCCCTGCCCCTGAGGAGGTACTGGACATTCACATGCAGGCCTGGAGGTCATCATCCCTTCTGATGGGGCAAATCTGGCTCTGGTGTGAGAAACACCAGACATGCCTTAGAAGGTGTCACAAATCAAAGACCCTCAAAAGTGCCCCCAGACTAATTTCTGGGGCCTTGCACCAGAGGCCTGTATGTGATCCAGTGTTACATCAAACAGTGTAAACTACCCCCCTCGCCCCAGGGGAGGTACCTGGGCATTCCCACCTGAACCTGAACATATATTAACCCATTGAACTTTATGTTTGTGAGCTTCCCCCATCCCTGATGGATCAAGACTGTGACCATCACTTTGACCAATTGACATCAAAATTGCAACTATCCAGTCTCTTTTTCTTATGTATTTTAAGTGATATTTTCATACTTTTATACTGTCACATTTCTATAGATAATAACCAAAATAGTTACATACCTCCTTTCAATCGCAACCAAATTGTTCTAAAATAACTCCCCCATCTGTCTGTCTGTCTATCTATCTATCGCCCCACTGTTTGCAACGAAGTCTCCAGGGTGTGTCCTGGAAAGCTCAGGAGGCTGTGAGAAATGCCTCCTCTTTGTGCAGTGAAATTCCACTCACAATGAGTTACCTTGCAGAAGTGTCAGAAATGCCACTTCCCACGCACAGGGTTGTTGGTGGGGAGGAGCTGCTGGGACACCTGGCTCACGCCTTGGCTCCACAAGCACTGCCTCAATGCTGCAGCACTGCACATAACGCTTCTGTAGAGCCTCTCTGGCACTTGGTCCTGCACCTTCTGTAAATGTTTCTGCTTGTAACCGTATGCAATCATAAACAAGGCTGTATAGCACAATTACAGAAGAAAATGAAATGCCAGCCAATACATCAGTTTCAAGTACTGAGACCTAATAATACCCTTGTGGTGCTGTTTCAGACTCACACACCAGTGTTTCATTTTAAGTACCTGAACACCTTGAACAAAGTAAATCAGCTAATTACATTCATGGATTGTGAATATACATAAACCTTTACATGATCAGGGCCTGTATCTGTATGAAATGTGAGTTCTTCAAAACCTGCGGTACTGCATTATGCACAACCCTGCCAGCAACCATCTGTTTTCAAATCATCAATCAAAATTAGCCCACAAACAGTCCTTCCCCCTTCTAACAGTGCACAAACAGTACTACTGATTTCATTAATCCATGGAAGTCACCTAGGTGCCTGTGCACTTGCATGAGTGGCCTTATATGGCACCCCAGCAGCCAAGACCTGGAGATGGAGGTACAGGCTGGTGCCAGTTGGCTCCTCCACTGCCAGTGGCAGCCCTGCAGGCTTGCTTCAGGCATTTCTAGGCATTTGGAAAACCGAGCTCCACGCTCCCTCTTGGAGAAAAAAGGTATGGCTTTGGAGATTTCAGCATATCTGCTTCCTGCAGCAACAATAACAAACTTAGGATCACAATGGAACAGCTTCTTGTTTGTCCAAAGCCTTGAATCATAAAAAAGCCAGAAGACCTCTCTCTGATTCTTCTTCCACTTCAGATCCCTTATGGGTTACTTTATCTATAAACCTTCATTTGACTACAGCTCACTGGAACCTGATTAACATTTAAGTGAGATTTATGTGCAACAGGCCCCTTCGATAATGAAGAAGTGCCAAGTAACGTGTCTGCAATAGAAATTTATGGAAAAGGGCAAATGCCTCCTCTTACCACTTCCCTGTCTTTACACCCTCCTGGGAAAACAAGTGAAAAAAGAAATCAAAAAGCCATTACAAAGCCCATGGCTGAATACAGAGCTAGCACGGGGTTAACAGATCACATCTCATCCAGCTGGAGTCCTCTCTGTCTCCATAGGGTCTGTGTGCACCTGAAATCTGTAGGATCTGAATGACTGCTCCTGATAAAATTTCATTCCACGTCAGTGGGGAGAGCAGCAAGGTGTTTAGTGGGAGAATAATGTTGCAGAAAACAGCTATGTACTCTTGAAATTTTATAGCACAAGGGCATCACTTCCACTGATACAGGATTATAGAGAAGGGGTACTGCACTGTAGGCAATTTTTAATTTTCTAATCATTTGCACATGTACTACACAATTCGCTAATATCTTTCCAGTTATAGGAACTGGATATAAGTCAGTATTCTGGGAAAAAGCTAGAAACCCAGAAAGATAGATAAGAATTATTTTGCTGCAAGAGTAGGTAAGACTGCTTCTGCTAAGCAGTTCAGAAGTTCAGTAGAAATTTCCTTACTTTGAAAGAGTACAGGACTAGAGAAAGACATTTTAAAAACCAATTCTGAGAGTTGCAAACACAATGTAAGGTGCTAAGTAGAAGGGAATTTAATTTTTATTTGCTCTTTTACTTTCCTTAATTGGCAAATGTCCACAGTAATTGACTAAACCTTAGATAGCCATACCTATTTAACACCTGGCTAAGCATCACTTAGCTGCTCAATCTTGGATGAATATAATCACATTAAAAGCAATTTATGCTAATGCTGTCCTGTTTGAGTAGCAGTTATAACCATTTGCCACTATTAGGCTAAAGTCCTAGGAGGCATCCCAATTAAGTATAGCCTGAAAGAGCAGCACATCCTCCATTACCTTCCAACTATCAACTTACTTCTTCAAAGGACTGCAGAAGAATATAGAACTGCATTAATCCTTTTTTTTGTTTTTGGTTAAAAAAACCTGACACCCTGGCCTTGAAGTCTGAAATATTTTTTTTACTCTTATCAATCAAAATTATATTGCTGTTATTTAAAATAACTATATTAGAATGATACACATGCAGGAAAATGTAAATTGCTTTACGGATTTATGTACTACAAATTGTAACAAGAATTCTTGAACCAGAAAATTATATTGTCTGAGTTTGACTTAAAATTGATTGACATTCATCCAGAGTAGCCTACAGAAGATGACAGATTTCTCTGTACTGTTGTTACAGACTACTGTGACTGCAGGGTCACGGAGCACACACCGTCACGCTGGGGGGAAACCACTTCCTGAGTCCACAACGTTCAGGCTTCACTTTGCTTTCCTGCAAACAGCTGACCAGAGACTTGTGAAAGCGGGAAGAAAAAAGGAGGAGCAGCCACCGCTACAGTAGAGCGGGTCCGAGGCACCTGGCAGGAGGCTGCCATTCACTGCCAAGACATGAGCATTCATGGAAGCAGAGTAAATCAGCAGAGAAGGAGAAGAAGCAAGAGAAGTGAGAGGAGACACATGAGAAAAGTAGATAAATATAATGCCATCAACACCATGCTTGGATGGGGTTTTTCCATGACACACAAAAATTTTCGTATCACAAGTGGCAGAGAAGACAAGGTGCAAGAAACTCTGCAGTAATATGTATGACAGAAATTACAGATACCTTGGATTAACATTTCAGATTTTTTATCCAGACTGCTCTTTCACATAAAGGAAAGGAGAATGATTTATAGCTGAAATAAAATCTGTGACTCTGTTCAGTGCACTTATCTTTTTATTAGGGTCACATCAAGGAACTTGCGAAGTTAGGGAGAAAAACCCAAAGGCAAGAAACCATAACTAGATGAAACGAGCAGCATTCACAACAGCTGCAAAATCTGTTTGTACAAGATTTACTGAGGACTTCCATTTCATCTACCAGATACCAGACACTGAGTGAAACCACTTCGTCCCTTCCACATCCTCCAAATGAAACCCACAGCCCCTTCTCCAGGTGACTATACACCAACCACTTTGGAATCAAGTTTGGGATGAGAAGGAAGAAAAATAACTACTGAGCATCTTCTCCTTCCCATTTCTCTTAGACAGTCATGGTACATTTAACCACATATACTCTTCTCTCCTCAGTGATGTGAGCTGGAAGAGATGTGGGGGAGAAGGAAGTTTCCCTATGTTTCTGACAATTGCTGGCAATCCTAGACACACATGAAAGCCTTGCAATTTTCCTTCACTCTAAGGAGTCCATCTCAGAGCTCCTAAACCTCTTTGGCTGCTCTCCAGTTACAACCCAGAATGGCACACTGGGCCACCACTACATTACCCTGGACATTAATTTTTGATCCAGCTAGTTTAAATGCCCTCCCCAAGCAGAGATTTTTGGGAGACTTTTCTTATTTCAGTTCTCACACAATTGGAAAAAATGGATTTCCTTGCAGCAAAACATCAGTTCTGCATTTATTAAATTCTCCTCAAATGGCCTGGCATTGACAGAGTGTAGCTTGTTTTTCTAATTCAAGCGTAAAGTTTGTAGGGCAAATTATGCCCTGCTGAAAGACTGTTTGCTTCATTCCTTGATAATGTCACTTGCTAACTCTCAAGGAGGAGCTATGGCTACTTTGTGTGACACTCGGAGGCTTTAATCTGGCGGTCCTAAAACCCACAGCTGCTGGCTTTTCTTTGATGTCTTATCATTGCCATAGTTCTGCATGCTTCCAAAATTTGTTAAAACCCTCTCAGAGCTGATACCTCCGATACCCAGCTCAGCCCTTCAGAGCCCAGCACTTCCAAGCCTGAAAGCACTTGCATGACTTTCACTCCAATTTCCTTCCCGTGGCCTGATCCTCATGAAGCTGTGGAAGCAGGTTCCCCAGACGTGCTTTCCAGGTCTCAGCACTGCTCACTACCTCCTCCTGTGCACGGGGGGTCAGGAATCCTGTCAGCCTTGCAAGCCAGAAAGGTGGCTCTGAGAGGTTACAAATCTTTCTACTACCAAGGGCTATATCCCACTCCTGCAAAGGGCCACGGATTTGCACCCACAAGAGCCATGTCAAAGCACAATTCTGTATCTGAGCTGTCCAGATCCATGAGCTCTGCTAGCAGAGTGACAACAGTACAGATTGTACCGCTAAGATGCTGGTCCTTATTCCCAGCCTCACCTCACGATCGCACAGCCGAAGTACAACCATTGTGGCCAGGAGGACAGTTTATCATATGGGCTGTGGTCACCACCAAAGTGCTGCCCTGGAAATTGTGCTCCCATAGGACCAGGAGCCCAAGGGGGCCCAGCTAATGCTATGTCACATCCTGCTGGTGCTTGGGGGTCAGGTGGGGCTTACTGCTGCTCACCAATGGCTAGACAGACATGGCAAGCTGAAAAGTCAATCAGTAGCTTTGACCTCTGCTTGTTTTATCAATGGATTTAACAAAAGACAGAACTTCTGTGACAGATTATATGAAATTCACTCATCACTGACTTGATCGACACAAAGTTTTCATGGTGGGGTTTTTTTTCCTTAATGGCTTCACAACATTTTTGAAATGTGCACAGGCAGGGGCCTGCCTTCTCACCCTGTGTAGCAGTTTTCAAGCAAAATGCACACAAATGAGGAAGTTTGTCAAGGCCATTAGAGTTGCTGCTTCTCCTCTGCAGCACTGCAAAGTGATGGTTTAACTCTTCAGGACGGCCAGTCTAGCATTTCTGATGAATCCTGAATTTCCTTTAAGTAAACGAATGTGCTATTATGCCTATGAACCTCTGAATATTTCTGACAATGCTTCTACCTTTCAGATCTAATTGGAAGACGTGGACTTTTGTTTATAAGGAATATCTGAAGATTTAATAAAGAAATACATCAAGTTGAGACGTTCAAAGCACTATTAAAGATTTAACTGAATGAGACAGCAGACTACACCAGAATAGTTAATCTCTCCAGTGTGATTTGTTTTATAAGCAATGCTTCCTCTTTATTATTCAGACAGAGAACACAGCAGTTGTGCACAGACACTACCCACAAATCTGCTTGCAGCACACTTTTGCCAGTGTTAGGCTGGGAGGATCATCTCTTCCTGCATGCATGAAACCCACATTAGATTGCAAAGCCATAATCAAGAAAGTTCAAACATTTCCCCAGGCCAACACTGCCTAAAGAATTGATTAAAAAACAGTCAAGCCTGGAAACTGTTCTCATTATATTCCACAAAGCAAACATGAGGAATGGTCCACATCTCTAAACCATATTCCTTTCACCCAGTCCCACTTCGAATTTTTTGCAATTTAGAAGAGCAAACAAATCCCAAATCTCATCTAAGGGATGCAATTTTATTGCTAAGAGCCTTTGGAGTGGCTGCAGCCCTTGTGCTGCAAAGCACCTGACTACAATGCCTTACTGTCTGTTCTCCCATGAAACGGGAAGCATTGTAGAGGATTCCAAACGATCCCTTTGTACATCCAAACAAATCAAACAAACTTTTTTTCTTCAAACTTGAAAGACAAGCGAGCAATCCAGATGGACCCAAAACAAATACTAAATATAGGAAATAAACATTGATGCTTTCAGTGCTTGCTAAAATTAGCTCTTAAATCCCCTGCTCTTAGTATCATGTTATTTTCAAACCTAAATAAAAGGTGGGACTTTATTACTACTGTCTTGCATTTCAGATTCAAGAGAGCAACATAAGAGAAATTTTAATCTCAAACACCAAAAGCAAATATTAGAATCCCCTGCATCAAATGATTTTAATCTGTTCTAGTATTAGAGGGTTTGGGACCTGGAAGAAAACAACAACCAACTTCACAATTCTGTTAATAGTAAGGTGAAAAGGTGACACAGAGATAGGAATTTAGTCACTGGAGTTGAACTTCTGTTCACTGATACAAGCAAACCAATACAACATTGTTTGGTGCATGCTGGAAGGATAAACATGAAAACGGAAAAATGAAAATAATTTACCTCTCTCTGAATCCAGGGAAGCATGAAGAAACAGAAAGAACAAGTTAGAAAGCACTCAAGCAGACAGAGCTCCAACATATGATGAGGCAGGGTAGCTGAAAAGTGCTGTACATTTAGTGTCCACTGTTGTTTGTAGCACAGTGTATCTAAGCATACTGCCACTATTTCCTTTTGACACTTCTTTTGTTGAATCTTGTTGTTCTGAAGTTTGTATTTTTGGAAACATGGAATGAAGCCACAGGCATCAGCTGAATTCAGTGAGGCAGCAGAGACATACCAACAGTGGGAGGTAATAAAGCTTAAAATACCACGCGGAAGTCCGGGAAGTCGTATGCAGAAAGCATAAACAGACATAGAAAGTGCATGAACCTTCCTTCTTCCAAAATAACACTATTTACAGCAGACACTGACTGAAGAAACAAGAAAAATTCTTCAGAGTGTGAAAAAGTTACATTGTTCAAACTGAAAGAGCACAAAGATTGTCCTCAGTTTTTTTAATGCCTTTTCCCAAAGGTCACTTGGGGTCCTCTGAAAGTTGCACCCTGAAGCAGTGACAGCCTGGGGAACAGCCTCACACGAGTGCTAACCTGAAGCCAGGGGGTATAAAATCACCGCACACTTTCATTTCTGAAACACTTCAGCAACCACTAACTCTTGTTACAACTTAATCAACACCCCTTTTCTGCAGGTGAAGCGGGACAGGAGACGCACAAGCTTTCTTGGGTGGTGGCTGCCCTTCTTTGCCTTCCCGCAGATCCGCTCTGCCTGCCCAGCTCCTGCCCTGAGCCCCGGCACTCCCTGCAGCTGGCTGCTTTCTAGGTCATGCCAGCCACCAGAGAACACCAGCAGGGTGAGCTTGCAGGGACACGGGCACTCCTGGAGCTGTCCTGTGAAGACAGCACACAGTTTCCTGTGATGTTAGCACAAAGGGTTCCCTGCGCTGAGAAGGGATATGTGTTGCTGCCTGCTTCTGTCCACCTCTCCTTAAATACTGGACACCACTCCATGCAATCCACAGTGTCTCTACAGGGATAATAACCCTTCTTGAGAAGACAGATGCTTAATCCTGCACTCCCACTCCTGCCTGTTGCAGGCATCTCACAACCTCCCTTTTTAAAGAAGAGCTTATCTCCAGTGAGGATCTGAGCAAGGTTCATGCACACAGAAATGTGGGACCCTACATCATCCCAGCTTGTAACTAATGCTGAGAAAAAAAGTAGTGGAGTGGAAAATCATGCCATCTCAAGTAATAAGGGCAGGATTAAAGACAGAGCACGCTGAAGGGAAGGGATCCAATTCCCATGAGATATCTCACATCAGCAAGCTTGCAGGGATTGATCTATTGCTTAGAAATGGCTTAGTGAGTAGAAATAGAATAAACATAGGCTTTCTAAGCCAGGTTTTAACTAAACAAGCATATGGTTAGCTAATGCACATAACTAGAGATTTAATTTCTTTCTCATGTTGAGATGAAACCTCTCCTGATACAACTTGTATCCACTGTCCCTTGTAATAATCTCCATGCACCTCCTTGTGAAGAAAAATAATTCACTGCAGCAATCTCTCCAGGGATACAGTAGAGCTCCCACCATAGGAAGTTTTCAAGATGTCACTGGACAGGGTGCTACACTATCTATCCCTTTTCCATGAAAAGTTAGATCAGATGGCCTTTTGATATTTCTTCCAACCTGGGCTATTCTATGATTCTATGAAAGCAGTCAAGTTGGAATGATGATCCATATTTACAAATGCAATGGACATTCCCCGAAATTTTACAATGGAAGCGTGAGACAGCCTCATCACAAAGAAGAAACACAGGGTGCTCTGCTCCACTTCTTCCATGCAGTGAACTGGGAGTTTTCCCCTCTTCAATACCCAGTGGTGACCAGTGTGGATCTCCCCAGCCAAAACCCCACTCATTCCTTCACTTCAGCTACATCTGCTTTCTACTGGTCTTTGCAGAGTCAGAAAGGACTTCAACTACTGCTAATATTTTATAAATTAAGGGTTTAAAATTGCATCTCAGCACTGCAAATATTGTTGGTCTTTCAAGCCTAAATGCCCTTGATGCTACATTTCAGATCAGAACTGAAAAAGTAGTATCACTTCCACTTTCTGCAAAAATACAGTCAATGTTTCTAAGTAGTATGAGGAGTAAAATATATACAATTTTCTCTGCCCATTAATCACTGACTTTATATGAAGTGGACAAATAGAGATTTCTGTCTCTAAGAAAAAGCATTATATTGGAAAAAATGTCCTGTAATTTAGACACAACATACTAGGGGGAGAAGAAGAAAAGAAATATCCTGGAGACACAAAACATGACCTGCTGGAGCCAACTCTGAATGGGAGATCTGTTAATTCCCCAATCATTATGCAAGATACAACTGTACAGAACAATCACCACTGCAGCTGCCAGCAAAAAGAAAAGACCACTGGAGGGAATTCAGGAAGGTGAATAAAAACACAAGCAGTTGGGCTGCTGAACTTCCTCAGGCAGTGAGGAATGAGTGGGGCTGAAGGACTCTTGCACTGCAGGATGCATGCAAATCAAGGGAGGCTGCATCCTGCTTCTAACCAGTTAATTACAGCTTTCCAGTCAACTCAACATCTCCTCATAGAGTGTCTTGTAATTTACAAATTATTTTCATATAAAAGACCATTTGCCTGTATTCTCTTTACATTCTGGTAGCTCAAATATGGTTGAATGATTCACCTTTAAACATAAATAAAGAGATTAAAAAAAAAATTGCCCCAAGGCTAAAAAGCAGATATGGAAAGTTTCAGTTCAAGTGGCAGATTTTGCTGGTGGCGCTGAGTGCCAGAAATGCAAGAGCAGCTGTGCAAGTGCTTCGGTATGGTGCCCTACATATCCCT
The DNA here is from genome assembly GCA_035583135.1 of Lophotriccus pileatus. Lineage (NCBI taxonomy): Eukaryota > Metazoa > Chordata > Aves > Passeriformes > Tyrannidae > Lophotriccus > Lophotriccus pileatus. The sequence continues at coordinate 49,481,287 of JAWWES010000133.1, read as the reverse complement.
GTCCAAGCTGACTGAGTTAAAAGGGGTCAAGCCAGAACCTGACAATAACCTGGGAAGACAATCCCCAGAAAATTGTATCAGGGCTGCTACATTGAATTTGAGATTCATTTCTGAAGGGAAAAGGCCAAGACCTCTGAGGAAAACAGCCACAACCTTGCAGCTTGCAGAGGTGTGAGAAAGGAGCACCCCTCCTAGGGAGAGCCCCAGGAGGACACTGCCTCTCAGGGAAGGCAGTAAGTCTCATCCTCCCCATCACTTCTGCCAGGCACACTTATTCCAGGCTGTTTCCCAATAAGCACCTTTAGAGACAGGGCACTACAGTACTGGAAGGGCACCTGCCTCCCTGATCCCTGCTTTCCTGCGCACTCCTCTCACAGAGGGTCGTACCTGGCCCAGGGATGCAGCAGAGGCAAGACGGTTGCAGAGAGTGGTATAGCTGATGAAACACTGCTCGAACACAAGACAATTTCTTCTTTCAGTCACAGGTTTTGTGCATCACTGCTTGATGCAAATTGCATTCCGGAGGCTGATCATTGATGTACAGTGCCCATCCCACACACTGAAGGGTAACAGAGATTTCACTGGGATGTGAATCCTCCACATGGTACTCATTAGGTTGAATCTGCACTTCTGCATGCAGGTTTGGGCTCACCAATACATGTGAGAGAGTGACAAACTGGTGCAAGTCCAGCTGAGGGACACTGAGGCTGCAGGAACCATGCTTGTTTAGCCTGGAGGTGAGGTGGACTTGTTTAGCCTGAGGACAAGGTAATGGGGAAGAATCTACTTAGTGTCTCCCACTCACTCTCAGGAGGGTTTAAAAATAGAGCAAAACCGAGTTTCTTTGCCAAGAACAGCGAGTAAGCCCACAGAGATATACACTGTGCAATCTCTGTTCTTGGAGACTTTTAAAAGTATCAACCTGAACTGGCTCTGAGGTAATCCTGAACCCTGCCCTGGTTTAGGCAGAAGGCCAGTCTAACTGACCTGTTGTGGTCCTTTCCAGGTCAATTTTTTTCCATCCCTCTATAACAGAAACACCTCAATGCACAGGATGGAGATGTGCTGTGCAGATGGACATGGTGATGCTGTGTTTACACAGATGATCAACCTATGGGCCTGTCTCAAGAGTTGGGCAGAGGGAAGCTGGCAGGGGTGAAACAACATGTCCAAGAGCCCCAGCAGGTCAGTTGCCCCTCACACCCATCCATCCCTGTGACTGGGACAGCCGGTATTATTCTGGACTTCAAATACTCCACAGTTGCTACTCTTGTGTCTTCTAATTCAACAAGAGCCAATGTAAGACTACAATGTGATGGAGAGCAAACCACACCAAGAAACCCAACAGGTTTTGTTCTTGTTAGCATCTTCAAAAAGGTATTTAAGGGTCAAACTCCCATGCTGCTCTAATGTTTTAGCGTGGCACTGCACAGCACATGAGCCTGAGAGAGCGCTAAGAGTTTACTCCCCTGCACCTGTCAAGTCTACATCCCACCCATTTTGGTGACTGACACATTCGGCTAAGTGTGTGAAGACACTATTAACACTTCACACCTCTTCATTCCTGTAGCTTCTCCTGGAGTCTGGCTGACTGCAACTTCCCCAGTTGTCCTTTTTGCAGATCAGAAAAAATAAGGCTGCCATGTGTTAACTACACCATAAGCAAGTACAGAGGTCTGCCCTCTAACTTTTGTAGTCCTTCAGCATTTTCACATGGGACTACACCCACCAGCAGTGGCCCTGACCACCTCTCTTCTTAAGAGACAACGAACAGCTGAAATGTCTTTGCTTTCAATTACTGTAGAGTTCCAGTGGAGTAAAACACATTTTTCTTCATTAAAAATAATGACGCATGGCACGAGCCTTTTGTCTCTACAGTTTTAAGTATTTGCCCGAGCACAGAAGAGGCCCTACTCTGGTTCTCTAATTTGTAATTACAAAGTCTAGTAGCACTTAATGTAGCTAAATGTTTATGTAAAATGTAGTTACACTTCAACAACATAACATGAACAAACAAAGGAAACAGCCTTCATTTCTGTGCATTTGGAAGTCTCCCTGCTGCTTAGAGAATGATTATGCCCTTCGCTTTTGTATGCCACTAGAGCACAGTTTCTTTCAATGAAATGGAAATAGCTGGGGTTTATAATTTTTCAAAGGATTTGGTAGCTTTTTAACCTTTATTATTATTATTATTATTTTTTAGAAGACTCCTTAAGCCTTTTGTTTTCAAGTATTCAAGTAGCAAGACTATTCCAGCAAACTGGCCTTGTGTTTCTGGGTCTCTGCCACCGCCAGGATGGAGACTGAGTAGAAGTACAACTTACACTTTCTGCAGGATCCCCTGTTCACGGTGGGCCAGATTGTCCTATCAATTTTTAAGCAATTCTCCAGTGGTAGGAAAGAAGATTTCTGCTTAAAAATTGATGGCTTGATCTAGCCTTCTGTTGCTAATCATATATTATGAAGACTACTATAACCTAGTCAGATTCTATTTTTAAAATACAAAGAAAATATGAGGCAGCCTGACATGCTACACAAATCCACAGTTATTAAACAATTATTAAATTCAGCCATAAACATATTTTCAACTTGGAAAATTATTAAAACATATAGAAAATGTTTTACTATCACACCAACATCAAAATAGTACAAAAAAAAAAGGTTATGTTGTTTTCTTTGGCAGATACCAGACCAAATCCAGGGACATGCCAGTTATTTTCTATTAGGAAGAAATGAAAACGAACACTTCTTATGCTCTGATTTAGAACTTTAAAATGTCAGGTTTTAACCTGTATTAACTTTACAAAGAGAATAAGGTTATCTCAGCCTATCTTAAACCACACTGAAGAAAACTGCACTTTAACACAAATTAAAGCTTTACAGTGCAGTTGAATCGATGGTAGCAGTCTAATAGCAATTAGATCAGACTTTGTCCACAGTAACAGTTTTACTTCATGTCACGAAACACAGGAAACTCCAAATGATGAACCAAAAAGCCTTGCTGAAGAGGATACTCAACAGACTGTAACAATCCAAGAAATACCACAGACCTTCATAATTATCTATAATACTAATTAGGATGGTTTGTTTCCCATATGTATGGCAACTGGTCAATGTTTAAAATGTCTTTATGGATAGGGTTTATAACACACACACTTGTTGTAAAAGGGAAAATTCACCTATATTTTAAGAAAAAAAAAAGTCTAACTGGTATTATATAAGAAAACTGCACTAATCTTCCCCTTTTTTCTCTTTTAACTTCTTATGAAAATAAATAGGCCACTTTTTACTGAGAAATGCTTCAGGGCTAAATAACATTCTTTTCCTCGTTCACAAGTTGTTATAATTACATTAACCACAAGGCAACAGCTACAAGAACATAATTAAAGCCATAGTTTTAAGAGGTGAACAGTTCACGTACTCCCCTCATAGACTCAGCAATGTATGTTGTCCTTTAAGAAAGCAAAAATTGGTGCACAAGAACAGGGAAAGCAGTGAGGTTCCATAACATGCAAGAAACCTAATGGAAAAGTGAAGCTGCTGAGTTTTTAAAAAAAGATAAATGTGCTTGTCTCTCTCCCCCTATATATCAACTATATATCAAAGCTATATATCAATTAACAAATCAATGAAATTTCTCCTGCTGCAAATTCTTCATAAATTTAGGTAGGATTAAGCAAGTACAGAGACCTCAAGGCAGTATATTACGTTTAAATCATGAAGTTTCCTCTTCTGTCAGAAGAGCTATTAACCATTTTACTTCAACTAAATACATTGTTACATGCATGTTTGTCCACACACAGTGCAATATTTCTGTCATGAAACATGTTCACTTCTGGAGATCTACACAGATTGCTCAACTTCCACTATCAGTTATGGGCTGAAAGAAGAAAGCCCAGACTGGCTAGTTAGAAGTTAGCTGGGAATTACACATAAATAACTATATAGGCACCGTATGCTGGGAGGAAAACACAGAGAGTTTTCATCTCTTTAGCAAATGAGGTTTCTGCTGTTCTTAACTACAGCATCTTTTCATCCATGGCATTACCAGTCAAAACAAATTATGATCATGCTCTACAGAATCAGGGTGGTCAACACACAGCCAGTAACCGCAGCCAGTTTAGGAACACGTAATTCTGAGCAGAACACAGACCCCCAGACCTATTAATCATCGGGATCCATTAGGTAGTTTACTGCTCAAATGAGCAACATCTGAAGGGATAAAGGAGAGGGAGAACAGCATCATACTTACCGCTCAGTACACAGTCCCTCTGTTACAGCATTTCTGCTACAGTGCTCTCCTGAAGGTTGTTAAGTGTCAGCTCTTGGAGAAAAGAAATCTGACTTGCCTTTGTCACACTAGGAGCTGTAATTTGCCTTGCAGGCATCCACACAGTAGCTTTTGACTAACAGACCATAGCTTTGAAAATACAGCTCGAGACAAAGGCTACTCCTAATGTGAGACTGCTGTCTGGGGAGGGTGGGGGGAAGGGCTGAGTTTTTTTTCTCGTCACTTTTTAAGTTTCTTACCTTTTGTTGCAGCGAACAGGAATTAAATGCCAAGCACGTCATACACAAACACCCAACTCAACGCTCTGACTGGTCCCCGTCTCTGTTAGCGTGTATCTAGGCATCAGATGATGCAAAGTGCACTTGATGCAGCCGTGTACTTGTACTTCAACAACGGGGGCCGAATACCCCCGAGAACAGCAGCTCATTCATTTTGCATCGAGTTGAAACACATCATGTCAGCTCCCACTCTCCTCACGGACTGTGCATGCTTGTGTTTGCCGGCTCCAGCTGTGAGTGAGTGGGTGCTTCTCCCTGGAAGGCACTGCTCCTCTGTCAGCGGTGTGTCGTTTCCTCCCTTCCCAACCCTTTTACATTCCTGCGCTCCCCACGCTCTGACCTGCAGAAGAGATGCCTCTCCTCCCCCTTTAAAAAAAATCTTCACTGCTAAGCATTGCGTTTCTTGCCTGTACACTTCCAAGACTAATCTTCTGTGACAGAAGCAATTTTTTGTGGAAAGTTGAAGTGCACTGGGAGTCTTCCACTCCCAGTTTTCCAAAAACTCTGCAAGGCATTAACAATGTGGTTCTGTACTGAATGCAACAGAGAAAGTCTCTTTAAAAAAAGGCAACAAAGATTTACAGCTAAATCCAAAAATTCAGACAGAAGTACAACTGCATTTACTTCAATGAAATTACATCTGTTTATGCTAGAAGTGAGATTTATCCTTGAGTTGTAAAAACAAACACATTGAATAATTTGATTTTACAGAACTGGCGCATGCAGGAACTGTAAATCCAATTTAGAGGTGTTGCTTGCACTAAAGGTGACAGTAAACACAATGGTCCTGGAGCTTCAGTTTTTATCTGGCAAAACTCCCCATCAAATGTGTTCAACCAGCAACAAAGAGCTGCTTCTGCAGGGACTGCCCTTAAAATGTGGCGGGGCTTAAACCCCATCCCGGGGCATTCAGTTTTCACAGCTACTTGCAGGATTGCACATCACTCCTCCTGGGAAAAGGCAAACTGACCAAGGAACAACTGCAATGTCACAAGGACATGGCTCACCTCTCTCCATCCAAGGGACTCACTTCTTCAAATGTGCCAGCAGAGCTGTCTGTGGGATCACACCTGTCCTCAAGAAAAATGAGCCAACTCGGCAAATGCCCACCAACCAGGCTCTTTAAATTATCTGAACTCAACACAAGTGAGAGCAGAGCAGGGAATGTGACCATGGATATTTCTACCAGAAGAGCTGAGAAGGTGAAAAGCAGTTAAAGACAATTTTCTGGCAGTCACTCCTTTCAGCCACACAGATGCATCAGAAGCAGGATGTTTGTCCACCACCTAAGTATACCCTCAGAGTCTAGTGAGATTCCTTCCTTCCTGTGTATCATCAGCAAGGTTTGGCAGGACCAGTTAAGCTCAAGCAACAACCTGTACCACCCCAAAAGCTTTCCGCTGATTTCCAGGGAGTAACGGGTGGGAATTTAATAAACAAATCTGTTGATACTGCCCAAGATAAAACAGTTCTGACTCTCCCTTGGATGTGCTGAATGCCCAGTGCTAGAGAGTTCAAGGTCATGTAATAATTTTTGCACTGTACAAATAACTTCTCAGAAGTCTTGAAACAAATGTGGAATTCACTGGTGGGGAAAGAAAGGGCCATTTTTATGAATAAAGTGGCAGAAACTGGTTAATGCAGTAATAATACACATTCATTACATTTTTAATCCAGATTCCAATATTCATTCAATGTAATTTTTTTAAATTTGAAAGTGAGGACAGAATTAATCTGATAGCTATTACAACAAGCCTCTCCATTGCTGTTCTCCTCTTCTACTCTTGGCAAGTAGCATACAACAGGATATGGTAGTCTTCCAGCTGGCCAAACAACAGCACTCGTGAGAACAAAGTCAGACTCCTACTTAAAAGGCTTCTAAGGAGAGAACCCAGACTTTGCCATTTTAATATGCTGGAACAGGCTGTGGGAGAGAACTGCTCGTCCCTGATCCTCTCTTCAGTACAAAGAGAGGCAAAGAGATTCAGCAGAACCTTGAAAATCTGTAAAAAAAGTATAATTAAAACTACATCCCAGTCTTCAAGTTTTTAGCTGGTTATCCAGTAAGTAAACTGGGACTGAATTCTAATCCTGTGTTGGTTTTAATGTTTTGTTATGTGTTAGATGCCATACTTACTGCCTGTGCGCCTTTCAGTAACGATGCATACAAACATGCTGGCTCTGTAGTTCTGAGAAATAACTTGCCCTGGTTTCAGTATTTCAGATTCCCTTGCCCCTCACCCTCTGTTCCACCAAGTTTGTTGCTTCTAATTGCTATTGCTATGTATGAAAAGGGCAACAGATTTACCCCTGCCATCAGAAACAGAAAAATCTCCCAGGGCTTGGCCAGCAGGCAGTTTCTGAAAATGAAAAACAATCTGGGCCAAATGTGTTCTCATTTGTGCCACACAATTTGCTTAGTAACTACAATTGTGCCTCATGTTTGTCTTTTTGGCAAAACTTAGCTTTACCAATCCTCAATCACACCCAAAAAATGTGGATTCAAACATGAATTTAAATTTTAAGGTATAAGATTTGGGGTGCCGGTGGTTTCTGATTTCTGACTCCTTACAGTTTACTTGGCCAAATATCCGTATTCTGAAAATAGAACTCACACAGAAATCTTCTTTCATGAACTGTGTTGTAAAGAATAAACATCAGTAAGCTTTGCGACCAGCCATGGAAGTCACAGCACTTGGCACTGGCTGCTGAGTTTGGCTGACAAAGCTCTCCCCAGCAACAACTGCTACCTGAAACACCATGAAAAAAATTTCCAGCACAAACACCACACCAAGTCCCATCTCCCACTGCCAGCCAGCACTGTGAACTTGCAGCCAAATCCCTACACAGGAAGGATCTTAGTACTGCAATTTACCTACAGACTGCAAAAGAAATAAGCTTGCATCAAGTAGTGGGTCAAATTTACACTGACAAAAACATCGGGAGCAGCCAGCCTTGGCAAGGTGAAAACTGCCCAGGAGAGCTCTCAGCTCATGAAGACCTGACAAATTCAATTTCTGCACTGCCAGAAGTGCCAAATCAAGGCAGCAGGGGTGTTTTGGGACATTCCTGATGTATAAATACCACCTGTGTTGTTCCAGCCTCTCCCAGCTATCACGTGCTGCCCTCTCATGGGTCCACAGCTGGGTTCTATGTTCCCAAGCTGCGATGCTCCTCACTGGGGATGAGGTTCAGCCAAGCTCACAATGTGGGAATCATTATTTAACACTGTAAAGAGTCCAGGCAGATCTCCACACACTCAGCAGCAATGACGTGCCCAATTCTCTGGTTAAACTGTCAATGAACAGTAGACCATCCAAGTACATGAAATCAGCTTATACTCTAGACACAGGGCTGGGACAGTGTTCTCCCCAAACTGAACAAATATTCCTATTGCATGGCCAGAAGCTGTTTTCCTCAGAGTGAAATACCAAGCCTGGGTAATACCAGCAGAGCTGGGGCTGGGCTGAAGAAACAAAAACACTGTCAGTGGCTGAGATCCTTATACTCACCCTGAGCATGTGCAAGGATTGGATCCAAGGGTTTCACATACACATGATTTTGAGGAAAGAAGAAAAGGAGTTTGTGGGTACAGAACTTGAATTCAGATTGCAGTTTGTTTCAGTTTGAACAAAAGGAAAATGATATATATTATAGCAACACATTCACGTTCTGGGGCCAAGAGTGTACTTTTTCATGTGCAGAGGGTAGTCAGTCCTATCTATTGCACTCACACAGCTGGCTCACAACTACAGACTTCTAGTCCTAACTTGAGGTAAAAGTAGAAACAGGTTTGCATCCCAGCTGATGCACCTACACAACTCAAAGCTCTACTTCTGCCCTACAGGAAGAGAAACAAATGTTTCTCAAGCTAGCCCTGCCTTTTGCTATTCTGCGGCATCCATCCTATCCCTGAAGCAAAACTTTTTGACATTTCCAGGAAACAAAAAATTAATCCTTCTAGCAAATCTCAGCGCAACAATTTTGTTTAGTCTTTAACAACCTAGAAGCCTAAAACCTCCCATCATCTACTTTCATCACAAATTATCAAGCAGTACCAACAGTGCCAATCTTCTAATTTACCTGAAATTTCCTACTATTTTCAAAAAGAGAGCAGAAAAGGTGAGAGGCAAGTGAGGGAACATTAATAAAGTTTAAAACCTGGATTCAGACAGGTGTATGAGCATCTCCATACACATCACAAAACAAGTTTCTAACATCCATTGATGGATGAAGAAAATTTGAAATACTACCTTGAATCCTAAAGGTTCCAAAGTGACAAAATGAATATGTTATTTATGAATGCCTGGACTGGCAATATTCCAGAAGAGCTTTGTTTGTTTTTTTACATTAAGGCCCTTGAAGCCACGTGTGTACCTTATAAATGGAGGGCAGGAACAATTGCTCAGCAGAGTTTGCTTTCTCTCATTCATCTCATTATCTTCCTGATGGTAGCTGAGCAAAAGCAGAGATGAAAAGCTGTTTTCCTAAATAAATACACATAACTGGCTCCCCAAAAAGAAGGAAAGAAAGGAGTCTTCCTTAGTGTGTCTGTTTTCTTGTGTGTGGGGGTACTTTTAATCTTAAATGTGTATCTACACTGTTGGAGATACACATGCAAAGTGTCTTTAGATTTTTCAGGCACTGCAAAAAGGAACTGGCAGAAAATAAATTTCTTAATTAACGAAGAAAGACTGATGACACACAACTACAAAGCAAAAGCAGTTCAATACACCCTTAGCAAACTGAACTACATCTGTGATCAGCTTGCCAAAAGAAGGACCTTAACAGCTCTGAGACTGCCTGCAATTGCAGAGGACAGGCATAAAGGACCCTGGTGCACCCTTCAGTCTGAGTTACCGAAAAATAATTCTGTAAGTAATCTACAATTCCTTTTTCTACATCCTGTTGACAAATACAGCATCATTAAAAACATTGCCACGTGTCACTAACAGGTACCCCAGAACACAGGCAAGCTCACTTTCACAGGTTCTTGTCTGAAGTGGAAAAATGCACGCACTTCATTGAAGTTAAATATAGGATCAGGAGAATACCAGGAGAGATACTGAAGCAGACCTTGTTAATCAAAGTTAGATGTCTGCTTGCAGACCTCTAACTCTCCCATACTCTTCTAAGAGTCATAGTAGGCTCCTTACTTTTCAATCTGCTATTTTGTTCTTGTACAAGAACCATCCTAGTCCTGCCAAAGAAATAATATTTATACCATCCTGACCATCATGATTGTACCATACAGACCATCCCAGAGGTACTACACTGATTTTGGTGAGTAGTATTCAGGTTTTCCAGGTCCACCTGTATAAGTTATGGACTAACTCAACTCAGGCTGAAGCCAATAAAAAACTTCCCATCAATTATAAGGGGAATTTGGTGCAACTCAGGGGGCACAAGCATACATCAGCCAACTTTGAAATTAATCAAAGTGGGGAGAGGGAAACTTCAGGCAGTAAAATATTGAAATTCCAGAGATAATTGAGTTCTACGTTTAAGGCATCATTCAAATTATAAATTCAAATTATCTTTATGGCATTAAGATGAATAGTATTTGTGTGAAGATGACCATCACAAATAAAGATGTAATGCACACATATTTTTCAATATCATTAAGCACAAATTTCTTGGAAAAAAATAAAGATGTTAATGTAAGTTTCTAAATACAGAAACAAGTCAGTCAGCAAATAAACCCCTAAATGTTTGAGACACTTGAATTATCTGTTGAAAAAAAATCTTTCAGTTTGCTCAAATTAGTGTTTAAGTTTTTGCTAATCAATCTGCACATATCAAAGAGACTTCAGTAGACAATCTACCTCCATTGCCAGAGGCCAAATTGTTCTGAATACCACTGACAAACAAAGGCCCTTTTCCCTGGTGGAGCCAGGGTTAGGAAAGATGCCAACATACCATTCTCCGAATTAAAAGCCTGAAGTGAAAATGCTTTCTAAATACACAGAAGGGATAAGACAGTATAGGCTATGATTTACATAAAAATGCACTGCATTCAAATAAATATCTGAATTGCAATGAGTTAATAGCAAAAGTGGAAAAGCATTCACAGGCAGATATGACATTTAAATAATTGAAGTGGTAAATTGATAGCAAGAGCATCCTCGTATATTTTATAGGCACATCCCAAATTATTATACAAGTGCAGTTAGTCAAGTTTGTGCTTAGAGAGCGACACAAGTCAAAATTTGTATCTTGTTTTACTACTGCATATTCCACATGCCAGAAGGCATCCAGTGGTCTACAAATACATAGGCATGTCACAAGTTCTCTTGATACCAGAAGTAAAACACTCATGCAAGCATGAAAAGTGAGTTTATGTAGGTGGATATAAATATTCACACATTAAAGGTGTATATAGAAGCATCCTACCTCTCTCTCTAACCCACCGGTACAACACCAGCATAAATTGTTTGGACAGGAAGAAGAGCAAGACAGCTCACCTCCTGACTGTACTTTTGCTTTTTAATTTGCTACATTAGGAAGCTGTGAATGTCCCATATTTCATTAAGTAGCATAGAACACAGAGATAATAGAATTAAATACTTTCTACTACACAGAACATTTTTCTCCTCTGAATTGCTTTCTCAGAAGTTATTTGTCCCATATAGTAGCAATTTTTAGGAAGTCAAATTTTTGCCTACAGTAGAAAATAAGCATAGTAAATACATGTCTTACAAAAAGTTGACCTTTTCAAGTAAGCCACCACACCACAGAAAAGTCTTTTACCGCTCATACAAACGGACTATAATCAAGAGAGCTGTATCGAACTTTTAGGCAGCATGGTGTTTGTAAGTATTCTTAGCACAATTTTTCTTAAAATATTGCTCTTTTCTTCAGTGGTCTATGGTCTTTATGGCTTTTCTCCTCAGGTTTTTTATATGTCCACCTTAGTTGTAGCTGAACAGCTTCAATGTACATTGGACTAACAAAGTGAAATCACTTGTGGACTAATTTGGTTTTCTCTCATCTGCTGGAGAGACCTTAGACTAGACAAAGTCTTGAGATGAGAATGAAACAATACAGTAAACTTTTCTCAGGGTTTTCCTTTGTGAAGAAAGGCGTTATTTAGTTATTTGACAGCCTATTAAAACCTAATTCTCTTGTGAGAATTTATTTAATAGGTGGCTCTATCTATACACAGTCCCTACATTGATACAGCATCTGAGAGATGTGTAACTAAGAGCCTAACTTCAGTAGGTCTGAAGATGAATGGGGTGAAACAAAGGCAGGGACCTTCAATTGCCTCCAACTGGTTTGGGAAGGAATATGCTATTTTTTGTTGCATATCTTCCACGGAGAGGAAGCAAGAGATGGTGTACACACCCATGTGCATGGTCACACAAAGTAAATAAGTTTAAACCATCTTTGATTTTGAACTAAGAAAAAACCGGGTGTCGAAAACAAGGAAGGTTGTGGAAAGTCTGGGAGTGAGATGGATGTTTTTTGTTGGCAGCTACAGCTGGAGAGCAGCTGCTTTTTGCATCACTTGCATCGCTGTTTTGCCATGGAGTTAAAGAAGCAGTTACATATAGGAATCCAGTCTGGATTCTGCTTGATTAACATACATTGAAATGAATAATAGAAGAAATCATCAGATTTCCACCCCAAAATAGCAGTCAGCAGCTCTCCTGAGCAGGCAGCTCAGGCAATTTTCAAAGGACCTCTGCAATAGCCACTTAAGTTGACTGATTACCCTAGCTATATGCTAAAGTGTTTAATAGCTGGAATCATAGGGAATGTGTGGAGATTTTCTAGCACAAATTTGTACAAAGACTTTAAGCCAGAGACTCAGTCAATATGCCATCTTATTAACTGAGACAACCTGACTACATCACAGTGGTTATTTGTAGTCCAAGTTTAGACATATCATTTATCTTAACTGAAAGCTTTATAGTTTAAAATTTCTAAGTGCTATTCAAAAAGCTTGCCTCCCAAAAGAAACACCAGATACAATTCCCAAATTATATGCCATATTTTCCATTATTTCCTGAAAACAAATATAGAATAGTAAAGACATTCTACAATAAAATACTAAACAGGGTTTTGTTTAAGCTGACTGCATTCATTGCCATGCTCAAGCAGAGAAAGTGACATATTTTAAATGATTGTCTGGTTGTTTTTTCCTAATAAGGAGGGAAGTCTCCCTCCATTTTCCCCAATTCTTTAAAAGCAAATGTCTCAGCACTACCCTGAGCCCTCCTTCATAGGCTTCCCTATTCCCGTCCCACTCTCCCACTCTAATCCTTCTAATTGTCCACTTCTGTGTTTGCCCCAATTCCTTTGCTGTACAAGACTTTTCTGTACTTGTTCTAATCTACTGCTACTATGCTTCTCAACTGATGTTTCTCCATTTAAGCTTTTCAAAGGTTACCAAATATTTATTGCTCCATGGCCAAAATTCTCCTTAAGCACATCCTTTTTTCTCAGTTGCTAATCAAAGGATGACTCCATCATTTGTAAGCACCTGAGCTGCTCACAAGCCTCATCTGTAACATGGACGGTGAAGGGTCTAGAGTGTAAATCCTGTGAGGAGCAGTTGAGGGAGCTGGGGCTGTTTAGCCTGGAGAAAAGGAGGCTCAGGGGTGACCTTATCACTCTCTACAACTACCTGACAGGAGGCCGAAACCAGGTGGGGATCGGCCTCTTCTCCCAGACAACTAACAACAGGACAAAAGGACATAATCTCAAGCTATGTTAGGGCAGATTCAGGTTGGACAATAGGAGGAATTTCATCTCAGAAAAGTTTTGTTAAACATTGGAATGGACTGCCCAGGGGTGGTGGAGTCACCATGCCCAGAGGTGTTCAAGAAAAGAATGGATGTGGCACACGGTCTAGTTGACAAGGTGGTGATTGGTCAAAGGTTGAACTCCATGATCTCAGGTCTTTACCAACCTAAGTGAATCTGTGATTCTGTGTAGTAATTTTTCATTTCTTTACTGGCATTACAAAGAAAGGACAGAGGGATGCTGCCACAACACAGCTGAAGTCACCAGCAGAAAACTATTCACTGGTGCAAAACTACAGGTGTTTCAAGTTATATAATATTTCAAGTTAATACCGGCCTATTTCAAGACATCTTCAGTCTACCGCGTCTTTCATGTTAAATCCCAAAGCTAAAATAAACCAGCCTAATGAACCAAAATATGAATGCACACTTGCAGCTTTTTGCATCCACTTAACTGTATTTGCTTGAAAATACATTGATTCTTTAAGCTTGACAGGATTTCCCTTTTCACAGCTGTATTGTTTCATTACCCCCTCCTAGACCACACTGCACTTCCAAACAATGGTGTCAGGACTTATGGATATAAATGGGAAGTTTTGTATAAACAAACACCTAAGCTATTTCTTAGTGAGAAGGGAAAATGCTTCCAGGACATACAGAAGGGGATATTCAGATGCAGTTGGCTTAGGGAAGAGGAGAAAGCAAATGATAATTGTAAAAAAACCAGCTAAGAATATAGATCAGAAAAGCCAGTAAAATCCTTTTTCTCCAGAGTAATCCTTCACCTATGCCCCATTTACCTGATTCCTCACAGTATGTTTTGTCCTTATTTCAAGGTTACAGGCACTGAAGGGAATAGGCAATATTGATTAATGGTGTTTCAGAGATTGAAGAGTGCAGCTGAAATTACACAGTCTCTGAAGGGTGTTATCTTTTCAGAAGAGCAGGTGCAAACACCATTTCAGTTTTAATTTATTTTATTTTCTGCTTTTCTTGACCATGTCTCT
>JAWWES010000133.1:49345516-49466861 GCA_035583135.1 Lophotriccus pileatus | reverse complement strand
TCTTTTCAGAAGAGCAGGTGCAAACACCATTTCAGTTTTAATTTATTTTATTTTCTGCTTTTCTTGACCATGTCTCTAATGCAGAAGAGAAAGTTTATTATTCATTATCTCGTGCAGTTTGATAAGCTTTTTTCATGGAACTGGACAAAGACTCAATCTCAGAGCACATTCAATCATCATCTCAAAAGGGGGACAATCCAGAAAGATCTTAAAAAACCTCCCTGAACGATGCAGCTACAAGCCACAGTCCATCACTGAAGCCTGTTGTGTTGCTTGTACAGAAAATATTTTCTGAAAAGAATGATAAATTACAAACACAAAAGGATATCCCAACCACACTAAACTTGTATTTATTCTCTTTATTTCCCTTAGCTTTTTATTGTCTAATTAAGGCCAGATATCCCTCCTGAAGTCTCATGTCCATGTGATAAGACAAGCAGAGGAGCTCAAGCCAGGTAATATCTGTAAGTACAGTCTCAGCTGGGAAATACAGAGAGACATGAGATGGGCACTCAACATGCAGCACAGCTTCCACTCTCCTCACTCACCCCTGTTCTGTCCTCTAACAAATCAGTTTTCAGTCAGACTTGTCCCTACCCTTCTTAACTTGATACACACTCAAAACTAAAAAGAAAATCTCTTGTAGCACTGTTGTTCAACTGAAAATTTCCATTTCTGGATCTAGAGAAGGGTTCCTAAATCTAAATTTAGACATTTGATTCAAATACACTGAATATACAGAGATCCTACTGAAGTCAGTGGACAGTGCAGGTATTAAAAACCTCTGAAACCTGGCCATTTTTATTCAGCTCTTGAAACAGCAAGAGAGCATACTATTTTTAATTCTCTGTATTCTGAGGGATTTGAGCCATCACTTTATATCATTTCTTCCTCATTTTCCACAGATTTGTCCCATTTTCCTCACTTATATCACTCCAAGTTTTCTCTTGTCCTAACAGCTCCTGAGATAACAGCGTAATTCGTTTTATTATTAGGACTTTCTTCTGTTCCAGCCTTGCAGGATTACATCCATCTGACCTAGGGCATCTATCCATTTATCTGTCTACTCTCCCTTTCTGAGGCAGCTCAAGACTCATCTTTGGTTGTCCATTGTTCTACTTTCCTCAGTCTAATTTCCCTCTCTGCCTTTCTCCCCTTTTTGAATTCCAGCTTCATTTTACTCCAGTGTCTAGGCAGCAGAAAAACAACAGCAGTTCAAAGAAGAAGGGCAATGGACATCCACGCAGATGAAGGGATCCCGTCCATCCTCACCTGACAAAATGGGCATTATTAGGACAGAGGAGGGAGTGCAAAACATTCACATTGTCCAGTCAGACTGCCTGTGGTCAGAAAACTCTAATAGCAGAGAATGTGCCTCTTTCAGCACTTAAGAACCAAAAGCAACCAGGCTCCCTCCTCAGCCTGTCAGGAAAACACACAAACTGTATAGCAGAAACAAATCTGCTCGGTGTGGTGACAAAGCTGTGGATGAACAGACATAGGCTATGTGTTTTGTCTAACATTCAAGGTGCCTGCACCATCCAGTAACTAGTTCAATCCCATCAAAGCTGGTCTCCTGAATCCACCAGCAGCCCTCCTTGCCAGCTAACCACAGAGCATTTCAGCTGGATATACTGCTGTGGTATGAAGACACCAGGAGAGAAGAAACTGTGATCTTTTGGTCAAGTATAAAACTTGAGGCAGGCTTTGGACTGGTGGAAAAGCAAAGAAGATATAGGAGGATTCAGGTAAATGTGCTAACAAACTCTTTTATAAAATTGATGGGCTATTACCTTTTCTCTCTTCCTTGCTAGTGAGCGGCTCAGAAAGCAAAGGCCATGCACCAGCAGTCAAGAAGGAGAGACAAAACCCAACCTGAGGAATGATTTATGTACAGTCCTGCAGCTTGCAAGTGAAAAGAACAGCCCTTTTATAGCTTCACTAGACTGAGCCTATAAACGTGCTTTTAACAAGGAGGAAAAACACGGCAGGTGTGGCTTGTTAGGAAGCAAACACAGCACTGACAATTATTCACTGATACACCTGTGACACCTCCGTGTGACAATTACCTTACTGACCTTGGAATCAAACCATTTATGCAACTGCAAGGACTTTTCTTATTTACAAACAATACTAAATGAATCATCGTGGCTGTTTTTAGTACAGCAGTATAGTGGCTTTTACTTTTAAAAATCACAGGATAGCACCTAGGAAACTAAGTCTGCCAAAAGGTTGCACGTATAGAGTACGTATATTTTCCTTTAATGCCCACATATATGTATCAAACATAAGAGCTCACAGGGTACACATTTATACATGCATAACCACTAATTTGTGGGAACCTGCTTTTGTTCATGATTTTTTGAAATTTTTGAAATTTGCCTTTCTTAAAAATCAAACATTTTACCAACTGATTAATGGAAAACAAGAGATGCTACCTTTCAAAACAAAAAGTCACCACACAACTCAAGTTAACAGAATGATGAAGCCTTTGCTTATCAGAGGATTGTTAAATAAGAAATTCTAGAGACCAGGATATTAATGTAATGTATGGAGAGAGTGATTACAGTCTCCTGGAAGACGTTTCCGCCTGAGATGAGTTAGCAGACACATCCTCAGATTAAACTTTCATCAGCAGATCTCTGTATTTCATCAATCTTTCATTATGGCATAGCTTAGAAAATCATCTGGTCAGGTGTCATTAGAAAACCTCTTCATCTTCCAAAGCAAAAACTACCCAAATAAATTAGTACAAGCAAAAGAGAGTTAAAAGGAGGGTCTGCAGATCGTTTGCGAGGTTCAACAGATAAAAATACAGGGAAATACACATTTCTACAATATTTTAAAATTGAAACACTACCTTTCACAACAAATCCAATATGTTTTTTATACAGGTTCTTGGACTAGAAGATGTAGCTAATTAACAAAAGTCAAGTGCAACAACTTCTGGAAGACCTTTATCCCAGAAACTGGGATGTCACCAACGTTATGGATGCTTAATCTACCAAAGCAGCAATGTGATCGCCTCACTTTTTTTCTGATGATGGCAAACTCATAATCAGAGAAAGTTGTTTTTGCAGTCAGGGAACAGCTTTGGTATTTCTCACCTCAGTAGCAACTGGTGATTTTACCAGGACGAGCCCAAGGACTGTGTGCTAATATATACATGAAAAGAGATGCAGTGCAACTTCCAACTCAACAATACGTTTTTCTCAGCTCGTGTTCTCCTGCCACCAAATGCTTTTTCCTTCCATTAATGTCTTTTCAGCAAACACTACATCATTTATGCTACCTTTCAAAGCATGTTTCCTAGACTAAACATCTCTATGCCCAGAACACATTGTACATCTCATTATTGAGTCATAAGTTTGTTCTTTCTGCTTGTCCTTTGGATCTTTGGATCTTCTGCTATGTAACATCCCATGCAGTTTGAGTCTACTTACAAATAATGGCTACACTGCTTTTCCTGCAGTCTTATTTTTTTAAAATGTGTCAATAAAACATTGAACAAATTACATGTCAAAAAGGGTGGGCTCCAGTCCTGAAAGTCATTCTGGACACAAAATTTCTGTAAAAGATTATTACAAAGGGCTAAGAATAGGAAAGCTCTAAAATCAATCTTATGATGAAAAAAAAACAGGTTCCAATAAAAGTGGCTAAGAACATTATTGTGCCAGCAAATGAAATATTAAGGCTGGTTTTAACTTTGTGTTTAATACATAAACACAATATATATTAAACTTCAATTTTCTTGCTGTTACTTACAGCAATTAACCTAGAAAAATCATCTTCTCTAGAAACAAGAAATGTTTCCTTTGAACACAGAAAGCCCTACTGCCATTACTGACAGTAGAAACATGAAAAAAGATTAGTTTATTTGCTCTTCCGGGTTCTCTGTGTTGTCAGTGTCACAAAAACAACATCTTTTCAGGAAAACTGTTGAGAAAGCTTTCACTTTTTATGACCAAAAGGTACAACTGGGTTTGTTTGAGGGGTTCTTGTTGCTTGTATTTTTTAAATTGGGCCTGTACTTCTCCCACATATGCCATAACTAAGTATTTTTTTTTCCTTAATAGAGATGTGAGTCTCTGCAGAAACCTCAGCAGAACTGGAATGCATCTTTGGCCCCCAGATATGGCACGTAAATGGGCAGGAGAGGGATCAGAGATGCCATTTCCTGTGCCCAGTACATAGTTTTTGGTGAATGCTGTGGGATACTGTGGCAGATCTGTAGGTCACAGCAAACAGAATGACCTGCACACACAATCTTTCCCAACAACTGTTGCCCTACTGATAGGGCCTATATTAATCCAGAAGAGTCTGCCATTGCCTCCCACTCCCAGATATATTTCACCAAAAGCTTACAACATTATTGGTGCCACTTGGTAGCAAAAGGCATTTTTCTCTTAAATGTTCCCTTAAAACATCAATGATCCTGTGACCAGTTCTGTCTTTAGGAGAGACAGGTAACCCAGTCTGAGGAAATATGACCCATTATCTTATTTTATAAACAACATAATGGAATTATTTTATTTTTCAAAGATATTTAAGTATTTGGAAAAAGAACTGTAAATGCTTCCAAAAAAAAGAGAATGAAAATTAAAGCTGGCTTCCTTTAGTCTGTAAAGCTGCATCACATTTAGGTGCCCCTTAAGATGCTCTATTTATTTTCTGACCGAACTAGCAAGCCAATACAAAATCTGACTTGAAGGGAAATGTGCAATGTGACCACTTTCTAATGCAAACAAAGCACTCTAATGGTTTATTCATAAGAAGTTAAAACCTTTTTACTTCCCAGCATTTCAAAGTGGATTTACCCCTTTTCAATCTCTCAAAAATCTAGACCAATTAAAAAACAGTTAACCTACTCCCTCCATCAGTCATATAAGTAAAAAAATTAGAAAGATGGAATTGGGTCACCTTTCCTTTTGGAAATTTAGCCATTGACAATCAGAAATTTTGAGGAGGATTAAGGAAGTTTCAGAAAATCTTTTACTGGGAAAGATTTTTCAGGCTTGAAATGACATTTCCCATCAGAAGTCAAAGGCAAAAAACCCCCATATAATCTGATTCTGACTATAGATAATTCTGATAATCGCAGAATCATAAAATGGTCTCTGGGTTTGAAGGGACCTCAAAGATCACCATGTTCCAACCTCCTCTGCCTTGGACAGGGACACCTTCAACTAGACCAGGTTGCTCAGAGCTCCATCCAACCCGGCCTCAAACACTTCCTGGGATGGGGCATCCACAACTTCTCTGGGCAACCTGTTCCAGCATCTCACTACCCTCACAGTAAAGAATTTCTTCCTAAGATCTGATCCGAACCTACTCTCCTTCAGTTTGAAACCATTCCCCCATGTACTGTCACTACATGCTCTTGTAAATAATCTTGCCCCATCTTTTCTCTAAGTTCTCTTCAGGTAAGGAAAGTGTGCCTCCAGGGCAGGAAGGCCTTTAGGACACACACCTGGCTGTTCCCTACAGTAAGGAAGAATCTCAGCTCCCAGGCAAGTCACATTTCATGGACAAATCTCAGTTTTCTACAACACTCCTGGGAATTTTCTTCCATCAAGAGCTAGAAGTAATAGTAATGGCTTAAAATTGTTATTTTTTCCTCAATCCATTTTTTTAATCCATCAAATCAAGTATCTCAAGAAAGTGACAAAACATGCATACAATCAGAGCATAGGTAGCACACTTCACTTGGACAAACAGGAAGAAATGCTTTCACATAGCCAGCAGAAACATACTACAGGACATATTGGAAAACATAGTTTTATACTGAAAAGCATTATATGTATCTGAAACAAAACAATGTTGTGTATGTAGTTTTATACACGTGACTGAATTAATCTGAAAAGTTTGTTCAGTACAGGTTTAGCAAAGCAGCACATAAGTGATACATTATGAAAAGCAGAGTTTAAAAAGTAACACCAGCAAGAAAATAAGAATTTACCCACCTTCCCATAGCCCCAGAACACACTTTTATGTACTCTGTATCAGCAGACCAAATTAGCACCAAGTCAAGAGGGATAAGGAGAGCAAAAACTTACCGGCCATTGTCACGGCCCACGCCCCACACTCTGATGCTCACAATGGGCTGCGAGTGCAGAACGGTGCGGTCCATGGGGTCAATCAGGTTCAGCATGTCATTTTCCAGTATAAGGTACATGTCTTTGCCCTGCAACTCCAGACAAAGCACAATTACACAGTGCATCACCCTCTCAAACTGACTGGGCTCAAGGTGCTATGCCTGTGCTGTTCAGACGTGATTCCTCTTAGTTTACTCAAAATTTTGGTTTGTTCCAAGAGCAACTGAAAACTAGTTCATATACTTCCAGTGTGAAAAAGATGTAAGATACTTTCTTTCTACTATAGGTTTAAACAATCCCAATCACAAAAAACTTTGATGTATTTTAAATGCAACTCATTCAAGCCCAAGCTACTGAGTTCTTCAGCAAATTCTGTGTATATCTTCTCTTCATTAAATTCTTCCAAATACATGAGAGGTCACGGTCTGTCTTAACAGTAAAAGCTTATATCAAAACCTGTACCCATGAGGCAGAGTTCCTTCTTTCAAAGTGTTTTGTTCCCATAAACTTTACCAATGGATTATGGGAAGAGACAGCAATTTGTACGTGTCAAAGGATTTACAGAATACTCTTTGAAGAATGATTAAAGGGGAAAACCTAGCATTAAGACCAGAATGTGAATTCTGCTAGTGACTGCATAATCCTGGAGCCAGGATTTCTCCCTAATTCTTCTGGCATGTAGGAACAAGGATAATGCCTTTTCCCCTTACAGAAAACAATTTAGAGACAATTTTCCTTTTGATGCTAATTCACAAATGCTAATCTTCCCCCTATTGCTAGCATTTGCAATAGGTCAGCTGCCTCTCCTATCACACATAATACCTTTCTTCTCGGAGGCTGTACACATACTCTGCAGACCACGAAATCCCACAGAAGTGATCCTGGACCTATTGCTAAGAGTTAAGACTAGCTCCTGCCAACCAGAAGAAGAAGGTGGAAACTATCAGCTAAATACAGAGTAATTTGTTTCCCCTCCATTGTGCCAGAATCTATAAATGAACAGAAAGAATGGAAAGAATCTAACTCTCTACTGACAAATGTTTCAAAACCAACCTTTTCCTTCACCTCAGTGACACAGAAACCCTCTTCCCGGTTGGTTATAGAGGCTCAAGTCTCAATGATGTCTAATTTTGTATCTGTCTAAGAAATAAATTCATGTCACTCTGGGAGGGGCTTCTGCCACAGTTTATAGGCTAAGCAGCATGGGGCAGCCACGGCCCAACTCCTTCCCAACCCCAGATCTCCTAACAGTGAATCAAAGGGGAGCTGTGACACAGAGCTGGCAGTGCAAGAGCTAAGAGGGATGTGAGAGAGTTAGGGGACACCTGGTACATGTGGTGCCAACACAAGAATATTTTGCTTGATGGGAAAAGTACAGCTGTGGCAGAGCTTCTCCTAGTGAAGCAGAAACAGATGCAGCTGTGATAGTCAGGCACAAAAATGGGGCGAACCAGCACCATTGAGCTACTCGTGGCATACAGAAAAAGAAACATAAGAAATAAAACACAAAAGCCAGGATGACACCAGACAGACTAGGATGATGAAGGAAACCAAGGAGAAAACAGAGTCATCAAAAAGAAAAACTGGGAGAAATTTGCTTGGAGGTCAGAAGCAGTAAATAAATAAATCTGAGGAATGCTGCCAAGTGTCACAAAGATTGTTTTTTGGATCCATTTCTACTTAGATATTTGTTCCAGGAGGAAATTATTACAAGAAGGTAAAATCTGTTCATCATGTAAAATATACTGGGATTAGAGTAATGAAACTGAATCCAAATTAGCTGGAAAAAAATTGGAGAATGGGCAGAAAACGAACATAAGTCACAGGAAATTATCCTAGCAATGCTCAAGGGATAGCCTGTCCACAGCCAGAAACAATATATTTTGCTAATTTTTGTAGCCTTATTATAGAAAAGCTATTTTAGAGATGAAAACGCTGCATAGGGCAAAAAGACATTATTTAGACAGACTGGGAGCTTGAGCATAGGCTTTAATGTCTCAGACTGCTGAAGAGCTGCTGAGATCTGATGGTTCGAGATGAGGAAAGGGAACAGCCATGTAGAGAAAGTAAACAGAGGAAAGAGAGGCTCAATCCCAGCACACCTCCAGGAAGTGTTACAGGCTGAGGCATTTAGGTCAATGGCAAGAATGTATCTTTTTCATGTAAATGATATTGTAACATACAGAAATATAATGCACGGCAAAGGAGAAACACAAACAGATGAGTAGTGCTTTTCTTTTTAGATTTTACAGAACAGAAGAAGTTCAGAAGTTACAGGGAATTTCTTTTGGAGCAAATGGTGTGAAATCCCATGTTAAAGCCAGTAACAAAGCTCCTGCACGCTCAGGATTTTAACCAGGGTATGGGAGTTTTTGTATTTTGTTTTGTGGGTTTTTAAATCGTGAAAACTTGGGGATGGTCCTAGCCCCAATTTCACTTTCATTATATTCTAGCTAAAGTAAATCTTTAGGCAATCTTAAAACCCCTATCTGCAGTCATCAGTTCTAGCTCCATAATAGATTTCTGCTATAATTGCTCCATCTGCTACGTCAGTGACACAGCACTATTTTTTCAGATTCCTCTCTCAAACACACCTCTTCCAATCAGTCTTGAACCCTTACACTGCAAACAGAAAAATGTGGTTAGTTGTAATGAATTCTTTAAAAATCAAGAAGACGACTTACTTCAGGAGCCACCTATTCAAGCACAGTGTCTCGATTGTTTTGTCAGACTGATTTTTTTTTCTTTAATGAATAGCAGTCTTAATTGAAACATCCATTCAAGAGGACCAAAACTTTTCACCAGTTTGGCTTAAAAACCCACAAGGCTTTCCAACAAAGAACAATGGAACAGACAGAGAGAAATATGGGAAAATGTGAACATTAACTCCTAAAACAAAGCACCTGAGATCAAAGTAAACAATATATTTCAAGCTGAAGAAAGTTCTGTCATCTGAAATATGGGTGAGATTACACACATGTAAAGACACTGGGGTTTTCCCCCTCCTGGGATCAGCAGCAAGTCCAAAGTCCATGACTGACACACCTCTAATTGCCCATCTAGCTAAATTATCTATATAGAACTGATTCCAGACGTAAGAAAAAAGGGAAACCTATGTTATTTTGTTCATTTATATATAAAATATATATTTCTTACATAGAAAAATCCTTCTGATATTACTTGAAATAGATAGAACACTACAAATGAGCTCCTTTGAACAAAATTTTAATTTTCAAAGAGGCATTTGCTCTCTGTAGCACCTTGGCAGTGCTGTGGTCATAGCCAAGATGCCGGACTCGAGCCTTAGACAGCAACAATAACTTGGGAGACTGAATGATATTTTTCCTAAAATGTTTATTTAAATAGACAACTCTTTCTTTTAATTTCTTTTTTGTTTGGCAGTGCCATTTCTCTTAGATCACACAAAGGAAAGTTACAACATTCACTCTTTCATCATATTCAGACCTTGTGTGGCAAATCCACACTAGTGTAACTCTCCTAAGAACATGTCAGGAGAGAGATAGAGAATTAGATTTGGCTGAAGTTTAAGTTGTTCCATGAACAATCAAATAACAAAGATGTTTTACTGTGTCTCCTATGCTCTCTGCATGTCCCACCTTGTCCTTTCCTGTTTCACTTACTGACCCCTCCATACTTTCCACGTCTTCATCCCCAGCACACCTATTTTTCACACCACAAAACCTGAAGCTTCCTTCAGTTTTCCCCCTGAGTTCCCATAGTGTTCTGTCTCTGCTGCCAGTTCAGAAAGCAGCACAGAGCTTGCAAGGTTCAGTCAATGAAGGTGCACTGGCCCTTCAGCAAATGAGGAAAAAGAGCTGGGTTCTCTTTTTTCCTTCAGTGTGTGAGAATTTGGCATCCTTCAAAACTGGATAACAGTGGTGCACAGATTCAAGAGTTATTGGAGAGGAACTAGCAGACAGACTAACGACACACAATTAACTGCCTTCTGAAACAGTGATAAAATAATCGCGTTAAAATAAGCCATC
Source organism: Lophotriccus pileatus (assembly GCA_035583135.1). Classification (NCBI taxonomy): domain Eukaryota; kingdom Metazoa; phylum Chordata; class Aves; order Passeriformes; family Tyrannidae; genus Lophotriccus; species Lophotriccus pileatus. The sequence continues at coordinate 49,456,759 of JAWWES010000133.1, read as the reverse complement.
TGTCCATCAGTCCCAATCTCTTCATACATTTCAGAAGCACAGGTCATGCCAGTCTGGGTTTCCTCAAAGCTCTCTGTCACAAGAAAACCTTTGAAAATGCTGTTCTAAAGCGCCACTCTCAAACTTCTTGTCAGAAGGAAGACTTGCACTGAATTTCAACAGTTTGGCTTATGTGTTCCCAGCACTGTCATTGCACAGGTGTGTACCAGCACAGATGTAAACACGAAGGCAAGATCTTTGTGGCATCTGCTGATTGAGCAGTTTGGAACAAAAAGGTCAACATTTTCCTTGAACCCTTTTACACTTTCTGGCAGTGCCAGCTGGGATAGGGAAATCCCAAACACAGACAATGGACATAGTTGTCTACAAAGTTGCTCTTTCAAGATGTTTTATAACCCGGGAGGGATGTTCCAAGAGGAGGAAAAGTTCGCCCTGTTCTTACCTCTCCCCAGATGCCAACAGTGTCTCTGATGTCATTTTTACAGTAAGACAGTTGTCTGATGCAATTGTTCACAGCAACACTGCTTTTTCCAGGAGCTAGATCTTCTTCTGCCATTTCTACCCAGCCCAGAGATCGCACAGCAAAGCACTGAAAAGAAACCAGAAAATATCTGTCATGCAACAGAAACTAGACAGTTAAGGTTAAAGATCCCCAGCTAAGAGGGGAACAAAATTAAAGCCTTGTAGATGGGCTTATGCTCAAAGATAAGTAAATAAAAACATCATTTGTGAATTGCAAGGTGAAAATGTTCAAAGAAACAAAGAAGAATGCATGACTTGCTATGAAAAGTATCTGTGGAGGCAACAGTAATGCTTTTCAATAAAATATTTCTGTTTAATATAAAGAAGAAAACAAGGGAGCAGAAAATAGTACGACAGAAAAATAAAGGAAAAAGCACAACCACAGATAGAGTACAACTGAAATTTTAGCTGGGATCTAGAAATACTAGTGGATTGTGTCTCTTGTGAGATACCCACTCACTGTCTGGCTTCTAACCAGAAAATTACACTTTTTTATGGATTATAGCAATCACTTCTACAGTAAGTTTAACTAAAGTAGCAAAAATAAATTCAAAGCACTAAGAAAAAGATATGATATCATAAGAGGAAAGCAGACTTTTTCTAAAAGAAAACATATACTTTTTTTTTTTTAGCAGAAAGATTTATCCAGTCAGAGTACTCAGTTGGTAGAATAAGCCAAGGTGACATTACTTTGCACATATAGAGCTTTTTGCAAACAAAACAAAATGGGAGAAATTGAACAGCACCATCTCTACCCTACATCTACTAGAACAGAGAATGAAAAGCTTTAACTGAGAAAAAAACATCCACACTCATTTGCTCTCAGGCTTTATGGTGGGAGAAATACAGACCTTCCACTAAGTCAACAGGAGTTTGTCTATGAGACCAAGACTTCCTCCAGAGAATGTTACAGGAATCTCACTCCCAAACAGCAGCGCACTGCCAGCAATAGGCACAACAGACTGACTGTTGTACCTCCTTAATAGACACACCAAATGCTTAAGATGGTCCCTAAGGTTCAGCAGTAGCAGACAAACACTCATTGTCCAGTGCTGCTGCCTTGTGCCACAGAGCTGGAAAGCAGCCAGATCCTGGGAGCTGCAGGAAGGAAGGCACACCGGTGACTGCTGGGAGCCCTGCTGCCTCCAGCAGCACCCTGCCACATGGGCAAGGCAGCCCAGGAGCAGCAACAGCAGGTTCATGCAGCAGTTACCAATTAATCCCTCTTCTTGAGATGCAATAAATAACTCAGATTTAGAGTTCAAAAGCTGACACTGAATATTCATTTGCCACCTTCTAAAAAATGCTGTAAAGCCAGCGAGTAGATCAAGCTCACACACCATCACTAGTGTGCCATTTGGGAACAACTGTCCTCAAAAAGAAGCTACCCCAAAACACTAAGGTATTTTAAATATGCATAATATGTCAACTTTGGCAAACTAAGGGAGGAATAATATTCACTAGTGGGTAAAAAGATTAATGAGTTTCTCCCTCCTTTCCTTTAAAACTTCTCTCCTCCTTCAGCCTTCTTTCATTTTGCACAACTGCACTCATCCAAGCTCACTCCACCATGCCGGAAACCCAGTCTAAGAGCCTGCCTCCCATACCTCTGGTACCTACCCCAATGAGTCACTAATGATGCATCTCATCTCGAGCACTAGACAGCAAATACGATCTGCAATTGTGTAAAACCCTTCAGTGAGTGTGAGTAAAAAAATTAAAGCCTTTCATGCCTCCAGATTTTTTGTGTGTGGATTTTTTTTTTTCTTTGCAAAGAAGGGAATCAACATGCAAATTCTGCCACACTGCTTCCTGACCCAGCTCCACTGGAAACCCAGGGAAGTGCTGACTTTCAGTTCTAAACGGACATGAAGTAGGAGGTGAAAGAGTAGACAAAGGAGAGATCACCACTCGGGGGTGCTCGTCCCTTCAGGGCTACACAAGATACTAGAATATCAATTTTTTAGCAATTATTACAGTTGTCTAATCTTAAGATTGTAGAATTGTTTCTGGCACACCAGATGCTCATGAATCTTGCTGAAAGTGCTGCTATACCCACTAGGGTATAAAATATTTATCTTTGCAAGCTTTAAAAATACCACTTTTTACTGTACCAGAAGAAAGAAGGGTTTTTTAACAAGTATTTAAATATTAAATTGAATAGCAGAGTACTAGCACAGAGAAACATTTTCTAAATCATAAGAGAGGTGAAGAACTAAATACATACAACAAGCATACTGTTTCCTCTTTACTCTTGTTATCTCAACCACATCTGCGATTTGTTAGCTGCTTCCTGAACACAAGGATAAATATAAAATCACATATACTTTGGGTTGGAAGGGTTAAAAATCACAGAGTTCCAATCCCCCTGCTGTGGGCAGGAACACCTTTCACTACATGAAGTTGCTCAAAGCCCCATTCAACCTATACACTCCTGCACAGAACAGTGTGTATCTTAAGAGGGTAAAAAATGATGAAAGACAATCACTTCAAATTGACAACAGGTAAATCTGTGATTAGTAAAGATGGTGAACTGTTTTCATACTTTTTTCCTGGCCTTTTTTATTTAAAAATTATTCAAAATTTATTTAAAATTCTCCAGCAGTGGCATCCCCCGTCTTTCTTCAGACCACTGTCGTAACAGTACAGTGAGCTGAATGCGACACTCTTGTTCACCCCATATATTCCCCTCCATGTGAAGGGCTTGGCTTCCTTCCCCACTTCCATTCCCTGTCAGTGCTCCCAAACTAGGAAGACCTGAGAAAATTCCTTGGCTTATGGAATTTGGCAAGTTTTTGTTTGTGTATTTCAAAAAAAGCCCTTACCATAACCCAAACAAAATGCTTTAGAACAGCTTCATGAAAACAAACCAGTTTCCCAAATACTGCAAAACCTCTCAATCAACCCCAGAGAGACTCAACACCTCACTGACAAGGAAATGCATGTACTTGAGTATACACATAAATTAAACTTTCTGTTGCTCAAAATACACCTAAAGACCAAACCCCTTCTATTTCCTGGTTACCTGAACACATGTGCTGATGTGACCGGGCACTGATGGCAGACCTTCATGCAGACTTCTGAACTAGAAAATATGTGGACTCTGTGATGTGGTACACACCACTCAGCACCAGTACATAAACACACACCTGTGGGGTGGGAGAGAGGTGGAAGTCTGAGCACACGAGCCTGCGTGTCTGTCTCTCTCTGCATATTGCCAGCAGCTGGATTATAAGAATCCACTTCATGTTTTATTGCTGATTGTTTTTCCCCTTCCTCCTTCATTGTTTGTCTCTTCTCTTTAAAACAAAAGAGCACAAAACCCAGCAGAAACAAACCACTTAGCGTCTCCAATCAGATATGACCTAATTTTCAGACTGTGGCTAGCTGAGTTAGCCATGACAGCAGAATTGCTGAGTCCTCTAACACACTAATACAGCATCTCACTTCCCTGGCTCCCACCGATGATACTCACAAGCCAAGAGACAAAGTACTTCCTTTGACCAAAAGAGCTTTCCTAACACAATCTCTTTTCTTCTGGAACTAACATCTTGAGTCAAACCAAGCTGAGCTGAAAAACAGAGCGCAGCTCTTCTTGATTTTGAGCTCAATAAAACACACATTCCTGGTAATGACAGTTCGTTATGCACCTCTACTCAAGGTGCACAGGTAATTACTGGCAAATCATAATTACTGGCCTGTCATAATTTCAAAGTAACCCCAATGCCAACTTTTGGCTTACAGTAGACTACCTGATCTGTTTTCTTTGTTACAGAAAGTTTTCTGTGCCTAGTCAGACCATCTGCTTGCTCCCAGACTCTTTTCAAGAGCTGGCAAAAAAAAACAGGTTTGAAGAAAACCAAACAAAGTTGATAAACACAGCAGGATAAAAGAGATTTATGAATTGTATATTGTGTTTGGATCACTGCTGTTTGGAATTGGTAAGATCAAAGATACTACCACGAATACTGTGTGACTGAGAGAAGGGCATGGAAAAATGTCATTTAAACCATGGAATGTTAATAATCTTCTATTTTTATTTTGACTGGACTTTGCATTTCCTGCCTGGACATTGTGCAAAGACAAGACCCAGGAAAAAAAGGCCACCTTATCACACACTACCCCATGAAAAGACAGACCAAAAAAAATGAAAACACAGGTATTGCTGCTCAGTTTTACAGTTCTGGGGAACCTCAGTTTGCATGGCTGCAAATGCAATTAATGTTTCAGGGTACATGATCTGTGACCAAAGAACCAAACTCATAAATGCTGTCATCCAAACTCTGTAAAGAGCCATAAACCTGTTTAGCAGTGCAATTCTGATCCAGAGCATCACCTAAAGCTGGGGAGCTGTAGGATGGAAGAAATGAACAAAACACAGACTACACTTCTGCTCTTTGGCATTGCAAAACCTTCACCAAAGGGTAGGGTTCTGCTCTGCAGCAGCTTTTCCAAAAAGAACTCTGGGAGGAGCTTTGGCAGGAATGTAGAACCATGACAAAGTTCTGCACATAGGCAAATGCACACACTAGCTGTTGCCCCATGCAGTGCTAAGCACGTACCATCAAAGAAAAGAAAAATATTGAGAAAACCAAAGCAAATACAATCACTTGCTAAACAAAGGACAGGAGATCAACTGCACATAACTGATGGCAGAGTAATATTGGAAATTGGATGGGTTAAAAGGACATGGGCAGGAAAGATCCCCTTACAGGGAGAAAATTAATAGAACATCAGTTTGAGAACAAACTAATGTACAAGACCACAGACAGATTACTTTTCTTATTAAACGCTGTTGGCAGCCACTATGAACATCTGTATTAAGCGTATGTTTGCCCTGATGCTTTAATTCTGTGCTACTTATTTCTTCTCTACTTCTGAGACCACAGGACTTGGTTTTGAGCAGTTTCCCTTTGTTTCATTTTATGTTTTTCCTTTTCAAAGGTTATATCTGTCTGCAGACACACGTAAATCATTACAGTATTTAATAAAGCCTTTATCACAGACCACTGAGCAGGCTTGTGCCTGGAACACAGCATGTAGGTCACATAATTAACCATTTATTATGCAGCCAGCATAATCTTCAAAATTTTAGTTACATTTTCCTCGACAGTTTTAAAATAAAACAAACTGTCATATTATTTTATGCATTGGAAGATCAAGCATCATAACATGTAGCCACTCTATTCTGAGGAAGAAGTATGTTCCAGTATATTTGCCTGCTACACATCAAGAAGGATTATACTGATTCCAGATGAAAATATTGGAGAAGATCAAAGCTAGAGTGAGTAACAAAAGAATAAAGAGATCTTATGCAATCCATGAACAAGCAAACACTTCCATTTAATTGACATGCAGTGCATCCATTTTCTCAGAGAAATACTGACAGTTGTCACATAAAAGTTCTTAGTTACAAAAAAAGTCAAAATGAAAAAAATCAAAAAACACTAATAAGATTCTTCAACATTTCCAGCTTTCTGTTGCAGTTCATCTTGTATTATTTCAATTGCTGAAAATGTGCATGCAATAAAAAAATAAGCACACAGATATTCAGGTTACAACAGAATTCAGAAATCACTAATAAATGCTATTTCAAGCAGATGATTAAAAACTAAACTTCTGGAGAATTAAAAATGAGGGCATTATAAATATTGTAAAATAACCTTTATATGAAATTACTTCTCTAGAGGAGGTCAATACTGAATTTTCTGTTCTCAGTGTCCCTTACTCATTCTCCAAGCCACTAGTCTCATTTTTTCCAGACTCACAGACTTCAGTGTGTAGGATGATAAAAGTCCCTCTTAATACTTCTGTCTCAGTGGTTCCCACTGGCTTACAGCCAGAGGTTAAATTTGCTCTTTCAAGGCAAGAAAATGTTGCAGAACCACTGTGCTGGTTCAAGATTTTTTGAATCCCAATTTCTTACTCATTATTGTATTTCTGAATCATATGAAAATCTAGTCATCTGAGGAAAAACAGAATGGACCCTACTAACTAACACTCTCTGTATTCTGAAGAAGAAATGAAAATCACCTTATTCTTTTCTTTGATTTAAGATGCTTTGCAGATACCTTGACTTCACATCCTAAAGGGATGGGTTTATGGACTTTGCTTCGAGCAAAGGGTGTTTTGGGTTTCATTCTAATACAGCGAAATAAAAAACTTCCTTCCTCAGTGAAGACAAGGCAGTCATATTTTTCACTAGAAACTAATACAGGATGTTCAAATTAGGGTCTGTTTTGCAGAGTAACTGAACTGTTAGGATAACTCAAGTGGATTTCACCAATCTGCAACAAACAGTGACCCCAGCAAACACACGTATGCTTTGTCAGCAAAGACAAACTCTGGAGTTTACAAGGCAGAAAAGAACATAGGCCTTCATTTCCTTAAAACTAATGCTTGGCACTTCTTAACTTTAAGCTTAAAAGCTGATAGATGTAAGTGGTTCTAATGCAGCCAGCAGTACTTTATTTTGTACTGTGCTGCATAATTTTAAAGAGAATATGCATGACATCCAATTAAAAAAAAAAAACAAACAACAAACTCCCTGAACAAACAAATCCCCGTAAAAAGCTCCCAACCTTTAAGTGAACTCTTGACCTTAACTGAATCAATGGGAAAAAACCTTCCAGTTTTACTGGAGTCAGAATTTGATGCCCCTTTAGAAGCAACATTATTAAAGTAATTTGTTTTCTGCAGAAATTATGTTTAAAACAGGATCCAAAGTCAATGAAGTTAAATCACCATTCATCAATTCCCACTCTTCAAAAAAATCCACTCAAATAAGCACGAATCCAGAGTCCAGAAATTTTGAGCCATGGTGGGCCTCCCACATTTCAGGACCTACTTACTGTCACGCTGCCTCCCTACAGCACCATGGAGTCATCATCTTCAAGCATATGGAATAACACAAACTTGTGTAAGAGCAACATAGTAAGAGCAACATATCACTATGATGTAGAGCATATCTCATGCTTTTAAATCTCTTCAGAGATATTTTTTCCCTTTTCTCTTCAATGAAATGCAGGAAATTTTGACAGGGAAAACTTCTCATTTTTTGAACTGAAATTTAGAAGTAGAACTAATAACAAAATAAATATACATGCAGGCTAGAGCTATCTAAATATTGCTCTGTCATTCAACACAATGTTCCATTTTAATTGATTTTTAAATTAACTTCCTCCGTAAATATACTTTCCAGCAAGTCCCCAATGGACAAATAACCTACCAAGTTTCTATCATGCTGGTTTTCAAAATGTGTATGTGCAATATATAACATACATAAATATATATATTTATGTATACACATAAATATACACTGTGCACTTTCTCCATTAAAAATCTACGCAATTAAATGGTAAACATTGTAACACTGCAAACTAGAACAAGCTCTTTCCCCAAGCTGCCCTAAACTGGCAAGCTAATGTAAATAATTGAAGAGAAATACAAAAATATCTGTCAGTTCATCTTGTAGCAAGATGATGAACAGACATTTAAGAGGCAATTCACAATCAACAGGCCATTCTAAAACTGAAGCTGACAGAGGCTATATATCGTTTTAGAGGTGAAATGGTCAGTCTCAAGTGAGGAGTATGAGGGGCTGCAAGCTGTGATTCCCTCTGCACTGTATTAGCAAAGATGCTGGTGAGCTGACAGGGAGGTCTGCCAGCAACATCAGCCCAGGCTGTGCTAAACTGGGAGTTGCTGGCTCACCGAATCCATCCGGCTGCTGGATGGCAACAGGAGCTTTTTACCTCTGGCACGTATGATGAACAATGCTTCTTCTCTAAGTTTCTGTCTACTCCTGGGGGCTCCTTCATCAATCACACACAAAGTACTGCTGGCTCATAAAGAGTTTACTGTGTTGCACCATAAAACAGTGAATAAATTGTGATTAAAAACAATTAAAAATAAGAAACATCAAAATATCAGAAAGTGAAAATTCTTCCAAGAAAAAAAATTTGCTTAGAGCAGCAGTTTGTTTATTCTTGTGTTTTACTGAACCACGACAGTTTGTTAAATGGTTGTATACAGCAAGATGCTATACACAGACCCCAGCCAAGAAAAACTGGACCTTGCACCTCCATGAAGATGACACTGTCACTTCAACCTAGTGAAGAAACAGAAAACCCTTCTTACACTGCCATCACTGGAAGAAATAGCATAATTAAAAAAAATTAAAACAAAATCATGTATATTCACGTTTTCTCAAACATGGCCAGCACTTCCTGGTAGCAGAGCTACGATTTTAAGAGCACTGTTTCACTTTGGAAATGGTTTCCCATTACTTGGAGGCCACAGCAGCGCAGTCGGTGTCACACAGTTGTGATTTCAGAGGCAGGGCACGCTGGCTCCAGCGCTGCCTCACCCACCTGGCAGCCAGGCAAGTGCCTGTCCACAAGGAGAGTGGTCACTGGTGTGCACCTAAACTGCCCACACAACCTGGCCACTCGTGGCACTCATAAGGTAGCAATTACTCCAAGGGAAAAGCATGACCCACAGAGCTCCCATCTGCACCATTCATCCTCCTGTAACTCAGTTCAAGTCTGTGTTCTTACTACCCCAACAATAATTCCTGGCCAATAGACCTGTGGCAGACAAAGTCATTGTCAGTACTGGAACTTCAAAGGCCAAGAAGATACTATGTTTTGATTTGAAACAAAAGTGTTCCTATATTTTATCTTCTCTTTTCTCAATCATGTAGAAATCTGGCAGCCCAGTGCAAACCTTTTGTACAGTGTATCTTAATAAAGCAAATCCTGATAATGCATCCAAATTCAAGACTTAAGTCTTGCGTTACAAACCTGGAAACTAACAGTACATTTTAAATTTAAATTTTAAAGCAGTTTCCATTCACTTTCACATAAGCAATGGCTTTGTGATATATTTTTTTAAGGAAGGCTACAAGTAAAACCTCTCCTCTCATCCCTCTTGCTGTTTAGTTACTCATGTCCTGATTCTGCACAGTAGGTTCACATCTAATCAGATCCCAGAGATTAATGGGATTTCTAGAAGAGAAAGACTTGCAACATTTTGCAGGATCTAATTAAAATCTAATAATAATAATCTAATTATAAGCGTTTGAGAAATTAACGTGCATTTTCCCAGATATTCATATTTTACATATAATATAACGAATAAACATCCTGTAACTCTGTATATCATTAACAAAGTAAATAGCTGAGATTTGGGGAAACACTACAAATTCCTCTGCCCTGGACTCCTCTTCATATTTGATTAAACTAGACTTCATTTAGGAACAAGGCAGAAGCAAATATCCTCTAGATGGAAATCTGTATGAGGTACATCACATCACTATATTAGCACTTAACACCTAATGACAAAATAGATGTCAGAAGGACTAACTATCAGTCACAGAGAGATAAAGAATGAGCTAACACACTCTCTGAAAGGTCTAGTGCACAAAATGAAAAAGACTAAACCAAAAAATTGTCAAGGGTATGTATTTTAGTGCTTACATTGGCTATTTCTAAAACTGCTTTTGAAGCAGAACATTTTCAAGCACCTGCACCATTCACCTGCAGGATCTCTACAGCTGGGAGGGTGTCTTAATGCTGCTACCAGCAAAAAGCCAAATTCAGAAACAACCAACCAGTTTAGAAACAGCCATCTCCATCACTGACCATTGCTACCCAGGAGCTGCAAGGATGAAATGCTGGAAAAACGTTTGCCATATTACAGTAATTATCAAGACTGTTCTCTTCCTGATTATTCACTGGATGTTTCAAACAGAAGATACGTGTTTTGGCTGGGTTTTGGTTCTTTTTTTTTTCAAGATCTTATTCCCAGGGTTTCATTCTTCCCTCTGAAAGCCTAAGATAAGCCAATACCAAGAGGCAAAAATTTTTTAAAACTACTTAACTCTTACTCTACAGTTACTTTAAAATACTTAAGAACATAATTTAAGTAAAATTCATGAACACTGAGCATAATCTGCTTTCCTGCACTTTGTGAAATCATTTCTATAGCACTTCATCAATGCAAAAATCTTTAGAGACTTAGAGTAACATAAAGAGAATCAGCAGTAGCTTCGTGTTAAAAAGAACTATGTACACACTATTTAGGCAAATCCCCAAAATACAAAAATCTGCTGTTCACAAGAAACTTTCAGATACTGGCAATAAAATTCTTTGAAAGCAACAGAACAACTACCCCCTCCTGACCAAGGTACTATTCAAATTATTGAGACAAAGATCAGAACTTCTCTTCCTCTCACTCTTATAAACACCAGTTACAATTATGACTTAGGTTGCAACACAAAGATTACCTAATCAGGAGCTAAAAAAGTAAAAGCAATCATGGTCAAGAACTTTACAAAAGGGAAAAAGGACATTTTTAAGCTACCCTACAAACTACCCTGGAAAAACCTTAAGCTACCTGGAAAAATGCCACCCAGAGCAACAAATCTGATTGCCCATGGTTAAAAATTAAAGACAAAACACAGAGCTACTACAAGAAGCAGGGAAACAGAGACCTATAAGGAGACAGCAACCCTCCTAGCCTCATTAAGACTAATTAAAAGCACTTGGCTTGTTAAGTTGAATAAAACTAAACTGAAGAAGAAACATAATGGCCTGCAATAAATGCATTAGTAGGTGGCTAAACACAGAACAAGAGCATAAAAAATGGCTGAAAAAGTTTAAGTAAAAGATTTTTGACCATCAAAGGAAGGTAATACTTGAATCAGTTTGTCAGTTAAGACTAGTCAAGGCAGACCCTCCCTCCCCCCCAAAATGCTTAAGAAGAAACTTTTAGTTAATACACGGTATTATATGTTGTGGTTCCCTATAAGAATAAAGGAATGGGTTCAAGATTTCTTTTAGTCCTGTTCTGTTTCCTAGGGAATGAAAATCAAATATTGTTTTTGAAAGACACAAATTCCTATTCCAAAATCCAAGCAGAAATAACATTTCGGAAGAAAAAACGTTGAAGATACTCTATTTCTCTTTTAGATTAAATCTATTTTTGTAAAAAGACTTAAGATGGAATAACCCCCTCAGATTTAATTAATTGACTTGAGTCCATTAATTGAATTAAGGCTTTCTTCAGCATTTCACGTGCTCATGAGAAGACTATATGCACTCTGAGGTTGATGGTGAAACTGCCTGAAAATGCTGAATACTCCCTGTTTGCACCAATAATTTGAGAAGCTACTCTGACTCTGAGAGAAAATTATGTACTTCACTGTGAAAAGAATCTTTTCTTGGAATCCATCCCCAAGCTGATAATTTACAAATGATCCTGTGTCTAGACAGGATATTTACTTCTGGAAAAGACCAGAAAGAAGCAAACGTAGAATGCCTCCAAAACACATACACCTGCCTACGTAGCAAGAAAAGCAGCTAGAGATATTACATCCTTGGGGGGCACATAGAATTTTGTAAAATTATTTCCATAGTGCTATTTACAGGCCACTTCATAACAGTCACAAGTCAGCTTGTCAAAAACATCCCTCACATTACTCCAAAAAGTCCAACTGATTAGACCATAAGGCTCAGGTAGTTCATCGGAGTCCATCACCAACTCACTTTCCATGTTTCAGCTGCGTTTTCATTCACCTACAGGTCAATCACTGAATTAAACTGCCTGGTATCAGCATCTCCTGACACTATCCCTCTTGGAAATAGCCTCCTTCTCTTCCTTTGAGATCCTGAGCATTTATTGGTTTCTGAAGTAGAAAAGAGACTTTTGGTGCAAATGCTTACGATTCCCACAGGTGTAACTACATTGTTCCCATTCTTAGACACTGGCGCAGAGCTGAAACTATACGGCAAGGCTGGAAAAGTGAAACGTTGCTGAACAGGCTAACATGGAATTCGAAAATCCACATTTGACACAAAAAGCAGAGAATAAAGGCATGTCCAAATATCAGGCCAAACAGGCCAATTCTGAAAAGGCTTCAGAAAAATGAGTCACATGGGCTTTCCAGTTTTCATCCCATTCCTACGGACAGTGACAGGTTTCCCAGGAGGTTCAGTTTCTATACATGACCATGAGGAAAATATTTAGCATCTTTCTATACTTCTACACACACCCATCACATTTTACAACAATGAAAAAAAAAGACAACACAGAGGAATTTACAGTCAGGGATTGGTAAAAGCATCTTTTTACCTTCCTTGAAACTCAATTAGGAAGGCACACATTGCTCTATAAATTAACTAGGAAGGTTACGATCTGTCTCTTGGGAAGCACCAATTCTAAACTCATTTCTAGTTGTGCATATTTTATACGCAAAATTAGGATCCTTGTCAAGTGCAATAAACCATCTCTTCCAAGAAATTCCTATCAAAATGAATTACTGAAATCAAGAAGCTGGATGTAATAATTCTTCTCTTTCCGTTTCTCCTTTATGACCTTGTGCAGACAACCCGACCAGATGGCCAGGACATGAAACTATGAACTGCATCTTAAACACATGATGTCTAGAGAAACATTTGTTCTTTACTGAGAATTCTGAATGCTTAACTGTGTTGCTGCATAAATCATTTTTCTTACAAGAATCAGATGAATTATATGACATGCTTTTCCCATGCTGATGCTTTTGCAGTGCTACTATATTTGCAGAAGTTGACACTCTGGGTGAAGACAACTACTACAGCTTTCCACAAGGTGGCACGGTTCCCTTTGCTGAAATACAGCATTACTCTGCCATAGGGAAATTTTTTATTTCTGCCCCCTCAAAAAAAAAAAAAAAAAGTATTGGCCAATGTCATGAATCAGTTTAAATACATTTTAGATCTCTAACACATCTCTAAAAAGGCTCAATTTAACAAATTCTTCCACTAGGTAGTTTAATGAGTTGAAAAAAAGCTTCTTTCTCTCACGCTGAAATGAAGAAAAAGTATCTGTGCTTGTTACCACACAAAAGCAAGCTTCAATCAAAGAGAGTTAAGGCACCTAATATGGCAGGGGAGAGACTAAAAGGCTAAAGAAAAAAATCAGATTTTTCCAAATCATCAGTTTCAAATCCTATGACTTCTTTCAGTCTCTCAATATTTGGGTTAAAATAGGACTAGCAGGGAATCAACCTACCCCACTCCTTTCCCACTCATGTGAGAATTAAAGATCCCAGAGCATTTTCCACAGGTGAAGATTTTCCCTCCTGTTTCTGGACCACTTGCTGTCCCTGTGACAAATGGCCATGTCACAGGGACATCCTGTCCTTGGGGCAGATGCACTAAACAGCTTTGCCCTCAGCTCTCCTACTGCACAGTAACTTCAGTGCTGCTGAGCTTCACCTGCAGGACATGGTCAGCTACTGCCCATGCATAACACCCACATCAGGCAGAAAGCAGCTAAGGTGCTTTGACTCAAGTGATTTTAAAAAAGCCAAAAACGTATATAGTTTCTCCTCTATTTCTTGTCTTGCTCCTCTAAGTCACTTCTATGAATGTTTCAGTGCTCAGTTTTGATTACCCATTTAAGTATTATCAGCATGGTCTTGCCTAAACCAGAGAAACAAAACCAGCTGTGATAGACAAAAGAGGACAAACGTTGGGCACTGACCCATTTCACAGACACCAGATAGGTATCTGTTGCATCAAAACTGAAGTTTAAACAGCAGGCCAGAGAGGGAAGGGAGATGACGACACAAGTTTTATTTCTTCACAAAACTACTGTCACAGTCCTCCATGCAGGAAGGGATCCAAAAATACTCAGTGCAAATCAGCTGGTAAAGAGGCATAGACATAATAAAATAATGCCTCCCTATAATCTTTTTCATACCCTAAGGCTTACCATGAAAGGAACAATTCTATGGTTCTGAGGACTGGTACCTAATGCTTGTCACTCCTCCAACTCCATTTACCGTACTCAGAATTTAGTGTTTGCAATTGTTTAATAGGCCCAGTTGAAACCCTTGCCTTTTTAACTACCAGCCTGCCATACAAAACACATTTATTTACATCTGATTTAAACACCACAAGCCAAATAATCAAGATGACAAAGAAAATTAAGTGCCCTGATCAATCTGTTTTCTTTCCTAAAACATATAATTAAACTATACAATTAAAATTTTCATTATGTTATTATAATTATTAACTCTGTTACCTACTGTCTTTCTGCAAATAAGTAGCTTCTGATCCTGTCAGTCACTGCAGGTGTATGGCACAGCCAAAATACTTATTCAAATTACAGAGGTTCACATACATCCTTAAAAACAGGTGTAAGCACAAGGCAAACTACCAACAAGACAAATCTTGTCTTGAGATACATATGCAAGCATTCAAAACCTTCTGCTGCTTTTTGTCCTCAAACCCCTTAGATTACAACAGTAAAGACTCTGATCTAATTATGGTGCTTGGTCACATAATGATCTAATTTTTCCTTATGAATTGTGTTTTCAAAGTAGGTTGCATTCTCTCTTCTAAAATACAAAGTTTCTTGGTCTAAAAGGTAACTTCCTTGTTACTAGGTGTGAGTTGAAGCACACACATAAAAAAGAAGAGAGTACTTTACAAAGGACAAACTTGAAATTAAAGAGCAAATTCTGTCACACAATGCCCCAGGAAGCTATCCAGCCATGACAAGCAACAGAGCCCTCTCTCACTCAGAACAGAAAACTCACTTGTGCAAGAGGACAAGTTGTGCAAGTTATTATAGCTGGACAGTAGAATCTTGAACTCTAAAATCCAATTTCCTGGCTTATGTGATTTTAAAATAAGTCTCACTTTCCTGACCAAACTGTATAAAGCTTTAAATCTGCAAATTCCTTTGATGGAATTAGTTGTGCATGGTCAATCCACATTGTACCAAGAGGAGAGATATAGTTAATTTCAAAACTTAGGAGACATTCTGCACCTTGCAAGTTTATGTTTACAACCGCAAAATTTTTAGTTGTTATACCACTGCAAATTTTCTTACAGACCTTGGCTTCTGGATCACTGTTGATGCTACAGGAATCATCATCATCTGATTGAGGACCATTTCTGTTACAGGGGGGGAAAAAAAAAAAGACAAACTCAGTCTTAAAATCATACGAAAATTACAGCACAACACAAAACAGAGCTGATCACTCCACTGAGACTTCTGGAGTTATTGTACCTGAGCTTCAAAGAGGCATAGCGTAATGTTGCTCCTTCAAACTCCTTCAGACTTGGGTCTGGGTTCACAGTGGCTGCATGCAGATCCTAGAGATAGAGGCAGTGCTATTAGTATAGTTTTAATACTATTAAAATAGTATTAAATACACCATCATGTTATTTCTTATCTCAAAGGGAAATTAAATCCTCCCTGCAAAGAAGCGATAGTATTTCTGGCTGAAGTTGAAAAGAGGCATGCATATATTTCTCAAGCTGCGTTTCATTCAGTGCAGGCATCTTATTTGTTACATCATGGCAGTTGCCCTGCTAGTTTAGACTGAATCCATTCCAAGTGGAAAGATCAGAAAAGGCAGCATGTTTGTGAGCTAGACATCCCTAGCAGTACCCCCATTCACTTTGGCCTAGGTTATGAATGACATTCATGGAAAAATAAAAGGGGGGAAAAAACAGCCACTGCCATGCAAAAAACAAGGGTAATAGTATTAAAGGTTCTAAAATCTGACAATATACTTGCCTTCCAAATGTCACTATTAATCTTTCCCCCATTCAGTACAGCAAAATCACTCCATGGCTGTTTCTAGACACATAATTATTCACACAGGAAGAAGCACATTGATAAAAAAAAAAAAAAAGGAAAAAGAAAAAAAAAAACACAAGACACCGTTGTTAGCATTGATATTTACAGGATGGGTTAGGGAACAGATCACCTCAAACTTCAACTACTTACTCCACTATATCATGGCATTTGGAGGAAAGGGGAGAGAAGACATGCTTCTAACAGTTACTTACCAAAACAAATGATTGAAACAAGGAAAGTTAATATAAATTAGGAACAGACAATGAAATTACTCTTTAATCATGATCTTAAAAGCAAGCAAAATGAATCTGAATATGAATGTTGGCCACAGCTGCTACAGCCCTTGATAAACAGCAATTAAGGGGAAACATTAGGATTTCCATTTGAATGGCACTTTTGTTAAAAGACCCTAACACTACTGGAACTAGAAATACTGAAATACAACAACATATACAAGGATAAGAAACATATAGGGTAAAAATCAAATATTTCTAGAGCGAAAGCACAAGAAAAGGAGAAGGAAGGGAAGGGGGATTAGCAATGAGTGCAGAGATTTCTTGCTGAAAAAGTGGTTTTCAGAAGTCTAGCAGCTTTTTTAAAAAACAGCCAAAGCCAAACAAAGCCCCTACCCTCTTATTTTCTATTCAAATTTCTCAAAAATTTGGTATCATCAAGCAAGTAGCAGTGCTTTTAGCACTACAACAACCCGAGGTTCAGCCTTTTCTGTAAAGCCTGAGAGGAATAGCTGATGTTGGAGCTGCCTCTCTTCTCTACCACACCAGGAAACAAATCCCAGTCCTGAACAAAAGCCAGGCAGGACAGGAGATTTGATTGCTGAGCAACAAATCAAGAATTCCTGAAATTAATTTCCCTTTTAAGGTGAGTTCTCCCAAGCTGTCCAGCTCAGCCCCCTGATGAAGTGGTTAATCTGGCTTAATGCATTAATATGCAAAGGTGGACTTCTCACCTCAGAACCTTTCTCAACATATCCCCACTGGAGGAATTATTCTGTGAAAAGCAGATCCCCAGACTACCCCTTCCCTAACATGTCTATGAATTAATTGATTTGTTAGCTTTTCCTGCCAAGCCCCTTCTCTTTAATTATTAGTGTTTATGTTACCTACAGAAGAACTTTTAGAGGTGATCCAGGCCTGGGATGAGCCAGGCTATAAAACACAACTACCTTCACCAAACTCTGCCATTATCTCAAAGCAGCTCTTTTTGAAACTTAAACCCTACAGCTTTTTCTCTGCACAGGAAATGGAAAAGAGGCAGCAAAATTTCTAAAATGTGTAAGAGAACATTACAAAAGACAAGGACTCAAAAAGGAAGGAATTTGGCAACACACAAGAGAAAAGAGTAATCTAAAACTAAGTGAAATTTAAACAGCTGTGCAAAACGAAAACACATTTTCATGCTTCTGAGGTGGAGGAAGGGAAGGAATGTTACAGGTTATTCATATTTAGCATTTATTAGCATTTCTGTTAAATCAGCAGGATTTTCGCATAATGCTTAACCCATAACTGCTTTGGATTGAAATTTACTGATTATCTTGTGAAAGAAAAAATGCCTTGCAGCCTGTGTAAAAGTAAGACATTTTCTCTTTTTTTTTCTCTTTTAAAAAGCTTTTTGCCATCAGTATGCATTACAGCATCATTCCTGCTCCCCATTTTTTTTGATTCTCTGTTCAACAGTAATAACTGTTTTTCTTTATGCTAAATATCCAGAGCAAGCTACAAAATAAAAATGGCTGACTTGATCTGTTCTTTGTGGACTGCCTTCAGCTGTGAGCCACATTCTAACAAACAAAGCAAAGCTTCTGTATATTACATCATTTAAGAGACAGGGACACAAGAAAATAAAATGAAGGGGGAAAAAAAAGGAAACAAGACAAAGGGTAAAAAGATGTTACTGTGGGAGGAAAAAGTGCTTCTAAATGTTTATTTGACAAACTCAAAAGCTGAAAAAGCCCAAATAAGCTCACCTCACAACTAGCACATGATGATTCACAACCAAATGTGACCAAGATAAAGTATTTTTATGGACTCACAGAAGCCTATCAGGACAGATATGAAATGCTACTCATGCCACTCTTGAATCCTAGACTAAACTCTTTCACCTGTACAGCCCCCCTTTCCATAATAAAGCAATACAAATTCCAGCATGTGGGGAATGAGCTAAACCAGCCCTCTCCAAAAAGAATATCTTGGAGCACAGGCTTCCAACAGCAACAAGAGAACCAGCAGTATTCATCATCTCTCATGTGGATCCAACTTGGAGGTGGAAGCTCTCCAGTGCAGCTGGCGCTGCCACTGGTAGTACTGGGATAAAGGTATTTGGGAGCCCATCTTTTAGATCAAATCCCGCATCTTTTGTGAAGTTTTAGATTGACCATATCACAGACAGCTGTATTAATCCTTCACAGGGAGGGAGAGGAGGAGCACTTAGGCTAGGCTGCAGTGCAGTGAACAGGAACTGAAACAAATATCACCTGCAAATGACCCGGAGATGATTCAGTGCTGGCATGTAACAATTGCAGAGAGACAAAACCCCAAAAATTCATGGCAGCTGATATTGTCAAAATTACTTAATTACCTATCCCTATCTCTTAAAAACATGCTGTGACTTATTTTCCTCCTACTACTTTGCACTGGGGTTCTGCTCAGAACCAGCTGAATCGCAAAGGATTCTACCTCCAGTTCCCTTGCAATAAAGCTCAACACCTGTGGTTTCAAGAAATGCAAGACTTTTCCTAACAGTTCCCATTATAACTCCAGTTACACCTGTTCTTTATAGCAGTTTCTGCGTTTGGCAGGGGACAAAGTCCAGAGCTCAATTCATGCTCTTGTTCTGAAGTCTATTAGTTTAAGTCTGCTGGTATTGCAATTCTATCTTAGTAACCACTGAGTCAAAAAACCAGTAGTGTTTCAGTAATGGTAAGATGCTTATCAATGAATGCAGAAACCTTCAAAAAGCAAATGCCTTTGCCTATACCTACCATAAAAATAATTATATCATACTAATACAAATTTTGGGAATGTATTTATTTTCCATATTATCTTTTATGCCACAGTATATGGTCTTGATGCTGCCACAGAACTGTCTATGCATAAATCTTTGCTGGAACAAATTCCTTGCTGAAGTAGAACTGCCATATCAAAATCTGGATGAACGTACTATGTACTCACATACCTGTCTTATTTTTATACATCTATACTCTATTAAAATCTATTTCACAGAATCACAGAATATTCTGAGTTGGAAGGGACCCACAAAGACCATCGAGTCCTACTCTTAAGTCAATGGCCCATGCAGGGATTGAACCCACAACCTTGGTGTTGTTACTAGCACTATGTTCTAACCAGCTCATACATTTTGTATTCTCCATGATGCTGCTGAGAACTAATGATCATTAGTACATCTGATACATTACCAGCAGGTCTGAATTTTTAATTATAAAGACATTTTAAACAGAAGTAAAAAAATACTTGAAATGAAAATACGTATTTTTTCTCTGCAGTTTACAAACCACCCTTATTTCTGGGGTCTTGTGAAAAGCATCTATAACTTACTAATTAAAGTCCCATTCTCCACATTTTAGAGTAAGAAAAATAATAACGGTCCAGTTAACATCCTTCATGTATACATTACAGGAATTTATACTGGAAACATGTGCAGCATTTTACATTCAGCATGTCTAGATTTTTTCTTGTTTCATTGTACTGGAATGGTTCTTTCTCCATGAATTCTCTCAGAAATAACTTCCAGCATGCCTGGTGCACAGTACATTCCATGGGAGCTTGACTGATGTAAACCATAACTGAAATGTTGTGGTCAAGTTTGCAAGCCTTATGAATAGCATTTATGAACACATGGGAGCAATCTTTTTAAAATAATGACAAGATTGTGCATGTTTAAGCCTATACAAGATAAAAGTTTCAGGGGCAAGACGGTAATACATACTTGAATGTCCTTAATGCCTCTTAATTTCCATTTAAATTAGTTTGGTGCACATATGAACAAAATCAAGAACAGAAGAAATGCTGTATCTAAATTAATTAAAAACAAACAAACCCCTAAGGATTGTCTGATCAAAAACTCAGAGCCAGTACAAAGACTTCCCTTGATTTCATAAAGCTGTGGACATTTTTCTAAAAAGTTAGTATGAAAAATAATTATTTAACACCAATTTTATTTTATATTACTATTTAATTCCACAGAAGTCTCCCCACAATACTAAAAGTGCTTGTATTTTTTGAAGTATACTCTTCTTTATGATAATTGATTTTATTTTTCTACTTACACGACACCAATCAAACCTGTGGATTGTGCCTTGAAAGGATTATTTTAAAAGGCGGTATCATATACTGCTCTTTCGGCACGTGTGGAGGAGAGTGTGCACTTTTTTCTGTTTCTAGAGACTGACTGCAACACACTGATAGATATTTTGTACTGGCAGGATATAGAGAGACTCGCACTTGAGAACACTTCATGTTTATTCAATAGAAAGCACCCTGTAAAGGAACTAGTGTCTCAAATGAAGACTCATATGTCTTTCTGTGATATTCCTACCAAATGAACTAAGAAGAAAGAAGATGCCAAGAAAGAGTTCAGCCAAAAGACTACTATAATGTGCAAAAGTTTTATGCATCCTGTATCCAAATAATACAGCAATGCTTCAGCACATGCTACAGAACTGCATAAGTTTCACATTCATCAGTGACTCATTCATCAGCCACTGGCTGCCTAATTTATCTGAGACATGTCTGATTTCATCATACACATCCAAAGTTTAGGGTGTTTTATGAGGCAAAACCATTACAAAATGAACACAGAAACTACATACTTACGATGCATTATCAAAAAGTAGCTACACTTTGGGACGTTATCAGGCCAGTTTAGCTAACAGTTAAGCCTGCAAGTTCAAAAAGTTATTTCAATTTCCTTTACAGTATGCAGCCCACAAGAAGACACAATATGTTACCTCAGTTTCTGGAGTAGGAGACGGAGTAATGGAACCAAGAGATCCTTTTCGTGAGCCCTGGAGATCTGTTGGGATGGACACAGGACGCTGCCACTGAGTTGTTCCTGTGGGTATGTGCCAGTAGTAGATCCCAGCAATGTCATTGATTTTTTTCCAGCCAGGTGGTAAGTCTGGGTCTGTCTGAAATGAATGATCACTCCAAATATCTGCTGTGAACAGGATAAAAAAAAAAAAAGAATAATCACACAAAGACACAAACAGTTCTTCCATGGGTCTGCACAGCTGGTACTGCTGTAGTACAGTTCTTGTGTAAATGAACAACAGAAAAACATATTAAATTATTGAGGCTCAAAGCAATGTGACAAAGCCAGATTTTAGCATATCGAGAGGAAAAAATGGCACTACTGAAGAGTTGTTCTAATATGGCAACTATCCAGTTCCACCAGACAGCTCTTCTAGCAAGATTTAGCTTCGAGTACCTTAAGTCACAGCATAGAAAGTAATATTTGGAATTACGGTATACTCTATCCTCTTCATCACAGCACCTTCCCTTCTAAGTGGACTGCAGCAGTATTGATGAGCATGTATTCCTGCTCATCAAAGTCAGCTTACCACACAGAAACCACTCCACACCAACCAACCAAACCACACTGGGTTGACTTTCAACATCTAGAAGACTGATTGTCCTCAACAACAAGAACATGAGAACTGAGCGATTATTTTACACACAACCTCACTGTCACAAACAAACATACTGTTTTCATTTGGTTTTGTAATGGGGTAGAAAAGAAACCATCAAAAACTCATTCACAAACACGAGGCAGAAATTAAATACTGACACTACTGACAAACCTCTTGCTAACTTAAGAACGCACCAGCAATTCATACTGCAATTAGAGACATTCCCAGATTCACCTGGGATTATAGATGCACGTAAGAGATGTCACTGGTGGTAAGCAAACCCTGCCTTTTTGGAAAGGCAGGGGCACCTCTTCTGTGCAAACCAGCTATACCCCAGCACAGGCAGTTACCCTCTGCTGGGTATGTGCTTTCCAGAGGCTGGGAAGGGAGACAATGCTTTTCTAAACTTCCCAGCTAAACTGCTTGGCTTGTGTTACTGGGGTACATGCTATTAACCAGCAGCTATGGTCTACTCCAGGGACCATCAAGCTGTAGAAAGAAACAAGCAACCTCCTGGACTGATGTGTCCACAAGCACTTGAGCAGAGATGATGAAGGCTGACTGCAGCACAGTGAACTGAGCTACAGAGAAAAAAACCCAAGAATACCAATGCTCACCATACCAATGAGCAGTGTTTCATCTAGTCCAGCAACTTGTTTCTTACCTTCAAAGACAGTCATCAAAACTCCTTCTGTGGGGCAACAGATATAACCTGCTGTTATATAGCTGCTCTTACTTTCTTTTTGGAATTAAAGATTCCTTATCACTCTAACCTTCAAGCTTCTTTCTAGGAGTTTTATCATCATCGTGAAGTTCTACTTGGCATCTCCTGGCATTTTCCACGCCTTTCTTTATGCATTTGTTGATGAAAGATCAATAAACCAGGACCTCACGATTGCTTATAAAGCTTCTGGGTTTGAAAGTGTCATTGTTCTGATAATATGGAGAGCATGACTTACTACAGAACTTCAGAGCATGATTCACAAAAAGAATGTATCCTTTTGTACTGGGGTTGGTTTACCTACCATATGTATTAGAGTAAACCATGATCTCCTGAAAGGCTATACTGTTAGACATATCTGATATAAAATGCATAAACCAACAGGAGTAAGAAAAAACAACACTGAACTAGAATAAAAGAGCTACTCTAAATAAGCTGTATGAGAAACCAGACACTGGGTTTCCTTAAGAAACCTTGATTCATATTATCTGTGTAAGCTGTCATTCTACAGCAAGAAAGAGACGAATTCTTATCAATGGAAAAACTAATTTAAAATGTAACTGATTCAAAATTCTGCAGAGGAATGAGTTATATCTTTACCCAGGCACCATGCAGATTTACACCACACTGCAGACTTTTGAAAGCCATGTCTTTTTCTGGAGAAAGCCCTTACCGAACAGGGTGGCCTCACGGCCTAGATACACTCTGGAGATGACGTCCAAGGTCAGCTTTCATCACAGGAGACTGGACAGTCACCCTGCAGCTGATCTTTCACCTCAATTTCTATCCCTGTCCAGACACGGGGTGCACAAAAGCCGTGACTAGCGAGGCAGGCAGCTCTCATCCCAGATCTGCCCACAGTGGCACAGATATGCTGGCGAGTCCTCATCAGCAAGCTGCTGCTTGGAAAGCTGCCTAAGATTCGTGTGAACACACTGACTGCTGAAACAGAGTTAGAAATTCACAGCTGGTCTTCTGCAGGCAGAGTCATGTGAAGAGAGGGGTCACAAACAGAGAACTGATGTTTTTGAGCTGGACTTTTATCTCATGAAAGACAGATGCTTAAATCCATGTCCATACAGGGGTAAGATCCCCAAACCAGCTATTCATGGGGATGTTATTACAGAAGAAGCATGAGCCAATTCTGGTGCACAAACATTACAGTAAAGGAGATGCAGTAGAGGATTTTGAGGACAAAAATGAAAGACTACCTAAAACCATGAAAGATGTGACTTAAAAGAAGAAGCTAACTTCATCTGAGGAAAACCAACTGGGCTTTCCTGCCTCCATCAGGACCTGACAAGGCTAATGCAAATGCAGCTCTACCGGATTTGTGGAAGCACCAGATTTTCAGTCTTTCCAGCTAAGGAGGGCTCCTTTCACTGCTTGGTAGCAGAATGACCAAGTGAGACCTCTTGTCTGCAAGGCTCAACAATACTTGCAAACACTTGATCTACATTATCTAAATAGGTTAAGTAATAAAACACCCATGTACAGAGATAAAGATGAGAGATCGCCCTTTTTTGAACTCCTAGCTTAGTTATCTCAATTCTTATGATTGTTTTGTAACAATTTTTCTTCTGTAAAGATCCTCCAAAGAAAAGGGACACTATCCACACATGGGATTTGATCCAGACTTTGATTGTCTATCACTGTTTCACAAGTGTTATTTCCACAGTAAAAAAATTAACTGAAAAGCATTGTTCAGCATCCAGGCTAGAAGCATGATGGTCCAAACAGGAACACTTTCATACTTTTCCAAATCTAAAAGAATAATCTGGTCAATAATAAATCTGAAAATCCACTTCTGAATCTCTGGCCCTCCCACGACTCACATTCCAGCACTGAATGCACAATATAAATGAAAGATTTCAAACTCAAAAGCACCTTGCTTGTAATAAGAGATCTGCACCAAAGCTTTCTATGTCAAAAATTGCAAAGAACGGGATGACAACAGGATCCAACAACATGTTGTCCTAGTGTTTGGGTACCAAAGGGAAATGACTAGCTTCATATTTGATGTCTGTCTTCATCGCTGGCATGAAGCATAATGAAGAGCTGGCCCAGGACATTACGTATGTATTATAGATGATGTCCTGGGCACATAAGGGGAAGCACAAAAAAGGAACTGGGAAGAGAGGAGGATTAAAAGGTTTCATTAAAAAGGAAAGGGATGGGGAAAAGTGTTTCTTCCTCTTCTGAAGTTCCAAAATCTTGAAATAACACTGTTTTTTCCTCTGTCTTCAAAATAAAAGCAAAACTAGAGGAAAGCAAAGCCACAGAAACTGAATTCTTACTGAAAAGATGCTAATGACTTCAGCAGATCCAGGATTTGATCCTAAAGGAAGCATATTCCTTCCCCACCCCATAAGCACCCTGAAGATCAAGGCAGGCACTAGAAGGGAGGGGAAGTACATGTTGTTTTAAGAGTGAAGGTAAACAAAATTCAAGCAGCACTCTCCATTGAACAGCACAATAGAAAGAACACAGGTCTTGTGTATTTTTATCCCACTTATTTCTCAAAGTGGTCTCAAAGTGTAAGTTGCTTGAGTTTAACAAAAAGAAGACTCCAAAGATAACTTTTCTCCTCACTTGCCACGCTCAGGGGTATTACCTACCCTCACAATTCATACCAGTGATGGCCACCATTGCAAGAAGCATGAATGCTATTTCAGAAACAAATGCACCAAATATACAAACCACCAGAACAAGTAATTACAAATCAGACCAGTCTGTCTAATTTGGGGAACATTACTCAACAAGGAGTGATAAATATCCAGAAGCTGGTCATTTGTCACCATCTTTGCTCACAGAATGCAGCTGGTTGTCATGACAACCCTGTCATCCTCCTTGCCGAATTGCTGAACCAGCCACATGTGTTTGGGGAGAGGAAGATTCTCTAACAGATTCCGGGAAAACGTGCTGAAATGTGAAATTTACAGGTATACATGTAACCAGACAGTATCTGTGCCAAAACGAATTGCTATGTTGATCAACTGTAACATAAATCATAATCAGTAAAGACTGACATCTTAAAAATCCTGTGGAAGCTTGGGATGAATTGCCTGCATTATTCTTTTTCCCCATGTGATGTGATCTTTGTCCCGCTGTATAAATCATAAGTTACTACAAGCATAAGAGGCATTCAAGCAGAGATGACTACCTTAAGGAAGAGAGAGGAAAGCAGATTTGTCAGCATTCAGGGAACAAAACAAAACACCACTAAACCCACTTGTTCTGCTGTCCTGGCTTTTTCTCCCTTTCAACAATCAAAGCCCAACCTGTTAATATCAGGACCAAAGTAACAGTGCAATAACCAAAGAAAACCAAAGGCAAGACTTCCGCAGAGGGGTTCTGAAGAACTGCTGATGACAGCCGTGGATAAGGGCAGAGAATGATACCAGTTGTCCTGTTTAAATGGGAGGATTTTGGGGATCTCCCAAGTTGTTTTCTCAGGGGCAATACAGCCTGAGGTCCAGAAGTGAAGCTATGAGAAACCAGGGCCACAGCTTGCATTTGCAGGAGTTGATACTAACAGCAGCAGCATTAGGAAAAAGTACTGCTGTAAGACAGCAAAGAAAGGTCCGTACATTCCTTCTTGGAAAATGGGTAAAAAAATAGGTAAACACAAGAGGGCTAGCCTGTTCACCAACAAAAACACCTATCCACAAGCAGTGTGGAAAAGTAAGGAAGGAGGACTTGGAGGTGACCTGAACTGCTTTCAGCTGTTGAGGTAGCAGATGTGGACAAGGAAGAAGCCAGGCCCTGGGAAGACCTGCCCTATATGGAGAAGGGTGGCTACTTAGCCAGGTAGA
This sequence comes from Lophotriccus pileatus, assembly GCA_035583135.1. Classification (NCBI taxonomy): domain Eukaryota; kingdom Metazoa; phylum Chordata; class Aves; order Passeriformes; family Tyrannidae; genus Lophotriccus; species Lophotriccus pileatus. The sequence continues at coordinate 49,430,394 of JAWWES010000133.1, read as the reverse complement.
GCAGTGGTGGCAACATGAAATGATAGACATAAAGGAAGGATCACCTCAGCTTGAGCAAAAAGCTGATGAATTGCTACCTAAAAGTGCTGTACTGGAATCACATCCCACAGCTCTTCCACAAAATTTACTGCGTGATGAGATCTCCATCTCTTGATTAGGGGCTGGAGAACATTAGGAGAGCAAGAGGCTGTACTGAGTCTGGTTGGAATTGAGGTGAGGTTTTTTTTATAGCAGCCTGTAAGGTACTGGGTGTATTACGTTTCTGACCAACAAAGTACTGAAAATACACCAGTGGTTTAGTTATTACTGAGCAATGCTTGCATAGGGCCAAGACTTTCTGTTTCTCTGCCCCCCAGAGAGAGACTGGCTGGGCACTGGTCTCCTGGTGCTAGTGTTTGCCGTGCTTTTTATATATGATTATTTTTTCCTTCATTCATTAAGCTTTCTTTATCTTGACTCATGACTTCTTCTCACTTTTATTCTTCCAGTTCTCTTCCCTATCCTACTGGGGGGAGGAGCAAGCCACCATAGAAGCATTCAAAGAATACTAGCCAATGCAAGGTCCAAGAGGAAATAAGCAGATACTCTGGGGTAGAATGAAAAGGAGTTCCAAACAAGGGAGGGCAGCATAGAAATGAATGCCCTTTTCACCAGCTCTGTGCTTAAATGAGATGCTATCTGAATAAGATGCAGCAATACCTTGGAAGACTTCTACCAAGTAATTTCCAAAGAAGTCAGAATAATTGCTACTGTTCTAAAACATGAACTACTCTTGCTTATAAATAGACTTCACATACCACAGAATGATGGAATGGTAGGGAAGGGACCTCTGGAGATCATCTAGTCCAACTCCCCTGCTAAAGCAGGTTCACCTAGAGCAGGGTTGCATCCAGGTGGGTTTTGAGTATCTCCAGAGAAGCAGACTCCACAACCTCTGTGGGCAGCCTGTTCCAGTGCTCTGTCACCCTCAAAGTCAGGGTGGCAGAGTATGATCAGTATCAATGGGTTTCTAGCTTATTTGAAATGCTAGTTCTCTATTCCCTCCACTAGATGGCAAAAGCTTTTTCTTAAAGAATAGTTCAAAACACAGCAAATTGTACCTCCAGTTTGGCCTAAATTCACTGTGATCATGCTTTGTGTGTTTGCACCCCAAAGGACCTCCTCACCACGGAGGACTCCGAGCAACAAATAATTCATCAAGAGCAGTTTCTTTATCATCATTAGAAACTCTGTAAAATAGTATTGTGAGTTAGCTGTCAGGGTTAAACCAGTCCAGCTGCAATATACCTATATGCCTCTGCTTTTTTTTTTTTTTCTGTTTGGCAGAGTAACTCTTCTTCCCATGCTTTTCCCCACAGAAAGCAGAACTGCAGCATAAGATCTTGTGTTCTGGGTTCATACCATATTTAACTACTTTGCTTTGTTTTAGAAGCAGGGTGTTTTTTGGTCTAAAGAGGAAAAATTAAATGGCCATCCCAGCCATTTAATCCCCCATCCCAGGGACTGCTGGACTCACACAGCGAAGCCTGCACATGCACTGTCACACCAGCAGACACACTGTGCAGCTCGCCAAGGACAGAGTGGAGTCCAGCCCTCTTACCCTCACAAAATGTATTTCCCTCCTAAAATAAAGAGTGATTCTCCTGGCTTCTCAAACTGAATTGGTATGTTGGTGTCAAACCACCCACAGCAAAGATGATTAGTTTTGGGCCATGAACATATATGTATAATCTGTAACAATCACACAAAACACAAAGATTCAGTCAATAAATACTGACAGCAAAAGATGTCCTTCTGACTTCAAGACACAAGATGCCTGCAGAGCGGGAGGAGACACTATGCCAACATCTGGCATACAGCAGCAACAGCTTCAACTCTCCACAAAGGAAGTCCTGCATCTTGGTGCTTTACTTACAACTAACACCCTTGTTCTACAAGCTTCAAACATTACCATTTAATATCTCCCATTTAATAACTCTCCATTTTACTGGGACTGGCTCTAGACACAAGTGGTTCCCATCTCCCTTACACCTTCTGCTAGTAGCTAATGCTACTTACCTTGACACAAGCCACGAAAGACAGATGGACAGATCTTATTTCCTTACTTTAACTGTGATATACTTGCCATCAAGTCCTGGTACTGAAGAACAGGAACAGGCTTGGACTCCACAATTTCAATCAAATTTGCTTCAACTGAAGAATAGCTTTATCTCCTCTCTATATCTACAGATATAGATTTCTATATCTATTGCAGCCCCAACAGTTTAAATTTGGTACTGTTAGTGAATGCCTCTTTAGTGAGAATGACATGGAGTAGTAGGACAGAGTATGTAAGAAGGAATCTGAATAGTCATCACCATTTTCTTCTCCTTTTTAGAACAGGAACTGCAGAAAATTTGCATTAAAAGTCAGATAGTAGGCAAATGGCAATTTTCTTCATCTAAAATGAAGTCTACTGACTTCAGGAGAGAACAATGTAAAGAAAGACTGCACTTCTCTGGAGAATATCCTACATAAATACATTGATATAGTCTAAAATTTTAGAGACGTGCTCATTAGTGGTTTTGTGTATATGACTTGTTAATTAAAAGCCAGTTAAGTTGCTCAGTGGCATAGACATACAATCCAAATGGTGGTTTGACTAAAGCTGCTTTTTTTTGACAGCTTCATTTGGACCACTGTGCAAATGCATTAGAAAAACCTAAGCATGAAATATTGCTCTAAGGTAGGAAGCAATACAGCCTGCCTGAAAAGAGAGGTGCTCAGGGAGAAGCTCAGGCACAGCAGGCAGCTACAGCCCACGTGGTAAGACGCGAACTCCTCACCTCCACCTTACAGCCTTCAAACTTTGAGACTTTTTACAAAAAAGACAGCAATTACCAAACAACTTTAACCTTTTCAAAAGTAATTTTGCTTCAGGTGAAGTAAGTCTTCTCCTGCACAACGCACAGGGCAGATATGAATCACAACGTACAGCATCTACAGTGGGAAGGTTTTATGACCAGGAGCTTCTGCCAGTGGATGCAAGTGCCAGGGAACTGGCTGTATTTCGCCCCCCCAGGAAAGGGAAGCATGCTCATAGCGCACACAGGGCACTCACAGTCCTTCAGTTTATTCATATATGTTGCACCACTACATTGGTATAAACCTTCTATTAAATTCTTATTCATGCTGTCCAGATAGCTTTTGATATTAAGAAAACTCAAAGATATTAATCATCTTTGAAAGCACCCATTTAACATCAGAAATAGCGTTATTTTCATTCTCATATCTACTTCTTGGTACTCCAGCACCAAAATTTTGCTTTTATTTTTCAGAGATATGGATTTATATATGTAACAGAAGTTAGATTCAGAAATCTACGTTTAAGGAGATACAAATGGTATCTCTGATATAACTCCTAACAAGAATTAAAAGAAAATTCAGAAAAAATACCTGTAGCACTGATCATCCTGGCAAGTCTAAGTTAGAACACAGTACCCAGAAACAAACCCAACACAAAGCAACTGCAGTCCTATGCCAGGTAGCATTTGAAAGAGAAAAATGGAGGGATTAATTTTACAGTTCTGCAGAACCACAACAAAATTTTACTTGCAATTAGCACCACCTTCAATTCAAAGTCTATTAGCAAAGTAGATACTTGGTTTGAAAATGAGGATAAATTCTCCTTAAAACTGCATAAGCAATACAACTTGAAACGTTTTTTTTATTGTGAAACCTGAGCCAGAATCTTCCTAAAAAAACCCAAAACACATGCTTGGTAAGAATATAAATAGGCCAAATCAAAGTAAAACAGACAAAATCTCCAGTGTACGATAATCCACAATCCAATGTGTTCTATCAGCACTATGGAAAAGATACAGCTGATTGTCATTACAATTTGTCACAAACAGTAAAACAAGAGATGAACAAGCAACAACATGGTCCTTCCCCCAGATGAAAAGAGTAGCTAATCACTGGTGAAACCTCACAATTTTTGGACATGCCAGAGGGCTGCAGGTAGTCTTAGAAAGCTGGAAAGCCACTTATATAGGAATGAGAAGACTGCCCATCATGGATTTCTATTTACCTTTGTTGCAGTGCAAAAACAAAACACTGTAGATAGATCCTACCGGATTAGGATACACACAGTTTCAAGAGCTGTTTGTCAGTGGACAACCTTCACTTCTCAGTTTCCTTCAACACACAAAGATGTCCATCTCCTGTTTTTTATCAATACCTTTTGCCACTCCGGAAGAATCAGGGTCACTAAGTTTTTTGAAGATAACACTTTAGTACTCACTAGCAGTTGAAAAAGTTACACATTAGGAACTAAGATCAAGACAAAAGTCCTTATGCCTACTGTTTTAATGTAGAATTGAACTATCACAGGACTAGTGTGCGCACATCCACGTGGCCTACTATAAAAATGGATGCAGCAGAATTAGAAAAGACAAACACAGATAAAAATGCTTCTGCAGGAAGCAACACCGAGTGTAGTAGGATTCTCAGGCTTGGAAAAGAAATGGCAGGGAGGAGGGAAGGATGTCACAGAAATCTGTAAAATCATGAGTGATGGGAAGAAGGCAAGGATGGAAAGGAAATCATCATTTACTGTTATTTACTGCTTCCTAAAACAGAAATGAAATAGGAATCTAATGAAATTATTGGAGAGCAATTTTATAACAAAGGGAAATACTTTTTCATATAATACATAATTCAATTATGCAGTTCATGGTCACAGGATGTTGTGGACGCCAGCAATATAAATGAGACAAAAAATGATTAAACAAATTCTCGTTGAAAAAGTCTGTCAAGGGCAATTAAAGAAAATAACATGAATGACATACCAAGTCTGAAAGTCCTAAAACTACCAACTGCTGAAAGTGAAAAAGATACCATGGGGGAGAACCACTTTATGCTAGCTATGCTTTTTGTTTTAGTGAACACGGAAATTTCTGCTACTGACCACTGTCAGTGGCAATCCATAAAGAACTGCATGAACCTAAGTTCTGCTGGATAGGGCCATTTGGTGATATATAATATGGAACTGTAACCTCTGTAACTCTTGTAAAAGCTCAGGTGTCCAGTTAGTATATTAGTTTGCACTGGGAATAGTGGGATTAACAAGATTATTTAAAGACTTTGATAAAAGTTACCACAGCATTTATACTGGGTCAGATTAAAAAGCCACATCTCAGAGGGGAACTCAAACAATATATCCAAGATTCCTCTAAGGGATTTATATATATATATATATATATTTTTTTTTTTTTCCCCTAGAAGCAAAATACCCAATACATTTGTTCTCATAAATACAAAGGTACACAGTTTCCTACCCTGAGATACAGAAAAACCTCATATGACAACAGCCATGCAGGAGTTATGGGAACTAATATTATTATCTCTACACATTTGTCACCTTCAATTTTATATTAACATGTAGCCAAAAGGAAGAGTTTACTACTTTTAAACCAAATTGTACAGAGCCATTTAACAAATTTATTTACAGACAAATACAACCATCGGTCTTAAATATCCTTCTGAATAAGGAAAGCGAAACATACTCAAAGTACTGCAAAGAGTAGTAAGTAACAGAAGACCTCCTCTAGTGATTACTGCAGAGACAAGTGCTGGGGAGAGGTAATTAACCACTTAGACAACAAGCTTTTACACATGACAATTACTACAGTTCAAAAAAGCTCTTACATCAGTACATGTTTACAGTCTTGCTTTCCTTTTATTATTTGCAGAAAAATTCAGAAATAGCAGAGATGACAGCAACATCCTGTATGTGAGATGCTACTCAGAAATTCGGTTTATGCACTGGTAACAAATTCCCAGTTAATCCTGTCACCTTCTGAAAACAGATTCAGGCCAGAAAAAAGACTGTGGCCAGCAAAACACACAATCCTGACGTAGCACCTGTAAAATGATAATCCAAAAGAAAAGTAACCAAGTCAAGATCACCTGATCTGGTAGCCTTTATGCTGATGCTTTTGCAGTAACGCTACCAGGAAAAAGCAAAGAGTTTTCTCTCTCTTCTAAACTTCGACCACCACCTTACCCATCAGCAAGTCATAAAATACCAAAGCACATCCCACCAAAAGATCTTTAGCATATTACCACATGAGGTAGATGATCTGTTCATCATTGCAGAATTCAAGCTGCAAGGTTCATTCCTTTCAAAAAGTTTACTTTTAAAACATGAAAGAAATTAAATATTACTCTTGTCAATTTACACCTTTTTTTCAGCATTTTTGACAGAAATTTTTACAATTTTATGTCTTGTGATATTTGGCACTTTTTAAAACCCCAACTCCAGGAATCATGAGAAAATTGCAGCTTGTCCATTAAAAAACCAAACAAAAAACAGACAAAAAAACCCCAAACCACCCAAAGAAACCTCTCATTACAACCCACGGAATCTCCAATGTCTCCCTCTCAATTAAAAAAAAAAAAAAAAAAAAAGCTGAAAAAATAAAATTAGAATGAAAGCTTAACCTTAAATGATGAACAATGACCTAAAATTTACTCTTGCTTTTGAATACATATTCTGGTTAGACTCCCATTTGGGGGAGGTGTATTTGTTTCAAGAAAAATTTATAACTGTTTTCATTTTCAATTGTTTTATTGGTGTAAACTGAAGTAATTATTCATCTCTACCATAGCTTTTATAAATGCATGATATCTATAAACATTCCTGTGCAATTAAAATGAGGATGTAAAATTAAACGTGTTAATAATAAAGAAGCAAATTCTGAAAACTCCCTTCTCTCCCTTCTACTTCCAGTGCTCCATCTGCCCTGTCTGCAGGGATGGTTTGTAGTCGAAACCAAGTGAGATCTACTGTGAAAATGATAGATATATTCCCCCACCCACTATAAAGCTTCTGTTGTACACTTGAATACCTAAAATATAACTGGTGATTACTATTGCTAGAGTATTTTAGTGTGGTCTACAGGGAATGATACTTTAAAATCAGTAGATTTTGTCTATCTTCTTTTTTTTTTTAATTTTAAATACCGTTAAACAGTTACTGGACTTAGCAAAATTTGGTAGTAGTGAACTCGAAACGTTGGTTGAACATACAGATAGCATCTCTACCTACTTCTGGCAGAGAGACAGTCCACCCCTCTGCATCATTCCTGGAAAATCACAACTCAGAGTCACTTCTCAACTGGTTTTATGTGGGACTGCTGAAGCTTGTCCCAGATTAACAACAGTCTCCCTCAAGTCAAAGACATCTATTCACTCAAAAAAGGCAGTTTCCTCTGGGAAATGTTGAGTACACCAGAGCATGCCCCACTATCTTCTGGACCAGCTTCTTGAAACTAAACACAAAGTCAATGTGGACAGAAGCCACTGGGAGGAGCACAGAATGGGATGTTGTAGTTTAACCCCAGCCAGTAACCAAGCACCTTGCAGTTTCCATGTCACTCTACTCCCAAGGCAGCTTCTTTTAAGTAGCTGCACCTCCCCTGTGAATTAACTGTAGGATTAATCCTATGAAAGAGGAGTTTTCCATAAAGAAGTACAATGAGTATATTTAAAGTACAGAAATCTGGCACATAGTTATAGAAGAGAGAATTCACCTATGACATGAAATTGAGAGATATATAAAATCACCTATGACATGAAATCAAGAGAAATATAGAACATCAATCTTCTATTAAATATACATTAATTTTGATGTTGTTGGTGAGCTCTATGGATCACAAGTCTTAAAACATCACTTGTTAATTTACTACTGAAAGAATGAGCATTCAGAAAGATACCTTTACAGTAGTAACTATCAACTGTACACACTGCAATCTAAGCTGTCAGATACCAGCTGATCTTCCATTAAACAGATAAAATAATTGCATTCAATATCCAGAGCTAAGTGACATTGTCAACCAGTGCTATGAAAAAGTAAAACAGAAGTGTTACTTACAGTTAATAGATGCTCCTGTATAGTTCAACATGTATTGATCTGCTACCAGCATCCTTTAAGTTTGCTATATACATGTTCCAACAGCTTCATATTCTCCTTCTGTGTAGCATCTCCAACTCAAACATGGGAAAACACACTGCTGTCTTTAAACAGATGCTTACTTAATTGGTCTAACCAGGAATGGTACTTTGGATGGGAGGAAAGAAAAGCCACCCCCATTCAACTGCCGATAGATGTACCAGAGGAAACACCACATGTTGACCATATAAATGACTGCATTCTCTAATAAGCCAGGAAAAAATGACAGAGATGGTTATACAGGAATTACAGCAGTGTCTGCATACCCTGAATTCTCTACTGAATTGATTCCAGCTTGCAAGACATTGATGTATTTTTCTGACTGACTCTGCTCAAGAGACATGCTTCTGAAACAGTCCTTTCAGCCCACAAGCCTTTGAATATCAATCACATCAAGATTTAATCAGTTCAACTTCGGACCAGAATAGCCCCTCATCCTGCAAATCAACCCCGGGGAAATATATTTATGTTGTTTTTCTCTCCTCAACTGCCTCTATAAACGTGGAAAGTAAAAGATTAGGAAAATGTAAAGCAAAGATCCAATCTCTGAAGACAAAATTCTCCTTAAGACTGCAAACCTCAGACTCCCTGAAGGTGCATTGCAGGCATGGTAGAAATTGATTTAGTGAAAGGCTTCTATTAGTTGTTCTCATTGCAAAGTCCCTCCCCTTGCTATAATCAATAATTTAAGCAAAGCAAAGAATCGTGTCAGCCAAAATGACCAGGATAACTTGACTGTCTCTTTCTTGCAGAGTAGAAGCAAAATTAAATTAAAGTCTGAATGGGAATGTATTCTAATTTAAAAATTAATTTGGCTGATCTACATAGTGCTTTTTGGCTTTCATTTTGAGTAGGGGAGGAGGGATGGGCTCCTTTGTTCATCACTAAAAACTTCTCAAGTTCAGAGAAGTGCCCAAAATCCACTTTCAAAAAGTAAAAGAAGCCATAACCTTAGAGTTATGTGCAAACAAATCTGCTCTACAGAGTTAAAGCTCTTACTTGTGTGTTATGGCAGTCCTATCTCTGAGTGCCTTGCAATAATCTCTAAGTTAGTAACTGATGCAGTGTTTGATATATAAATTGAGCCCTGCGGAATCCCAATTCAATAGCAATTAAAACCAAAATAACAGGAAAAATGCATTTAGTTAAATTGTGTCACTGTTTAGAACAAAATTGTTTCATTAAGAAACAGTTTCATGAATAGTTCTGAGAAAGACTACTTCAAGGCTTTTGCTTGAAAATTATACTAGGTAATAAATTAGTCCAGTGTATCAAATGATGTACATATAAAATAATTAGCATAACAAATAACAGTTAAAAACAATCCCTGTAACACCACAGCATATAAAAATGGATTAAAATGCCCCAGAGACACTACGAGCAGGGAGCTTTTTAAAAATATATCCTACAGATTTGGGGTTGTACTCCCACTCTCTCCCCAAGGATTTCTCATCACTGAAGTACCACAGATAAAACTAGTGTGCAAACTGAAAGACACACACCACTAGGCTTTAGCAATCCAGATCTCAGACACTGCAAGAAACCCACTTAATGTCATTACCTTGAGCTCTCTGGCATCCAGATATTGGACATTTATGACCTAATGCTGAGTACCCAGGGGCTCCATAGATCTCAAAATGAAGCAATTGAGTCTTAATGGCAAATGTATGTGCTTTCATGGGATTGCTTAAAAAAAGGCTTCATGTCCCTTAAGACAAGCCAATACATCCTCTTTCAAGCACGGACTGAGTTCAGACCAAGGTCTCTGCAGCACGCCAAGCCCTATCACATTCCTGGCTCATGGAGATGCTCAGTACTGCTCTGAAAGTACCCACCTTCTCTTGATGGAGCAGCAATGAACCCAAGGCTGAGTGCAGCATCATCTATTCCATATTTTGGAGGTACATGCTATAGGTTTCTGTATATTCAATACCATAGCTTGCAACAGCACAGTTGTGACTCAAAGGATGCACAACCCCAATACAGCCAATCCCATGTCATGAATTAAAGCTGATTTCAATTTCAATCAGCTACAGCTGACTTGTGTGAGAATTCAGCACATGAGGAGCAAGTGCGCTCACTGAGACTCAGGTCTAAATGAGACACTAACTCAGAGAGATTAAAAGAACATACAGACACAAACATATCAGGGCAGGAACTTGCGGAGTTCCTCCACAGCTGCAGTTACTCTCCTTTTGCTTCCCCCTCCAGTGAGTCGCTCCTCTCAACAAGCCTCCAGGTCACACTCCCATCTTCCAACCCATCCTCCACATCCCACAACTCTCTTGCTCCCCCAACAGCTTTCTCCTCTGTTGAGAACAGCAGGGAGACCAGCTCACCACTGCTGCTTGGCCCAATGCTGGTATCATTGCAGGTGCCCAGAGGAACAACTGCACAGCCCAAGCTTTGTGTTTCCATTCTGCAGGGTGCAAAGAGGCAGGAATCACCTCTGTGCAGGAAACTGCCCAAACTGTACCAGCCATCCCCAGCTTGTACACTTAGATGAATTGCTGCAAGATACTCTAAAAACTCAGGGGCCACTGTTAAGACTAGAGACTGATTCTGCTGAGCGGCAATGCTGTTCCTCTACCACACCTCCTGCAGCTGAGATACAGAAGCCCAGAAGATGACAAACAAGGACCCAAACAGGCTGCAAAGAGCTTCAGAGCACACAGAACCCACCTAGAAAAACATATCCTTGTTCTCAGCTTGCCTTAACAAATAGGGGCTTGCACATAAAGAGTCCTCCCAAAGTAACAGTTTTGTCCTTCCCTTCCGCAGAGATTTCTATATCCATTTCATAGCATCAATCAGGTGGATTGAAGTTTGGCCTGACTTCTATGCAGCATTCAGAAGTGCTGAGGCAGAGGTTTACTGGATCGATTTTGGTCGTAATTTGTTATTACTTGAACAGCTTTATGAACTGGGAGCTTTTATTTTTTAAGGAGAGGTGGTTAGTCTGTTATCAGCTTATGGTGTCTTTTCTTCTGTGAAACTTCCTATCTTGCCATCCTTTTGAAATGACGATCCTGACTTTTTCCCGTTACTTTCTCTGGTTTTTTTTCTATGATTTGTTTTCCCTTCCTTTTTGCTTCGTCCTGTGTCTGAGAATCCTAGGGCATAGAAGAGCTTTTTCAGCAAGGCACATTCAACCTCAGAGAGGACACGCAGGATCCAGAATTACACATGTCCATCCCTAAACTACAAGAGCTTGAAAATTTTCCAAAAATAGTTTGTCAAATTAAGTATCTGTCATGATTAAGCTGTTCACCACTTCTGAAACTGAGTTTGCCCTACAAATGCTCAGAGGAGTTTTCCACTTTGCTACAGCACACAAAAAGCACGTCCTTATATCTCTTAACATTACATATCAGTGTAAACTACATTACAGTGTTAGGGGAAACTTGCAGTGCTCTGAACATCTTGTGAACTACTCTACAACTTCCACTCAGGCAGTAGTAGTTGAGGCTGACATTCATTCCCCTGTGCCATCCTGCCACCACCTCTATTCCCCGTTGCTGCCTTTCATTTTCCCCTGTCAGTACTCCACATGTTCCAGGAGACAGCCCTGCATGTATTTGTTTACCCCACAACTACATATTTTACAGAGGAGAAAATATTAATTTTTAGCAAGTTCAAAATCGTAGTACTGCATTTATACAAAGCAGCACAAAGATTTTTTCTGGATTAGGAATGATGTGCTTTATTCATCTAGCATAGAAAGTGTCCCTGAAAAGACAAACACCAAACAAGAAATGAAGTATCGAGGGAAAATAACCCAGCTTGTTAGACTCCCATCAAGTGGCCAGAAGCTCAGCTGGAATAAGGTCAAAATTAATGAAGCTGTGTCAGTCAGGACAGGGCCACATTTGACAGTATTTGTAGCCAAGCACTGAGCTAGCCACAGAAATGCTTAAGTAGTCAAAGCACAGCCATCACAAAGCAACTCTCTTCGAACTCTATCTCCCCCAGCCCCGGAGCAGCCTGAGAGAGATGTCACGCTAGGAGAGAGCTCTGTTTACAAAGAATAGGACAAACCATCCTAGATCCTTTAGGCACAATATAGCAGCGGTTAAACACGAAGTTATTTTTAAAACAAAGGCAGACACAGAAAACAAACTAGTTTCTGCACTGCAGGGCAGACGTTCCAGACTGTCCAGCTGGTTAATTCATCTGTGAGTGCTACTTCATGTACATCCTCCTCAGCCTGTGGTTGCTTCTTCAGAATTCAAGTCCTAGTTCTTGCCTCTTGTCTGTTGCCAGTCTTGGACACCATCAGGTACCTCAAGGGCCACTAGGAGGGCAGTTGATTCAAGCCCTCTCTAGGGAGGAAAATTAATGGCTTTGATGAACTCAGGAATTGTTCTTTATCTTTGTTAAACAGTTAAGTATGAAACTGCAATCATGACCACACAATACATCCTGGAAAGCCTCTTCTATAGTCCCAAATTCTGGTAATTTTAAACAGAGTTTGGGAGGGGTTTTTAAACACCGGTGATGGTGTTTAAGACAACTATCCTTCCATTCCTGAATTTAAGCATATTAATTCACTTTTAAATACTTATTTTTATTAACTATCTCAATTCAAAAGGGATAGTGGCTGACCATCATTCCTTATTGTGAAATTTTTGGATTTGAATTCAGAGCATTTATCCAAGCATCCAAGATATGGATTTAGGTAGCTCCATTGCGAATCTCAGAGTAAACCCAACCTGACTGCCCAAACACAGTGAGCAGCTTCCCTGTGCAACTGATACTGGCAGAGCGTACTCAAGAGAATCACCTTTCAAGTTCAATTTGCTATCAAGTTCAATTTATTTTATGGGCTTCTAAGAGTAGACCCTGATATTGTGAACACCAGATAACTGTATTACCTTTTAGGTTTTATTTCTTTTTAACTGGCTTACTTTTTCTTCCCTAAAATTCTCTCATAGAGGTAGCTAAGTAAGAGACAAATGTGCAGTTAGTTACTTACCTACATAAACACTGGGGATATATAGCAATAGTCACCCTTCCTAGGAGTCAGCAAATGGTGACGTCTGAGACTATAAAACATGCACTGTTCTTCAGACATGGTTATCAGTAGTATGAAAGATAAAAAAAAAAATACCAGGTCAATATTAAAACTTGCCCGGCCTTTAGGATGCATAGTAGGTGTGAACTAGAGTCTCTTAGTTGCAGAAGTCTGAAAATTTGGGGTTTACCTAGAACCCTAAAATTGTATAGCTGATAATATGTTTTTTTCTCTAGCATTACAGGACTTGTGTTAATCCACAGTGTAATTGAATCTCTTTCCACTACCATAAGTCTTTTTCCCCACTCATGAACACGGAAAACTTGTCCTGTAGCAAATAACATACTTGTTGTCTATATCAGATAGGTACTGCAAAGAAGAAGAGTGCTTTTAAGAGGACATCCATTTTAATTTTGTCTAAGACACTGGTTAAAATCGGAGGCAGAACTGAACATTGATATAAATCTTTCCGACTAGCTCATGATTTGCTGTAATTTTTATTGTATTAGAGGGCTATTCTACCCAGACGTACTGTTATTTCACAATATCAGGCTCTATTTACAAGAGCAACACTCCTGATCCCCAAGGGCCAGTGTCATGGCTGTCATTTCTGCACTGGACTGAACTTATTTATTCATAACCAGCTATTAAGCTGCCCTGCTGGATCTGCTCAAAGACCAGCAGCAGACAGGCATTTGGTATACAGCAGTGGCATACAGCAGCAGCACCCCTGAAAAAGAGAACAATTTTGGTTTTGAAACCCCTTTGATTTCAACCAGGGAGAAGCAAGGCATCGTATGAGCCAAAGGCTGAGGGGATGGGGAGCCAGAGAAGGCTGCTGCCCCCGCACAGTCTCCCACAGCTCTGAAGAGAGGAGGGAGGGTGTACAATTCCCATTTCCAAGCTACGATCTCAACAAATTTAATTACTTTAAAAAATATACAAGACACCAAAAATATCCACCCTCCAGATATTTTAAAAGGGCCTGCAGTTCTTTTAATTCCTTGAGGGAGAATGCAAGGCAGAAGACATTACATACGTTTTCTCAGGAGGTCAAAAACACACTCTTACTGACATAAGTTTAAAGGGCAACATTAATCAAAATAAAGCATTCCACAAAGCATTGACTTAGCACATGCTAACCCAAAGAATTTAGCAAAATCCAACCCATCTGGCTGTAAGTTTCCCAAAATATCAAGAAAGGAGATTACGGGAAGATGAAGAAGTAAAGAAAGAGAGAGAAAAGGAGAGATTTATAGCTACCACCCAGAATCTCATGCAATTCCAGCTTCCACGTGTCCAGACAGTAGGCTCTGAACATACAGAGACCATGTCTTTGGTTTTATCTACTCTGGCTCCCCTGTGGCCACCCCTCCATATGGGACTTCTGGCCCACTGGCCACTCTGGAGGCTCTGGGGTGGGGTGAGGGGCAGTGCTTGTGGTGTGCCAGCCATTCTGGGGCTGGGTGAGGGGCTCCAGGGTGTGGTGTGGGGCAGTGCTCCTGGTGTCCAGTGACTGACAGCTGCTCCAGGGCTGCGCAAGGAGGCTCCAAGGGGCTGGGATATGGTACGGGATAAGGTGCCACCTCACCTTTGTGAAATTCAACCTGTTCCTTCCCCCCCACACACACACTTGAGTTGGTTCAAGTCAATAATTAATATAAAAATACAGTGTATCACAGAGGGTGACTGTCCTAGAGCAAGAAAAACCTGTGATTCTCTAGCACTGAGTGTTCCACATCTCCGGGACCTTCTTAATTATGGGACTATTCCCTGCTCTGAAAGGAAAAGAGGTTCTTCAAATCAACATAAAACAGGAAGCAAAAGCAAATTTCAGTTTTCTGCTTGGTTTTGAGGCAAAGAAAATTCCTTTTATTTCCTATAGAACTCTCAGTTCTAATTCATTAGAGATTATTACACAGAGCACTGCACTTTACTGTGGAGGAATAATTTTCCACTGAAATAGCTTTTCAGGTGATGCAAAGATTAGGAAATGTGCCTGCCTTCTACAGATGTTCTGGTGAGCTCCTTAACAAAAAACAGAAAAGAAAAAAAAATAACAAGCCACAAACAGAAAACAGCTCTAGAATCACCCTCATCATCCCCAAGGTTTGGGCCCGAGGCATGTGCTTTGCTGCTGCTTGCATCACACAGATTCATAAATGTTGGTCAAATTGCTGAATACAAGAGTAAGAGAGAGAATGAATAGGTAGACATTGTAATAACACGAGATGTGTTTCCTTTGAGAAACTGGAAAAGTCTTTGAAAACTAGGTTAAGGAAATTTTCTTGAGAGACAAGGAGGAATCATTCCCCATGATTTAAAACCCATTCTGGTCCATTTGTCATTTTAAAAACACCTGGAGATGGTGTCTGGTTATTCACAAGACTCTCCAAATGACAGTGGATTCATCTGGATAGAGACAGTAGGTCCCAGAGGAGATGCAGTGCCTGAGGCCAACGGAGGCAAGCCTGCTTGTTTGGGGAGGACTGCCTGTAGTGCTGGTGTCAATCAGCTCTTGCGGCAAGTGCCTGCCTGTCTCTAGGAACGGCTGCCTGAAAACACATTAGGGCTTGTCATATGCTACACATATCGATGACACCCCATTGCTTTGCTGACTACAGGTCTTTTCTGCTTCTCAAACTACCTCAGACTCTTTTTTTTTGAGGTACTGAATCTCAGAAAGATGGTTAGATAGCTGAAAGTGCTCATAAAATTATCTGGAAGTTGAAGTCAATGCAGTTCTTGTCAAGATGCAGATACAGCTAATTTTCTTAGAGAAGAAAGAAGAGTTTCCTCAAAACACAATTCTACTGCACTGTGCTTGTGGTGTTCAGTGCCCCCATTTTTAATGGACTCTATCATATCTGCTTAGCAACATTAACATTTGTTTAAATAAGTCAGTTGTTTTGTATCTTTTGTCTCCTCACTGAGAGAGAGGGTTTTCAAGGTTCTTGGAAGCACCTTTTCATTAAACCACATGTACAAGTATCCTGCCCTAAGGAGAGTTCAGGAGGATCCTCAGTGCAATCAATTAAATTTTCCAGGGCTTCTGAATTACCTAACTCCAAAAGAAGACACATGAAAAGAAAACAGTAAAAACACCTCACAAAACAACATTCAGTTTTCCAGGATTTGGATAATGAACTGTGTTAACAGAGGGAAGAGGAAGACAAAACAATTCAGAAGTCCTAAAAGAAACATTATTATTTTCCATAGGAAAACTCTCAGGAAAAGAGTATTTCTGTCATATTTCTGCATATTACTGAAGTGCTAAAAACAATTTCTAGATCAAACACTAGTAATTCTCCATGTATCTGCTGGACTACACTCTTAATTTTATGGATTAACTGTTCCCAAGTCTGGGGGATTTCTTCCCTTCCCAGAAGTCATATGACAAACTACTGCAGATTTTTCTCCTAGATGCCTTTCTCCCTTTGGTTGCTAACATTTATTACTGGAGCATAAATGCGAGGTTAGAGAGCACTGAGCTGTGAAGATTCCACACGATCGTCTCCCGCTACCCCACACGCAGTGACAGTGAAGAGCCCTGTCCATGCCCAAAACCACAGACCTCTAGGACAGGCATCATGAGGGCTCACTGCACAACCCCCCATTTGGGAGGGCTTCCCTCTACCCATGTTGGCACACAAGAACATCACGGACTTAAAGATTACACTAGAAAGACTGCAAAGCTCTACCGCAGGGGAAAGTACCATGTCTCTCTCTATCAGATGGCTTGAGCAGGCTGGGGCAACACCTCCAATAAAGGATGTTTAAATCCAGATCAGACAATCATTAGACAGCTAAGATACCACCAATCCTTTCTTTCCAAGGATTCTTGTTCCCACCTGCTCCTAAACACGGGCTCTCACATCTGCTCCATGGATTCAGAGGGACCAGATAAGGACCTTTGGGAATCTCTTGGGTTTAGAGTCAAACATCACTGCATTGGATGAATTTTCTGCTTACAGGAAACTACTACTCTGTCTCCAGCATGACAGAAGGGTAGCAATGGGTTTTGGGAAGCAGCAAGTGTCATGTAGTTTCCTTCAGAACTTTTAATTCTTCCACTCACTGTTGCACCCAAATTATTTGGTTTTGACCTGGTATGATGAGCAGCGAATTCTTGATGATCAGTACTACAGCAACTCAAGCAACTCTTGAAAGGGAGATGGAAAAGGCACATGTGATTACAACACCAATCACTGTTCTTGACTCTGCCTCAAAAAGAAAGTTCAGTTCATATACCCAGCTTTTATTTCACCTTTTATTTTACTACTCTTCAAACACCCTTGGAGATATACGAACTTGTCTAGGGACAGCACATTACTCAACTGCAAAAGGTTAGAGCCTCTGAGAACAACTAGAAAATTTGCTACTAAATAAGTAACTCATTTGGGGGCAAAGAGATGTTTGCACCAGTTGTGATTTCTGCTGTTTTCTATGCCAGCAGCGTTGTTTTTTTCACCCCCTCCCTTTTCAGTCTCCCAGAAGGAGCTGTAGAGGAGCCTGAGAAACTGGCCTGTTTCATCATGTCCAAAAGCCATCCTGGCATCCACAGCAGCTCCCCATTTGATTTCTTAGCTCTCTTCTGCTGTATCAACTGATAATCTACTTTGGAAAGAATCTATAAACACTTACTGAAACAATTTTATCAGCGTGGAGGTAAATTCAAGATAGCGAATAAGCCCAAGGCACGTAAATCTCAAGTTGCAACAGCTGAATATTTTTAAGAGTCCATGAATACTTATATATACAGGGATCTTAAAACCAACGATCTGATACACTGTGGCAGGTCCTGTGTCACACTCAGTGCTCTCTGATAGCGACCATGATGATGAGAAAGAAACATCTCTACCACTTTGATCTTGAAAGGCAATTTTGAGGTTTTCTAGGGCTTGCTGTTTATTTTTAACTCTGCTTTTTTCACAGAAATGAAACTCAGATATCTGGACATCTGCTTTCCTAAAACTGTCTGTTTAGAATACATTTGTTACTAATGGTGAATGAAGTGGAGAATTTTAAAAAGCCCTTTATTATTTCTGCTTTAGAAGAGTGGTGAGCTCTGAAGACTTTGTTAATTGACATTTTTTTATTTTGTTTTTTTTCAAGACAAGGAAATCCCCCATACTCAGCAGGGGAAAGTTCCCCTTTATTTCCATAATGCAAACAAACCACATCTCAGGCAACACTTGGTTACTTGACTGAGGAAACACGCCAGCATTTAAAAACAGCTCAAAAAATTCCCCTTCCTGAGTGCTGAATGAGCTTCTGCACCATACAGTGGCAGTATACACATGGGAAGAAAATTTTAAACACATTATTTAAAAAAAGAAACTGCTAGCTCTTAGCATCTTAGGCCACACCCTTAATCAGATTATTTAGAATTATTCTAATTTAGTTTTTAGTGAATATAAATTTTCTACCCATAGTTTCTCATTGCCAAACCAGAGGCAAGTACAAAGACGGAAAGTGCCAACAAGCAGACTTAAAAGATACCTAAATACCTCTTACTCGCAGTTTCTCCAGAAAATGCTATTAGTGATGTCACACATACTCTACATCAAGTATCCCAAGAAATAATAGTAACTCAAACAGCAACTTTGGTAAACTGAAAATTTTTTCACTTTGCACATGGCTTCATAAAAATTTTCTCTCTTAACAGGAAAGGTCTGTTACATATCAAAAAGAAGATCAGAAGATCCATAATATGTCACATAGTGGGGATTTCCGGGTTTGATTTTTAAAAAATGCTACACATTAAAATAAAAATCCCTACTGTTTTAATCCTGCATGACTGACATGTAATGCAACTATGAATTCGGACCATGGTGGCCTTCAAACAGCATATAATCTCTGAAATCATTTAAAATACAAACCATACATCGTGAACCTCTTTAGCCCATGGCACTCTTAAGAACTGGATTGCCTCTCCTCATTTTGACAAAGTTGTACCTTTATATACTGGCCTGAATACGAAAAAAATGTGACAACGTTCATTAACTAGAGTAAATTAAATCTCTGAGTTTTAAAATTAGTACAGATGCGCTGTAAAGCACAACAGAGCCAAGGCAGTAGTCATCATTACTGATTAAATAAGCCCAGGCATCCAAAATATGAAATGCCATGGCTTCACCTTTTGAGTTACTGTATGGAACTGCTACAACAGGAAAACAAAACACAAATTAAATGCCTCAAGGTGTGGAGGGACTTCTTTTCAAAAAAAGAGCATCAGCAAATGACTGGGGTGGAGTGGGCACACACACAAAGTTGTGCATTAGAAAAGTAAAAATCTTTGCTCGACCTAAAAATCACTGCTCAGAGAAGTTTGCTTGCTGTGTTTAGGCACTTTAGCATCTTCATACAATCATGTACTTCTCACAACATGTACCCATTGCTCAGGGAAAAGCAATTATTTATAAACTAGTAAGAGGTGCAGTTAGCATATTTTTAGGATCTGTAGCACTCGCTGGGGCCTTTCTTAAAGCCCCTCCAATCGAACAGGAGGCTGACAAGCATTCTCAAGCAGACAAGGAGCTGCATGCAAGGCCAGCACTGGTATTTTGATGCAATCATTTCCCCACTGATATTGCTAAGCCATCTCTCTCCTTCCAGCCACCAGCTGAGAAAAGTTAAGCAATGCCTTTTCAAAACAGTGGCTATGAGGAGCCTTTGTTTGCGTACCTGTTTCATCAGGCGAGCTTGGTGAGGCACTGTCCTGGGACAAGGTAGTCCAGCTGGAGTCCTCATCACTTGGGGCCAGGTTTTGAATTCTATGGAGGGCACAATCTGTTTTGGCCCCAGTTTTTGGGTGATCTTTCTTAGTCTCAGGGCTTGATGACACTGTGGCAACCTGGCCATCCTCTGGACTTGGCAGCTTGTTCTGTTTCCGGGGCAGGACTTCTCCATTGACAATAACAGTAGAAGCCTGGCTGTTGCTTTGTGCAGACTTATCTTCCATCGCAACAAAACCCTGCTCGAGCTCTCTAGCTGATGTCTCCAGATCCGCATAGTAATTCAGGAAACTCTTGGTCCTCCTTGGCTGCAAAGGTAGTATTTCACAGCCAGAGGAATCCTGTGGGATTGGCTCTTTGCCTTCAAACTTCTCAGAAGTTACACTTACGCCTGCAGTGGTGCTGAGGTTTTTGTTGGGATCCTGCTGTCCCTGCTCTGCAGCTTTCCTGAGCTGGTTTTCTCCATTCTTCACCAGCTTTATATTGGCAGAGCTGTTCCCCAGAAGGGGCTGAGCTGCTGGATCGGAAAGACCCATGGCTGTCTGAATGTTAGTCAGTGCGTATTTTTTCCTGCATTTCGGGGGAGTGCTGTTCTTGGTCTCTGTGTGCCTAATTTCTGCATTCAGGAGTTCGTTATGAGAGGAGCGCAGGTTAAGGGTGTTCGGGGGGGTGGCGGGACTGTTGCGGTTCACAACGTCCGTCGTGCTGCCGCTTGCCATAAACACTGCCAACGCGTCCACACCGGAGTCGACTGCAAAAGCAAAAGAAACAGTCATGAAACACATTCATTATATACAATGTTTTGCGAGGGCTTCTGGTAAAGGGATGTAGCACTTCACATAATTGTTTTACAGGAGGAAAATTACCGCAACCTAAGCGGGTAAGAGAACAGACAAAAGCTTAGCTTATTTAATAAGGAAAAACAGAGGCAGAAAAAATTACAGAGAGATCATCAGGACCACAAAGCTGACAGAAAGCAGAAAGCTTGACCCCATACAAGACAGTTTAGGGCAGATTTTACATGTCTGATTTTGTTTCAGGCAGGCTCTGGGACAGCAGAGGTGCCCTTTGCCTTCCAGGCAAATGCCTGGAACTCCAGATATCATCCTCACCTCACTTCAGTATTTCACCTCTGCCTCTGACAAGAAGGGAAAGAACTCAAGTGCTCATCACTAGAAAGCAGAAAATTTGAGAAATTTTAAGCAGAGTGCAGAGAGATGCTGCTTCTTTTTCATTTTAAAGTAGTACTGTTACTGTTAAGCTTGACTGGCTGGTCAGTTGGTGAATCTTAACACCTGCATTTTCTCTGCTATTTGTCTGTCTCTCCCCTCCCTCCCCTGTCTTTTTTTTTTTCTTTCTTTCTTTTCTTTTTGAGGAGGAGGGAAACAGAGATTCAGGGAATACAAGCAGAAGATTATTTCACAAAGGTGTATTTGGTTCCTGGATGAGGGGAATGGGGGCAAAAAAAAAATCCCTTGACAAAATATCCTACTGTAATTCAATCAACTTTAAAAAACGGGCTGCTCCAGAGATGGCTCACTATTTCTACAGCTCATGAAGTTCAAGCTTAAGGATAAAGCATTCATCCTAGGGCAGAGTACATGAACTCCACCATTAAATAATACCATTCTTTTGTCTACTTGTAGATAAGTTTCTGATTTTTGATAGCTAGGGGCACAGCTCACATTATGAAAAAATACTAAGTTTCTTCAGGGAACAGATTCTTAGACTATTACAAATGATCAAAATATATTTTTTTTTTTAAATGATAATTTATTCCCATACTGTCTATTCCTGTCTTCCACTAATCTGCACAAATACTCCCTGAACATCTCAATTTAAATACTGTAGTAATCACTGTTGTTTGATTTCTGGCAACCAAATTAGAGGCCAATTAATAAATCACTCCTATCTGCCACAACATGAAACACTCTTTCTGTTGTTCCTAATTCTCAGATATCACTGACTGCTTATGTTGCACATAAGAACATATCTGGGGCTTATCCGGGAACGAAAAGCTGTAATGTGAGCTAGCCAGATCATTCCAACGAGCTGTGCTGCATCTTTGTATATATGATATATGACAGAACCGACTGCTGTACGGATTTACAAGAGATTAAATATACGGGTTTTAAAAAAACATATACATAAACAGAGTAAAAAGGAGCACTTCACAACATTACCTAAATGCAGGCACAGTTGCTAGCATTCCCTCCTTTTTGATGTGCTGTCAAAGCTGCTCACTTGCAAACATCACTCTGGTTCATTTAAAACCAAGCAGATCAATTAATAATACCCTTTGTTCCCTGAATCACCCACTTACAGCAACTTCTAAAACTTGTTAAAAAACATAATTTAAATTAAATTTTACAATTTTTCATGTTTGCCAATTTCTCAAGCCCCAGTCAATCAGTCTAACCCAATCACAAATTCGTCAGAAAACAGATCACACTGTGCAAAAGCCATCAGCTTAGGTAACAGTTTACAAACATCCTAAGGACAATTTCAACTTTAGACACAAGAGTCTTAGAAACAGAACTATCACAAAATTCAAAGGAACTTTATAAATGTACCTCTCAGACAAACACATCATTTACACATAACTTTCTGGATCTTATCTAAAACCAGCCAGGTCTAACGCAAGCAAGGTCATATCTGATTGTATATAATGTTACCAAAGAACGTTTCACATGAAATGACCTCTGTATATGCACTGGCTGCCTTGGATTTTTTATGAATCAGTTAAAAGTCTGACAATCTGAAAGTCACATAAAAGAATAAAGTAATAGGGCAGGATGATTTCCATCCACCATCTGACCTTAAGAACTTATGGAATTGCACAGTATCTAGGGATTTCACCAGATTATATTTTACTTTATGCTTCAGCAAATTAAAACAAGCATTTACATTTTTCACCAATAAATACAACTGCCACAATATGGAACAAGACCGAATTTTATTCTTCTCCTTTGTTACAAGTGAGCTACTTCATGCAACGTTTGCCACTATTTTTATAATGGAACAAATTTCTTAAAAAATAATCTTCCTAGATAAAGCTTAAGTATTTGCCTGCCAGCTTATCTTCAGACAGTCCCCTGCTGCTAACATTTTACTGATCAAAAATATTGTTAAGAACAAGCCCTTAGAAACATTGCAACAAAATGTATTATGTTTTACTGATTTGTTTGATAAAGGCACTCCATTGACTTATGATGAAGATTGGCACATTGATCAATGACTGAGCCAAAGACTCAAGGAGTCTTTGCAACCCATACAGTGTTTGTGATTTGGGTGTTGTGTTGGTGTATGACCATAAACACAAGAATGTTAAAAAGAATCTTTTACTAGAAACTATCTCCCCTCCTGACCCCGTTTCAGGTGATCCACTGCTCAAATCATCAGGATCAGATGATCAATGAACATGCAAACAGTAGCACAAGGTGTGCACCATGTGGAACAGGCTGCTCTCTCAAGGGCCAAGAGCCTGCTCACTGGCTGTCACCCTGCCCTCCCAGCAAGCCTCTGGGATGCACGCAACCAGCTTCCCTCTGCTCTTGGAAGGAGACACAGAGGGGAGAAAAGGCGGGGAGGGAAGAGAAAAAGAGGCAAAAAGAGAACAAGAAATACAAATAGGAAAGGGCAGGTCTTACATCTCAAGTGTAGAAGCTGCTACCGGACTAGGACTAACTGAAGTGCTGGAAAATGTTGGAGTGCAAGGAAATACTTAAGTACACTGAAGAAAAACCAGACTGCATAGTAGAACAGTGTAAGGAAGAAGAGCAATATCCTGTCCCTCCTCCTCTATACAGGACATGATTATGCTCAAAACACATCACTTTTCCCAGAGGAAGAACATCTCACTTTTCTAATAAAAAAAAAAATCAAGAAAATGCAAATTCTTCATGTACTTGGCATTTCAAGCCTGAAATTCCAATCACTGACTTCCCACATCTTTTATTTTGTCTCTCCCACTGCCCCTGCTTCCTTTGCCACAGGATACCAAACGCAGTTTGGTGCTGTGCCTCTCATCAGCTAGCCAACACCATGTGCCAGGGTTCCTGCACCCAGGACTGCCACAGGCAGACTCCATCTCCCCCCTCATGCAGCTCTTTGTGCTGCCTGGCCACCAGCAAGGACAATGCTACTGCCACAGAGCACCATATTTTCAACTCCTCTGCCTTCTGCTGAAAAGAAAATACAAACAGACAACCAAGCCAGGAATCACGGAGTTGATTCATTCATATATCTCGACTAAGGTGGGTAAACACTGGTAAGTTCTGAGGGAGTAAAAGCAGGGTATTATACTAAAAAATATCAGACTCTGGTGAAAAACTAACAATAATTAGGACATTACCATTACTGGGAATAATAACATTATTAAACTGTTGGTGCTTCAAGACAGCAGTTAGGTAGAAGATCTGTCACAGCAATTCATTAAGGGTTTTAATGCGTGTACGCTTTAGAAGAGATGCACAGTCTCAACTGCATACTTCTAATATTTAGAAACTTACCTACAGATATAGATTAATATATTTTTACCACTATAATGTGTTTAACACAGACTAGTGACAATTTTCTAAGCATCATAATAATACAAATAATGCCATTACCTGAATGGCTTTTATTGATGTTTTTCAATTTTGTCATGTTTACAATTTAATGATTTTTTTGCATTGTATAGTCTACAGAAAGTTTTTAAAAAGCTGAACAGAGAATTTATTCAAAAAGGCACTGTTAAAAAGAAAAGAAAGTGCTTGCTCTTTTTCATGTGTAAGTGTGAAATGAAAGTGAAATATGGGCCTGGAAAGAAGAAGAAGAAAAATAAGAGGAAAGTTTCACATATTTGCATAGCAGAATCTTTTAAAGGGCATCTGACCTGGAAGTACTTCTGACATGGCTCACGGGGCGTTCAGCAATGCATCAGGAAATAGATTATAATTTGAAATCTGAAAAGAGGGATCATTTAAAAATTAAAACCAAAGGAAAACACAAAAGAAAAATACCACATTTCAGAACCTCCTGAGAGATGTTAAGCATTTTAAACAAAGCCCACAACATCACAGTGAGGATCTTTTAAGCTTTCAATGATATTTGACAGTCACTAAAGTATGGGATCATTAAAAATAACTATTATATTTTTGTTAATGTACACTTTACTTGGAGAACAAGTTCAAAACTATTCTCCCGTTTTAATCAACATACTGTAGCAAAAACTTCAACACATTAGAAAATATGAGGTTCTTTCCAATTACCCAGCTACAGCTTACTCAGGAAACCACAGCAGCATTGGTAAAACTAAACAAAGCAGTAAGGCAAGTTCACATGAAAATTTGCAGAATGAGATCTAGCATATGAAACTAAGAAGCACAGTCTGCAGGGTTGATCCCACAGGAGGGAATCATAAAAAGAAAGCTAGGCAGTAAGTTCCCATATGGGACCTTTCCTGGTCATCTTCTTATAAGTAAACACTTTGCCTTAAAGTCTCTGTTTTGGGTATGAATGACACATACAGTGGGAAATAAGGTATTTCTATGCACTTATGAATATTTTTGCCACTGCATCTAGGACACATAGGAAAGAAATAATAGAGACTTTTTCATAAAGCAGATTTTCTTTCTGCAAGGATATCTGTTGAGTACAAAACATTTAATGACAAATTCATGCTGTGGAGTTACAGCCTCAGATCTTGTATGCTTTGGCTCTAGTTAAAGCCTAAGCAGCTGGAGAGAATGCCTTCATTATACAAGGATTAATGCTCAACACTAGCTAACTCCCTTCACTTCAAAGGACAAATTACAGTGTTAAAATATTCATTCTTAAACTATGACCAGCTAAATGGTAATAGTTAAACAGATGTCAGCCAAAAGCATTCTAAGAAAGTCTAGATTTACATTATTGTAGCTGAAATCAGAATCAAGATTAGAAGCCTTCTTAGTGACAAGTGCCATCATGCTCCTTCTTATCTAGATATCTACACAAATTCCAGGTGACGTCTAACACTTTCATAAGAAAAAAGGAAAATACTCAAATGAAGTGCTGTAGTAGATCAGAGCAACTGAAAATGTGCCTACAGCCAGTGATTTTCTTCTTGCTGTTCCCTCTGGACATCTCTGTTGGACTGAGTTTGGAAACTAGAAAGTTCAGCAAAGCCATGAAAGCAAATTATGATGGTGGGTAGAGCAGTTTGGGGAATGCAAGGACAGGGAAGGAGCAGGGCTGCAAGCACCCTGCACACATGCTCGCAAATCTATCTGCAGACTCCTCCACACAAACCTCAGAGTGCTGAGGATGGGAAGGACCTCTCCAGATCATATGATGCCACTGCCTAAGCAAGGAATCATTGCTGCCCTCTCTACTCCACCCTGGATCTGTCCTCACATCAGAATAAAATCATCACTTCAACCTGCTTGCTAAATGCAGCTTCTCCCATTTCCAGCTATTTCCTGCTTCACCTAGTCCTACTGAAATCACCATCTGGTAATCAGCTTCTGCCCTAGCTCTTCCATTCCCAAGAGGCACCCTGCCAGCCCCTGCTGCCACAATAATGACATTTCTCCTTTTAGAGCTAATCATGCTGCCAACCAACTGCAACAGCCTAGCAGCAGTGCTGTTTCTGTTCTGGTGATGCTCTTATTGATGGAAATCCATAATGCTGATCTGTCTTTATATGGTGTTACTGAGGAAAAAACCTTCAGATTCTGCAATGAATTCTAGCACCCAAGTGGAATATGCCTTCCCATTTGCCATTTTTTTCCTTCCCACTTCCCACAAAGCCAGTCAAATTCCTCATCCAGCAAAAATTCAGACACACCTCTCAGAATCAGATTCTAACAGACACAAAGGAAGAAGATAAACAATAAAAAATAAAGCCAATAACAACAAAAAGAAACAGGCTAAAGACACTGTTCCTGTGCTTATAATTTTATTAAGATAGATACATCTAAATAATCAGTGTATATTTGACTATCAGACTGAAACTCTAGATTGCAGATGGCCTGGGTCATTTTATGCTACTAGAGTATTCTTAAATGAAGTAATCACTTTAAGAAATAAAGAGCAATTCTTTCATTTATATAAGGCATAACCATGACATGCAATTACAACTAATCCTGCATTTAACAAGGGAAAAAACAAGATGGCATATTAAGTCTTTTCCAAATTAAATTTTCTCCCTTTAGTTAGATTTTCCCCCGTGTGTAGAATAACACAGTCTGGCAGGAAAACCCAGTGTTGCCACAACAAGAAGATGGAGTGTGTTTTATCTATTGGCTACTTGTGAGCACAGAGAATAAGACCTGTTGTTGGATCTACATGTCCACAGCAACATTTTTAAGTATACATCTACAATTTTTCTAATCCTGTTGTGTAAATGAAACTCCTGAGCCTTAACGTTTGCTTTTTTTAATCAATGTATAAATTACTCAATCTCTGTAATAAAGATCACAACTCAGACTTATTTGCTAATTTACAAATAAACCTACTTTAAATGCACATGCTAGGGCACAAGCATAAACTTCATTCTGTCTTAAACAGACAGACAAACTCAGAAACTTTAACTTAAATTCCTGCAACTGAGATGACCAATAAAGCAAGAAGGACTTGGTCTTCCATATCCTGCAACTTCAACCTCAAATGCCACCCAAAAATAACTTACCAAGTCTGAAGGTAAACAATGTGTAATCAAACCTGATCAGAATTACCAACATCAAACATAATGTCATACAAAACAGAGCTAGGATAAGCTGTCTCAACAAAAAAAATGGTAGCCAAAATGCTTTGTAGGCCAAGCAGCCTAACCATATACTTAATGGAGTATTAGAAAGGAATCAAGGGCCAGATTTGGCACATAAAACAATTTAGACTGACTCAGACCGATTTCAGACCAGGGACTTTTCAGCCCCACATAAATTTAACTTTGCCCATTTGACAGCTTGTAAACCAGGAACCAGAACCACTCAAAAGACGATCAATTCAGCAACAGGGTTAAGGAAACCCACAGGGTCCTGTACCAGTTTTTCAGTTGTTTGTATCGGCACCAGCCCAACCCCAAGCTCTTTGATCAGGAGACACAGGTAGCAAAAGTAGGAAAGACACTAAGCATAGGTCACAGCATTATAAACAGAAGGAGCAAGACTGTTAACTGAACCCCTGTCAGATGGAATGGATAGGTTAAGTTCAGCCATGCTGGACACACAAAAATTAATCAGATAACTACCTCCCACACGTCTTTCCTGCGGCCTCCCTATCTGCAGCTTGCAAACACTCACTGTTCCTGCAAAGCCTAGAAACACCACTGCATACTCCTGAGAACAATGTGCTTCTCCAAGAACAACTAACTGCATGCACAAAAATACAGACACTTCAGTTTCTCTTTTTAAACTAATTTATTGCAAACTTTTGATGGCCTGGCATTACGATTTCACCTGCTCCAACTTCATCTGCCCTCTGAATTACATGCTATAAATTTGTGGCTAGACATTAAGCTTTTATCAATCAAGGTTATCCTGAAATGGTTTTGCCTTCAGATTACCCAGACTGGTAGCAATAGTTTTGAGCTACTTTTTATCACTGCCTCATAGAAGTCTTAAAATGCATTTTAAAGAGTATTCTATACCAAAATTGTTTTTTCTTTACTGTAAAGTTGTACTTAGTATAAAATTGGGCTCAAGAGATGAAAATATGAAAATAAAAAAAAATGGAGAATAATCTTTCAGTAGACTCTCTACAATTTGGGTATGAATGACACATACAGTGGGAAATAAGGTATATAGAAAATAAAGGTATATAGAAATAAAGAATAAAAATATATGTCTATCAAAAGTATGACTACAAAGAGAACCAATAATTTAATTAATTCCTAAGTGTTTGCAAATAATTTCAAATTGCTACCAGTAAGGTGAGACCACTGAACAAAAATAAAAAGTCCAAGTCTCAGTTGCAGGCAAGAGCAGTAGAGAGATTTGCATAATGAGACTATTCCAGCTCTCAAGGAGAGCAAAGTAAGATTTTGCATATTGACAGGATTGCTTGTCTTCCACATACTTTAGAAACATTCTGTATCTCTCCTAGGTAAAGTTACTACATCTGTGCTCTTTTAACTACATATGCTTAAAACTGCCTTAAAATTTGATTCACATGTCCTACCCACATATCCCTTTCTTCCAGTAATGGAACAGAGCACAGACTACATCAAACAAAAAAAGGTCTTGACACTTCTAGTCTGTTTTTTCATCAAAAACTGCACTAAAATAAGACTCATTACACAAAGACATACATCTCAGCAAGGCTGAAAGTTGCCTGCAAAGTTACTTTTTGTAGCTTTTAACTACTACTGTCTCCAACCAAATGTCACTGGACAAATCAGAAATATTTCAAAACATACAAATAGTTCATAATCAAGTCCTGCAGTACTTGTACTGACAGAACACCACAGAGATGACTAAAACCGCCATACCCTACAGTAACTCTCCCAATGTCATTATGGTACTAGAATACAGAAATAACTTTAATCCTGGCCTGATGCAGCCAGTAGAGCTCCTTGAGAAGGTTATTGTACTATGCTGAGAAACCTCTACCCACAGTGCCTGTATATAAAACAAAACCACATGCTTGTAAATTAAATCAAAGTATCATATTTGCTTTATGGTCCCCATAAACTACATGGATCAATCTGTAATAAAGTGGAAGGAGCACACAACAAAAAAGCAACTGCACTTACTGGCATTTATATTAATTATACTGTGGCTAAAAGCAGATTCAGTTTCAACGAACAGCAAACTTGGCTGTAGAAGACACTGAAGAAGTGGAAAAACCAAACTACTATTATTACTGGCCTGAACTGCAACAAGGAATCCTGAGTTCTTGACATGCTAGTCAAAAATCTCCGCTTCTCTTTCTTATCCGCTAACTCACAGATCTTCACAAGGCACTTGAATAGCAAAGGAACTAGAGTTCCTGTGAGAGGGGACAAACACATGATACAAATCCGGTATCATGGTGGTTCTCCATGAACATACACAACTCCAAGTGGAGTTACAAGGAAAGCTCTGTCAGACACTGAAATGGTTAATAGGCTTAAACATCATTAAGATCACCAAAAGACTTTTGTCCACTGTAACAAACTGCAAAGACACATTTCCACATCTACCAAAGCCCTCCCTGAATATGCCTTCTAATTTGGACTTGGAAAGGATCTTGAAATAAGATAATGGGTTGCTGCTGTCCAACTATTCCAGGTCAAAGGAGAAGAAGGTACACACAAGTGTAAGAGACTGAACTCCTAACATTTGACCACCTGCAGTAACTGCCCAGGTGCTGCAGGAGACTGGTGCTGATGGCTCAAACATTTGGGTCGCTGCTTTGCTAATGATGCACAGTGGCCTCCCAGGTCCAGAAGGGTCTGCATACCTGAAGCTACAAACTGGACTTACAGGTAAGGGAAGAGCCTGATAGGAGGCAAATTCTATGAGACAGAATAGTCCTTCTTATTATGCCAATGTCCTCCCTTATGTGATGACCATAATGGGCCAGGATTGATTCAACTATGCTGAGAACTGCAGCATCTTACAATGTCTCAAAGACTCATGAAATGTCCTGGGATTCAGTATTACATCATCCAGGAGAGGTACAGGCGGTATTTCCACCTAGCCTCTGCACAATACAAACCCCATGAAATGAGAGTTTTATAGACTCTTTCCCTCTACCACTAGATAGATACAGTCTGGAACCACTGAGAAGATCAGAAGAGGACCAATAGGATTTCACTGGAATCTATGGAGTGGTGATATTTTTTTTCTACTTAATCTGTTTCTCTGTCACTCTCTTTCTCCTCCCCTCCCTTTTCCCCTCTCTCTCCTTCCTTGAACTTGTCATTAACTGTTAAATAAAATCCATACTATTAACTTGGGCATATGGTCTCATTTGCACCTTAATTCAGGCAGAGGCATCTCTCTAATAATTTTAATAATTGGACACCCTCAGCTTCTACCTCTGATTCTACCATGAAGAGGAAATGGACCTGTCAGAGTCCTGGGATAGGGGTACTATTTATGCTAAGAAATAAATGCAGAAGTGACAACATGCATTCAGAGTACAACACAGTCTTTAAACAAAGCTTTTTATCTGCAGGCTCTGATTCAGCTCCTATCTGCAGACACCAGCACGTGCTTTGGGGCTTCACCAGGATCACCCAAAAGGCTGATGAAGTTCAGTGCCAGTCTCCACACAGCTTCCTGGGAAAGGCAGAAAACCACACAAGAGAGGCTTTAATGGGGAGAGCAACATATTTGTCACTGGGTACTTTGGCAATTTTCACTCCGTCAGGCATCTGTATTCCTGCCTTTTCCTCAGCCATTATGGGGAGCTTTAAAAGCAACTTTACAGAAAACTGTCCCTGCAGAGTATGGTCTGACCAGTGCTAAAGTTTGAGTCTCACTTATACCAAGAGGCCTTTCTCTGGAAAGAAAAGGTCAGGAGATACACAGCAGGATATTGCAGACGTAGAATTTTACTGGGATGCTTCTACCATGAATTGCATGGTGGATACACTCCTGCTTGGTGTTTGGGTGCCTCTTTGGGTGAGTTCCCTGCTAGTCTAGAAGAGGCTCCAAGCCCACAATGCCACACCATGATACACTTTCATACCACCTCATCTTGGGCTAATGTTAGCAACATAATTACCAGCACTGGCTGCAAGACTGGAAATTTGGGTTTCTTTCAGCGGTTTGCTGTTATTTATAATGTCATCATTCTCACATTTGTTTCCTTATTTCACTGAAGCAAAGACTTTCCAGCAGTTTCATGAAACAACAGCCCCCTTGCAAGCCCAGCAGCAAGGGGCTGCCCCAGTCCAATGAAGGGCACAGTTGGGCACTCCTTGGGAAGCTGGAGAGACAGAGGCAGAGCAGGAATTTGAGTTCCTGGAGGGAAATGAAACCCCAAGATTATAAAATTAACCCTTCTCTCTCTGCCCTCAAGCATTTTGAATTATTTATAACAGCAGTTTTAGCATGGGACATGATCATGAAGAGCCAAGACTCATCTGCAGTCCAGGGGAGTGCCATTTCACACGGGATGTTTGGTTTCATCATCATTCTTGATTTATGAACATTTCAGAAAAACGGTATTTCAAAACAAAAATTTGTTTGGGACAAAAAAGTCACCCTCCAACAGAAGTTTCTGAAATAAAACTTCAGTCAGCTCTAATAATTACACTGGCATAATCACATTGATAAACCATTCCACAGGAACCCTAGTCTGAGTCACTTTAAATAAAAGGTGTCTAATTGTTCAAAAAGAAATATAAGACCACCTCTACCTGCCACAAATCAAGAAGATGACTTAAGAGTAGGAGATATGGTACCACTGTCTGTGGGCAGCAAGAGCTGGTCTTGGAGTTCGAGGATCAAGTGGGTTCTGTCCTCCCAGTGAATGCTGACGTGCCACCTCAGGATTGCACGTCCACCCTGGCACACTCCCAAAGTTAGCAAGTGCTGAAAACTACCACCCACATACTCCTGCACTCTTTCTCACTTCCAATGTGCTCTGAAAAGTGGGCTTTTTTTTAAGAGTTCTCACAAAACTCTGTGCTTTGTTATTATTATTTTTGTTGTTGTTACGCTGTGGACAAGATATTCATGGACAAATCTAGGGAAAAAAGGTTTTTTTCTAAACATATGTAACCCTTTTACTCTGTGCAGAGAGAAAAAATTTTTAGTATGAAAGAAAATTTGAGGTTACCTAAACAACACAAACAGAACAATGTTTTCACAAGAGTTGCTGCAGCCAACTCAGAAAAGGGAGGTTTGTGAGCAAACAGAAGAAAAACATGAATAAAAATGAAGCTTGGGAGAAATTAATGAAAGAAGTCTGTTTACAAAGCTAGCTTCTCAGTAGCTGGAGACTGCTGAGTACATCCTTAGTCTTTATTTTTTCATAAGAAAAATACAGAAAAGGAAAACCAACAAAACAGCACATGAGGGAGTGTTAAGTCAGGACAAGCAGTGTTATATAGAGTCAGGGATACACCCAAGACTGCTTTGCTTGTTGATAGCAATCAAGGGAGATCATTGCTCTTTAATTACATTTTTTAAAAGTCTAAACTGGTGGGCATCTGTAAAATTCACAACTTTCCACACCTCCCTGTTTCATAACCTTCAGTACCTGTATAAGAAATACATTTCCTAGCACTGGGCTTCAAATAAACCATTTTCTATTTACATTGTTATGTGTTTCCTTGATTAAAAAACCTTTTGCTATTTTCCTAAGACTACACAATATTATATTAATTAAATTTATGAAATCATTCAACAAAACAGTCAATGCTATAAATGGATAAAATATTAGCTTACCACCAAAGAAGCAATACAACTGCTATACTTCTCACAGATTTAATTCTCCCCTTCGCAAATTTATTTAGGTATATGCATAGGTACAGACAGAAGATAAAGTTAGGGACTGAAGCTTAAGGCTTCACAAAGCCCTTGATTTACATTAAGATTGCAACAACTGCGAATGTGCAGTACAATAGCTGAGATGGTGCAATTACTCACTATTTATGCAAAGAAAACAAAAGCAAACCCATGTATTTTACCAGCACTTTCATCAAGATCCAATCTGCTATCAGAGATTTCATTATGATCCCCATTTCCCAAATACTGGCCAATTTCAATACCATTACTGTTGGCTGTCCAAAGCACTTATGCTATGTTAGGAAGCTGCACAAATCATACAGTAACAAAAGCAAAAAACAAAGAAAGCTTCCTGCCTTAAAAACCCTGACAGCTTAAGGAAAGTGAAAACTTAGCTTAACAAAAGCACAAAGCAAGTAGGCATTTTGATATCTCTGTCTGCAAACTGAAGGAGTTCTGGTGCCGATTGATTCTGACGCAAGTTTTGGCCCCGGCAGATGATAGGAGCCCCAGGGTTTCCCCAGGCAAACAATTCCACTTCTTCACTGTCTGCAACTATTCAACTAGACAACAGGAAAAACGTTTTATGCTCTTCTGGTAAGAATCTAATGCTCATTACTTGTTCTCTCTAAGAAGGAATGGATTTGATTAGATACTTCTACACTAGATCATTTTAAAGCTCTGAGCTTCAAGACTAGGCATGGGACGTAAATATCAAGTCCAGCCATATGCCGAGGGGAAATGTTTGAAGACCAGTGTCTAGATTTAATGTCAAGTGATTCCAATAGATCTGTCCAACCCAGTACTCTAGCCTTTGACCATCAAAGACCTGCCAAAAGTGTAACAACCATTCATTTCCTCCATTCTAGTATAGAGAGTATCCCTCAAAAAACTCCTTGGAAACATAGTATCTAAGTTGGCTCTAATGCACCCTTTTAAAATACCTTCATGACATCTATGACTAGTGTGCAGCAGAGAATAACCATGCTTTACTTCTTCCCAAGTTTTAGCCTTGTGGTAGAAAATAACCCACAAAGTCAAGTTCTGAATACAAGATCTCACCATGCAGCTCCTCATGTCCACGGGCAAAGCCACTATAGGAAGTCCCTGTCCTGCCACAGCTGTAAGTTCTCACTGCACTTTCCTTCTTGCATTAGCCAATGTAAGTATGTCTGGAGCTGGATGCCTGAAGTGATCAAGGGTTTCAAAGAAGTCAGAAAGAAAGGTACAGAAGTGAGAGCTTACTAAGCTGGCTTTGACATCAAGAAAGGCCATGTGGGATCATATTCTTTGCTACAGCAGAAGGAAGAGTGAATACAGAAGTTAGCCTACTACAACTTCACCTCAGCAGTCTGAGGGATCAACAGAGAGTGCATGAGGACCAGCAACAGCCTTCTGGAGGTGGAGCACTACCCACACAGCTCTCCAGCAATGTCACATCAGCTCACTTCCCACAGTGTGCACTGTGAAACCACTGCAGTATGGTGGCTGATGGAAGGAGCGAGGTGATAAATTTTAGGAACTGCCTTTGCACTTCTACAGAAGACAACCGTCAGTAAGAGTTGATGTAATATAATACAATAGGATACAATTCAGAGGAAAAAACAATGTGAGTAATACTGAACTCAAGCATACACATAATCTGAACTGGAGATGTTAGTTGCAGTTGTAAGCAAGTGAAGCTATAGTGCACAGTGACATTTTAGGATGAACTCAAGTAGCTTGTTAATTTGAAGGTATCTGGCACAGAAAACCTGGGATGGAAGTGAAGAGAAACAGCAGCTAACTTTGGAACCCTATAATAAATGAAGCTGGAGAACCAGATCACAAAATACAGCACAAAACACAGCACAGTACAGTAGATTTAGTCAAGTCACACAGCAAGCTGCTTTCTAAAGCTCTAGAAAACACCTTTGCAGCTTAAACACAGATCCATATACTTACCATTTGGGTACACACACAGGAGGACTGGTATTGATTAGAATATGTCAGCATTCTTTATAAATACTATTTCAAAATTTATAGGCTTAGCGGCCTTGAAACGTAATAAAGCAACAAATAAATGAGATCAACTGCATACGTACATGAGCTGCTTGGCCGATAGTGAGCCCCTGGGTACCGCCTGCCCATAGTGCCAGTCAGCACATTACCACACGCTGTCAGCTGCTTCCCAGGTACAGATCGAAATTCTTAACTGAGGGAGGAAAAAAAAAAAAGTGAAGATTTAGTACAACAGCTGTATCTTTTTCATTAAAATGCTAATGACCCCTACAAATTTCAGGATAACTACATCTATAAATTATTCATAGTCATGCTGTCAGAGATGAACTGTTGTGCTATACATGCAGCACAAATTTATTATTAGTGGTTGTCCTCCATTAGTAAACACACATAAATTTTGAGGCACAAAGGAGTCTCAAGTCATACAGTAGCTTCTTTTGGCCCATGATACTGACAAAACAACAAACACTGCAAGAAAGAGTTTGCTTTTGGCTTTTAATAAAGTTAGCCAGTAGGTGAGATTTAATAACAATGTTGTCTTAAATTCTGTGAAGCAATCATTAAGCAACAAGTTTATGAACAGCTTGCTATAGAAGCAAAACGTATGTGTGCTACATAACACTGATCACTTTGAATGCATCCCTAAAAAACACATTCTTCACAGGAATGCAGAATATTGACTCGTGCATCAATTTTCTTGAAGTATCAAAACACCAACCAAACAAGAATATGCATGGTCAGTCTCATGGTCAGTTTGGAATAACAAATCTAAAGTCTTAATTGAAATGCTACTGAACCTGTCAAATTATTAGCATAAAATGTTTTAATCTAAAAAGAAGTCCCATTATCTTTCTTCTGTGTAGGTTTTCTAGCAAAATATGGATTTCAGGTGCTTTTCAGATTTTCTTAGTCTACCTGAATAGCCTTCATATTCACAGATTCCAATACATATTGCATGTAAACCACACAATTTGTAAAGCTACGTTTTCTCTTATTTCATTCTCTCCCTTCCTGGAAAGACCAAGGAAAACAACAAATTCTGAGGAGTGTTTTTCCTAAATCATTTTTAATGTCTCAGGCTGCAGCTACAAGAACATGCTTGCTCTATCCTGGAAATAGAGATATCAGGACAGAGATGAAATAGCACTGCATCAAAACTGTGAGAATTCCACAAATCTTCAGACATGTCAGGTTCCCTGCCTGAGTTAGATAAGCCTTTAGATAAGTTAGATAAGTTCCTGAATTAGATAAGCCTTTTATATATATTGGCATCCATGCAATTCTCTGGTGAGCTGGTCTGGGAGCCAACGCAGCTGAAAACTCCATATACAGACATATTTTCAGTCAAATTAGACTCCCGAACTGGCTCATGGTGGTTGCATGACTACTGGTAGCTATTGAAGGCAAGTGGAAAGAAGGAGACCAAGGCAGCTTGAGTTTAAAATTACTTAAAATGCATTTGCATAACATCACTACAGCCTCTGTAAAATACTTCTGAAATAGACACCTACAAGGCTGCATGTCTGACAGGGCAAAACACAGGTAAAGATCTCCATTATTTTCCAAATCAGTGCTAACAAAGTATGTCCTATTCAGCTTCCCTCAATGGAGTTCAGTCAATCAGTGAGACTACTCTCCTGCCACTAAAAGAATTCTGGCTGCTAAGATGAAAAATCAGTGAGAAGCAGTAAAATTAACATTCAGTCAAAAGCCCCTGCATTTCTTTTGCAGGGTAATAGGGGACAACTCCTTGCCATGGGCCAAACAGACCTTTTCAAATTTCTGTGGTGGCCTACTAATTCAACACATGTTGTGCAAGAAAAAACGCTGCAGATGGCTGCTTCCCCTTTCCTGGTCTATAGGAATACACACTTATTAGTAGAAAAAACCTAAGTCTGTTCTCATCCCAAATGGACCAAGTTCATAATTCATAAAAAAAAATACATCAGAGAACAGTCCTTAGCTGTGCAAGGATTAAAAAAAAAATTTGCTGAGGGGAAAACAAAAACTAACCGGATGACAGTATTTACAATTCTTTTCCCTAGCTTGTGAAAAAATTCAGTATGTATGGAGCTGCAAGATTACTCGTGTTTCATAAATGCATTCCTGTCTTTCTAGAAGGTGCATACTTTTCCAAAGCTGTAACACTCACCAAATTATATAAAATATTTGTCTACAGTTGAGACACACTATTCCTTCCCTACCTAGCACCACAGCTTTCTGCAAGACACAAAAAGCCCCACAAATATAAAATAAGAATCTCAAACTTCACAATTATGCTCTCAAACAGCTAAAGTACAGTATGGTCCTCCTGAGGTAGAGTGCCCAGTGTGGGAACAAAACATTCTTTGGAGAGGTCAGGTGGGGACCAAAAGGTATCACTGTTTTTAAATATCATATTTTAAAACCTCAGAAATCTCAGTAGAAAAGACAACATATATTCTCATTATAGCAAAAGTTTCATCAGTTACTGTATAAGTGGGAACTTCAAAGATTTGCAACCTGGATTAAAGCCAACTATCAAAAGCCAGTTTAGAAGCAAGTGCCACACACTAAGTGAAGTTAAACTGCACTGCAAAATAATAATGATACTGGGTTGTACATACCAGCAGGAACATACCCAGAACAAGACAGATGAAGATGCTGCTTGCATTTGGTTTTGGGGTTTTTTTTGTTGCTGGGGTTTGTTTTGTTTTGGGTTTATTTTATTTTGTTTTTTTCCCCAAGAACCATTTTTGAATTGTGACCATACTAGCAAAATGGCCTGCCTTTTCCTTAAGCACATCCACTCAGCTGAATCTCGAGGGGAGTTCTGGATTTCAGCAAGCTCAGGAAACTCTCACAGAAAGGTAAGTGGCATTTTTGGTATCCAAATGCCATAGCTAAAGCATCTGAAAACTAGCACTTGTTTTCCATGTACATCCATGAGAATGATAAAAAAATGGAAGGACGTCTCAAATACTGTTTTCAAAAAATCCAAGTATCATGCACGTACAAGTTTGGGTTTGGTTTTGTTTTTAAACTTACACAACTTAGATACCCACAACTGCACATAAATCTGAGTTAAACCTGAATGTAACTAGTATGTCAGATCAGGTATTCTTATTAGTTTTTAACCTGCTCGCTCACATTTGTTTTGTAAAATATGTGTTTCCTAACAGCTTTCTGTGTTTTTTGTGTATTATTCTACTTCAAAATTGCTTTAAAAATATTTTATAGTGATTTTTACACCTTTATAGTTAATTCTAAAACTACACATACACCATGTAGTTTGTATATGTAGTACAATGGACATATAGCCTTCTCTTCAAGAGGTAACTTGATACAGCTCTGCCTGAAGGGGTTGGGTTTTTTTTTTTTTGTTCGCTTCTGATTCATTTCAGGTGACCAGCCCCTTGCTGCAGCGGTTACAAACCACCATGGAAACAAAACCTGAGCACTACCACTGCATACCTGCCACCCTGCATAACCCACTTCACCTCATGCCAAGTCTTTTTTTGGGAGCTGTGGTGACAGAGCTACCAGCTACTCATCATCACACATAATGAAGACATAAATCATCTTGCAAAGAGGCCTGTCATGACTTCCAACTGAGACTGTCATCTTCCTATGCCATTTTCTTTACAGAGCTTCTTTTGTTGCAACACTTCTATGTTTCTTGGTTTTTATGACTGCTACATAAGAGTTTCACATTACTTGTATTAATCTTCTGACACTATGGGGGTAAAAAAAAAAAGGAAAACTAAGTTCTGGTACTATTTGTGGGTTTTTTTTCCAGTGAGAGTGTCAAAAAAAAAGTTTTGTCCATAAGACAGACACATAGCGTCCAGTTTGTTAGAACTAATTCCATTACCTATTGTTTGAGGACAAACAACTCATAGTCCAACATCCATACTATTAATGGCCATTAAACCTGTTTTGAGTTTCACCCAAATTTATTTTTTCATGCATGCTGCTTAGGAGGTGAGCTGACTCCTTGACCTTACGTGGTTCTCTACAAGCAATGTTTGCTATAAATATGTGTGTGTTCAAACACAAATATAAGTACATTCACACTGCCTATTATCTCATAAAATGAACTGTGCCAGCAAACCTACCTGCACACACTCAAGAAAAAGGATATGACTGCAAATTACCTACAGAAGTCATCCAAGTGTGACTGACTACATCACAACACTTGC
This sequence comes from Lophotriccus pileatus, assembly GCA_035583135.1. NCBI lineage: Eukaryota > Metazoa > Chordata > Aves > Passeriformes > Tyrannidae > Lophotriccus > Lophotriccus pileatus. The sequence continues at coordinate 49,391,059 of JAWWES010000133.1, read as the reverse complement.
AAGGAACAGCTACACAGTGTCAGGAAAGAAAAGGTTATTGCATGATGTTTCTTAAGGGACAAGTACTCAAAAAAATTACATTCCACAACTCTCTGGATGATATTCTGACAACACAATCCCACTTTTAAAGCTTTGCTTTGAATACCAGGAAATAGCCCTGCTAGGGAATGGGTAAGAGGAACGCCTTGCATTGCTTCAAAAACACTCTCAGGCCACAGGTCCTAAACAAGGCAGACCCATCACAGCAAATGGTTCAGATATTAAAAGAGGTTGATATAAAAAAAAATTAAATAAATTAAAAAATCAGCCTGTAAGGCTGGTGGATGGCTCATTTATGCTTCCCACAGTCAATCGCTTTTCACTTTGCCTGCTTTCAAAGGCATGACTGGCAGCATCACTTGCAGGACAACCTTAACGAAATGCAATTTAATCAAACAAGCAAAGTGCCAGCCAGGCCATTAGGAATTTGTGCTGCTGGTTTCTGGAGGCACAAAGAGAGACAGCACATTCATTTTCTGTACTGGGAACAGCTATCGGATGCAGATCTCTCAAGCCAAACTGCTTCTTGGAAAAGCACAATGTTGTATCAGCCAGATCTTCTATCATTGAGAGTGTGACCTTTTTTCAGGTCATTAATGATTCATAACCATTACTCTTCATCTAATAACCACATCTTTTTTAAAAATAGGTATTTTTATTTCAGGGAGGTTTTTTTCCAAGTCTTCCGTTACCCAAGAGACTTTATCTGCCCTTCCAGTTTTGTCTGGCAGCACTCGGATTGAGAAGGTTACGCTGTCCCCTCCACCTGCCTTTGCTGAGAGGCAGGGAGCCACACTGCTTTCCAAAGGATTCACTCCCCACCATCTCCACTTGCTGGCACAGGATAAAAGCTTTCTGGGAACCAGAAAGACAACCACAGTCCCACAGCCAAGGGGATGTCCTGCCTGCACTCCAGCCCTGCTGCATTTGCCATGGGTTTATCACACTTGGATCTAATACTAGACATGCCCAGAGATCTGGAAAGTCTTGTCCTGCCCAAGAAGTCTGGCAATTCCATCATTTCTGCTTTCAACAAATTCTCACTACTCAAATTCTTGTTGCCTGCAGACATTCTTGCTTGCATTTCTCTGTCCTATATACTTTTGGGCTGCCTTTGTGCTTCTAACTTCTCCCCTAACAAGTTTCTGTTTGGATGCTTTCCCTCTTCTCCATTTTTGAGAATTCCTTCATGAGGGTGTTTCTTATTCTTAGTCATCTTTTCCAGGTACTGTGTCACCTGCCTGGTCACTTGAGGTTCCCATACATCATGTGGGGATGGATGCTTTAATTTCTCACTCTGGTGGATATCATCAGTGTTAGTCACTTGAACAAAATATCTACTGTGTCCCCAATTTATGTTTAAGGCATTGCCATACAGTCCCTAATTCATCAAAAGTGTGTTTTTCTGAAATTTAGCATTTCAGTACTTCTGCAGACAGATCATGTAGAGCAAGCTGAATTCAAGACACACCTGGCCTTAATCCCCTCCACAGACGATACATGCTTTCTCAGTAAAACACACACGCTTTTTATATTTATTATGAATTGTTATCTTTATGCAGATTTTGTTCAACCAAACAGTAAAAGAAAACATCAGAACATTCTGTGTACAACTATACAGTCAACAAAGAAAAGCACCACCTATAATATAGGCAAGTTTGTTATAGAGTTAACTCCATTCACTCCAGTGCAACTATCTGAACTGATATCAGCTAACAATCTCAATTTTACTTGCTCACTAGTGAGAATTTTGTTAAGTTAGAAATGAAGTTGCACATTAAAAAAAAAGACCAGTGGTGCTCTGAGCCTCAGGGGCTGCAGCCAGGTTAGGCTGTAAGACGGAAGCCTGGCAAGCTATGGAACTGTGCTAGAGTGCAACGGCATCACACGATCGAAGCAATCATCGATGGGTAAAACCGATCTCCCTGCAACGCCTAAAACAAGAGGGTAGTATTTCAGACACATATTCTGAACCTCATTTACACCAAAATCCATGAAAAATGTTTTTCAGAGCTGACTGTCAGGTAAAACCAGTTTTCTAAATGAGAAGATGCTTATTTCTTCTGAAGTTATAGATGCCACCATGTTGGTTTTTTTCTGTGGGAAGCTTTGCAAGCAAACTAAGTTTTCTCTTGTAGCATTCCACCACTGCTCTACACTTTCCCCTTCCTTGTGTCTTGTAGATACAACAGCAACAACACAATGTTGTCCTTCCAAGAATGGATGCAAAAATTGGAAGACAATTCTGAGACAAAACAAAAGCAGATTCCCCAGAAAGATGTTGTAATTTCTGTGTTTGCTAGCTCTCAATTAACTAGTGGGATGAGCTACAACTTCTCCCTCCAAAACCAAAAAGGTTTGTCACCTCTCCAGACAGAAAAATAAAACCAAAACCACCACATTCTCGATCTTGCTGATATCCTCCATTAAATGCTGAAACATATTTTAAGAGAATGACTTTGTACTATTACTCAAGACAAAAATTTCCAGTTTACCTGTTCTGTTCATTTGATTCTAAGTGATCTAATCCAAACTCCCTGTGTTTTACCCTTTCATGGAAGCAATGAGTACAGCAGAACCCACCTACTGCCCAAAGTCTGGGATTTCAAGCCAACGCTGTTTCTAACTTCCATGGACAGCAGAAAGCCCTCAAAAGATAAGTTGAACATAACAGAGCTAAGCTCAGCTGGTTTTCAGGGTGTGAGGACAGAAGAGAATTGTAGAGCAATACAAAAAAACTGCACTGATATTTCTTTAAACAGTTCCTTTTGGAGCAGTTGTTCAACCAGCAGCAGACACCCATCTCAAAAGCAAAATACAAAACAGTCATGCGAGCTAACATCCAGAACTCATCTTAAACAGGCTGGTAGTATCTGGTCCCTCACACACCAGGGATTATTGGAAAATACAGGGAATCGGACGAGAATCAAGGCAATAGATTTCTGTCTTGCACAAGGGTATTAAAGGTTTGGCTTAAAGCAAAATGAAGGCCAAGAGAAGTAACAAAAACTTCAAAGTCTAATGTTGGCACAAGGAACAAGTTCTGATTTCCAGCCTAACACTGGATAAAGGTGGTCCAAGAATGACCCTCTAAAACCGTATAAAATCATCTAACACTGCCTTAAAAGTTACGAATTGGGTAATATGAAGGATGTAAGAGTCTGAATGGGAGGCGATTTTTTTTTAAATATACATTTTTCTGTGGAATTCACAAAGAGAAATGAGAAAGTTCAGATGCAACAAAAAAAAGAGACAAAAATCTAGCAGGGTTATAAAGGTGGTTAATGAATAACAAGAATGTCTAAAGTGGTTTTTTTTACAATACCAAAGCAAAAAAAAAAAAAACCAAACCCACACCTAACATTTGGGGTATCTCATTTCAAAGGATAACATGGCTTTCATCTAATAGGATTTGGAAGAAACTCTGTGAACAGATTTTTCACTCTGCCTTCTGCACAATTTCTTGGCTTTCTTACTTCCCTGAAGCAGTTGAAACCAGGAATAACTGAAAGCAGATGAACTATTTCTTAGTTACGATTCAGGATTTTAATCTCTATTACTTCGCGCCCCCCTTTAAAAGTCCCATTTTCCAGGTGTAGCTCCCAAGCACGTGTCTGAATGCTTCAACTTGTCATAAACTGGATACTGCTACAGTTCTTCCCAACATCATCTTTTTGCTGCTGAGCTGAAGGAAGGACTAGAGTCTTATTTGTAGGAAGCAACTAATTTACATTTTTGACTAGAAAACAATTCAGCCCTCTGGGGTTTGTTTTGGTTTTTAACCCACAAGGATATGAAGGAAAAAGGAAGTCAAAGTCATGAGGAACTTATAAGGATAACAATGCTGTAGTATCCAAATGGAGTACACAAAATAAACCTCACCTTTGTTTCTAATTTTGGAAGGTTTCATGGTGGAGTCATTCGATATAGAGAACTCTCATACAACATTTCTATTGACTAAACAGTTGTTCATCAGCCTTAAAAACTCCTCAGCATTTTAGTAAACAAATAAATGTTGGAAAGAGTAATTTCTGCAGCATCACAGAGAAAAAATTACCTTCAGTTAATGAAATAGGAAATAAAAACCTAGTGTTTTTTAGGTCTTTCTAGAAGGAAACTACCACACAAACTAATACTACAGCTTTATAACAAAACCTCAGGATTAATGTATCAGTGTCATAACAAAACAGAATAGTGAAAAATTTAATGAAGTAGCAATTACACTGAAAATTATACTGAATTTTTTTGTTGAAGTAGTTGCTGAGCCTCACCTTCCCTCAAAAACAATGTCTAGAGGAGACAACCAAATCATATAATGTAGGATTTGTAGCTTTACTGAACTGAAAAAGTATCTGAAACCATTGTGTAGCATACTGAGATATGGTCAGCCTTTTAGGACGCAATCAAGATATGGTTTGTTACGTGCAGTTATCACATAAGAGTTTTATCTTTCTTGATGAAGAACTTCTTCTTAAGAAAAAAAAATATTTTTGTTAGTAATTAACATCTGTCAGAATAAGCAGAATAGTTTCATATTGTTCTGATGCTTCCTAATCACGAACCATGAATAATCACATTAAATATTGCAATGCTCCATTAAAAAAAGCAATTTATTTAACATTTTCTAAAACAGTGTTAATTTCTACCTCATGGTGCCTTTCTCCATTTTTTGACAAGTAAGATGAGTGCGGGGACAAGAAAATGCCACCTGAAGACAATCAACCAGTTATAACGCAATTACTTCATTTCAGATCTCTCCTCTCCACAACATCCTCTCCTCCTCAAGGCAAGAGCTGCATCCCTGGTTTGCAAAGACAACGGCTATCAATATAGCAAGAAATTGATTGATTTATTTATTTTTGAAAGTATTATATAGCTACGCTACCCAGTACTACACCTGCTGCTGCTGTTACCAGTGGCAAAAGTGATGACGAATGATGACAGCACTGGGAGCAGAAGCACAGGCTATTCCATTCACCTGCTGCCAACTGGTGAAGTTCCCCCAGGGTTTCCTTCACCACATATTGTTAACAAAACCAAAGACCAAAAACTTAACATCTTCCACAAACAAGCCACTATTCTTTCTAGTTCTAATCATTCTATAATTCTGTGATTTTAAGTGATGATAACATAACAGGAACTTTCTGACAGCCTGTGCTGATTAATAATCTGCATGACAATTCTGTTTTAGAAGAATACTTATATTCCCATGCAAGAACTGAGGCTCTGTCAAGTAGGTATAGCAACCAAATCAAGACAACCTGAAAAAAAGAAGTTGCATCATTAGCCCGAGCCTCCTGTGTATTACGGACCACTAAGTCTGCTTGATTAACATACACGAACAGCAGGAAGACCAAGATTAACCCTGAGCCTTTCCGTAAGAGCCACCTTTACTGCACTGGCTAAAACAACTGCATACCAACACAAGACTAGCCTGGGCTGGCTGGAGTCTCATCATTCCATTTGTGCAAAGACTGCTTTAACAAGAAATATCTCATTGGAGTGTAGCTTTATCTAGGAAGGAAAAAACAAAATTAACAAAAAAAACCCCCAAGCCCTACAACTTCTGAAATTCTTCAGGATGAGAAGTTCTTTCTAAATAAGGAAGTTTCTGGGAAAAGTAATATGAAGCATGAAAGATCATTTTCTAAATCCATGCCTAGATACTGGCATTTATCTTCTCTCTATATTTTAACTAACCAACTAAAGTGGAAACACGCAGGATAAGAGTTTGCAGCTGTGCACCCCGCAAGTAAAGCAGGAACTTGAGGCATGCATAAGATTTCTCAGTGGCTACAAGGCTTGCATACAACTGAAACTCTGCCAGCTCACCTCCATGAATTATGACTGTACAAATTTTAACACCCTTGGTAAGGATCACATCAGCAAAAGCCCAGAAGAGTGCTGCTGCATTTCAGGGGGGTAGAAAGGAAATACCGATGGAAAAACTTACTGCTCCTGCCAACAAACAGTGCAGTTTCTTTGCAGAGCTCTGCCAATACTACTTGTATGGCACAGACAAATCTACAGCCGTGTTTAGCCCAAGACTTCCAGCTAACAGCACTTTTTTATGAGCAGACAATTCCAGACTTCTCACATATATTATTTCAGAAGATGAGAAACCCTGAGGCTTGCCAGGTACTGGTAAGTATATCCCCAGCCTGCAGAGTCACATGAGAAGGAAGGGAAAGGCAGAGCACCAAAGCTGCTGGTGAGCGTGCCGCCAGGTAATCCCTCCACACAGACAGCCTCAGCTGGAGCCACAAAGCACTGCTGCTGTGGGCCGCCCTCCCACTCGGAGACCTGCACTTCCTGCACTGCACAGAACACTGATACCCAACACAGGTGTCCCCATTCACAGATAGCATTACTGACACCACACAGGAGCAGCACTACTATGAATGTGTACAGCTTTTTCCCACGTGAGGTGCAGAGCGAGTCGCAGTACAGCTAAACTGAAAAAGTGGATACACCAAGAACTCTTGCTGGAGTACCAGAAGAACAGGACCACCTTTGTTCATTAACATCATGATAAACAATGTAAATACTGTACAGAAATACAGGTACCTCCAGTCTCTGTGCTGGGAGAAACCTAGAAAATTTGGTGTTTAAGGCATAGTACATGAAAAGTTCAGAGAGTTCCCCCCACCACACAGGATCCCCAGAAATGGAACAGATTACTTACTCTTCCCAGCTCGTTGGAGGAAAGTCTGTACCAGAGCACCACGTTCTAGGGTCCTGGACACCAGCTCTCCCTTAGGTTGCCGCAGAAATCAGGCAAGCTGCAAAACAAAACCAAGTCACACACTAAAGTTTTTATTTATGAAGAGTCAGGAAGAGATTAATGAAAACTACTGAGCTGCAACGTGAGGTGCAGGTTACCAGAAGAAACCTGCACAGCCATACTCTGTGGCAGTGGGAGGTGCAAGGCAGCAGGAGGCTGGGAATCAGATGAGCACAGAGAAGTGATTGAGTAACCTGAGCAGCCACCTTCAGTTTACATCCTTAAAACCATCTGCATTCAACAATTTGAACAGAGGAGAATTAAAAGCAGAACAGAGAGATTCGTGTATCACAGTGCAGGGATCTTCCCAAACCAGGCAGGTGTCATGAACTGCTGTTGGACTGTGGCAGCTCGGGCACATTAAGAATCACGCTGTAAAGCACGCTTTAAATTCTCTCTCCTTCCACACTGCAAAAGAGACCTGCAGTTTTCCCCATGCACAAACACTGAATATCACAAAGAAAATTAACTTAGATGATAGAGATGAACCCCAAGCTAGGAAAGAGCAGCAAAATGTGCTCAGTAAACAGTATGTTCATAAAAAATCATGTTTTCAATTATGCTTGTGTTCAAGTAGCCATATAGTATATAATTTATTTTTGCAAGGTCTGTATGCTGCACCATAGTCACTCTACCCCGGCACATGATTACATTAATGCTATGGCATTTGGTACTGAGAAATACATTGGGATTGTCGTCACATAGTGACAGAAATGTTGTTATCCCCCATGAGAAAATGCTCCATCAGTGGCACCAGATCTGTCAGTCAAACTGTGCTCCAGTATTCAGGGTATTATTCAACTTTATATTTGTTCCCCCATCTGGAGAAAATAAATATGCAAGTCCAAAGATAGAAATCTCATCTGCTGTAGAGCTTAAATAATATTATTTTTTTATTTTGTTATAGCAAAAGCCAGACTAAATCAAGTCAAATTATATTCCATTTTAAAGAGAGATTTATTCCTTTGTTCTAACAGAAATCTAAGAACTATAAATCCTAGAAAGTATTGAGACAGAACAGATCATTTAGAACTAAAAACACTCTTGCTAAAAAACATATTTGTCATTTGTAAACTTGCAATTAGACCTTTTTACAGGTCAGATGAACAGTAATTTTAGAATATAAAGCTTTTTTAAGAAATCAAGAAAATATACCCGCTTTATTTTCAATAATAAAATTGGACTTAAAAAAAAGTTATTCAAGGGTGCAGGAAGAAAACAGACCAATGTTCATTAAACTAATGTTCTAACAACTGTGTAGCAGGCACATTTGTGGACTTTTGTATCAGATGATCAGATTTCAGTATTCAAGAGAGAAGAAAAAAAGAAGAGAAAGAAAATGTGTTGTTAACACCTTCATACCAGGAAAGCCAAGCAACAAGCAAGTTACTGATGTTTGTGATTCATGTGTTTCATATAAACAAAACTTTCTGGGTTAAATGCTGAGACCCCAAACTTCCCTACAGACTGAACATACATGCTAGCATTCCTGAATAATTTTAAGGTGTTTCTTCCCAACATAATCAAACAGATGCATCTGTCTGTGTTGGCACAGACATTTTTATAATTAATGCTTTTCATCCTATATATAAAACCTAATTTGTTCTAAACCAAGCCTAGAGTAACTACAACAGAAACAGCAGTCAATTCAATAAAAAATTAGGCAACAACTCAAAAAGCTTTTTATGCCTGAAAGAAAAGAGTTTTATGATCCAAACTAAGACAGGGTCAGCCATCAGTTCTGAGATCAGAGGAAAGCCTGAAATACAAAGTAAGGGTCTCAAAGGTTGGGAAAACAGCCTCTTCAACAAAACAGCAGATAGAAAATTGCAAAACAAAGTTTCAACTACAGAAATCTGACCTCTGACCAAAAGTGATATTAACACTGATGGCATAAATTCCTGAAACTGTGCTGCCACACACCCAACATTTTCTATTTCCCAGTTGAGAATCCCCCACCCTGTCTTTCCCTTCCTCTGCATGCTGCTGAAAATGTCCACTTCTCCACCCACATTTTTACCATCTTGCCTGCCTTGAAAATTGACAGACTTAAAAACGACTTTAGAAGGAAGAGAAAATTTTTTTTTCTTCCTGTTTATAAATCTTCTTATTTTAAGAAAAGCTCAGACAACCAACAAAGTAGCCAGCTCAGTCTCCCAGGCCTATGCAAGCCAGAATAATTCATTTAGGACTTTATTGAAAGACATAAATTAGAAGGCAGATAGCATGCAGGCACCGATACCCTTCTTACAGAAGGAATCAGCAAATGCAACGCCCACAGATGACACAGTAAGAACATACTGTTACCATTAATAAAATAAACAACTGGCTGGCTGAGGTAAGAAGAGGTACAAGTTTAAAAAACTAAATAGTCTCTATTTCCTCCTTTTGCAAAAATGGGGCTATAGCTACATATCCCTGAAGTGAGATCAGGTATTTCTGGGTACTTGGATTTCTATGGGACAGATCTGCAATGTGGTTCTCAGCTGGCCTCAGAAACAAGTCACCTCACAGGTGCCGGTGTGCAACCTGATCTTGAGCACATTATGGAATTTCAGTTACCAATAATAAAACCAAACACCAGTAAGCAAAGAAAAAAACTGGGATTTATTCCCAACTCAAGATGCTAGAACAAAATGTACCTTTGTATATCTCTCAAAACAGAGACAGATCTCTACCCAAGAGAAACTCCTTGTGGATTTGTAAATCAAATCTACTTTCTTGAGGTTTAGCAGGAATTTACCAAGCTAGGAATCACTGCAGCTTTTCTCCCCCTCTCCACTGCAGCCTGTGCTTGTGCCTGGTGGCTTCCGGATAACAGCTAAGAAGGTTAGCTGGTTTGATTGCTCTCCTTTACAACCACATTGCTCTTGGTAAGGAACTTTAAAATTTAGATTCAATACAAAAGAGGCAGGTTCCACCATAAATTTCAGATGGAGTAATTCAGCACCAAAATGGGTTTTATACTTCAGTAACTCTTCTTCCTGAAGTGCACACATGACATAGGTGGGTTGCTCAGCAATGACACTGCATTTTTTAAGAAAAAGTTTAAATAAGAAGTAAGTAAGAAAAGTAAGTAAGAAAAACTCCTTCACCAGCAAGATTCTCAGATGCTTCTGCTGACTTAAACTGAGGTACTCTGATTTAAGTCCACTAAAAACTAATACAAAACCTAAAAATATTCACCAACTCTTCCCCCCTTTCCCATTGGGCAACTACTTCTCAGATGGGCTGCAGGAAAGAGCAGCCAGGATGGGCTTGGAGGGACATCTCCCCTGGGAGAGCAACAGATGGTCTTCCACTTCTTTACCTTGAACGCTTGTTTTATAGGAAAACAAACCATCTATTTGAATACAAATGTTAAGAATTCTATCACTCTGGAGCACTTCTGTGTCCTTTTCAGTGATGGCTATACATTGCTATCAGACTGCAAACCTGTCTGTGTTGAGCAGGGTGAAAGGGTGTAAAAGCAGTAACATTCAAGTCAGTAAGGATCCAGTTGCTCCTGGAAGAATAAATACAGATTCCACAATTCCTGTGATTTTAGACTGGAAGCACATTTATGTGTGAGGCTTAGGATATTACATATCTACAGTACTTATCATAGACGAGAACTGATAGCAGTACGACATGTGAGTTTTCATACTGCAGCTTCCTCTAACACACACACAGACATGCAGACACACTGCACTGACATGATCAGACTGGGGAGTCTGCCTTAAAATGTCTTTTAAACATGAATCCCTAGATCCTACCTACCCCTCCATTAAAATTTCACCCCTTCCTCCAATTTCATAGTAGAAGAAAAGTTATCCAGCATAACATCAATAATTAATAAGTACAGTGTGGTCATCTATTTTAGGGATAATTTTTTCTCTTTCCTTCTAGAAAGCACATTACTGATTTCTAACTCAAGTCCAGCACACAGCCTCCTGGTAAGTTTCATGCAACAGCCCCAAGAATCCAGGCTGCTGGGGTCTGTTTCTGAAAGGAGGAGAGAAGGAGAGCTTGATTTTGTTCTAAGGGCCTTAGTCTTGAAACAGTTAAAAAAAACCACCAAAAAACCAAGCAAACACAGAAAAAAACAAACAAACAAACAAAACCAAAAGAACAACAGCAACAAAATTATGCCTTTAATAATAATAATAATAATTAATAATAATAATAGAAAAATCTGCCAAGTGTATTAACAAATTGCAATTTAATCTGACAGATGTGGAGGACTCTCATCAAAGATGGGGTGGAGGAGAAGGCTGCTGTTACACCTCAAGAATTCCCTGATGCTTTTAGCATCTACCTTTCTCTGCATCTCACCTTCCTTGGCAGCAGTTTTTGCTGAATCCACAGAAGGAAGCACCTAACATATTAATTAACTTACTGCCCTAGAGGGCCAAAAGGAAAACTGCATCACTTAAATGGGTTTACCTTCCCAAATTTTTGAAGGTCAGGAAGAAGCTTTTCTTTCACAGTTAGTGGCTAAAACACTGAAATGCACATGGCACTGTTTTATTTATGAACTCTGAGAAGTACAACAAAACTGAAGAGATTTGGTTTACCGCTACTTGCAGGAGGGGTCCCACTCTTTCCCTTCCAGGTTAAAATGCATATTCTGGACACCTTCCTGGAAATGGCAGGTGGTCAGAGTCCTCCTGGGCCAACAAGAACCATGGACATGGGTCTTTTGCCCCCCCACAATGAGGATTGACCAGGGGATTACTGCAGAATAGACAGTAAGGAGGGAAAGTCTTGATATTTATGAAGGATACTGAAGTCTGTCCCCTTTGTTTTAGAGATTCATTTTATTAAAAATGCCCAAAGTGGATACTGAAAGACAGTTTTTGTTCTTCCTTTTAAAGTTTTGAACAGAAGCAGGCACACGGGAGTGGGGCTAAGAAACTTTCATGCCACTCTGGACCAAAACTGTATTTTCATTTTAGCCAATCCTCCCCACCACTGCCCTCAAAACACGTATGCAGACCTCCACATTGCCAGTGACTGTTCTCAAACACCACGGTGTTATTCTGGTCCTTTGGTTGCATGACCTACTGCTTTTCTCAAGTCTTACCGTTTGCCAAACTGTGCTGCACAGATACCAAATCAGAAGAAACCAAAGCACTGGGTGACACCGAAGCAGAATTCATCTTCAACCTCTGAGAGGCTGACATCTCCCAGTGCACAGCACTGGCTTCAGCTCACGTGGTCCTGTCAGATTGTGCACCCCAAAAAGCACACTTTGATTTGTGTTCTGCTGCTATGGTTACACAGAAATCAGACTATCCTACCAGTAAAAACCTTTATGGAAATACCCTACACTTACAGCCTGAGGGAGTTGGTATTTCCACTGGTGAGTAATTCAGCTTCCTATGGGTAAACCAGATGGCTAGGGCAAGGAGCTGTTCCAGAAAGACAGCTGCTGCTCCGGTGCTGGGCCTCAGCACACATACATCCAATGTGCAAAAGCCAACGGAAGAGGGACAGAGCTTAGGAACATCCAGAACACAGCCCCCATACTTTGGGGCAGGCAGTTTGCAGTGCACTGGGCGCCCTCCCAGCAGCACTATGAAGCCTTGTGTCCCCCCTTTCTGTCCCTAAGTCTACCCCCTCTCTGCAGCTTTCATTATCACTGCTATCATGACTCTCAACAGACAAGTTGCTGCTATTACAAAACTGGCTATGCAAACATCTGGCCTGTGGCTGACAGTCTCCAGGTTATATGCCAAAAGCACAGCACAATCAACAAGGGGTACGTTATCGCTCAACAGCAACTCTTCAGGCACAGTCTGAGTACCACTGCAGCATGTCTTCCCCCCAGTGGATGGCAAACAAGACATATTTTCTGTTTGCTCATCCCTCCTGACCCAAACTTTGGAGCTTGCAAAAGCCCAATGCACAATTTGCTATCAGCAGAAAAACAAGTGTGTTTTGTAAACACTCATGCAGCTGAATGAAAAAGAATTGTAAAAAAATTAAAAGTGGAAACAAAGAAATTTGAATCAATATTTGTAAAGAAAGAAGCCTGGAATTTCTCTCAAAAATGTTATTTTTAGCACAATGGGGTGCAACAAGGCTAGTTGAACAATTTTCCAAATATATTTTAGGCATAAAGCTTACTTCACATAGGTATCATCTTTTAAGGAAGGAATTAAAAGCTGATATATGTGACAGAGACCAACCACGAGGGTTAGAAGCAACTAAAGATGCTCTTCTACAAGCTGTCTGGAGAGAAAAACATCTCCAAATGATTTGACTTTTTAGCAGACATACCATACTTGAGACCAGGTTTTATCTGTCACTCAGAGAGAGACCTGTGGGTGATGAGCATTCAGGTCACACACACCTTTTCTGCAGCAACCCACAGTACAACTATTCATGTGATAAACACCCACCTCACAGCAGAAGCCAGTGGCAATGAATAATGCAGGAGATCCAGTCACTCTACCACATATCATACCCATGGGATATGGAGGCAGCATTTTAGCTTAAGTCATCCCTCCCCCTCGAGGGCACAAGCATGCTCTTTAGTTATTCGCTCTCCACCTCCAGTTCTGCAAGTAGATTAACAATTCAAACCCAGCAAACCAGGGCAAGTAGTTGCAGAAGAAATAGGGACACAAACACAAATGCAATACACCTCTCACAAGGTGATGTTAAAATATTACAGCATCTGCTCAACTCAATAGCTCCACAAATCAGAGACAATTTTCCCAAAATGGCAGTCCATTGTTCACACTTCCCAAGAGATATACTTTTTATCATCAAGACAATAACTTCACAAAACATTAGCTTAAACAGGATAAATTAAAATGGAGCCACCCTCAGCCTTAGCTTGTAACCTTGCCTGAATGAAGGCAGATACACTGCAAAACTGCAGGAAAATCTGAATTCGCAAGTCATCTCCTTTTTCAAAAGGCATTACCACCTATGCTTTATGTACAAACTCTCCCAATAACTCATTTAAGTTATTCATTCCTGTTCTGAATACTATTATCACTGTATAATCCTCCACAACCCCTCTTGATATTCTCCAGTACTTTCCACAGCTCATCCTGCACATAACAAGGTGCTCCATCTTAGAGCATCTTTGGTACCCACCGTGCCAGGGCAAGGCACTCAGCAATGCCAACCTGGCTGCTCTGGCACTGTGCCTTTCAGCATCCTGCTTCGCCAGCCGCTCTGCCAGCACGCCTGGCTTTCACACAGCTTTTGCAGTAGCTTGGGCACCCACTCACACTGCAGATTCCATGTGCCATAAGAAGGGTGTCTGTCTCATATCTGCGTTGTTGCATACTATTTCTTTTGCATTATTTTCATACACATAAGCAAGTCTGCATAGGAAAACTTATCCAGCAAGAGACGAAATTGCATTCAGTAATGCCCATGGAGACTCTCAGACTGCATGCTTAAAATGACAACTGGAAAAAAAAGGCAGAATACTGCCTTATAGTCATAATCAATTTCAGTGATGCTTTTACAAGCACTCAAAATTTTGGCTTCAAAGTCAGCTCAGAGACAATGAAGAATCTTTAACTTCAACATATACTAACAGAGGTCATACTGATTCTGCACACCAGGGCAACATATTCAAAACTATCTGCCCTACAGGTGCTTACCAGTAAAAAGGGATCATCTTCTCTAAATTACAAGCCCCTCTGCCATGGTTTGGGGTGGGATGAAGTTAAAAAAATAATACAGCACATTTTTTGTCCACACTAAAGGATCTTACGCAAGCCTATGATAGGTTTGGAACAGACCATTACACATGTCCTTAGCAGTGTTAAGGCATTACCACTATGAGAAGTAGCTATCAAACCTGTTCTATCTCCATCACCCCAAATATAACAACTGTTGGGGGTCTGGGGTCTTATTTGTTTGTTTGTTTGTCTGTTTTTAACAAAACAGAGTCAGTGAGTAGTCGGAATATTTCTTGGTCAGAACAGCTGCTGGTTAACAGAAAAAAATCCTGGCAAGCTGACTCACTATCTAGGGTTGATCTCTTAAGGAAGTAAAGATATTTAGATTTTATTTTTTTTTTTTTACTAAAGAATATAGTTCTAGTGTTATGCAGTATTTTGTCAATTCCCTATCTCTGATAGGGAGATCTAGTAATGATGCAAAGAACGAGATTAATTTCTTGATCATCTTCAAAGAAAATGCATACATTTTCCTACTCTGTAATAACAGCTGCTATGAGGATAAAATTTCTTGTCTAATCTAAATATTTTTACTATCTTTCTATCTTTTTTTATTTTTTAAACCAACTTCAGTCCTCTGGTAGAAGAGATCCTGCAGTTTCTCCTGAGAAAATGATGATTAACTCTTCTAGAAATGACAGGAAAAAATGGGCTTTCCAGGGAAGAGAAATTTGGAAGATAAAAGATACAAACCCATCGTCTACAGAAAAGTCAAGACAACCACTACCTAAAGAAAACCTCCAAGGATGGCTGTCACATGACAAGAAATTTGGTACTTACATATCAGAGATCTAACTCCTGTATCATACATTTGCTTCCTGCATGGACCGATGACTTCCCATTGTTCTCAGTATGACTCTGACTGCAAACCGTGTTAACTATGTCCTTATCTTACGTTATGCAAAGCTTTCCTTAACCATCCTATAGGCTTCAAAAGTTTATTCCTCTAAATTTAGACATATTCTATCCTTAACGTGAAAGTACATTCTTAATTAATTCGAAAAACCCTTTCCAACAACTGAAGACAAAACATCACATCCAAAGAAATGTGTGCTATAGGACTGCACTCAGCAATTCTACTTTCAAAAAAAAAGGAAAAAAAAAAAGCATTTCTCAGTAATAACTTCTCCTCATGTATGATTACACAGCCAAGAAATACAAGTCCGATGTGGCAGTTACTCATTAAATTAAAAAAAAATCCAATCCTGATTATGAAACTGTTTCAGAAAACAGTAATTTTTAAAGGTTTGCTGGGTTTTTTTAAAACAAAAGAGCAACAGTAAGACTGCAGCTTAACTAACAGCTATACTGCTTTGTCCAAAATATGTTCATATATGTTCTTTCCAAGGTCTCCATTCCTAAGGCTTTAAGACCTAGATTTTTATTAGCAAGTATTTGTGTTTGGAGTTTTTTTAAATAAGCTCACACACATACATAAGAGGCAGCTATGTCTGTATTAAATCAAGCAATTTCTACATTAATTTCCTCTTGAATTGGAAAGAAATTTTCCTGCAGGATGTCATACATACTTAATTGCACAGCCAAGAGGTTACACTTACACTTCATGTCAATACCAAAAAGTCAAACTACAGAAATTAAGATGCTGCTGCAATATTGCTGAGACTTCAGTAAACTATCCTGTACACTGCTAAGACACTTGCATTAAAACACAGGAAACACCATTTCAGAACAAAACTAATTGGAGCAGCTGTTACCCGATGCTCCAGAAGGAGCAACAAAATTCACCGTAACACCGTTCCCTTGCTCTAGTTCACTTATAACCCTATCATTTCTGGCTATGAATTAAAACTTCCTGCCATCCCTTTTTTTATCTAAGGCCTTGATTCCACAGAATCACATTGAATTTTCTCCAATTCATGCAGAACCACCTCCGTCAGTAAGAAACCAAGGGGTAACACATAAAACCACAGTTGAGAGGGATCTGGTCTCTCAATGCGGTGCTCCCAAATTGATTTTAAGACAAAATAACATGCAGGGGTTTTTTTTCCCCAAACATAAGATTGGCCTGGATACCACTGCAGTGCTTTGTCCTAGAGCCATCAATTCAAGAATGCCAGCTATGCTTAGCATTTTGCTTGGAGGTACTGCAGGAATCTGGGGTCAGTAGTAGCCACAGATGGTCAAAGTTACTCAAAACAGTTAAGTTAATCAGTACAGCAAAAAAATGTAACCTCTTCAACAGAGACAGCAGGGCTTGACAACTTCCAAAATGAGTACTGATAAGGTCTAGAAGCACAAGAGCAATGCTGGCTTGGACAGGAAGTTCTGGAGCTGTCTGTGTATTGATCCTCTCTGGCTAAACTATGACAAAAGATGGGAAGTATTATGAAATTAAAAATCAAAAAAAGGTGCTCTACAACAAGAAGTGAATCATGCAACAGATAGAACAAACTGAATACTGACAGAACACTGATAGAAAGGTCTTGAGGACGCCTTCAGTAAATCAATGGGTATTTAGCCACCACTTGCACTAAACCTACACTGAGGTCTGTGCCACAGCTGAAAAATAAAATTCAAAACTCTTTTGTAGCTTAAAAGTATTTTTCCTCACATGTCACTTCCAAGAGGTCTTGGAACTTGTTAAGAGTTCAAGTACAGAGTTACAGCTCTAGGAACAAAATCACCCAACCAGCGACTGACCACCAACCGTGGTTGAATGTGGACAGCTGAAACGGGACCACTTAAAAGTCAGAAACATTAAAATTCTTTATCAGACCTTCAAATCCTAAATGGCATGAGAAGCTGCCAGAAAGCAGAGTGAGAAGTAAGCATATACAATCTCAGCTGAAGTCACAAAAGGCAGAAGAATTCCCACTGTATCCAGTTTATCCACCTAGGAAGCTGGTTATGTTCACAGCTACCGAGGGAGAACCAGTGGCTGCAAGACTTCGGTAAATATAAATGTGTGAGTGTGTGTATGCATGTACACATGTAAAAATATGGTGTGGATGGACACAGTCATACATTTTAGATGCCTGCAAGACCAGCCAACTCAATTTAAAGTGAACTTACTCCCATAGTCAAAAGCAATAGTGAAATTTAGTATTACAATTAAGCTCAGTATAAACTTGAAATACGCATAAACAGGAGCTGGAATAATCTTTAATTTCATGCAGGCAGTACTTACATAAGAATACAAGGTCCTAGACTTGACAGGTTAAACTCCAAGTATCAACAGGCAATGCTTACCTCAGCTTAAGGAATCATTTTATGTAGTTTCATCTGCAGAAAGTAAAAGTCAAAGTTGCTGTTCCACAGCCAGCAGAGTGATGGTAACTGTACAGTTTTACATCTATGCTGTTTTAAGCCAATTGTCCCTTTCAGCAGCAGTTGGCCTTTAGACTGGTTCAGCCACCTCATCACAGAGACAGTCACAAGGATGCATCTTCTTCAAGGGGTTAGTTTTCAGCTGGGTCCTCAAATTAATCAGCTTGGACAGGAGGCCACAAGGGTGCCAGGGAGGAGGAGATGGCATGTTGTAATAGCCTGAAGAAGATGGACTGACACCACTTAACAGCTGCTGTCAGCAACAGGTTTTAAAACATTTTTTTTTGGAGCAGTCCAAAGTTATATGAAACCGTGCCCATAATCTTTCATCATGCCTTTAAACTTCATTGAAAGATGTCACATCTGGCGTGTGCGACAGGCTAGGAGCACTGCCAGCACTAATGGCTTGGATGACATCTGTAACCTCACCAGTGTGCTCAACTCTTCCCTGCCCACTGTTTTTTCAGTATTGTTTAAAAATAGAAGGATGGAAAAAAAAATTAATTGGGGTCATACAGGAAGCTTACAGAAGAAATACACTCATCCCCATCTAATTTCAGCACCGATCATTCCGACCTTCCTAAGGTCCAGGAGGATGAAGCAGCTGACACAGGGACAGCCCTGCCTGCTCCTTACCACCTGAGAAAGAAAGCAAAGCATGACCCCAACATTAGTCACGCAACAGCCCCCTCCAAGGATCTAGAAGTTACTGGCATTCACTACCCACAGTAGCAGACATTTTTAAATAGATGCCTTTTGTCAGAAACATCAGCCAGGCTGGGCAATAGCCAGAAGCCCCTGGAGCTTCAGCACATCCAGAAGGTGGAGCGCAACAAGCAACCATCAGGTTTCGCTTATGAGAAACATCATACAAGTCTCTATTCACTGGATACCTGGTCAGAGAAACATTTACCTGACAGAGGTGCCAGCGCTCCTGCAAATCGAACCGTTTATGCAATAGTTGTAATGGTATTGGAGTAAAAATAAAGACAAAACTTGAAAAAGCACCAACACTAGTTTAAAAGTAGCTGAAGTTTAGAAAATTTAACAGAAGCCAGGGAAGCGTTCTGCATCCCTTCCTAAGGGAGACAGTGCCACAGGCAAAGGCACTTTCAGTCACAATAATTTAAGCATAATCTTAAATCAATGGAGAATGCTTTGGTCTAACTGAGGGGAAAACTTTGTTCATAGCAGTAATTAGCATACAAAAACTGTTCCCAATTAAATCAGTGGGACTAGGGTTCTGCACTCTGGTTTCATAATTAAAACCAGTGTTTTTTTATATTCCTGTTGAATCACATACACATTTGGCCAGGTCTTTATAAAATCTTTAGAGAAATCAATGTACAAATAAATAATGTTTTTAAAACCCACCACACACCTTCCATAGAATATGCCAAGGCAGGTATGTGTTTAAAAACCTCATTTTAGAGGATGCCTTAAAATTCTCAGTGCATTCGTGCCATTCGTCATCTGCCATCTTATCTCCTGGCATATTTATTACCAATCATCCTTCCAGTGTATCCTGTTTCTGTCTGTACTTCTAACAAGCAGCTTGTGAACAAGCTTAAAGATAGTCTGCTAAAATAAATAAAAAAATAAAATCTATTTCTAGTTACCAAAAAAAAAAAATAAAAAAAAATCCATAACTAGTATAGCACAGGCAAGCTGCTGTCTGTTTAAACCTTAACAAACAGGATTAATAAAAAATCCAGTTATTGCCATTCAGCAAGTAATCCTAAGAGACAGGCCCTGCTGCTCACCTTTTTTTGCAAGATCACTGTATCAAAGCAGCAGGAACTACTTTTAAAAGCTCATCATACTCAACAAAATCACAGAATCAGAGCATGCTGAGTTGGAAGAGACCCACAAGGATCATTGAGTCCAGCTCCTGACCCTGCACAGAACCATCCCAAAGAGTCACACTGTGTGCCCAAATGCATTGTCCAAACACTTTTTGAACTCTGTCAAGCTTGGTGCTATGACCACTTCCCTGGGGAGCCTGTTCCAGTGCCCAACCACCCTCTGGGTGAAAAATCTTTTCCTAATATCCAACCTAAACCTCCCCTGACACAACTTCAGGCCATTCCCTGAGGTCCTGTCACTGGTCACCACAGAGAAGAGATCAGTGCCTGCCCCTCCTCTTCCCCTCACAAGGGAGTTGTGACTGCAATGACGTCTCCCCTCAGTCTCCTCTTCATCAGACTGAACAGAACAAGTGACCTCAGCCGCTCCTCATACGGCTTTTCCTCAAGGCCCTTCACTAACTTTGTAGTTCTCCTTTGGACACTCTCTAACATCTTAATATCTTTCTTATACTATGGTGTCCAAAACTGCACACAATATTGAAGGTAAGGCTGCACCAGTATAGAGTAAATACTGCTCTAGGAGATAAAAGGCCCAATCAGGGATACCTGCATGCAAAACTCATACTGCAAAGGTCATTGACTGGTAGCAGACCATTAGATTACAACCTACATCCTTCTTCAGTGGTCGATGTATGAGGCATATGAAGAATTATGTTTAAAATTTAACACAGTTTTAAGGTGGCTGGTACAGTCAGCAAAAACAGAGTTTTCAAACCTAACAGTGTGGGGTGCTAAATTATGGTAAGATCAAGTTATTTCACTACAGTGCTGCATTAGCTCAGAAAGGGCTAATCTACCTCACACCTGATAAAGAGTGGACACACAACCTGATGAGGCACTTCCAGAGAGTTAACAGACCAAAAGGCAGCAGCAGTTTCTCTTCCCACTTCTTCGTAAGAAACTGATGGTAAGGCAGAGAACAGTGAAAAACCCACATGCAGTTGCCACCTTTTTCACAAGAAGGCTTTCAAAAATCCTGTAAAGCCCCCAAAAATCTGTAAGTGTACTAATTCTGTGAATCCTGACAACCAAGAAAGGAAATGACTGTGCTTTATGTAAGCCAAGTAAAGATTTCTATTATGATGGCCTAAATAAAACAGACACCAAGAGAGGAAATAAAAGCTACCCAGGTCACCTGGCATATTTAGCCTGTCTCAGGTATGACAGACACTAAACCTCCCAGACTGGACACAGCAGGGTCATGTCCATTTCCCTCTTGGTAAAGAATACTTCTAAGTAATTTCAATTCTGCCATTGTTGTGGTTTCAGCATATGTTCTGATGTCTTATTTTTAATTACTTATGCTTCTCAAAAAAGGAGATGCTATCAGGTAATAAAAAAATTACCCCAAACCATCTCATCACTTTACTAATTTTGAGACAGATCTATGCTGACATTAAAATGAACAAAAAGACTTCTGAAGGGATAACTTTGAAAGAAGATGACAATCCTCTTTTCCTTCAAATTAGCATATTTCTTCCAAGCCAAGACACTATGGAGAGGCTGACATTGGCTGTACACCAGGTGCACACTAAAGCTGCCCTATCACTGCCCTCCTCAAATGGATAGAGGAGAGAAAGCTCATGAGTCAACAGAAGGAAAAAGAGAGAGGTTACTCACCAATTACCATCATGGGCAAAACAACCTTCATTTGGGGAAATTAGTTTATTGCAAATCAAACCAGAATAGGATACTGAGAAATAAAATCAAACCATTAAACACCTTTCCCCAATCCTTCCCTTCTTCCTGACTTCATGGCATCTACTTGCTCTGGCATGACCTCCTCCAGAGCCTGCAAGTGGATCTCTGCTCTCCTATGGACCTCCATGGGCTGCAGGTGGACAGCCTGCCTCACCATGGGCGGCACCACAGGCTGGCGGTGGGAACCTGTGCTCCACCACCTGGAGCACCTTCTCCCCCTCCTTCTGCGCTGACCTTGGTGTCCGAAGGGCTGTTTCACATATTCTCACTCCTCTCTTCTGACTACTACTACTGACTACTACTGGTGTTGCACAGAATTTTTTACACCTTTAAGCCTGTTTTCCCCAAGGCACTAGCACCACGTCTGATGGGCCAGCAGCAGGTCAGCCCTGGAGCCAGCTGGCATTGGCTAGTGGAAGCTTCTGGCAGTTTCTGATGGAAGCCAACACTGTAGCCCCTCTACCAAAATCCTGCCATGAAAACCCAATGCAGGCAGAGAAGAAGAGAGGAGCCTGAGGTGCTGCCAGGCCTCCCCAGAAGCCCAGGCTGCACGCAGTACCACACTTGCCTTCTCCTGCCCTTTCTGAACTCCTGAGCCAAACTGTACTTACATTGCAAATAATCTAGCCAACTATAACTTTATTATTAAACAAAGGGCATTTCCCTGTAAATACAAATACACAGCATAGCAGTTTGACCTTTCCAAACATATGCTGCATTTTCTCCAGCTGTGAGGAGAGGTTTGGTTTTAAATACTACCTAAAAATTCTGTTTACCATTGTTCATTTTAAAAGTACTGTTGCTTTGCAATTAACGTCAATTTTCTGATGCACAAAACAAGACCGATGGTATAATTTAACCTAACTTAGTCAAAGCCTGCCTTTGTCTGATGAAGATACAAGTACCATAAAAAGTTTGAAATATCATACTGCCTTTGCATATTTACAAAAAATTCAATTCCTAAAACAGTAACTGTTTAAAATACTTTTCTTCCAATTTGTTTATTAAATCAGCAAAGCTGTTTCTAAATTTTACTAAATAAAATAACAGCTAGAAACTGAATTTAAAGAAATCACATACACACACCCTTTCACAGCAGACCTTCCCCACGACACAGAACGTGGCTTATTCACCAGTCCATAGATACAATAGGGCCCTGTTCAGCGTAAAGGTGGCAGTCAAGTTTTATGCAAAAGGAAAAAAGCGATGGTGGTTAGTGAAGGAAATGAAACATAAGAACAGTGAATACAGTTGGAAAAGAGATACTGCAGAGGTTTTACAAAAGTGATTTTATTTCACCTGATAGTGCTAAAAGATCAGATTCTTCTTTTGCACTTAAAACCTGTTTCTCAAGACTCTCTCTCTTGTTCAGAGATGTGGTTCAGCAAGGATTATGTTTCCTTTATTTGCACAGTGAGAGAGCACACCTGAAATGCCAGTAAACCTCAGACTTCCATAGGCTGAATCGCCCTCTCAAGTACTGCAAAAGGTAAACACTTGCAACCATACAGCTGTATTTGTTACCTACAGCTTACCTAATACAGGCATCTGTACTTATTTTCTTATGCATCAGTTGAACCACTGTCACAAGATTTCTTTAAATATTAAACTAGTGAAAAATCATAGCTGAGGCTAAAAACAGAGTAACAGCGCAGAGATCAAGGATTTTATATTACTACTATTAGTGAGCAGGGCATTCTAAAAATTGTTTCAGCTCATAGCAGGATGGTTTACAAACCTACTTAAAACCACAACCACCACATATATTACTTGTGGCTTCTTGACAGGTGTGTTAAAATAACCTGGAAGAGAGAGTCTGTAACACCTTTTACAAATGTATTAGTAACTTGTTTTGACACTTCAAGACCCTCCACTGAGGTATATCCTGTGCATAAAACACGCTGAGTAAGAGGAGTTCTCCTCTTTACAGTTTCCAAACCAGAGAACCACATAAACCAGTAAATGAGGCATGAAAAGACACAAACAAAACCAAAGTCACCTATTACTCACAAAAAAAAAAAAAAAAAATCTCAACAGTCAGAAGAGACTCAAGACCAACCATTTATATACCAAAGCCCTTGCAAGATAAGATGGATCTTCAGGAATTCAGCCAAACCTACTCATATGAGGCAGTCCAACTGTGTGAAGTGCCTACTGTCACCTACTGCTGTAAAGCAGCTTGCTGCCTGGAATCACGTATCTCATAATCTTCTCAACTCCTAATTTTCAGGACAGTAGAGTCTTGCTGAAAGTCTGTAAAACACAGCCACAGCCACTGACAAAAGATAATATGTAAGTACACGCTATCATCAGCAAACCTAAGCTACAGTGTTATTTTGTGCTCTAACCATTTCCTTCATTTCAGGCAAAGGTAAGGCCCTTTACAACAAAAGAAACAAACAGCAGCTGTACAAAGATTGCTTGTTTTAAGTGATAAATGAAGCAGCAATTTATGCTAGCTAATAACAAGGCAAATCTACTGTATCAGTTTAACATTCTGAGGGATAAGAATAAACAAGTAATAAATACCCTCATTTGAGTGAAGTACAAAGCTAATATTAGGATAAATCTCACAGAAAACCTAAGAGTCTATAAATGGTCCTGACCTCATTGCATTTTTTCTAAAGCAATCCATTTAGTTGCTCTGTTTGAGGGAATGTAGATGAACAATAAACCTGAAACTGAACAATTCACAATGTACAAGACAATGTACATATCTGAGCCAATGACTGGACCATGTAACTAGCTACCACTTTCCTAACAGAGACAGCCTTTCAAGTAACTACTGCACCAGCTCACTGGTGATCAACACTGCAATCCACAAAAGCAATTTCCCTCAGCATGACGCCTCAAAAAAAAGGAAAAAAAAAATCCCCACTCCTTTTATTACATTATGGTTAAGCAGTGAGCAAACATGCAGCAAATTAAGCCAATTTCTTGGTTTAGATCAAGAGACAGTAAAAACAGCTCAAAACTGATCAACTGTTAAGGCATCTTGAATCACACTTTTCCCTTAGCAGTTGCAGGAGAGGATGCTCAGTGTCTTACAGGATATAATCAGATCCTTACAGGACAATACCTGTAATACCTACAATGACTAAATAACATTTTCAACAGGCATCTTCTTGTACAAGTTTTTCAAAAGCACCTAACACTGATACAGAATTCTGTGAAAGGATAAATCTTTCATGGTGAAAGGGACAGAGCTGAGCTCATGCTCATCTTGGCTCTCCATGGAGATGCTTCTCCTGCAGTGCACCCCACTGCCAGGACCGGCTGTCAGACGAGCTGTCAACCCGATGACTGATTTAAACCTGACACCACTGCAGCAGTCTTCCAAAGCACAAAAGATTTATACTCACAATGCTTATGCTAGGGAGGTATAAGAAACATTTATTCTCAAAGTCCATTCATGCTTTGCAGCATTTTCTTTTCTGACAGAATACTACAGTGTTGTATACCTTATGTCTACAAAACTCAAGGCCAAACTAGTGTCAAAAGTCGTTAAACTGGCGGTGGCACAGAACTATTGCAATTTAAAATTAATAAGGACATTCCACCATGTAATCAACAGGATAATTACTTTATACACACATTGTCAGAGGAAAATAAAGAGGATGAGTAAAAAAGGCTTAGTACCTCTGCTGATGGAGATTCTGTTGTGTTAAGAGGCAATTTCTCTTGTGAGCATGCAGAGAGGTCAGCCACCTCAAAGGAAACCCAGAGGACTAACACCTCCGAGAATTCACATCCACAACACAGGCATAAAATAAGCAACATCCAACCTAGGTGCAGATCAGAAACAAGAGCAACAGTGATACACAGCAAGGTACTAAGGATTCAAGAGCACAAAGCTGCATTTTTACTTTCTATGAAGTGCTGAATGGGGATGAATACCCACTACTCCATTTCAACATCTGTCTTCAATTGGGTAATCCCACTTAGTAAGACAGACCTTCTCTTTCCTATCCCAAGAAACTTTTGATGTCTCCAAAAAAACAACCCCCAATGCACCCAAAACTCCAATAACACTGTGCCCTGTGAAAGAACAGAACTATGAAAGTTTTGCTTCTCTGAAACGGGTCCTTCTCCCCTTTCATTAGAAATGTTCTAGTTTAGATTTCCAGAGCGTTTCTGTTCACTGTGGTTCCCACTTACCCAGTGGACTCAGCACACGCTGAGACTCCCAGACCACATGGGGGCTAAGGTGAAGTTTCTTACTCACACCTCCTGATCCTACTGTGCCTGCTCTGTAATCCATTTAAGGAGCCTACATAGGGAGTAGGGTAAATCCAGTGTATTTAAGTCACAATGAGTGATATATTAAAAAAAAGCCATAGAACTGAAACAAGGGGGCAGGGCCACATCACACAACATGTGTGAGGGGGAAAAAATAAAAAGAATAAGGATAGCCTTTTCATGCAGTAACTCAGTGGCTTAGCTGTAATTTTCATTTTACTCAAATGAATTTGGCTAGAAGGATGCCCTTCACTTTGTGAGAGCTCCTGTCCCAGTATACCCATACAGCTGAAGTTCTTATTTCTGCAGTGGTCAAAATGGAGTGGGTTACACACACCTACAAGGCTGCAAAGTTGGGTAATTTCACTTTACACTCCAAGTTGTGGCAATTAAAAAATAAACAAATACAGAAAAAAAGCAGTATTGTTTCTCTGAAAGCAGCATAACTCCACCTCCTCATTCATCACCATGCTAAGGCATGTCCTGTGTACCTGGGCATGGCTGATGAGTACTGCAGGTAGCTATCACACTGACCTCCCTGCCCTCATTGAAGTAAGAAGCTGGGGACTTCTAGAATTTTCACCCTCATTTCCAACCTTTTGTTTATCAAGTCTGTTCTGTTCTGTGAATCTCTGTTCCCTTGAAGAGAGGAACACAGCAGAGCCCTTAACCTAAAAACGTTTGAATTTTTGTACCTATTGAAGAAACAAGTGTGGGGAAGTAGAGGTGAGGTCTATTAAATAAATATTAAATTACAAAATCACTTATTGTGAGGACATAACAAAAAAGAGATAAAGCTCTAAGTTGTCAAACACCATGTATAAACCAGAAGTCAAGAAAGTATATTATTCGTTTGCAGCTGAAATAGTTTCAAATGTATTTAAGGGTATTTCGAACTACATATTACATTTGTGCATTAAACTATAATTACTTGGCAGTATTGTACCTAAATTCAACTTTTCTTTATCATATTACACCTTAGAGAGAACTGCCATCAATTTTGATGAGCTACTGGAGGAAAAGAAATGCAACACCATATTAGCACAAATCTAAGGAAAGAATTGCTTAGCTAAAATTCCACCACCTACTATTTTTGCAAGCATCTAAAAACACAGTCAATAGCCCCCCAAAATTGCTGAACAGGGTTTTTAGGAAGTGGGACAGGGGGAAAAAAAAGCAGAATAAAATTGCAGATCCATCGAAAAAATCACTTTGAGTTCAGATCAGTTTCTTATCACAAAGGTTTCGTAAAATTGCTACTGAAATAACTATTTCTCTTTTGGCAGGACATCAAGAAAATAGACCTGAAACATTATAAAATACCCATTAAATAATAAATATGTCCCCCAGATACTCTTGACCTCAAAAACAAATACTCTCAGTTACAGCGAACGATACCTACATTATTCTCCTCACTTTCAGAGGTACATTCAGGCACTAATATTCTATGGGATGAAATGTGATTTCCCTATGGAGGCACCTCAAAGTAGGCACATGGGTCAGAGCAGATTAGAGTGACACAAAGGTGAAGCACCTTCCATGGTCATTTCTGCTGCACACAGAGCACAGAGATGAAGGATGGCAACAGATCAGCACGAACCCCACCAAATAATGACAGTCACTGAGAAGGAAGAGCTGACCTCCAAACGCTGCCCTTGTGGAGCATCATCCCATTTGTTAAAAAGGTGTCTGTGTTTTCTGGACAAATGCAGCAAAATCAAGATGTGAAAAGAGCACCCACCCAGACAGAAATGCCAACCACCTCACACAGCCACAGCTGCTGGGGCAGAGTAGAAGTGGTGAAAAGGGGAAGGAAAAAAAAGAAAGAAAAATTCAAGGAAGTGGCATTAACCTTCCCATCCACAAGTGCTGCCTGGTTTTCTCCAAACCTGCACCAGGATGTTAAGCAGTTATTGGAATGCTAACACCCAAAGAAGCAGTGCACAGAATGATCCAGTCCAACACCTAAACGAGATGTAGGCGTGGGAACTGTATTTGGTTGAATTACAGATGACTAGTAGAGCTTACTTAGAAACTTCCATGAGCACAGCATCTCAGGAGTACAGTGACATTGCATGGAGAGCTGTTGGGAAGTCATAGAAGCTCTGATATGCCCACAAAACGCCCCAGTTTGCATATCCATCATGTGGTGCAGATTTTGGTTTCCCTCAGCTGCATGGTGATATAAGGGCCAGCTCAGTGACGTGGCTCCGGAAATCTGTAAATTTCCATTTTGCTTTTTTTGATTCCACTTTTAATTATCAGAAAGAAAACAAGGAAAGAAGAAAAACCCTCTACATTGTAAAAAGGCAAAACATTTTTATTCCTGTTCCAAGTCAAAAACAACATCATATGGAAACTCATTTAAAGTTCTTATGTGCTTAGCTTGCTTTCTGCTGGGGAGCCCTAGGGGGGAAAAAAAAAATAATCAAAAAATCAATGGAATATGCAAGTGATTTACATTATACATGATAAATGAAAACAGATAAAAATTGACAAAACCAATAATAAGTCTCAATATTTCCTTTGAAAACAATGAGAAGTTCTGAAAATACCCTCAGGTCCCACCACATAAGAAATGCCTAAGATGTGTTCCTAAGGATGATGGAAGAAAGCTGAAGCAGCTTTACCCTGCAACAACTCTCAGCTCCTAAAAAGATGCCACTTGCAGAAGCCAAAGACACCCAAAAAGCCACCTAGCCTTCGTTGCCCACTTTTGGGCTACACAAAAAGTTGAGTGAGAAAGCTGGACCAGGGAAGAGAATGAGACATCTTGTTCCTTCCTGAATTTCTAGCTGCAGCTTTAAGCTGGCTGCTCTGCATGTCACCGGGTCGCATTTCTCGCTGGAGTAACAGGAACAGTTCTTTAGGTGACTCATTCATAATCCATAAAATCTTGAGCATTTTGCAGCTCTCACAATGAATGCAAAGCAGCTTCTTCTGGTCTCATTTACCATGGCCAGTGTCAACCACATATTGATATGAAAAATCAGTAATGAAAAAGTTTTCTGATCCTCAGAATACTTTGCAAATAGTGTAAATACAGCAGTTATACACCAATTTTATTCAGAATGTGTGCAGTAGCCCTTACTGATCAGTTACCACAGAAATCTGAGAAACGGCATGTCTTTTTAAGAAAGTGAGAGCTGTCAAAGTGCTATATGTACACTATTTGCAGAGCATTCTTTATTTAGATTTCCATGGTAACCAGCAAGAGGACTGCAGTTCATATTTGGAATTTTTCCATTCCCCATGGTCCAAACCAGCAGAATTACTACAATCTTTTTTTAAGTAGGAAGAAGCAACATGCAAATGCATTATGGACTCAAACAGAGGCAAGTCTTCAGTAATTAACTTGAGATGGCATTCGTCTCTGACACAACAACAACACATTCATTTAAGTTAGTCTGTTTAATGTGATTTAGTAACAAAATCAGTCTGGTATGCATTACCCCCAGACAAAACTTGTCAGAATTAAGATTTCTGCCATTACATCATTTTACCTGCCAAAATACAACCCATGCAGAGGAAACTGGGACAAGTTTGTTCTCCCTCTGTCACATTAGAAATCAGGGACCACATACATTGTGAGGACCACTACCTGTTGTAGGCATACAGAATTGTTACCACAGCAGGAAGTATACTCATTATTAAACCTCACCAATTAATTTGAAAAGAGGATCAGAAAATGTACAGCAGTATACAGTCACCCTACACCTCCAGAACAGATTATAGCTGCAAATTGTGCTTGCTGTAAACACCATAGGGCCAGTATGAGCAGCACCAGCTCCCTCATCCACACTCCCTCTTTATGGGTTTTCCCGTCAAGTCCTCCCACATACTTGTCTCTGGACTAATTTCAGGATAATAAAACATCAGGGAGGAGAACATAATTGCTCTGTTTTCCAAATAAATAATCAGAACTCAAAGAAAGTGTAATTTATTTCCTTTAAAGGGCAACTGCAAAGCAGGACAAAAATCCACCTCTCTCATAATGTACAAAATATGTCCATTTTAACATCAGAATTGCGTGTAATCTCAGGGACTCACTTCCCTCCTTTTGCTAGTCTTGATTTCCAAAGAGGATGCCAGACCAAGACACGACTTACTTAGCCTTTCGTCCCAAATATCCAAGACTAATTTCCAAAATTCTCAGAGAAATTAATCCACTGCCAGTGACAAATGATTTCAATGTAATATTCCTCTCCCCTGTCCCACATATGGCTTCTCTCCTCTCAGCATTTTGCTTGTCAGAGATGGTACCACGCTCCTACCCTCTGGGAGCTCATGAGCAGGTCTGGAGCAAGCGCTTCCCGGCAGGCCCATTTTTGCCCAGTGCATTAAGTTTCTGGGAATTGCAATTCCTCCTTAGCCAAAGACTATTTTTATCAAGGACAGAGGAAGTCCTATCCCCATCTGCTGTAAGTTTTATCATACATCCGCAATTCCCAAGAGAAACTGCACTCTAAGACTACAGCGCTCTGGCAAGACTGCTGGGGGTTTAGTAGTGAGACAGCCCAAAAATCCCTAGAGGAAAGCAATAGCTGAACAAAGCACAGCAAGAGCCCTCCCCTGCCACATTCCCTCCCCACGGCCCAGAAGCCGGATGCAGCAGAAGATGACAGCCAAGGCAATCACCCCATACCTACCGAGAGTCACCAACAAGGACCAGTCGGTCTCAAAAGCCACCTTTTGCTGAACCTATTCACCACAAGACACAAGGTTCCTACCACCAATACTTGACCAGCACAGGGTGAATCTGTACTCAGCAATGCTTGCGATGGGACAAGTCGGACGTCAGCAGCAGCCCCACAGCACAGGACCTCCATGCCCTCACTGCTGCCCGGAAAGCACAGGGGAGATGGAGGAGGCACTCCAACTACCCAAAATATCCTTAAGCATGGAGAGCCAGGAGCTCTTCACAGCTTAGAAAACTCACAGAGCCAAAACAGAACAGCAGGGAAACATCGGTAAAAGTTACTTTACTACCAGGGCCCATGAATGGGCACCATTTTGCCTGGATCCCCCAGGGGCCTGTAAGCACCAGCCACTCACTCCCTCTTGCCAACTTCTCCCTCCCTCCCCAAAACGGTGGTGCCTGAGCGTGGACAAAGGCATCCTGTTTTAACACACCACTTTATGGCAAGAACATGAAATAGCAACAGTTGGCAACAGTCCAAAAAAAAAAAAAAATCAAAAAAACCCAGAAGTTCTGTGGAACAGAAAGCACTTGCAAAGAAACAGGTTTCAGTGGGATGTAGAGGCCAGTGAATGAGCACTCAGTTTTGCTAAAATACTTACTTCAGACTAATAAAGCATAACATTACACAGGGTAATAAATTTGAAAAATAAGAGCTTGTTAGATAGAGTAAAACTGGAATTCATTTTATACCTTGGCTTATATCCCTCCCTTGATGTAATAAATCCAATTAATTTCAACATCACTGAAGGAAAACAGGAGTACTTCAACTTCCTCATGGTCCAATCTAATGCAACTAACCAGTTTAAACAGGGAGAAATCACAAGTGCCCACCAGGAGACACGCCAGCCAGAGGCATACTTCTTGCCAACAAACACTACAGCATGTTCATCTCTGCACCTCCAAACTAAGCCTTCTGGAACAATCTCCAAAGCAAATCTTTCCTTAGAAACTTCCTAGCATTAGCTATACCCAAGTATCTACCACTGGCTCCTGAAAAGTACACTGCAAAGCTCTCAAATATTTCCTCCATCTGCTCTTGGATATGTTAAGTCATATAATCATAGAATATCCTGTGTTGGAAGGGACCCACAAGGATCAAAGTCTAACTCCTGGCCCTGTACAGGACATACCCAAGAATCACACCATGTCTCTGAGAGCATTGTCCAAACGCTTCTTGAACTCTGTTGGGCTTGGTGTTGTGACCACTTCTCTGGGGATCCTGTTCCAATGCTCAACCACTCTCTGGATGACGAACCTTTTCCTAGCATCCAACCTAAACCTCCCCTGACACAACTACAGGCCATTCCCTCAAGTCCTTCACTGGTTACCAAAGAGAAGCGATCAGCACCTGCTCCTCTGCTTCCCCCTGGTTAGGAAGCTGCAGACCTCAGTCTCCTTTCCTCTAGGTTGACCAAACCAAGTGACCTCAGATGGTCTTCATATGGCTTCCCCTCTAGATCCTTCACAATCTTAATGGCCCTTCTTTGCACACTCTCTAATAGCTTTATAACCTTCTTACACTGTGGTAACCAACACAGCTCTCGAAGCGAGGCTGCACCAGTGCAGAGCAGACCAGGGCAATCACCTCCTTCAACCGGCTGGTGATGTTGTGCCTGATGCCCCCCAGGACACGGTTGGCCCTCCTGGCTGCCAAGGCACAGTGCTGACTGAATGTCACATTTGAAAGACAGGTGACACACCTTAGCACATTCTCTCCAGAGAATGCACTCAAACTACTCCTCTGCTTGGTTATGCTAGCTTAAAAACGCACTTCCTATGCACTCATCATGCTGCATGCTGACTAAGGTCTAGGGAGGTATAGTCATTATATCCAGCCAATTCCTTTTTGTACTTAAGGAGTAAGTAAGTAAAAAGATTCCCAGCCTGACCCACTGAACTTGGCTACTGCATCCTCACGAAACATGCCATGGTAGGAACACCTCTATTCATCCCATATTTGTTAACTAGACCTAGACTGTCCCTGCCGAAGCTCAGAAAAGGCAGAAGTAGGAGGCATATTCCCAAATCTTCCTTTGTGAAGCCTAGCTATGATGATAATGATGAGCAGGGAGATCTGCTGAAAGAGGCATCCAGAAGCTTGAAAAAAGGAAGAGAATACCCATATGCCTAACTGTATTTTGATCCAAAACACACAAACCAGCAGCCACTACACAGTGAAGAAAACAGCTGCTTCTCTACTTCAGTAAGAACAGTCCTAAGGACAAAAATCAAGAGTGGTTTGGAGAGTTCCTGCACACTGGGACCTCACACCTATGTTCTTTTGTTATAAATATCAAGGCTCTATTTTGTGAAAGCCCAGACCAATTTCCATCAGAAGAATGGCAGGAATCCTACAGAACATTAGCATCTTTTCAACTAACAGATATGGCAAATCACCCTCTTCCTGCACCTACCCTAAACAGCACACTGTTCAGCTATGGTACACTGCCTGGGCAGGGCCCAGAACATTAACATTTTCTTGCTCTGTCCAAGTAGAGCAACCTTAACCCAGCTGTCGATGGCTGCTGGATCTCCCAGCATCGTGGCAGTAGAAAGGTCATAATCAGCAGCAATAAAACAGCCCAGAGAGGATCTCCCTGCTTTCAGCCCTTGCTCTAGATGTCATCGACACAATTTCCTTCGCTAACTGAAAGACATGCATGTGAGTAAAGTGTCTTTAGCAGTCCACCATCATACACATACACAGAGAAAAAAAAAAACACTCTTTCAGTTCACAGAATTATAAGCCAGTGATACTCCTTAGGCAAGAGCATTTGCTTTTGAACACTAGAGCTGATGGAGGAAAAAACCCACAAATCTATGATACTTTCTCTGCAGAGAAGGGAAGCACACAAACAAAGAGATTGTCACAAGAGAAAACACTGTAGCATGAATTAATTT
Organism: Lophotriccus pileatus; assembly: GCA_035583135.1. Taxonomy (NCBI): domain Eukaryota; kingdom Metazoa; phylum Chordata; class Aves; order Passeriformes; family Tyrannidae; genus Lophotriccus; species Lophotriccus pileatus. Next base: position 49,357,846 of record JAWWES010000133.1, on the reverse strand, counting down.
AACAACAACAACAACAAAAACCCACACAAACAAACAAACAAACAAACAAACAAAACAACACAAAACCAAACCAAAAAAAAACAAAAAAGAGTGTCCCAGCTGCCATCCCGGCCACCTTCAGTTCTGCCATGCTGGCAGGTAGCACTGTAATCACCGGGGCCACTACTGAAACAAATGCTCCCACTGTCGAGCAAAATGCTCAGAAGAGCAAAGGAATAAGGAGGCAGGACTTCAGACAGCTTTTGATCTAAGTGTTTTTGAAAGGACCAACCTCTTTAAAACAACTCTTCTTCCATTTGCAGCATATTTTCCCTAGCTTTTTACTTTGTTTTGATCAAGCTCATGTTCCTTCTGTTCAATCTAGTAATTTAACAATTGATTTGTGAACTACTCAATACTCCTTCTAACATAGAGTTCATATGTCACTGATAACCAGTTGCTTAGAATGCAGAGACACATCAAAAAAATCCCTGTGCAGTTCCTGTGGCTCCACACAATAAAGGGCACAAACCTTTCCTGGAAAAATATTTCTAGCCTCCAGCTAAAATGAAAGGGGAGCACATGTACACGCAGTTCGGCTGACCCAAATATCAAATGTTGGGCCTCTGAAAGTAAAAAAGGAAAGCAGAAGGACAGAAGAAAGCAAAGTCAGACTAAAATAACCACAGAAAACCCAGTCTAGAACTAAAAACCCCCTCACCACCTCCAAATATGCTCAAATCAAACACCAAAACCCTGTATGAACACAGCTATTAATAAGGAATTACATGCTACACTGTTCTCCAGTAAGGGTTTGGATTTTGAGGCTGTACATAACCATCCACAGTCTCCCAAGGAAAAGGAAACTGAATGCCAGCAATGGTTCCTCTGCGTTTGTGCTGTTTAGCACAAAAAATGAAAAGCCCACAGTAGGCACCATAAAGATACTAGAGTTATGTATCAGCATTACAGAAATTTAGATTCCTCCACAGTATGAGGTATCTTAGAAGTATAACTATTCTGCTTTTTGTCAACATGCCTGCAAAACTGTAAGCCAGACAGAAATATATACCCATTGCTAGGGAAGGGCTAGTTGGGAAATACAGCAATTAAGTCCAGTATCAGTCCCTTAGTTTGATCCTCTGCAGGAAAACAAACAGAGCTGAGGAGGTGATGCTCAGCAGCACTGCACAAGGCACATACCTGAGGTGCTCAGCCTCTCCAAGGCATGTGGGGGAACAGGGAGCCTTCCTTGCTTTTTGCTCAGCACCAACCTGAACAGTCAAGCACTATTTTCTATTATCAGATAAGAACTGGCTTTGGAATGTTAAGAGTCTGACAGCTAATCAAAGAAATTCACCCCCGGGAAACAAATACTTACTTTCTCCAGAAATCATGAAACACGTCCAGTTCTTTCTAATATAAGTCCGATTATGCAGCAATCCATACCACCTGCAGTGCAGTCTAACACTTGAAGTTTGACTACAAAGGCATCATCACCAAAACTGACAGTTTATGCTGTTGAACAGTACCCTAAGAGCATATTGCAGTAGTATTTTTCTTTATACTAAAAATGCAGAGCATAGAAATATGTCAAAGGTGCACTTTGAACAGGTAGTCATGTACTTTTCTTCTAGACACAGCTTTCAAACAGATCACTGACAAAAAGAGAAGACCTAGGAACACCACAGCGCTGTATTCTCCAAATATTTTGTTCAGAGAGTTACCACAAAAAATGCAAAAGGCCTCCAAAAACCCCCTACTTCAATCTAGCCAGAAATGCATACCATACAAGCAGTCCTTTCAGTAAGAAAGCAGCCTTTGGGGTGGTTTTGTTTATGCACCAATTAGGCTGTTAAAAGTATTCAGAGGTACCCCACCTACCAGACAGCACATTCCTCAGGGTGTGCAAAAACACAAAGGTCCTCTTTTTCCCTGAATATCTCTAAAACTGTAACACAGAAATTTGTGTTTCTGCAATTCAAACACAGTATTCACAGTATTTAATTTCCTCCTCATCTTAAACCCTTAATTTTGATGAATATGTCAGCACTGTTTTCCCCACAGAAACCCAAAGCCAATCTATAAAACAGTAAGGCTTAAAGACCTCCAGATATGGTGCTATAAAATAACAATATAGTAGCATCCAAGTTTTGTTGCTTAGACATATTATAAACTTATTCATATTACAAAGTAAAGATGCAAAGGACAGAATGCCTGGGTAGATGACTGGTGCCACAAGTGATAATTATTTTTCTTTAACCTATAAAGACTTTTCTTTTAAATATAGTCTTGCAGATATAAAAAAAGTAATACAAGTTACATCAACTATGGTACAGGAGCACATTAGAAACCTCAGCAATGCTGACTCCAAAACATCCATCCCTGAGATGGCACCAGCCCAAACTCCCAAAGCTGCATGCTGCTGCCCAAGCTCAAACACACTGCTTCTGGCCCTGATCCAGGTGGCATGAAACCAGCTCAGATCTCTCCACAGCCACAGCAATGCAGATAATCCCTCTACGACAACGATGTGCAGAAGCTGAGGGGGACAGGATCCTATTCACTACAACAAGAATTCCAACAAGGCTTGACTAAGACAGCGCATTTGCTTGTACTACTGCATTTGTATCTTGCCATAAACACCACCATCTAAAGTCAGCTTGCTTCCAAGTTTTAAGCTCAACAAATAAAACCTCAGTGAGGAATTATAGTAATTTACATATCAAATACTAATGACCACTTTACTGTTTTAACCCTTTCCTTACTCCTTCACTGATGTTAAAACTTTAAAATTTTCTTCTGTTCCCACGCTTTTCCTGGATGACTGCTACAATTTTGTTGAAACACGTCCACCATAAAATCATAAGCCAAGTGTTTGCGGACACTCTTGAAGTGGATATTGTCTGCCCTGAGTTTAGGAAAGCCTTTGACACCATTTCCCATAGCATTCTCCTAGAGAAAGTGGCTGCTTATGGCTTGGATGGGAGCACTCACTGGGTAAAAAACTGTCCGGAGGGCCAGGCCCAGAGAGTGACAGTGAATGGAGTTACATCCAACTGGCAGCACGTCATGAGTGGTGTTCCCCAGGGCTCAGTATAAGGGCCAGCCCTGTTTAATATCTTTATTGACAACCTAGACGAGGGGATCGAGTGCACTCTCAGACAGATCACAGACAACACCAAATTGGGTGGGAGCGTTGATCTGCTGGAGGGCACAAAGACTGACAGAGGGATCTGGACAGGCTGGATCAATGGGCAGAGGCCAAAAATACGAGGTTGAATAAGGCAAAGTGCCAGGTCCTGCACTTGGGTCACAACAACCCCATGCAGCGCTACAGGCCTTGGGAAAAGGGGCTGCCAAGTGGCCCAATGGAAAAGGACCTGGAGGTGCTGGTCAACAGCAGCTGAACACAAGCCAACAGTGTGCCCAGGTGGCCAAGAAGGGCAATGGCATCCTGACCTGTATCAGAAACAGTGTGGCCAGAAATAGGGCAGTGACTGTGTCCCTGTACTCAGCACTGGCATGGCTGCAACTCTAGCTGTGTTCAGTTTTGGGTCCCCCACTACAGGAAAGACATGGAGGTACTGGAGCATATCCAGAGCAGACCAACAGAGCTGGTGAAGAGTGTGGAGCACAACTCTTACTAGGAGTGGCTGAGGAAGCTGGAGTTGTTTAGCCTGGAGAACAGGAGGCTTGAGGGGGGTGTTTTCACTCTCTACAAGAGAGCTGAGGTTGAAAGGAGGTTGTAGTCAGGTGGGTGTCAGGCTCTTCTCCCAGGCAAAATGACAAGAGGAAATAGCCTCAAGTTGCACCAGGTAGATTTATATTGGATATTAGGAAAAATTTCTTCACCTGAAGGGTTGTCAAGCATTGGAACAGACTGTCCAGGGAAGTGGTAGAATCACTGTCCCTGAAGGCATTTAAAAGACATGTAGATGGGGTGCTTAGGAATATACAGTTTGGTGGTGGACTTGACAATGCAAAGTCAACAGTTAAACTGGATGATCTTGAAGGTTTTTTTCCACTCTAAACAATTCTATGATAATGGGTACCATCAGCACACTATATGCAGAAACCAATTAAGAGCTGGAAAATATCTTACCCATATGTATAGAATTATTGACTAACAATCACAATTTGATCTCAGCAGGTGGGTTTGCATTAGGAAGAGTAAGGCAGCATTCACACATTGCCTCAAACAGACTCTGTTATCTGATCCAATCTTCCAAATGTTCCTGAAGTCAAGCAATTTTTACAGATAACTTGTCTTTATTTGGCTGCTTGTTTTTCCCTACACTCATTTTTTCCTCTCTGTCTGTATATATCTATGCATGTGTGCACCAAAATCTTAATACGTGAAGTACAAGTAGACATAAAAGCACCTTTATATAAAGTCAATGACAGAAACCTGAAGCTCTGACCATTTTCATTTGAAATCAAAGTTATCGCAATGATTTTTTAAATGTTTATTTATTTATTACTGTTTCAATGCTTCCTTGCTTTCACATTCTAGATAAAATCAGCTGTGGAAATGAGAGAAGAAAGGGTGTTTTTTAACACCATAAATTTTAAGCCAAAACAGAAGCAGGAAGTTCTGGAATTTCACAGGAAAGCTGGTCAGTTTTTTCTTTTAACATTTGAATAGAGAACAGATATGAATCTCTAAAAATTGAGGTTTATGTGCAGCAAAATCAGAGCAACACATGAATGGGTACTATTATCAAGTTGAACTTTAACGACCATTATATCAAACTCACCATATACATGGACTCTGGCGTGACATTTTATTTAACAAAAGGTGATACAGCCATAATTCTTCAGGATAGGGATTATGCAATTTGAGTTAAAATAAGACATCACGTGTCATTAAAATTAATACTCAATTATACCTTTTTTAAGCTCCTGAAAAGTTTTGACTACCACACAGAAATACTTTGAAAGCTGTATTTCAAAGCTTATGCTTTTCAGTCATGTACCTAGAGATACTTCAGTCATAACAATCAATTTTGGATGGGAGGTAGTGGAAGGCAGCTGGACATCTGAGCGGAGCCCCCTCCTTGCACAGTTCTGAGCACCCAAGAGCTGCCAGCTGCCCAGCTGTGCACATCCATCTCACTGCACGTGGGACCCTCTTTCCAAAAGTTTTAACTACTCTAAGTTTTTTACACAGCAGATTCAAAGATGGAGTTTTATCATTATCGCTTACCTTTAATTTCAAGCAGCAGCTTTTTAAAAGTTAACAGGATATGCATATATACACAAAATGTGGACTAAAAAATAAAACAAAATAAAGTTCTCATGTTTGAGTCATTAGAGCTGATATGTTTCTTGGCATAAAGCTAAATAAGGAGGGAAAAGGAACAAGAATTGCTGGAAGATATCCAAGCTTTTAATGCTTCTAAAGAAACTGACATTTATTGGCCAAAGAAGAAAACACTTCTGATGATTTCAGCCAAAACAATTTTTTTCTTCCTAATTCCTAAATAGCTGTAGTTACCAAGGCAAGACTATCTTATTCACCTGAACTGCCCCTTCATACTTTTAATTAGTGCACTACACATAACAGTATCAATGTGGATGTCTTTTACAAAATTAATTCAATGCAAAAGGAACACATGCTGGACTACTCTATGAATGCCACCAGTAACTGCCACACAAGCCTGAGCTTCTACAAAGTAACCACAGCCACCCACAACAGGCACACCAGTGTCTGAGAGCAGCTTTGTCTCAGTCAGTAGTTCCTGAAGCACTTCAAAATGGGGAGCAGGTTGTCTCAATTGCTTAGAGCATGGTGCTAATAACACCAAGGCTGTCAGTTCAATCCCCACACCACCCATTCAGCTAAGAGTTGGACTCAATGATCCTTGTGGGTCCCTTCCAACTCAGAATATTCTGTGATTTTGAAATGCTTTGCATTGCCCACCGAACCAAGGATGGAAACAAGGACTACCACGTGCACCTCCCCAGGCAGCAGGGGCTTGCCAAGATAAGCAGGTGATGGGCAGGTGGTGGGATGCACACATATCAAACCTTGGTTGGGAGACCAACAGGAAGGGTGAGAATAGGGGCTCAGTGTGCATAACAACAAAGATGAGTGCCATCCTATCTCCCACGTCCCTGTCTTTTAAAGTATCTCATAATGAGACCAGCAGATGACAATTTCTGATGTAAAACAATATCTGACAGGACTATGAGGAGTCTGCAGAGAAATAACTGACATGAATGGACGAGAAATAAAATACCAATGGATTTCAGTATTAACAAATGTGAACTAAATGCAAGCTTTTACACTACCTATAAAATATCACAGGCTTTTTAATTAAACCATTAATTATAAGCTCTAGAAAGGGACTTAAAACAGTTCAAAAAGAGGTTCAAGATACAAACATGGTTTAAGAAGCAGAAGAAGAGAACGTCAAATTCCATAGCTTTGCATGAACAGAATTCAGATGAAGAATAATATTAGCCTAATTAATGTCTTCTAGAGGACAACAGTGCAGACTCCTCCACAGTAACATCCTGTGCTAGTCACCCCAAAAGGCGCTGCTAAATCAGACAAGGTTACCTCTTTCAGAAAGAGGTAACAAGTCTGGCTCTGGGAACTGAAAAACCCTCAAAATAGATTGTCTTCCTGAACAATCCAATTCTGCTGAAATGCACTCAAGTATGATAAGACAGAAAATAATTTGGAAAAGGAAGCCTGGCAGTTTCTGCTTGAATATACAAAAGGCTGTGGGTATGTATAAATACAAAAACTAATTCCTGCAGGAAGTCACGGAAGTCAAGTATGTAATGTTTTATGTGAGCACCAGCATCACGACAGTTATTCCATCTGTACCAGGGTTATTACTAAGATTCGTTTACCTCTAGAAACATACAGCACTGACACTGACAAGGTATTGAAATTAGAGGGACACAGGGCCTGAGCCACCCTGACATTTTGCCCGGTTTCAAACAGCATGCAGCACACCATCTATCTGGCACAGATGAAGCTCACTCCACAGCAGGTATGCTTCTAGTACCAGACAAGAGGAGAGGAGCAGAGGAGCAGTAGTACCTGCTGAAATTGGATTGGCTTTTAAACTGCAAGAGGATAGATTTACATTGGACATAAGCAAAAGATATTTATGTTGAGGATGGTAAGGCACTGGAACAGGTTGCCCAGCGAAGCTGTGGGTATCACATTCCTGTAAATATTCAGGGTCTGGTTGGATGGGACTTCAAGCAACCTGGTCTAATGAAAGATAAGATGTCCCTGCTCACAGCAGGAGGGTTCTTGGACTAGATCTTCAAAAGGTCCTTCCAATCCAATCCAAACCATCCTACGATTCCATAATTCTACCGTCCCTATAATCTCATCTCTGTCTTTCCTGGCTACTACCCATAAAAAGCCAGTCTGGTTGTGAAAACAAGGGAGCACCAAACAGTGTCAAGAGACAAAAAGATACAAGACAACCATACAGAGAAACCATAAGGCAGGCCCTGCACACTGATCCTCATGCAAGCAGGAAGGACAGTTCCACATGAACGGTATACAAGGGCCACTCAGAGAAAGGGTTAACTTTTGCTAGCACTCAGGAAGGAAAAATAGCTCTCCTTTGAACGCTCTCTGATCTCAGACCCACCCCTTACACAGTTCTAAGATATTGACTAAAATGACACTTTGGTGCATTTTCCATCTGGAGATTTGTCAGGCTGTTCTGAAGACATCTATCCCAGCCACGGAGCTTTCCTTTTCCTCTTATTGCTCCCATAATACACACAGGACCCTATCCATAAATTGTGCAAAGCTTAAATTGTTTCAGAAATTGCATCCTCAGCATCTGGAAACATCCACATTCCTTAATGATTTTCTTAGTATTGCATGTGCTGCTGAAGACTTTTCAACTCATTCACCTCAGGAAGCACATATTTAGAGTCATGTGTAGGCAAAGATGTATTTTCTCAGAGAAAAAAATGTCCTAGCTTGAAGCTTAGATAAATCAATAGTCCTAAGATTAAAGCATCTTGCTGCCCTCAAAACAAACCCAGAAGAATTTCTTTCCAGCTGAAGAAAAATAAGTTTTATGCCTTTTTTTGCCATTCTGTAAAGCAAGAAACTGTAATTAAATTTTTTTGTGTTCAGAGTTAAGTGGTCCTTGCAGACCATCAAGATTTGTCACATCATCATCCTTTCTATTCTAGGAAAGCAACCTGTATTATTGTCCAAGTCACTGCTTTTCCAGGATGTTAGCTCTCCAGTGGGTAACCTCTTCCAGCTCATCCAAATCCCATCTTCTCCACAGGGTCTTCTTTTAAAAGTCCCTTTGGCACAAGACAGACCCAGGAAAAATAACCCATTGTAGTCTGTACAAGTCCATTCACTTTCTCTCGCTACTGAAGGCACAGACATTGTATCCACCCAAATGGAAGATGAGGTTCTCTCACTCTTCTGGTATCAATACCATGACAGTAAATCCTCATATGTGATGAAAGCCTCTCCATACTTGGGCAAAAGTTCAACAGTTAACATCTAGCTATCCACCAAGCTGTGTTTTGATAAATCCCCACGAGAGATGGAGTATCAGTAATTACAATAATTCATCAATAAGTACTTCAGCAAGGGAGCTACAGGAGTGCCATGACAATGATGGAGCTGCAACACACATAATCACTGTAAAATACTTATAGGCAGGTAGCTTGTCATTTCTTTAATTTCCTGTTCCCACAGACCAGTGAACTATCAACACTAAACAAGCTGGTAGACATGACCATCAGTGAAGATGCAGCTGAAAGTCCTCCACTGTTTTCCCTACAAACTCATCGACTTGCCATAGAAAGCACATTTCAGTGTTTGCTGCTCCGGTCTACATTCTCCTTTGGGCTGTGGTAGATTTTACTCTCTGGGAGACAAACCACTTCAGTTAACAGCCTGCAGAAAAAGATGGCTTGTCCACATCTATGAATTTCACAGGTATACTGAAGGTGACCACTTAAGATCAAAGTAAAATAAAGACTTAAAGGGAACAGTGCATGTGTAAAGAGTTCCCAACAACCGCTATCTGTACTAAACATACAATGGAGGTGCACATCACGTAAGTCTATGATTAGTGGTCTCCTGATGAAAATATTTAACCCTTTCAATTCAATTTCAATTCTTCCAGAGCAGTCAAAGGCCTTTCAGTATTTTCAGGATGTCCTTCAGGTGTCTGGACTTCTACACAGCCTGATACAAAGAACAAGCACTTGCAAAAGAAAGGTAAGGGAGTGTGAGGCAAGCCTGAGCACAAAATCTATGGTTCAGGTATAATGAAAGGGTGCTTCTACAAGAAGAGTGATGCAAACCCGAGTGGGACACGAATGGGAAAACACATATGTGACTTCTGTGGCAAATTGTACATCACTGCATACAACATTTCACTGTGGACAGCACACTGGGAAGGAGGGAAGGTGGAAGGAAAAAAAAGGGGAAGAAAAATGGGGGGAAAAAAGCACTTAAAATGAGAACATTTTTACTTGCCTGAAATCCCACCCACTGCAAGGACCCAAGGTGCTCATGGACCCCAGGCCAAATGTACTCCACTGAAGTGCCTTGTTAGTCCTCTCCAGAAAGAGTCTGCTCTCTCCATTACACTGGGATGGAAGTCCCCATTACACAGCAACTCTGCAGGTAAAGTGGAGGGAACTGGAACCACTAACTCCCATGCATGAAAATGCTCAGGGCTCAACCTCCCAGAGGAAATCCCCAGCCTGAGGCTGCTTCTTCTGCACATGCTAAGAGCCAATGCTTCCCTTCAGATACAAGCTATGCTGTGCAGGCAGAGCTTCATCAGAGAAGGTTAATAGGCAGAGATTGCATTTCGTGTTGGTATACAAATGTGTATTGACCTAGTAAGTTAAAACCAGATTATTTTTCACAGCTGTTCTTTCCAGTACACTTTGCTCAATGGAAAGAAAACTAAAATTTAGAGGAGCTGTTGTATTAATCGCTATAAACTCACTGCAATCATAACTGGGCAGCCTAACTGTTCAGAAGATTATGCCAGTGATTCAATTGCACTGCAATACAAATAAAGATATCTGCATAAAGTGGGCTGCAAAGTACTAAAAATAAAGACCTAATTAAGTTACACATTTGTGCATCATTGCCCTTTTTATTAGACTTTGGAAAATTGAAGGCAACATACTATTATATATCATGTACTATTATTCACATAAGTGCCTAAATTGCAGAGTTTTGGGAGATACTAGTTATGTGCTTATTAAAAAGTCATTTAATTCATCATATAATACACAGGCTTCCTTCAAGACTGAAATAGGAAACATGAAAGCAACATCTGAATAGCAAGTCTCAATCAGAAATTATTTCTGCTGCCATAACAACATATATTCCCTCCAGATTTTTGTTTTCCCTCTCACACTGAGCATAGCAGGGGCTGGGGGAGAGTTTCTGAACCCTAATTCATGTTCTTCACATCTACCTTTAAAAAAAAAAAAAGTGTGCTTAGTACAAACTGTGACAGGAGTTCACAACTTCTCATAAAGCTGTGTAAAACTGTTGATCCCATGTAAGTACAAAGTTAAAGGACCTGAATAAAACAGGTTTAGACGGAATGGTTAAACCAGAGGGTCTTGGGGGCAAGAAGGAGGTAAACATCTGCACCAGCTAGAGCAGAGACACAGAAACAGTTATTTTAGAAACAGAGGCCATCCTCCAATGTTCAAAGAGTAGTTAGATGTAGGGATACAACCCAGTTAGTCTTCGCAGCAGATATGATGGAAGCCTTGGCTCAGCTTGCCCACACACAGATGAAGTTGCCAAATAGCTGCCCCTTAACAAAGCCCAGCTGATGTTTCACACCCAGCTATCACTTTTTGGTTTTCTTTCTTGTCCTTCTCTCCTCGTGCCTAATTAATTACAAGTTTGGCTAGCACTGGAATTTCTTCAGCTTCACAGTCAGCAGTCAGCCTCCAGCTAGGGTGGCAGCATCCCACCAGACCCTTCTCCAGCAGGGGAAGGGGGACAGGGAGTGATGCCAGAGCACAAAAGGCACTCTGGGGCAGCTGACTTATGGCCCTCTGGAATCAGCTGCTCTTCAATAAAGTTCTTCCCTCCCTGTGAACGCTAACTTCCAAAACCCAAATTCAGGGTTTGATAAGCTTAGCCATTTACCATCAGAAATGGCTTTCTAACTACTCCCTCTCTTCTCCCTCAAAGGATTTCACAGAGCACCAGGGAGGCAAAAGAAAACTTCCTGTCAAAATTTTAATATAAATATATATTCAAAACAGGCTTAAATATTGTAAAGAATTTCTAAACTGCAGTTTGTTTCATATGAAGTGATTCAAGTGTCTTTATCACAGAAACCACAGCTGTTAAAATCGTCTGATAGTACTTTTTTCATCTCATCATTATTCCTTCACTAACCACGGTGTATCTTTCATCTTAACACTCAATAAGAATTTCTGAAGTACTAATTTATACAACTTCTACTTGAGTTAGGAAGCTTATTACCATCGTCACCTCAGAGATGGACAAACTGCAACTGCCCCAACACTGCACAACGCTGAAGTCATGTAAGCAGCATCTTTCCCAAATAGCTCTTTGAACCATGCAACATGCACAGCATGCACATCCTCAGTTAGAAACACCAAGCAGAACGCAGACCTCCTTCCAAAACCAGCTTTTACAACCAAGAGTGCCACACACTGTTTTTATAATGGTAAGAGATAGCACCAAGTTACAGTGCAGCTGATCCCAGTGAGATGCATGTTATTCCTCCTTTGACTTCTGCACATATTCTTTTCGTTTTTCCTCAGTGATGTGGGCTTGAAGCTCTTGAAAAAGAGCATGAATCTACAACTACACACTACATTTAGTCTAAATGGGGTCTGTGAAGGCTTTCAAGTCAGATTTCTTTTGGATTCAACAACAAGCTCTTGGAAGAGCTAACAACAGCACCTTTCTTGTATCCTTGCAGATGGGATAGCTGTACTTACAGCTAATCCCAAAACCTTCACTTTATAACCTCCCCTAGCTTCTCTACCTTAAATCTTCAGAAGCCCAGAGAGTCTGGAAAGAAATGAAATAGAAAATAAATAAAACTGAATGGAAATTTTTAGCCTTGTGTTTTGACCTGTCTTACTCTAAGTTCATATAAGATTAAGAATGCAGTTTTCAAGGCAGAAACAAACCCTACAGTATAAAAAACTTACATTACAACTTACATTAAAGAAGGAGCTGGAACAGAATATTTAATAAAAGTAAAAAAAAAAAGTAAGTAAATGGCCAGTCTTCACGAACGAAGAGCCGGGGAAGGTCCTTACCTGCATATGCAGATAAGGCCTTCGAGCCTGCGCAGTGGATTT
>JAWWES010000133.1:49274552-49339259 GCA_035583135.1 Lophotriccus pileatus | reverse complement strand
TGCGCAGGCTCGAAGGCCTTATCTGCATATGCGGGTAAGGACCTTCCCTGGCTCTTCGTTCGCGAAGACTGGCCATTACTTACTACTTATTATACATAATAATAATAACATGGTCCCAAATCTGATGGCTAGTTGCAGCCTAACGAAACAGAAAAGCAATTCATGATTTACACAAAACCACGATGGAGGTTAAAAGTAAGGTTTGTTTCCTCTAGAGAAAGACAGAAGGACCTAAATAATTATGATTACCAGTGACTACTCAGGCAAACAGATCACATGTGATAAAAGCAACCAGGAAGTGTCTGGTTCATCATCACTCCTAGCTCTTATTTTTATCCTAATAAAAAAAAAAATAAAAAGAATTGACTAGTAGCTTTTGTATCACCAGTGGTCCTACTCAGAAAATTAAAATGGTAATTATTCCTCCTTTTAAAAAACATTCTTTTTTTTCTTGTAATACCTTTTTCTGCCCTTATAATATGGGCCGGCAGTTGATTATCATCTCACAAGAGTAAAGTCCAAAACATGCCACTTGCCTGAGTGGTGGCATCAACAGGTCTCCTCTGGCAACACAATCATTGCTAACATGCAAGTTGCACATGAAGTTTGCAGTTCAAAAAATTAATACAGTTTAAGAAACTCATGTATAACAATCAGAATTTTGGAGGGACATTCCCTGTCATATTACCTCTTCTTTGTACATGTCATGCAGGACTTCCTCAGAAATAAAGCCAGCCTTGTTCTCACCTGAGCGAGGACACCTCCTCACCAGGGAGGGTGGCACGACTTCACCTGGGAGGAAGAAGAGCCAGCCTAAAATCACTCACCAGCTGTCCTGTGATAGCATGAGGCACCTCCAGAGAAGAGGGAGCAGAGGACGTGAGGCAGACATCTGGGCAGCTCTCACGTAGCTGTATTCCTAAACCCATTTCTGTACTTCTCCAGTTCTGCATGTTGCTTGGTCCCCATAAGTTTTTATTATTGTAGATCCCACCTCCAAGCAACCTACCCTGTTACTGTGGAAGCAATGAAGCTTTTTTCAGCGATAGCATAAGGACAGTGAAAACCCCAGTGTGAAAGGACTTTAACACAGCATCTACATACACAACTTCATTCAGGATGCAAGGAAAGAGACAAGACTTGCTGTTTTCCCTTCTCCCCTTCCAGTGTCCTGTGATTCATTTCCAAAGACAAAAGTTCTCATTTCTAATATACATGAAATGTTTGTGCTTGTCTGACTCGATGTGGAAAGGGAAGCATAAAAAGAGTAACTGGGTCAAGGGAGCAATTATCAAGTTATATTAACATGGAGAAATCCACGTGACACCACGAAAACTGGAATATCTAAAAATTCCTGTTGGCATGCCATTTCTTAACTTCGTATTTAAAGCATCTAATTAAAAGCTGTCAACTCCATGCTAATATAATAAATGCTTTGCTTTTATCTTAGAAGATAAAGGTTTTACAAAAAAGGTGTTTTTAAACATAGAAATTGTTATACCATGAAAAAGCAATAGGCAAAGGAAGGAAATGAGTATGTAAAAGCCTCCTAAGATTATTCCACTTCAGAAGCAATAAGAAAATTTTCTGATCTTGATTCTGAGAATGAGCTGCCATTCTACAGTAAGCTCAATTTCTGAAGCCATCTCTGGTGCCTCTTAAGATAACAGCACTAGAGTTAGAATTCCCAATAGAGCTGCCTTTTTTAAAAAAGTACCTGCTGCCAACAGAAGGTATAAACCCCACACTATTATTTTACTACAGTGCTTTGCCTCTGTCAGATACTTAGTAAAACTAATCTGCTCCAGCTGCATTACTCTCACCTTGTCAAATTGTGAGGTTCTCTGCAATTGAAAATCCTGTAATGGAACTGTTTTGCTTCAAGTTGAAGCACTTTATTATGTTGTATTGCTTTCTAGTTATGGCTAACAACTATGAAAACATCCATTTCAAAAGTAAGTAATAATTTTACTATTTTCCATATGGTGTGCAGATACCATCTGAGGTAAGAAAATATTAGCCTCCACAAGAGCCAACCATTCATGTGGACATTGCTGTTTCAAAGAAAAGTTTCTTTCATCCTTTTCAGTTTCTTTTTCAGCTTTTGAGAGAGGCAGAAACAGGGCTTATCAATGAGCATGTCACATTCAACTTATAAACCCTTGGAAAACACTAGTTTTTAATAATCCATTTTTACCAACCAGCTGTGGCCACTTGACAAGCTTTGCACAGGATCTCTCCCATGGCCTTTTTAAACTCCCTGTTGTGCCAAGAAAGCATTTGAATCAGCTTCTGAATTAGAGATAATAAAAGCTATAGACACAACTGCATTAGGAATAGTTAAGGAAATGTAAAGAACATAGCTTATGTGTAAAATTCCTAGACACAAACTTCAGTTTCTGCAAAAGAAAACAAAAGACATTTATTCTCCAATTTGAGTATTTAGAATCTTTCAGGATAAACCCTCGCCTTTCCTAAAATAGACAAGGGAAGGAAAGAAAGAAACCTAGAAAACACCTTTAAATGGGTTTATATTGTACTTATATATGGCACCCCACTTCTCCACTGAGGAGTTTTATATGGAGGTTAGTGCCTAACTCCATGCAAGTGATTTAGGCGTATTTTACTGCTGCATTTTGTAGCTGATTTCATCATCTAACTCCTCTGTGTAAGTAAAATTCCTCTTTATCTATTTATATACTAGTTCCTGCCTTGACCTGAGCCCTCTGGCAGGTGCCTTTCCTGAGCTAGCCTTTATAAGCATCAATATCTTTATTTTGGAATTGCAGGGTATGTGCATCACTCTCCTTAGAGCATTTCCTCTGTCAGTTTTTACAATCTATGCAAATTCAGATTTATTCTCTACCATGATGGACATGGTAGAGGATTGAAGACCTCTTTTCAAGCTCACCTTCTACCAGGAGGATTCACGTCCTGCCATAACATCACATTGCATTTTTCCATGCCAAAAACATTTGCTTGCAATCTCAGCTCAAAGAGCAACCCCAGAACGGGGAAAGCCCAGTTCCATGCTTGAACACTGGTTGCTTGAGGAAGTTCTCAAGTATTGGCACTCAGCAGCAGGGCAAACTCAGGATGTGCTAATACCATGTGCCAAGCAAGAACACTCTACAAGAGCCTGAGGCCACTGCGCAAAAACTATCCACCCCATTACTTTGGGAGAACTAATGACACCAGTACAAACATCAGCAACCTGTGAATTTTCCATCCCTATACCACAGCAAAAATAGTACAGGCAGCAGAAACTAAAGCTTAGCACTAGTTAGGTTGGCAGTTGGATCGGCATCTCCTGAACCAGCCCCACACTGTCCAGTTTTGGTTTTACAGCTGAAATGTTGTGTGGGCTAGCAGTCTTATTTTAAACTCTTGCACATGTGTTACTTAACCCACAGATATAAAACATCCCTGGGACATACACAGATGAACCTTAACAGCTTTCTAGGAGCAATAGGATTTACTGGGCCAAAAATTAAGGGGTTACAATCCCAAACTTCTGATTTATAGCAGAAGCTCATATTTCTTAAGTGCCAGTGCAAGCTGGGATATTG
The DNA here is from genome assembly GCA_035583135.1 of Lophotriccus pileatus. Taxonomy (NCBI): domain Eukaryota; kingdom Metazoa; phylum Chordata; class Aves; order Passeriformes; family Tyrannidae; genus Lophotriccus; species Lophotriccus pileatus. The sequence goes on along the minus strand of JAWWES010000133.1, from coordinate 49,335,690 downwards.
TCAACCAGATCAAGTGCTATTTTCTCCAGCTCTATATTTACACTTCAAGGACTATGAAGAAGCATAAAGAAAAAGCAAAGAAACCAGCTAAATGCCTCAATGTGAACCTTTGGGGGAAAGCCCAGAGAAGTCTGGGTTATCTGTCTTCAAACAGGTTTCCAAAGACATCCGTAACAACTCAAAGAAGGAGGATCCAAGCTTTAAATTTAGAAAAATAACTGTTTTACCTTGCATATGCCCAAAATTTGGGAAAGCATTGCAAGGAAGGCAGGTTTTAATTCTGCTGCGGAAGCAGGCGCAGCTGAAGAATTTCAGCCTCACCCATGCAAAATTAGATATTTATTTTGGATAAATCCCACAAAATGTTTTCCGCCCAGCTAGCACTCCTACCTGCTGGCTTAGCAGCAGCAGACCAAGGCGCTGTGCTGCAGGATGGCAGGCAGCCAACCGCCAACTCCTGTTTCTCTCCAGAGACTGGCAGGGTAGACTGCTCAGTAAAGCCTCCGGATTACTGCAAAGCAAGGACAGAGGCCGCTCTCATCTGCCACGTCTCTGAGGCTACAAGGGTCACCAGAGCCACTGCTGCCAGAGAGACACCTTCATACAATTCTTACCAGCAAGGTCTGTCACAAATTTAGGGATGCACCTCACCATATCCTGCCTGTCAGCTGTTCCCACCACTACAACACATGCACACACATTGGAAAGGAGGGAGAAGAATGAGCATCATCTCCTGACTTGCTGGTAGGACCAGGTAGGCACTGAGGGATCCCCTTTTTTCTGCCTAAAAGTAAGTAAAACCACATCACATCACTGCATCTGTTGCTACACACTGGCTGTCCAAAACCAGAGCATGGAGACTGCATTTCAGAACCAGCATGAAGTAGTGCTGGCTGATTTCTAGCCCAAAGCAAGACAGGAAACAACAGAAACATGACTCCCACCTGAGGTACCAACCTTTAACAATTTTCCGAGAGTCCCATCACTTCAGGACATCCTTGGCATTAAGCCTCATTGATATCCCTAAGAGCCTCCCAATCACCCCTCTTGATTCCACTTCCCCACACAGACCTCTCACCGAGAATACCTGAATTTTCTGTGGTGTGCCATTAGAGTTACACCTCAGTACAAGGGCATCACGGTATTGATATGCTGTTAGGCTGCAAAGACAAATTTCCCATGGAACCCTTAAGCAGTTTCCCTGGCAAACAGCACCAGCTTTATCAGACAAGGACATATCTATAATGGTTTTCAAAAAAGAATTACTGGTCCCTAAATGCTCATATGCCTGTACTAGAGAGCTTTCTACACTTTGGCATATATAGGACCATCATGTTTACCCATGTTTAAATCCATACTTGCAAAGGGAAATATACAGGATATTTTACTGAAAAAGTTTATATGTGCCAATGCTGATGTAACAGCATGCAAAGACTATAAAAATAAGGTTAAAACACACTTATATAGTGAAGCATGGTTTGCTAGCAGCTCTTGCACACTATTAAATAACAGCACAAGTTTAAAGCAACACTGCTTTGTGTTATTTCAATATCCTCAGGTAGCCACCTTACCAGCCTACAATTATCTCAAATATTTCCAAGATGTTAATTAGAAACACGTTTCTTTTTTAATGCTTCTCTTTTCAGATACACAAGTGTCAAACATTTTTCCTAAATCTGAGAACTTTTTAAGATAAAAAATGTCGAACTTCTCAAAAAAAAAACCCAACACAAAAAATCCTGTTTGTCTGAGTACATGCATCTTTTCTTATACAGCTGTGTTAGTTAAACCACTTCCTTTTACTGATGGGTCTCATGTTGTTTGACTGTTTCCTTAAGTTGTGATGGGAAAAAGACAGAGGAGGGAGGAGGAAAAAAAAAAAAAAACAACCCCAAAAAAAAAAAAAAAAAAAAAAAAAAAAAAAAACCAAAAACAAAAAAAACCCAAACAAAACGAAACACGCAAGCAGGCTCCCACAGGACTCTAAAAATAAGTTACTTCCCAAGCAGGCAATTCTCTCTTTCAGATTCAAGTGAAATTACCTGTATAACCTCCCGATTTCCTTTTACCTATCAGTATATGTTCCATTTCTGTTGTATTTTTAAGCTGACTTTTACATATATACTTTTGAGAGAAGATAATTATCAGAGTGAAATTTAATTTCTTAAAAGGCAAAATTTTTTTTAACATTTCAATTTCTTTTAGAAGTCCCAAACTGTAACAAGAATTTAACAGTAACTAATGGAGGATACGATATCATACTGTCAGCTGAGATAACACAAAATATGGCTGGGGTATTAGCATTTCACACAAGCACACCCACCATATGTACTGCTATCTCATGATACTATGTATCATCAACATGGGCTTTTAATCTATTAACATCTTTAACAGGCTTCAAAGTCTCCAGTTCCCCGGATCGCCCTGCTCCCATTGCAGTGATGGGAAGGAGTGGACTGGCAATGCTTGCGCCGCTTCATCCTTCCCTGGCCCTCCATGGCTAGCAGACCTGTCCAAGGGCAGGCCAGCTTCCTGCCCCACTTCCTCCGTGCCAGGAGCAAGCAACCCTCTCCTGGACTGCAGCACTCTCCTTCAGCAACGAGGGCAAAGCAATACGGGACCATTATGGGTAGTAAACACTGGTGTATGCAGGTCTCTGCCTTATGGCAGAGGAGACGGCACAGCTGCAGCAAGAAGAGAAGGCAGGAAGAACATGGGCCAGTGCTAGTGTATGGTCCCTCTATGAGCACTGGATTTCACTTTCCAAACCACATCAGCTCCACACTGCCCCTCTTTCTCCCCAGAAATCAGGTACCCACTCCATCACCGCAGCACTAGCCCCTCTCTATCCTAGTGGCAGGCCATCTCCTCAAATGTTTAAAGATAGTGAAACAGACCTCAAACTTTCCTGGTATGTCAACACAGACTGTGCCTGCTGTCCATTTTCCAGCATCAGAGAAAAAAAAGGCTTTATGCAGGAAAAATGACCACTTAAGCATTCAAGAGGGAAGAAAAAATTGCAGGAAACTTTTGCAAAGATTACTTTCATTGCTTTGAAATACCTTACATCACTCTAGTAAAGGGAGTTACCAAAATTTAACTCCGTCCTAATACTTGTGCCCCTTTCTGCTGACCAGCATCACAACAGTGACTTAACACACATCCAGGACCAGCCATTCCACAGAAAAACACAAGTTTCCCATGACAAAACTGCCAGGATACCTCGAGCCTGCCACTCTATCTGGGTGCCTGGCCTGGTGGACCTAACAATCCCCAAAGGTTTATACCCAGATGGATATCAAAGGAAAAAAACAAACCATGGAGATCATCTCCTGCATCTCCTGCTCACATAGGAGGCATCCAGGATGCTCACAAGACAAGGTCATCACGTAGTGCTGGAGGTTTCTTAATGCCATATGTATCCCAAATGCCCAGGTTGCCTACTGTATTTACTTTCAGATGAACATTTCTGTAAGTTCATATATAGTGCCCTATATGTACTTATCTTCAACTCATTTAAACAACTTAAATATCTTTCCATTACGCCGCATTTAAATCCTAATTTAGTCTGCCAAGTGCCAAGTTCTCCATGGGAGAGCAATCCTCCTCATTTCTCTTCCTTGCAGTTCCCTTTCATTTTTCATGCTGGTTCTCTGCACAGCTTCCTCCATAGATACACAATTCAATACCTTGCTAAGAAATACCTCTTCCTAACAATAATCCTCTTTGCAAATAGAGTTAACAAGGCAAGTGTAAACACGAGAGCAGTGAATTAGTTGTCATATTTACCCAAACTACTGCTTCCAGTTCCTTATAATGAAATTCTATATTAAATATACAGGATGGCTTAATGTCAAGCTCCTCATTTTCTGAGTTCTGCATCTGGTCAGTAAGCACTCTGCAGCATCTCCCTCCAACTCAGATGAGAAATTATAGTTATGAGGTTTCCAATAAAGGCTTAACTAATTTATGCCAATATTAGTCACACCAAATTATTGCCATTTAATAACTGTTTGGAGGGCTTTCTACCCTGCAAAGGAAAGACATGTTTGTACAACAGACAACAACAAAATATGTAAAGCTTATAGTACTCTCTTCTGCTCAAACAAGTTAATTCATAAAGGTAGGGAACATTTAGTGCCTGCCAGTTTCCTTCCCTTTGGAATCTGTCCTTCACACACAATAGTTACATTGGGAAAACTCCCTCCATAATGAGCTAGTAGACATAAGAAAAAAAAAATCAGTTGTGACCAAGAGAGTACTGCATGAAACATATTTTGACACCAATATTAAACCCAAAGGATATTTTTAAATGCATAATCTACACTTGGAATCTGTAGAAGTAGTTTAGAAATGTTCCTTTTGGTGCCTTTGAAAATTAAACTGTGTTTACACTAAAGGGAAAGAAAAAATAACCTCCAACAAAACAGCTAAACACACTGCAAAACTGCTTAAAAGCGTATCACAGCAAAGCATGATGAGTGCTTCCAGGAGGGTTTTCCCAAAGGCAGGCAGAATTGATGCTTGTCTGACGAAATACATTACCCGGGGTGCAACGTAATCCAACAAGGAAGACAAAGAAAAGAATGAAAGATCCCTGTTTTCTACAGAAAATAAGGACAGCCAAACAGTAATAAATCATTGAGTTACAACTCTATTTTGACATAGCTATAGAAAGACACCACAGAGATTTTAGCAGAGGTTTTTATATTGTGAAGTCCAACAGATTAAACTGTCAAATGCAAGCCTTCCAGGAGTTTGCTTACAGTACTTTACGGCCATAGCACTATTCATAACAAAACAAACCAGAATTACAGATGCTGGCTATATGATATTGAGATCAGAAGAAAAATTTGCATTTTTTATTTTCTAGAAAACCTTCCTCTGTCGTGTATTATTGCTCTTAATGCACTACTACTCAAGTTAGCAGTTTACATTCATGGATTCCTAGAGTAAACTGCATCTGACTTCATTCATCTGAGATCAGTGTTCAGTATCAAATGCAGCACAGACTACTGATAAAGGAAGAAATTTGCATTTAGTTAATCATCCTAATTGTCATGCAGACCACTTTAAAAAGGCACTAATTAGTTTTATACTCAGATGCAAGGTTTGTTCAGCAGTAGAAGTCACCACCTAAATGGTTATCCAAACAAATAACACATTTTCAGGGGCGACTGAAGCTCAACGCATTTCAGATAAAAAAAGAGAATGGTTTTGACACTGAGAGACACAACTTCGAGGTTGACCTTAGATCTCCATGTAAATCGAGTTCAATCTTTCTAAAGCATAAAAAGCCCACCACACAAGGTCAACTCACTATCCTGCAAGTGACGGAGGCCAAGTGTCCTCTGTCTTTGTCAGGGCAGACTCCTACATTTATTTCCGGTTGCCTTGTTGCAGGGCCTGCCGTTATACCTTGGCAATAGACTTCAGCAACAAGGACCTCTCAGATGAGGCACAGATAAACAAGTGTTCATTAGCAATCTCAGGGCACTGCCTGCAATGCTTCCTTCAAATTTATCTGATGGAGCTCTGCAATCTTGCGCTTCAAACACGCCTTGAAGGTGAAGGGAAAGTGGTAAAAGAGACAATCTCAGTAAGGTTCCAGGGCAAGACAGAGCTGCAAAGACTAACACCTCTACTGGCACAATAATTAACTCAACTGATGCTAATGATGAAAGGAGAGTATTTGGTCACCTGGATAAATTGTTTGTTGTACAAGAGTCAGTACAGTTTGTACAGAGAGATGCCCTGAGTTCTTCAAAGGTGCCAAACATGGACAAGGTACGCCCATTCTTTCTGACCTTCGTGAACTTCCAGAAGGATGTCACCCACATCCCTTACCAAAAAACTGAAGACTTCCTTTGGGAAATGAGACAGACAGCTGTCTCAGAAAAGGTCCTATGTGGGGAGATAGATGGCTGAAAAACAGAAGGAAGATTAAGGTAAGAGTAAACTGTCTCTTTTTTAAGTAAACAGAAGTTACCAATGAAGTTTGGCAGAGACATATGCTCAGGCTTTGGCTGCTTGACTCATTCATGTGAGACAAGGAAAGGGGGATGAGCAGTGAGTCGAGGAAGTGTGATGATAAAAAAATGTATTCTGGTAGAAAGGCCAGGATGTGAGGAATTGCAGACAACTCTGGGAGACTGAGTCGATAATGGTGCAGAGGAAAGCTAATGCAAATAAACACAAGAAATGTAAGAAGATGCACGTGGGAAAGGAAAAACCATGTCTATACATGACTCTGGAGTTCCAAACTGACCATACTCCTAAGAAACATCTTGACAGTTTCACAGATTCAAGAAATTAACTCTAATAAATCTCCAAAAAGCAAATCAAGTTACAAATCACTAAGAACACAGAATATGGTGATTTCCCTGTATAGCCCCACAGCTCACTTACATATTGCAAATGGTATACAGCCCTGATCCTCCCATCCTAAAAATGACAAGTAGAACTAGGATCAGCTCCTGCAAAAAGGTTGCTCATGGGCCAGAATGGCTCCCAGACAAAGAATATCTGAGTATCCAATTCTTCAGGCAGCTCAAAAAGCAACCTGATGAAAAAGACAGAGGCCTACAAAATCATGGATGGCATAAATATAGGATCACTAACCATCTCTGCCACACAAGAGCTAAGAGTGACCACATGAAGGAAACCAACCAGAAGGAGGGAATTCCTTATACAGCCAGAAGCATACCAACAGACAAGCAGCACTCCTGGCCAAAGGCCATAGGGGCTTCAGTGACGTCCCAGGAGGCTGCAGACAGACCAGATATGCATTTGAAACCAAAAGCCACTAAATGTTTTGAAACAGGGAAAGGTTGCACCTAACTCTGGCAACCCCAAGTTGAGAACAGGCAGAGGTTCAGAGAGTATCTATAGAGGAGGTTTTCAACAAGGGCATCCTGTTCTTATTTTTCCCTGGACATCTGTTTACATGGAAAGAAAAAAAGAAAAAAATGTTGCAGAAAACAACAAATTAAAGAGGGTGCAGGCTGAAGAAAAAAGGAAAAAAAAATTAGGAAACTAAAGCAGGACACCACACAGAACATCCCAACAATACCCTCTGCTCCTTAAATCTCTGGGGACAGCATGGATTCCACCAGCCTATGGGCAGAGGCAGGAGGAGACTGACAAGAAGATCCCATTCCTTTGCAGGGTGCCAGATAGGAAAGCTATAAATAAAAAAAAAAAAAAAAAAAAAAGAACACCCATAAGCTCAGGAAGAGGCTTTGGAGGAGCAAGAACAGGAACTGCAGCCTCATGCATTAGCTAAACATGTCTCAAGGTCTCCTTTTCCCTGCAAAAGGGATGTGAGTCACAGAGTCAAAAAAGCACATCATAGATGTACCCATTTTCACCTCTCCATTATTTTCTCACATTTGATTTCAGCAGGGAATAGATCAGCCTAAAGTATAAGTCAGCTTGCAAGAGCTCCTCACCCCTTCTGATGGCAAGAGACCCTTACTTTGGTACATAATAGTTGTTCTTTTATTTCTATAATTCCTATATCTCTGAGAAGCAGTCAGGTACTGCTGACAGTCACAGTACCCATTATACAGCATCCACAGCTGGTTGTATTCCATGTTGCACACACAATATTTTTAGAGTCAACTACAGACTTTATACAAGTTCAACTACTGCAACCGCCATGCCAGATAACTCAGCTATTCAGCATGACAGCAAATTGAGACAAATCCCATGCACAACTAGCTCAACTAGACTTGTTTTCAAATTTGCTTTAACTTCATTTATTCCAGTCTTCCAGTCACAGCATAGCTTGGAGCACTAGTCTCTGTTCGCACCATCTGAGTCAGCTGTAGAGCCCCCCAAGAACTCCTTTTTTATCTTTCTTGAGAGGATTTATAAATTACTTATATGGGGGGTGGGAGGGGGGGAGGTTTGCTGCAGTTCATTTTTTAACCTGAAGGTTCATAAGCTCAAGCAGCTCACACGCACAAACATACAGTCTTCTTTTGCACAGTTTTGATTTAAAGAAAAAGGATTTTTTCTGCACAATTACATGCAGCTGTTAGACAACACATTATTTTGGAGGGGGGAAAAAACTAACATTCAAAACATTTCAGAAAGCGGCCACTAAGCACACGGCAACCCTTTCTGTGCAGCAACACAAATTGTAAAGCAAGCATTTTTATGCCAGCTTTGAATGTCAGATTTTAAAAATAAGAAACTCTAGCACAGAAAATCTATGTTAACTCAGACATACGGAAAAGCTTTTCCTGAGTCACCAAGCCTCATTTCCTACCGCCACAGCCAAGCACACAATACAGACTTCCTCAGTATATCCTCAAGAGCCAGCTCAGGGGATTGCTTCCACTTATCCCACTTGAAGGTAGCTCTAGAACTTCATTCCATTTAGGGAAGAAACTGTGTAAATTCCAACTTAAGTTTATTCATGCCAGTTTATATCCATTTGTTCTCATGCCAACATTGTTCTTTAGCTTAAATAGCTCCTCGCCCTTTCTAGTGTTTATATCCCTACTGTATTTACAGAGTGCAATCATATTCCCTCTCAGGCCTCATTTTCTAGGCTAAACAAGCCGGGCTTTCCCCATCTCCTATGGAATAGCAGGCATTTCTGTTCTCCAGCCTTGGTTTGCACCTGTCCCACCCACAGCACAGGTGAGAGAACCTGTGCCTGGCACTCCCCAGGAGCTCACAGCCATCCCACCCTTCCTCCTGCCAGTGTCCTGGCCAAACACACTTTACCATTATCTTTACTTTCTCCATGGCAGCAAGGCAGCAGCAACTTGGTCAGCAATGACCCAATGCACCCAGCACATGCCCTGTTCTACCATTCTCAGTAATGGAGCTCCTTGCTTGCAGCAGGGAACAAAGGCAAGACTTGGTCTTCCACCAGCAAGTGGAATATAGTACTATTTGCTTTCAGCATGGATGATTTGTTCAAGTGTGACCACATATCCTAGGTCAGAGCTTGCTATCTCGTGGAGATGTAATCGGTTGACTGCTCACCATTACCTACCAACTACCAGTATTCAGTTCAATCTCTGCTAAAAAATCCTTACAGTAGGTAATCTAAGTATTCAAATTCCCCTTATCTAGTCCTGAAGTAACCACTCTCTTCAACTCAAACCCTGCAGCAGCCCTTTCTAGGCTCCTCAGGCATTTCTTAAGGAAGTCACCATCCCTCCTGAGGAAGAGCACAGCAGAGCCTACCCAACACCCCACCAAAAATGACCAGTTTTGTCACTGATTCACAACGTAGTTGCAGAACTGAAAACCAAAAGAAATAGTACAGGTTTCCAAGTCATGCATTCCATCTCCCAGCAAATGATTCCCACAGCTGTAATCTACTGCTTAGATGACTGTTTTGCTGGGAAAGGCACATTCACTCATGCTGCTTCAGAGCCAACAATCTTCCTCCTTGTTACAACCAAGTTATATATTCTTCCTAACACATGACGAAATTATTCTTCGTCCCAAAGAGCCCTCTCCAGACCCCAATTTCCCTTAGGTGGCAAAAAATCCCCCAAAAATATAAGCCAAAAAGTATTCCATCAAACACTTATTGCTGGAAAGTAAAGGAAGAACAAAAATACCCACACTCCACATGACTGTTCCAGGCAAGGAAATTAATCAGCCAAGATTTTGTCCCAAGGTCACCATGAGAGGATGTCTCTCCTTTTAAGTGCTAGGACATCTGCACACTTATTTTAACTAAATGCAATTATTCAGGCAGAAAATAGTTTTAAACATAAGGCAGACAACTCATTCAGTCTTTCAGAATATACTAGAGTGTGAGACGGCAGGACAATGACATGTCAGATCTAGAATGAACTAGAGGAACACACCATCGAGCCAGAGGACACAGCAAAGCTGCAGCAGCTCAGCAGTAAGCCATACTTCAGCTTGCGGGGCAACACGGCAGACCTCTAGTGAAGCACTGAAACTTGCTGCAGATACTGTCATCCTGCACAACTGACTGCAGATAGCATTTACCATGTGCAGCTACCAACACCATCCACAATGCAAAAAGCCCACAAGCCCATCACCACTTCAGGGTTGAGTTTTTTTCTTCGTTTTAGTTATTTTGAGTTTAAAGCCAAGAACTACACTTATCCTTCCCAGCAAGCAGAAGCCCACCCAAGAATTGTAAAACATTGCACATAAGCAGACAAAGCAATGAAGTACAAATACAAACCACTGCACTTTCCATTTTATCTGTCTGAATTCATTCTCTCTCTAGCTGCAAGCAGAAGTAGCTTCGTCGCTGCCTTCGGACCCATGCAAATTCCTGAGAACTTCCAAGTGGGATTCATGGGGTTCACATTTTGTTCCGAAGACTGAATTTTTTGCACGCTCCCATCTGCAAGCCTCGACTACGATTTAATCACACAGCTGAACTCGCAAAGCTCATTATAATAATAAAAATAATTTTTAAAAAAAGGTACTTCTACAGGCACTTTTGACACTTTTCAGAATTTTTACCGCACCGCCACCAGCAGAACCAGACCGGCTGCCGCTGCTATTCGCCGCCCGCGGGCGCAGAGCCCACGCTCGCCCCAGGCTGGGGCCAGCTCTGCAGCAGCAGCGGCAGCACCGCAGCGCTCCTGCACGCCGGGGGAAGGCAGCGGCCCGCCGGCCGCCCCAAGCCCCGCACCCCGAGGCCGGGATGCGCAGGAATCGCCCCGGGCGAGGGCGGCGGGACCCTCCCTCAGCCGCCTGCCCGCTCCCTCGGGCAGCGGGCCGGGGCGGCGGCACCGCGGGCGGCCGCGCACCGAGGGCTCCGCCGCGGGACACGCTGCGCTGCGCTGCCCTGCCCTCCTCCCTCCCTCCCTCCCTCCCTCCCGGCCCGCCGCCGAGCGCACCTGCCCGCCGCTCCGCTGCGCTCCGCAGCCCGCCCCGCAGGCGCCCGTAGCCGCTGCGGGATGCGGCCAGCCTTCCGGAAACGCTTCCCAGCCCGCTGCGCTTACCCAGGAAACGATTCCGGCCGCCGGCCGCCACCGCCCCTCCTCTCCCTCCGCCCCGGCCGCCGCCCAGAGCCGCGGCCCGCAGGGGGCCGGCCGGGCGGGGCGGGCGCTGCGGGGCCGTGTCGTGGGTGTGCCCGCTGCCAGCCCCCGCCTCACCCTCGCCAGACCCGGCTCCCACACCGCCGGACCCCGGGACCGCAGTCCTTCGGCGGAGCAGCGCTGGGGGCTCTTAGTCAGCAGCTCACTGGCAGCCTCCAGAGCGTATGTCCGTCTGTGAAGGAGTACGGATTGTGTGTGAGGCAGGTTTATCCCCGAAAAAAAAAGAAAAAATCGTTTTTTTCTTCTTAGAGGAAAAGAAGGGTCTGGCTTATGTTTGGCAAATGTAGTAATGCCCATATCAAAATGAGGCAGTGGCAATTACTCTCCCAAAATGCCACCTGCTGTATTCCAGCGCTTCTCCAGCAATAATGAGAGCCAGAGAGGTAGACAGCCAAGGTTTGGAAGCTCACCCAGAAGACCTTATCGCTCTCTACAACTATCTGAAAGGAGGTTGTAGACAGGAGGAGGTTGGTCTCTTCTCCCAGGTAAAAAGCAATAGAACAAGAGGAAACAGCCTCAAGTTGTACCAGGGGAGGGTTTTATTGGACATTAAGAAAAAAATTCTTCACTAAAAGTGTGGTCAGGCATTGGAATAGCTGCCCAGGAAAGTAGTAGGATCACCATTCCTGGAGGTACTTAAAGGGATGTATAGATGTAGTACTTGGGGACATGGTATAGTTGTGGACTTAGCAGTGTCAGGGTAATGGCTGGACTTCATGATCTTAGACGTCTTTTCCAACCTTAGCAGTTGTATTATTTCTATGACTCTAAGAATAGGTTGTTTTTCACACTGGATATGGACTCCAAGTAGCAACACAGGCGTCGGTTAAACACTCACATCACCGGTGAACATTAGCAAACCCCTCTAGTCATGGGCTAATGGAATGTGCTTGAAACCAGCATAGTGCTCCAGGCAGCAGTGTTCTGGTGCATCTCAAAACTCAGGTAACCAGTGTGAGTGGAAAGAAATAAGGTGTTCTCATGTGTGGAAAACAAAAAAGTAAAGGACCAGGCCAGGAAACTTCACTGCTCTAACCTGCTTGTACTACTACAGGGTTAAGGTTGAGAGTAAATCCTTAGGCACATCTCGAGATGGATGAGTAGAGAATCACAGCAATGTCCTGGACAGTTAGTAGTGAGGCTTAAAAGAACACACCCATAGGAAGATATTTCTGTTTAAAGCCTTTCAAATATATGGGATATTGTCTGTTCTGTCAAGATAGGTTTTTGAGATTACAGAGGAAGAAACAGCTCATTGCTAAAGCAAAAATTCAACATGGGATGATAGTTCTGTGGAAAGCATATAAATGCTAACAGATCTTTTACTGCTATACCTTCTTACAATCTTAGGAAGTCTCTGGAACAGCACATGCAAAACAATCACCAGTGTTGTATTGCAGTGACCAAAGAGGTACAAGGAAATCAAAGAAGTCTATTACAATAATAAAATAGGCAGTCTCATTTTCTCATAAATTAAAACACATTTAGTAATCCCATTGAAGTGCCCAAGTCTGCTTTAAAATTTATCACACCATTTATAACGGCAAATATGTTTATCTGCAAAAGATGATTTTTCCTATGCATTCCAGAACCTTCTTCAATATTTTATTCCCTGGCTTTACAACTCTGCTCCTGAGAACGTCAGAACACTCATGAACTGAGAACAATTAAAGGAATCATTAAGATGAATAGGAATATAGCATCTTTAATTAGAAATAATTTTATGGTCTTAGAAGATCATATTGACACCCAGCAGCCTAAAGAAGAGAAAAAAATATTTGTAAGCACTACAATGATGAACAGAAAGAAACTGCAATTAGGTGAAGATGTACAATGATTAGGCAAAGATGTAATAATTCAGAGCAAAACACCTGGAAATTATACTTAAATACTTAATAACTTATTCTTAAATGTATTGATTTTGTGTGTAGTGATACCCACATTTTTCAATTTGTCTTAAAATTGGACATGATTTAATCTTCTAATTTGTTCTAAAAAAGCAACACTTTTATAAGCTAAAACTCACATTTTAATTGATATTTTTAGATTCAAAACTATGATGATGGTCCAAAAAAGACTTCAGATAGTTATAATGATCTGTAATAAAAACATGTCATCATGATCAAGAAGGACTGATGACTTCCTGAGACGTCCAAAGGTGATTGATCAAATTCAAAACAGGGTACTTCCCTCTTCAACAAAGCACATCATCCAGCAGGAGGGAAAGCTTTTATGCTTTGACAGCATGCTGGAACAGTATGCTGCCCCTTGAATATTCACTATATCTACTGAAGAGATAAAGAACAACTATTGGGTTACCAAGATTATTAGCGAATAACCTATTAATATATTTCTCTGACAGAAATGTCCAGGCATGATACTCAGAAATTCATGTTCCTTTAATGAGAACTGTAATAACACTGCATTGTGGTTTTCACTATGCAGTTAGAATTATGATTAACATTTATTTGCATAGCCTATATAGTACACTTTGGATTGCAGTGTAGTAAGCAGAGTCATAAAAATGAAGTGTCAGGGAATCTAAATAAGGACTTTCATGTCCTAAATGGACAGTCGCTCAATACATCCACTTCTTGGAAACATTTCCAGGTGGACACACTGCCTACCTAGGCTCAGCAAGTCTCATCAAGTACTTTATAGAACCATAGAATATCCTGAGTTGCAAGGAACCCACAAGGATAATCGAAGTCCAACTCTTGATTTAAAGCAATCCATTGTGTTAACTTTTCCATTTAATTGAAACAGTTTATGCAGTTGTGGCCTTGAGGAATTGAGTACTGAGCACCTCGTGCTCTCTACTTAAGACACAAACATTTTGTGAAATAGTATTTATGGACAACACGGGGAGAAAAAAGTGACTTTTTTATATTATCAGCTCGTACCAAAAGAATTTCATTATCGTCTTGCTGTTCCTGTGTGGGAATTATTGACTGCAGATTTATTTTGGTTGAAGTCTATACGACTTAGGAATGAGGAATGACAGTCCATAGGAGCATCCATTGGCAAGTAACCCTCTGCAACGGACCCCTGCTGCTGCAGGGGTCTGCAGGCCCTGTGTCAGGACTGGCTGTGCCTCCGAGTGTGCTCTCAGGAGAATTTCACAGTTTCTCCCTCTGCTTCTTTCTATATACCAGCTTTTTAATTACGGGTTGGTCCGTGTAGAGCGATAGTTACAGTATGCAATGATCCCATTTCGAGAAACTCATTTCTCTCGCTGCAGCGGGAAGGAGGAAAGAGGTGACTGAAACAAGCAAGGCTACCATCTAGTGGTACTACTGCACTTCCATATGACAGAGAAACCTACACCATCTTTTGCTGAATATATTGATCCTAAACACAGAAACTTAATTAGGAAAATTCAGTTATAGCAGAATGGTAATTTTCTTTGGAGCCGTTTCTCTAACATTTTCACACAGCTACATTAAGTCTCCATTTTAAATACGAAATCAAATAATTTTCCAGAAAGAATGAAAATCACCACACACTGCACACACAGCTGGGAGATTTAAGAATTAGATTTGTAGCATGTAATTTTTCATTACAACCTTGAACATGCTTAGAGACCTCAGTCCCCCAGATGTATTGCTTCTCAGGACCTGTGCAAAAGCATGTGTGGTGCTCCCATTATTTTCGGTTTCTGTCTCCTCAGTGCTTCCTGGGCAAGTATATAGTGAAAGACTAATTCTGCCATGGACAAACTTCCCTGTGTTATTTGTAGAGAAGCAAAGACCATGAGATATCAGTCTCAGATAAGATTACTCCAGCAGATTAATCAAACCAGGCACTAAATCAAGGTCTCCTGCTACAGTCATGGATCCCCTGTTCACTGTATTAACTATCTCAGGCACATTACCACTGCATTAATTAAGGTTATATGGGAACAAGTACAAATGGAGCAATTTGTAGGCCAGCAGTTCTCTGATTTCTTGAGATGCCAAGCAAGGCAGAATGATAATTTTGAAGTTTCTTTCTAGCTCTTCAGGAATGCAGAGCCTTGCAACCAGGAATGATTGTAAAATAAGTTATAAAATATCTCTTAGACATGTGTCTACACGTAATTCTCTAATCTCTCCTTTTTCTGCCTGTTATACAGTGGTATATTGAGATTTCCTACAGGCAAGGTGAAGAAAAGGTGGTCTGGCCTGGCTGGCCTCCAGGCATATAAGCTCCTTGGTTACATGATGCACTTTTAATGCAGAGTTTTTAAATGCTACAGCAGCTGCTTAAGCACTCTACTAGAAGCTAGTTGGTGCTTTCAGAGCTGACTTTTCTGCAAACTCGGTTTACTTTTTTATGTGGCTCTGGTGGACAGAAATACTGAAAAGTTGCCACAGAGCAAGGCCCATAATTATAAGTATTCAAATAAAGAGAATAGCTCATGCTTTCAAAGATAACATCTAGCTAGATTTTCTTACCTTGGCTGCTTAAAATGGGGACTATAGCCCTGATGGGCACTGAAACATATGATCACCAAAATTTTCCTGTAACTGAGAAATAGGAATACAACAGAGACTTTGCAATGTTGTTTGCCTTTGAGGCTACGAAGATTTTGAAAAGGCAGTTGTTCAAACAACACAAACTAAAACACAGCTTAGACATTTTAGGCAAACACCTCTCCATTGCCAGCAGTTGCTGTATTTCGGCCCTAGTGCTCTTGCATCTTGGAGCTTTCCCTGGAAGTGCTTCACTGCAGGTTCTGCTTCCCAACAGGCAGCCAAAGATGGTGTATCAGTACAGGTCCCTGTGAGGCAGTCAGGAAACCCATTCTCAGACCAGAATGGCTAACCCACTCATATGCTATATATGGTGCTTTGAGAAACCTGCCTGGTCAACTTGAAAGTGTCCCTGCCCATGGCAGGGGGTTTGAGACCTCTCTCAAAGATTTTTGAATACTCTTGGTAATATGGAGAGGTCCCAGTTGACTGGAAGCTGGCAAATGTTGTTCCAATTTTCAAGAAGGGCAAGAATGATGACCTTAGGAGCTACAGACCTGTCATTCTCACTTCAGTGAGAAGTAAAATTATGGATAAAATTATTCTTGGAGTTACTGAAAAACATCTGCAGGACAACACAGTCATCAGTCACAGCCAGCATGGCTTCATGAGGGAGAAGTCCTGCTTCACAAACTTAGTTTTCTTTTCTGACAAGGTAACCCACCCAGTTGATTAAGGGAAGCCAGTTGATGTAATCTTTTTGGAATTTCAGTACTCTCTCTCACAGGATCCTTCTGGACAAACTGCCCAGCACACAACTGGATAAACAGGTCCTGTGGTGGGTTAGCAGTTGTCTCACAAGTCGAGCACAGAGGGTAATAGTGAATGGGGTGATATCAGAATGTCAACCTGTCACTAGTGGGGTTCCACAAGGCTCCAGTTTGGGGCTACTGCTCTTCAACGTCTTCATAAATGACTTGGATGCGGGGCTTGAAGGTAAAATAAGTAAGTTTACTGACAATACTAAATTGGGAGGAGCTGTTGACTCCCTCGAAGGCAGAAAGACCCTGCAGAGAGACCTCAACCAATTAGAGGACTGGGCAATCACCAACTGTATAAAGTTGTAAAAGGGCAAATGCCGGATTCTGCACTGGGATAGGGCAAACCTGGTTGTATGTAAAAATGGGGGTATGAGGTACTGGAGAACAGCACCTTGGAAAGAGACCTGGGGGTCTTGGTCAATGGCAAGTTGAATATGAGTCAGCATTGCCCTGGCAGCCAGGAGGGCCAACCATGTCCAGGGGATCATCAGGCAAAGCGTTGCCAGCCGGTCTAGGGAGGGGATTGTCCCGCTCTGCTTTGCACTGGGGCGGCCTCACCTTGAATATTGTGTGCAGTTTTGGGCACCATGATATAAGAAAATATAAAGCTCTTAGAGAATGTCCACAGGAGGGCAACAAAGATGGTGAAGGGCCTTGAGGGGAAGCCGTATGAGGAGAGGCTGAAGTCACTTGGCTTGTTCAGCCTGGAGGAGATTGGGGGGAGACCTCATTGCACTCTACAACTTCCTCATGAGGGGAAGAGGAGGGTCAGGCACAGATCTGTATTCTCTGGTGACCAGTGACAGGACCTGAGGGAATGGCCTGAAGTTGTGTCAAGGGAGGTTTACGTTGGATATTAGGAAAAGGTTTTTCACCCAGAAGGTGGTTAAGCATTGGAACAGGTTCCCCAGGAAAGTGGTTACAGCAGCAAACTTGACAGAGTTCAAAAAGTGTTTGGACAATTCTTGGGGTTGTCCAATGCAGGATCAAAAGCTAGACTTTGATGATCCTTGTGAGTCTCTTTCAACTCAGGATATTCTATGATTCTATGATCCTAACTAGATGACCTTTAAGGTCCTTTCCAACCCAAACCATTCTAGGATTCTATGATTCTATGCTATGCACATATACACATTCACATCCACTAATATACATTAAGAGGTACAGAAAGCTAAGATAAAGTTGGAAATGCTAGGTTTGCTAACAGCAGAAGGTCAGTCTTTTGTCTCTGAAACAAGAGAGACAAAAGTCCAGTGTCTAATGTCCTAAATACTGCTAGAAAAGCCCAGGCTGCAAATTCACTCAATGGGAATTTTGCCCTACGTGTATAAACATACACAGGAAAGGGCAGCATGTTTTGTGTTTATATTTGCAACTGTAGAATGCGATAGAGTCCTATTGTTTTTCTGATCCATAGTGTAGTTTCCCTCGCAATCTAAATATTTTTCTCCACTGAGACAGGGATTTGTTTCAGCATGTACATTTATAAGATAAACTCCTCCACTAAAACAGTACAGCTCAAGGGCCAAACAATGGTGTTCTTCATTCTCAGGTGTGCTTTGGGTAAACATTTCAAAACAGCACTTGTTAAACTGATCTTCAGAAAAATAGTTTCTCCATCAGTGACAAACACTGTCTAAACACTTTTCTGAAGGTGGAGGTTTGGAAATACTCTCCTCCTTGTGTAGTGTAGAAAAGTTCCTGGAGCAGAGGGAAAAAAAAATCCTCCCTTTCTCCCCAGTGGTGGTGATCTGAGAGCAGCCTCTGAAGATGCACAGGATTTACTGTAGGGTTAGGCTCTGAGGGTGGCTCAGGGCAAAGGCACACTTGGAAGAGGTGATGTTTCCCAGCTGGGTTTGTTTCAGTGTAATTTTAATGTCAACTGCTTGCAGTTGAGCCAAGACTAATAACCTTCCACCAGTGACATCCCCAGCAGTGTCAGAGCAGCTGGGCCCCTGCACTGCTGCATCGCCCGGCTGGTAAGAGCAGCACGTACAACTGTTTTGCATTAGCAATACGCTGGGTGGTCACCACGTGCGAAGCACTTTGTGTCAGCATTATAACTTAACCAAAGGGTTATGTTATGCCAGATGCACTTCTGGAAAGCAGCTATTAATATGGGGTTAAACCTCTCATTCTTACACATTTTGAAGTCAAAGCCTTGACTTGTAAGTACAAGTGAATAGCTACTGTTAATTTGTAATTAATACAGGAATTGGTACAGGAAAGACTTTGGAGATCTCAGCGGCTAAAAAACACAATCTGCTAGCGTGATTAAGGGATCAATTTAATGCTTCTGTGCGCTGTTAGAGAGTGGAGAAGCAAGAGCAGCTCAGATATAGGTCTGTGAGGCTTTTTGTCTACCATGGTCACACTGAGAAAGAGTCAGATCTGTGGTGCTCTATGAGTCACCAGCCTGCCAGATCTGCACACTGCATATATGTAGTTGCTAGGATATGCCATAGATCTTAGGAGTGATGAAGAAGAGGTAGTTTTACACTGGCTCAGATGCAGAAAATGTCTTTCGCGCACAGTCCTCCACAGTCAGCCCACTTCAGGACAGGACTAGATATGCAGAGAGGTCTCAGGGCAATCCAGGGACTGCAGGTACTCAGCTTCACTCACTGGACTGGCAGCAGCTCTGTGCTAGCATCACTCCCCAGGGGAAGTAGCTCTAACACAAGAACCATGCTTGAACTTCTCACAAACTGTCCGCAGCTGAGGCTTTGCATCAGGGCGCTTCTCTAATTAAAAACAAAATTCCAACGCTTCTCAAGAATGTGCACATGTAGATTAGGAAGTAAATCCCTTGGGACAAGCTGGTGTAAATATTGTGGTACACATGTCCTTGTTGTTGTGTAGGAGTTCAGGGTAGCTTGTACTACCCAGGACAGTTTTATTAAGGAAGCAGAGTTTTTTGAGAGCATGCTGATCTGAGCACAACTTTCAGAATTTATATAGGTGTGGATAAACATATATATAAAAACCAGATGGAAACACTTGACCAGAAGACTACTTGTAAGATACAGCAAGAATACTGGACCACATCAGTTATGTGGAAAAAAAGCAAGAATCTTTCAGGATTCTGTGACTGAGTTAGCTAAAAAACCTTTTTTTAAAATTATTTTTATGATGTGGCTTTGTTGTTCACTGATTTCAAGTGTAAATTACGTTAAATTCTGCTTAAGGTCTCTAATTGCATATAAAAGACAGAATGAAGGAATGCCTTTTACATCTGCCCATCCTTATTCATCACTATTGGTCCCCTTTTCCTTCCCCCCAAAAGAAGATAAACTGATGTCCAGGACAAAGTGTAAGATGATTTGTTCTGCTGAATTGGAGGAGTTACAAGACTTCACAGAAAACCCGGCACCAGAGTCCTTGTCTACAGGTTCCTCTATTGTCATGCAAACCCTCCCCGCCTTTCTTTTCTTCAGCAGACATAAAAGCCCTTGCCCTTCTGGCAGTCATACCTCTCACTTCTCCAACCCACAGCAGGCAAGCCAATTTCTTCATTTGCTTCTCACAATCCCTTAAGAAATAACAAAACTATGCTAGCGCATGAAGAGACTGCAGGTGACAATGGACTTGGCCCAGAAGTTAGATCCCTCCTCTACAGCTCCCTAAGGCATATATTCTGTACTTTCCATGAAAAGGTTTTTTAATTCTTGGGGGTGGAGACCAGTGACATAAAGAGGTATTTGGGAGGTGGCCTGTGCCTTTCCCTCAGCACCCCATAGACCTGAGGAAGCACATCTCTACCGCTGTAAAAGTATTACTGAGTCACTGTCTTGATATCCCTTGAGCTGACTGACATTTCTCATCTCTCTTCCCCCTATTCCACCCCCCCCACCCCCTTTTCTCTCCTCCAGCTTAGGAGTTCCTAGTGCTCCTGAGATGATTTGGAGGAGCCTGTTACTTTGTTTCACAAGAAACACCCTATCTACCGTAAACTCTTCCAGCAGTCCCAGAGTAGAGGTGAATGCTTTCTGGGTGTTATGTGTAGCTGTCGAGTGTTCAAAAGCAAGTCTAAGGATAGGGTTTGCTAAGTTGTGACCAAAGAAGCTGAAGTCTGCAGGGGAGAAGCTGACTGGGGTCACCCCAGGATGGCCTGGCACAACACAGTGCTTGGGAAGAGGCACAGTGTTGTACTAGAGAGTGTATTACAAGAGTCAAGTGCTGCTATTTAAGTCTCACAACCAGTAGTTTAAATCACATGGCTTATCTTGTTTTGTCTTGTGCCTGTTAACCTGGGGAAAGCATTCACTGGATGAAAATGTAAGTAGGTATGTAGGTCCTTACCACAGATCATCCAAGTACTACATCAAAATTAGAATTTATCATTATTAGCCTATTACATGTATTATGCTAAAACATTGCACAGAATGAAGTCCTCTTGAAATGTATATTTTACCTCTCTGGATAAAAGCACTAATCCTAAGAATGCTTAAGTCAACAAAACAAAGACAGAAGAAAGAAGGAGGGATTGTTCTCTTCTACAGTACTAGAAAGATTGATTTTTCCTGCCAAGAGAGTAAAAAGTGCAGATTGCTAACATCATCAAAGAAAGCATTTGAGGGAAGGAGACACACGCCAATTGCGCAGGTGCCAATATACTGTCTTTCTTATCTACTGAGACAAGCCTTGCAAACTTTCCTGTCTTTAAAACCAGATATCATTTCACTGGAAACTAAGACATCCTTGACAACAATGCCTGCCTTTTTTTGTGGAAAGGATTCACTCTCTGTTTGTCCTACTTTTACAAAGCATGCTATCACTGTGCCTCTGATAGACACATCACCATTTGAGTGGACATGATTTTGCAGAGGAATGAAGTGAAGAGTCATGAGCATCCTGCCGGACAGATCAGAAAGCAGGAAAACCATGGCCATACTCTTCAGAACTGAGACTCTCAGGGCAAGCCTTCAAAGCTACATTTTAGTAGCTTAACACTTCTACCTACAGACTTCCAGAAGAGTCATTGCATTCTGTAGAGCTTGTTCTTTACATGCTGGTGGACTTGGCTGTAGTTCAGAGCAATTGCAGAGTCACTGCTAGCAGTCAATACACACAAAGTCAGTCCTTGGCAGAGCAGCCCCTTTCCTCAGCCTGACCCTTTTAACTGCACTGCTTCTGGGTTACCCCTTTCCAGCTGGTCTCCATCACAGGTCAGACCCTGAATACACATCCTTCAACATGTCTCCACCTCAGCAGCCCTTAATTATTACATCTCCTAGCCAAAACATATGCTTCTAGTGGACAAGGGAATATAAGAGCACAACTCTTCCAACCTTTACATGAAGTAAAGAAAGATTGGGGGTTTTTTACCCTATTCCCAAATCAGCTCTGAGCTGCTTTGAATTTCTTTCACTTTCCAGTCTCCTGCTTGACATTTGAGATGTCTCAGCCCAGAGCTCCTGGCCCAAGGACCGGGACAGCAGCTGCTGATAGCCAGGTGCTGAGTGTGACTGGACTTACACTGCCCCTCATGCTGGGCTGCAGAGTCACCAAAACTCACCAAGACTCCTCCCATAAGTATTTAAATTGACATGGCTGCAATTCAGAAACAAACACATCTCTCTTCCTGCTCAAATCTTTTATGGACCCAGACCTTCTATAAAAGCACTCACTTGCCTAACCTATTGATCGCTCTGATCTTCTAATTAAAGGTTGGGGCACTCTTATGCAGGAATTGCTGCTATGCTCCAGACAATTTACCAGAAGAGAAGGGGGGATGTTATTGCCTTACACAGATTCCTGATGCCCACTGTCCCTACAGTAGACTCACGTATGTTTGTCATGTTTGATGTTCGGTATCTTGTGACACAGTGCACAGGTTCTGGCTGAGATGAAGTCAGTTTTCTCCACAGTGCCTGTCATAATACTCTGGTTTGGATCTGTGACAAAAACAGGGTTAGGATTTGGAGAGCCATAATCCTACAGCTCCAGGGACACATTTGTTGTCTCCATAGTTTCTCATCTGGGCCACAACCTCAGCCCAGAGGTGCCTTTAGGGTTAGGGTTGAGAGCCACAAAGCTGGCAGCTCCAAGGACACTGTCACAGCAGGAGGCATGCCAAAGGGAGCGTGGCACCACACCTTTTCAGGTGTAGTCCTAGCAACCCTTCAAGGGTGCTGCATTTCTGTGTAAGTCAGTGTCTCTCAAGCACGCTGCTATGGTAAAACTGAGCTGTCTAACTTCAGGATTTACCTCAGGCAGGATTTACTGCCAAGCCAGCAGAGATACTTACAGTAAGTCAGCACAGTTATCTCAAATACTTCCCACTCACTATAGGGTAAATGCAAATGGGCAGTTACCAGGAGAACGGTGACATGCAGTAATGGATTCCTGTGGCTCCAGCACCTGCACCACCATGTACCTGCATCCTGCTGCCCCAGGCGACACCAGCCAGCTATGGGCAATAATTGCTTGTTTTGAAGGTAGGGAGTAGGGAATTAAGGAGTTTTCCAGGAATGGGTTTGGAATCCTTTTTTTAGCAAGTGAGTCATTATAAGAAGTTTAAGAAAGGCAGAGTGTGTTTGCTAGGCAGGTGTGGATACTGCAGCAGAAGATGTGGACTTAGAGTACCTTAGAGTACCTACAGGACAATAGGAAAATTATTTTCTGAAGAATAGTTTACAACCTCAGCTTCCATTTCAGGAGCTCTGCATTGTCTAAGGCCAGCTTTGCGTCCTTAGCCACACAGCTTGTTATAGGTGCTTTTATTAGGAGATCCTCTGAACTCAGGAAGAGCCCTTAACTATAGGTCTAGTTCTTCCTTATGTAAACCTTCAACTGGAACATGGTGAGAAGTTAAGTACTGACACCTAGTCCTATATCTAAGAGAAAGAAATCTGCCAAAAGATCATACATGTAGCAAAGATTCCTCAGTACACACTTTCTAGATTAAAAATCTGAGCAAAACCTTTATCCATCCACAGTGTTGAATACCACAAGTACTATTATTACATTTGGGCAGCGCAGAAAGTTTACAAGTATGTCCAGTCACTTTTTCAAGTGAGTTTCGATTTTACTGCAGTAGTGGGAGTGAATCTGGTTAAATGTGCTAGGTACACCTCTCTGCTCTGTAGAAAGATGTTCCAGAGACTTCATCTTCACAAGGAGGTACATGGGGACTGCTTAAGACCCAGCACCCACTTTTTACATGACTTTCTGGAGACAGGCATCTTTATGCAACAGTACCAGTTGTTTAGCAGTTTCATATTGTTACAGTTTCATATTGTTTAAAAGTAATGTTACTGATAGATTTGGCAGATTCTCCCATAGAAACACACCTCACTTTCTGTACGCTGCTCATGGCATGCAGAGCCTGAAATTACACTTGCACAACTGTTTTCCCTCCTCTCAGAGGAGCTGCATCCCATCTCTCCTGCATATCTATCATGGACCATTAGCATTAGACCTGTTCATTCAAGTTCCTTTGGTACCCTTGCATCTTATAGTGCATGAAGGTCATAAAAGGAAAGATAGTGAAAGATACTATATATAAACTATTTCAGGCCATTTTTAGCTTGCTTATAGGTGTCAGAAACTGTTTTCAGCTACAGTAAGGGGGGGAAAGAAATAAATTATATTGTCATTTAGTGTGAACCTTTCCCCTGTCTTCCCTGAAAACCTCTGGGTTTGAACAATGTGTACTGCTCTTCCCTTTACTGTGATAGACTGAATCATGGGATAATGGGATACTTCAGGTTGCAACAGCTCTCAGGGTATCTCTGGACCAACCTCCTGCTCAAAATATGATCAGCTACAAGATCAGCCCAGGTTGCTCAAGGCTTTATCCTGTCTGGAAACATCCTATCTTTGGCCATAAAATACAAAACCCTCCTTGCTATCCTGTTTTTTCTTCACTAAGTCTCGTTACAGGTAGAACTAGTGTGACATCACATCTTGAGTTTATTATGGCCATATTTCAAAGATTAAACTGTGTCTTTCCCAAGTTCATTGTAAACTGAATAATGTTGAGGAAGAAGTCTCAGTTCAAAAGTGTACGTGTACCACCACTTGATGTGAATGATTCCACACTAACTTACAGTGCAATAGATCTAAAATTAATTTAAATGTGCTTGAAATCAGGCAGGCACTTAGAAATTTTGCTTCACTGGGGTCCAAATCGTTCTGAAACAGGGAGGAAAACCAAAGGAAGAAAGTCATCAAAACCAAACAGACTGCAGACATTCAGCTGACTCTTTTGTTCAGTATTTGCATTGTTTGAAAGACAACTGTGAAGCATCTCGCTTATCCACAAGGCTCCCATCAGGCTGTTTACCAGTAAAATCTGAAAGGCTGTTTGGAGTCCACGTGATTTCTAGTATTTTGAGCAGGTTGGTTTTGTTTCCTTGTTCAGACATGTTCTAGTCCAAAGATATTGTGTGCAGAAACTGTCAGGTCATGAATAAAAGATAAAAAGCTCACTATTTTTTAACCAGCTTCATTGGACTGGTTCAGGGGTTGGTTCAAACCGCAGAGATACAATCAGCAGACAGGATACTTTCATGATGGTTTTATAATCACACTGAAAATTTAAAAATAAGTGTTTTTAATGATTTTGTTGAGTATCAGAACCATTATATACTTTACGCAACACACTCAGATCAGGGTCTAATGATCAGGAGTGGTCAGGCACATAACGGTAGACATGGGCTTTTGGGATGAGTGGAGCCCAGGGGCTGGGCTGATGATGGAGGAGAAACCTGTTGCCCCGGGAGATGCCAGCTGCTTGCCCACGCTGCCGGCCCGCTTCTAGCACTTTCTTCACATCAACGTCGGGGGGTCGGGGTCCCCCCGCCGCTGGCCGCACCCCGCTCCCTAGGAGTGCCCCGGCCCCCGCACACCGCGGGCCTGCCGCGCCGCGCCGCGCCGCGCCGCGCCCCCCGCCCCGGCCGTGCCGTGCCCTGCTCCTCCCTCTCCCCCCGCGGCCGCTCGCAGTGGGCCAGCCCGCCCCTATATAAGAGCCGGGTGGGCGGCTCCGCGCCCCAGCGTCGCCAGCGGCTCGGCAGCGCAACTGCCGCGGGGACATCGTCGTGCGTGGGGCGCAGCCTGCCTTCTTCCCGGCTCCCTGCAGCCATGGCCTGGCAGCCGATGGAGATCAACCCCGAGGTGCGCGAGGGGCGGTGGAGACGGGGCTGGGGCTGGGGTTGCGGGGCGGGTGGTGGGGCGCGCCTCTCACCGGCACTCACGCTTCTGCCCCCGCATTATCTTCCAGATGCTGAACAAAGTGAGTTGCCGCCGTCGTAGGACCGCCGCGGGCGGGCGCCGCCCCTTACTTTCTCCATCCCTCGGCATCCCGCCCTGCCTGCGCGGAGCGGTACCGCTGCGCGGGGCGCGGCCGCACCTGCGGAGCGGCGCCTTCCTCTATCCCTCGGCATCTCGCACTGCCGGGGTGCGGCCGCACCTGCGGAGCGGCGCCTTCCTCCGTCCCTCGGCATCCCGCTTTGCCGGGATGGGGCGCGGAGAGGCGCCTTCCTCCATCCCTCGGCGCCCCGCCCTGCCGGGATGGGCGCGGAGCGGCTCCGCTGCGCGGGGCGCGGCCGCACCTGCGGAGCGGCGCTGAGCCCGCGCCCTCGGCAGGGGGCGCCGCGCGTTGTGCTGTGTCACCGGGCGCGGCGGGGCGGGCTCGGGGGTGTCGCGGCCGCGCCACCGCTCTCTGTGCCCCGTGCAGGTGCTGTCCCGCCTCGGGGTGGGTCCGGGCTGGCGCTTTGTGGACGTGCTGGGCTTCGAGGATGAGGCGCTGCGCGCCGTGCCGACCCCGGCCTGCGCGCTGCTGTTGCTGTTCCCGCTCACCGAGCAGGTGGGTGTCCCCTCCCGCGCGGGGAGGAGAAGGCGGGGGCACTGGCCGCGGGTAGCACTGGCTGCTGCCAGGAGTGTGTCTGTGTCATCCACCCAAGCATCAGATGGTTGGGCGTGGATGGGGCGTGCGCTGGAGCTGTAGGTGGATGGTGTCCTGCACGGCCCCTGCCTCCGAATAGCCTGAACTATAATGAACGAGCAACAAAACAAGGCCTCTTCTTCCATCCCAATGCTCCTGTGAGACTTTGCTTTTGTATATCAGACTGAGGAAAAAACATGATCAATCTTGAGCATGAGGAATAGCAATTCCATTATCATGCTGACTCATTGGGTCTAGAAAGGCCTGAATTACTTCTATATGGTTAATATATTCAGTCCACTTGATGCCAAGGAAGTGAATCAGGAGATGGGCTTTGAAATAATGTATATTTAACAGGTTCTCTAAATGAAGGATTATAAACTTTCAGTAGTAATGGATTTTAGTTGTTTATACACTGTTGTGATGGAAAGAGGTTCATGAAGGGAAGTAACCTGAAGGTCCAAAGACAAACTATTGCAGAGACATGTCAGTAGTCTTGTTCAATGGACCAAACCAACTGAGGTATGATATCAAAGACCCTATCCGTTCTATGGTTTCCCACCCCAAGCAATTTCCAGTGAACAGAACAGATGAAGGGCTAAGAACAGTGCTTTTGGATATGACTGAGTCACGCAGGTAGTCCATTAAGTGTTGGCCTGAATCCGGTTTAAACATATTGGACCTGTGCCACAAAGATGACTTTCTGGGTAAATCTTTGTCCGGTCTTGGTATTGATTATCCTGTGTAACTTATCTGACCAGTAGTTTACACAATAAAAAGATATGACTGTAATGAAATGCTTAAAACAGTTACGTGTTTACAGCATGAGAACTTCAGGAAGCAACAGACTGAGAAAATAAAGGACCAAGAAATCAGTTCCAAGGTATATTTCCTGAAGCAGACTGTCAGTAACTCCTGTGGGACAATTGGTCTGATACATGCAGTTGCTAATAACAAGGACAAAGTGAAGCTTGGTGAGTATGAATGTTCTGAAATGCTTGAATTTCCACATTTACAACAGACGATTGAGTGCATGTGGGCTACTGGGAGACGTGGGGGCACATCAAGGCAAGTTAAGGCATGCTGTACTGCTTCAGTTGATGAGGGGGTCTTTCAGCTCTTGGAGGGGGGCATGTGGACTCAACCTTTGACTTGCGTTTGGTAGCTGCAGAGGTATTGTCCTGGTGAGCAATGTAAGAAGAAAAGGGCACACAGTAGGACTGACCAAAGTCTGTCTCTGATCAGGGAGTACTGTGTTCAGTAGTTGTTGACGTGGGTCTTGATGTCAACTGAAGAGATGGAGTTCTTCCTTCCACCTATGTCTAATGTAAATAGGTGTGCTCAGAGTAGCCTATAAATCAGTCAAAAACATGTTTTCTTTTTGCTGGAGAAGTTGCAGAGATGATAAGAGTCTGTAAGTAGACTTTTCTTGCTGAGATAATAGTTTTGATGGTTTACTTCCTACAGAAAAGGATTATTTTGTTGCTCAAAGACTGGAGATATGCAAAATACAACTGTCATTATTCCAAGAGAACTTGAATCCTTTGTGTGGTGTGGCATTTCTTCTTATACAAAAAAAAAGCACGTGCAGAAGGCATAGTGAGCATTTAAGCATAGTTTTCTGTTTTGAAAAGACTCTCTGAAATAACACACCCTTGATGAGTGAAGCAATGATATAGCACATCTCATGGAAGACCAAACTTAGCTCATATTTTTACTGCACTACTAATTTATGTCCTGGAAAACCAAAGTAAGCCTGTAATGAGCAAGTGATGCCTTCATTTGAAGGCAGTGAGACAATTTCATCTACCCATATTCTGTTACTTGATACTTATGTGTCCTTAGAGCTGGTACCTTTTTTGAATATCTTCAGAACAGGACTGAACACTTCTGCCAAATGTGCAGTGGGGAAATGGGAAAAGCTACATCCCATTTGAAAGTGACTTTCAAGACAACCATTCAGAGTACCCTGAAGTGCTACACTCCAGTTGTGTAAATTGTTACTAATAGCTTCTGGATAAATAGCTTACTTCAAGTGGTAGTTATAATAAGCTCATGTAGGAGATAGTTACAGGCTGAATGCCGTGACTTGTAATTGGTGCAACAAGCACTGATTACTGTGGGCTGCATCTCAACTGTGACCAAAGCTTTTACACACACTGAATAAAATTTCTCATCTTGTGCAGATGAGGGGTCTGCCCTGAAGAAGTTTCTTGATGAAACAGCTGATTTATCTCCTGAAGAGAGAGCTAAGCATTTTGCGAATAATAAGGTATATAAACTATGCAAACTGCTGACAGCTACTAGCACTTAAGGATGTAGTAACTTATATCTGCTTTCTCTTAAGGCTATACAAGAAGTCCACAATTCAGTTGCACAAGAAGGACAATGTCGGGTAAGATGTGAATGTGTAAAATCTTGGGGAAAGAGATTAACAAAGGTGGTAGGGCAATACAGCCTTTTTTGTCTGTCAGATGGCTGTTACATTTTCCTGAGGACAGAGAAATGAGTGACTCATGGATGAATACTTGTTCAGCGTTTCTTCCTTAAATATAGATTGAAAATCTGGGTCCAGACCCAGTCTGAAAACATGACTCTGCATTAGGATTTCTGGTGCATGACCTTGTAGAGGCCTTCCCACAGACCTCTTCAGCTGAACTTGAATTTTCAGTCCTTTGCTACTGTCTTGTTGTTGATGTCTATTCTGTTCTGTAGTCACAAGTAGGGTTTGCAGTACTAGCTTCAATCTCACAAATGTGTCTAATGGTATCTCCAAATGTATCTGGTATCTTCTAAGGTTGAGGACAACAGTGTGAACTTCCACTTCATCCTGTTTGTCAACGTGGATGGACACCTGTACGAATTGGGTAAGGTCCTGCAAACTCTGCAGTTGGACTGGGCCTACTTCAGGTGTCACAGCAGTATTGGGGGCTCAGGCGAGATACTTGGTGCTACTTAAACTGTTTGCTGAGGCTCTCAGAGCCAATACACAATTTGTACCTTCACTTGAAGATTTTGACTGATGGTGGGTTGCACTGAATTCTTTTGTAAAGCATATCTTTGCTTGTAGAGCTGAGAATACTCAGTCCCCATCTCAGACTATGCATTGACAATTTGTTCTGACTTCCCAAATACGTATCATGATGTGTGTACTTGTTTGGACCCACTGTGCTCAGTGCTGCTAATTCTGAAATACTAAGTACACTGAGTGATAAGGCTTTCTTCCACAGATGGCCGTATGCCATTTCCTGTAAATCATGGCACAAGCTCGGATGACTTGCTGTTGAAGGTAAGACTTCTCCCTTGCTGCTTGTTTCCCTGAAAGCAAGGGTGCTATAAAAGGGTGAGAATAGTGTATATTTGGTGTATAGTGGCTGTACCTACTTGCTCTACAGGTGTGTGTTTCTTAAATCTAAAAAATTTATGACTACTAAAGGTATTGTCCCCCAGAGCTAGATACCTCTTAAATGTATTTATCAGCTGGTGCTATAAAGACCTTGTAACTCAGTTGGTGGGACTCAGAGAGGAACTGCAATGATTTATTCTCTATAGCAGGTCCATTCTCTTAGCCTAAACAGCTGCATTTTTTTTGTCCCTAAGGATTCTGCTAAGATCTGCAGACAATTTACAGAACGTGAAAAAGGAGAAGTTCGTTTTTCTGCTGTGGCTTTCTGCAAGTCTGCCTGAGACTCTGAAGAGATGCAAGGAAAGCAGTCTAATAGCACACTAGTAAACGCAGTTTAAACTCCAGTGCTTCAGTACTTGTTAAACACAGCTGTTCTGGTAACTATTTCCACCTTTTGCTATAACACAAGAGCAACATCAGCTGAGCTTATGCTAAAGGATGAGCTCAAGTTTTAATGTGAACAGTTTGGACACATCAGATATATTTAGACTCTTTTTTCACATGTTAAGTAGAAAATGCTTAACAGGGCTTGTTTGATCTGTGTCATGTTAATTGAGTTGTTGGTTGATATTTCCTTGTCCTTGATGAGAATAAAATGTTCTGCTGGATAAATGGACTAAAGTGATCACTAACTTTCTCTAAAAGGAGCTGTGTGGGATTCTCTGTAAACCTTGTTTTCAAAAGACCCTGAAAGATCTCCTGTAAGTAAAAAGTTAATGTTGGCCTCAGGGTAGCAGGACAGTTGATTTTTGTAGGTCTTGAATGCCTTCAAGGTTGAAGAGATGCACCAGTCTATGTGATGTGTTCCAGTGCTGCACTACTGTTCTAGTAAAGTTCTTCCTAATGTCCAGTGTGAAACTCTTAAGCCTGCCTGAAACTTTGCCACCCTGAATACATTTATTTTTAGAGGTGTAAGATGTGATAAATGAACACTCAAACGGCACCTTAATGTGGTCTGTAGTCAGCTGATATTGTGTTTCTGTATAGGAGACAGTATTAGAACAGATATTCTCCCTACCTGTAGCTGAAACAAATCTACTGGCAAATGCAGAGGAAATCCTTGGCTACCCACTGTGCTTACTAACTTGTGGTTGTTAAAAAAACCTTGAAAGAGGCTATATTTCTCTGTCCCTTTCAAAATGATGTGAAAAGGAGAAACCCCTACTACTAATAGCAAGATGAATTTTTGGGTTCAAGGGAAAGACATTTATCTTTATTACATATTACTTGGCCTCAATTGTGACCTGTGGAAACTGGTTTTACCTGAGTCTAGTTGCTGTTTGCTGCTGTTGCAGCTTCTTGCTGATACTTCAGGTAGCTGTGAGAAGGGATAAAACACCCTTCAACCCTTAATTCTAATGCATGAGGTCACAGCCTGTCCCTGCCAGCCATGTTGTGTGGTGCTGGGTAGCACAGTCTTAGATGGCTGCTGCTGCTCTGTATGCTGCAAGCTGTTCTGGCTTCCAGGCTCTTTTGAAGGGTAAGTAAAGAAAGCTGTGTGTGGGCAGAAGTTGCTTTGTATTGGGCCTTGTTACTGCTCATATAATTAATTACCTGATAGCTGAAGGTAGCAGAGGGTTGCAAGACATTTTAATTGAAAGTCTAAGGCTTTGCTCAAGCTCAGAGTACTTAAATTCTGAACATGAGTGTGTTTTGGTTTCTGTTAGCAGAGAGGTGAAGGATGTGGCTGTGAAAAGGCCTGTTATGTGCCATTGCTCTTTACAACAGCATCTTCTGCCTGTTAGTGGAAGTTGTTGTAGGGTGAAAGGAGGCCTCCTGGGGCATCTCTTCTGCAGCCTCCTGTGCCAGCACTGACTCGGAGCCATGCCTGGGACTCAGGCTGCTTAGCAACAAAACCTTCAGGAGAAGAAATGCAAGTGGCATAAGCACAGGAGAGCGGAAAGAGCAATAAAAACCAGATAGGGGCAGAGGAGGGGCATGAGAGCAGAGCCCCCAGTGAGCTGTAAGCCATAACCTGCAGCAGTGTGCTTTAAAGCCACAGAGGACCCTTTCCTTGCCCTTAAACCATTATGAGGGTACTTGCTGTAACTGTCCCTGTATAGAGTTACACAGGTGGTCAGTCACTGCTGAAGCAACGTGAATATGCCTTTGAGCTACTACTGTATTATAGTGATTGCAGCATTCAAATATTTTTGGTTTTTTTTTTTGTTTGTTTCTTTTTTTGTTTGTTTTAATTAGCAATGTAAACAGTGCTATGGAAGTTAAAATTTAACTTAAATTAAAATTTAACTTAATTTTTTTCACTCTTTTACTTCTGAGTGAAGTATCTACTAAAAGGCAACATTTTAATAATTTTGGCCTCATGGAAAAACAAGGAAAGGGTTGTGACAGACTGTTCTAATTTTCTCACATTCTGGTCCAAGGTACAGTTTGAAAGGATGAAAATAAAGAGAACAACCAAGGAATTACTCTTATCCATCCATTCATGTATAACATCCCTAGCACGGCTGTTTTTCCCTTCAGAAATTACCCCAGTGGTCTGGCAAACAGCTGGGCTTTACTTTAAAACAGCCTGGGTTCTAAAAAGAGGAAGATAAATTACTGGAGATCTTGGGAGTTGGGATAGAATTGCTCCAGATGATGGAGATTTCAAACAATGGGTGAGGATCTATAAGCTGAATAGATGGAAGATTTTGCAATAATAACAGTGCAGCTGTTCCAAATGTGTTACTGCATTCACAAGGAAAGTCACAATACCTGGAAGCATGTATGTGGCAATTTAAAATCATATTGAACAGAAAACAAGGAAGATGTTTTAAAATTGTATCAGGTGTGTATGATCTCAAAATAAATGGGAGGGCTTTGCATATTTTCCAGGTAATTTTACCTACTTGACATTTATTGAATTTTAATTTTTGCCCATTGTTTCACACTTTGGCAGAAGTGTTTGAGCCAATGCAAGACACAGGATTATTGTATTAATTATTGGCTCAGACTAACTCAAGTGGGAGGGGCAGGGAAAAGAGAGAAGTCAAATTTCACCAAGGTAGTGGCCTGTTCCATACCCCAGCCCCCTGGAGCCTCCTTGGGCAGCTCTGGAGCAGCCATCAACCACTGGACCTTGGGAGCACTGCCCCACACCACATCCCAGAGCCCTTAACCCAGCCCCAGAATAGCTGGCACACTGGAAGCCCCACCTAGGGGTGGGGGGTGGCCACAGGGGGACAGAGCAAATAAAACCAGCATCATGCAGCTATTGCGTGGTTGCACCCTACCTTCTGGACATGAGGAAGCTGGACTTGCACGAAACACAAGATGGCAGCTAAAATTCTTTTTCTCTCTCTTTGCTGCTTCTCTTAATCTCCTTTCTTGATATTTTTGGTAACTTACAGCTTGGATTTTGCTAAGTTTTATGGGTGAGCACGTGCTAAGTAATTGCTTTGTGACATGCTTTATTTTGGTTTAATATTACCCTTTAAACTTTTGCCAAGTTCCCTTATTTTCTAAAGTTTGCCAGCAAAAGTGTGTTATTTGACCTCCTGAGATACATGTTCAGCATCTTCTCCTGTTAGCTCTCCCAAGATATTAAAATAACTGAAGGTTCTTTTAATAAATTCAGCAGGTGAATTTTTTTAGGCCTTGTATATTTTTAAAGTAAAACCCCATCAGTGAGTTCACAGCTGGAGGCCTGGGGTCTTACAGCCAAGGAGTATAAACGTCTGTAGGCTATTTTAGAGTGCTATGTATTAAAACACTACTTTCATGAGAAGATGTTATCTCATAAATTAGTATTTTCTGTTGATCACATCCTCTCTGAAGTGCAGCTCATTATGTTTCTTGTCTCTCCTTATTTTCTCCTCTTTGTTCTTAAATCTGTAGTTCCACATGAAACTGTTATCTTTCCTTGATTTTCTGTGCATCCTTCTTAAGTAAATTAGCTGTTTTGACTCTTTCTAATTCTTATCTAAAGCTCTGTATTTTTCCCCAAATTTAGCCCTGATTTTTCCCTATGGCAATTGTTGAGAAGGGCAGGAGCTTGTGAAGCCCGTTCTGTGTTTTATGCGCTGAAAGAAACCTGTGACTGGCTGTTGCCATCGCTGCTCTTCCAGATAGAAGAGTCTATTGAGCAAATTATTTATTTTAAATCAAGAGGTTCCTGCCGTTTTTGTGCAGCCTTTCAGAGGTGTTCTTTCAACAGTTAATACACAGAACTATCCTCAGAACTATATAAGAAATATTTAAGAATCTCGGGTAGGATTTCAGGTTTATCTGTTTATACCTGAATGTTGCTAATTTAGAACTGTATCCAGGGGTTGACTGTGTGCAATCTTATAATATTTGTAACAGTTTTCTTCTCTGCTCTGTTGAAAGCTGTAGTCGACCTATTCTGTAGGTGGCAGCATTGGGAAATTTTGAGCAACAAGTCCAACAGCAGAACAGATCCAGAAGCGATCTTATTTTTTTAAATCCACAATTTTTAAATCCACTGCTTTCAGTGAGACCACTCAGATGCTTAAGTACACTTCTGATGTGGCAAAATAGCCAATCCTTATTTATTCAAAATTTAGGCATAGTGTAATGTCAAAAGCCTCTTACACATTTGAATAGCCTTTGGCTTAGATCCCCAGTTTACTTGGAGGTGATACAGCACCACACCACCTCTTTGTCCAGTATAAACTGCTGTACAATATTTACACTCTAAATAATGAAGATGGAGAAGTAATTAGCTGAAAAAGGAACTAGACGCACTAATATCATCTGCCTTTGATGCAAAGGAAGTGGGGAGCTCTATGGGCCAGTCCTGGGCATTGGGAGGAAACAAGAGACTGCAATAAACTTTAAGTCACAGGATCACTTTCCTGGTGCGGCCAACAACCAGGAAGAGGCTGATGGCAGGACTTCAGCTCACTGAGACTGTGAACCAAATGGGAACAAACAAGAACTGGGAAAAATGCATCCAGAAGTGGAGTACTAGCATTTAAGTTCCTTTGTGATCAAAGGAATGAAAGTATCACTTGCATTTTGTAATCTTTAATTTCTTGCATGGGATGATATTAAGTTACAAGGAGCGGTTGACATTCCAAATGCTTTGAATCCAAGGAACCTCAACAGATTAGAGGATGGATCTAGAAGAAACCTCATGGAGTTCAATGTGTTGAGGTGCAGAGCTTGGCACCCACCTGGAGCCACCATGTGGCCGGGAGGTGATGGGATGAGTTTCAGCCCTGCTGCAACCTGGGGGTTATAGCAGCTGCCAAAATGAATATAAGCCCATGTGTTGAGTGCTCTCTTTGTGAATAAGGAAATGTTGGGAGTTACATTGGGAGGAGCAAGACCAACAGATGGAAGGAAGTTATTAGCCATTATTACTTTGCCCTGGTGAGGCTGCATTGGGAATAGCAGTTCAGTTCTGGGTTTCACCACGCAGTCCAAAAAGGATGTGGAGGAATCTGGAGAGGGTCCAGCAGCAGGCTACAGAGGTAGGGAGCATGTGGCCTACTAGGAGAGACTCATGGAGCTGGGTGTTTATAGTCTGGCATAGAGGAGACTAAGGCAGAATCTAATTGTAGCTTACAACTACTTCCAGGGTAGTTGCAAAGATAATAAAGCCATACATTTTCTTAGTAGTAGGAGATGGTATATTAAAGGGCAGTAACTGGAAATTGCAGCTTGGAAGGTTCAGTTCGGGACAGTTGGAAACTAGAAGAGTACATCTTTATGGAAAGATGATATTCTGGAACAAGTCATCAGAGAAACGGGAGCATCTTCATCCTCGGAACTTTGTAAGGGACTTAATAAAGAATTTAATAACCAGCTTTCGTTGAGCTACCTGAGGTTACCTATGAAAAATTAAAGCAGCAATCAGTGTTGCTCCAGCCTTGGGAACTGAGTGCTGTGCTTCTTGACAAGGAGCTAATCATGAGTCTCCTCTCTGCCTTGTGTGGGAGAGTTGTTTCCCCCAGGAAGAGCTGGAGGCTGATGCTGCTGCTTTTCTTCCCAGGCTGAGGTGGAAGGACAAGAATGGCTGCAGAAACAGCAGCTGATGCACCTAGGAGTAGGTGCAGGTTTTGTCACTGATGGGAGGGTTGTCACTTCACAGAGAGAGGAGAAACCAGAGGCCAGGGGAAGATCTGAAGGAGCTCTCCCATGGTCAATAAATCAGAAACTGGAGGAGTCCTCCCTGAGGATGTGGGTAACATCTCTGTGGGTACCCTAATGGGAAAAAGAGCAGTGAGTGATAGGAAAAATGGAAAAAGAAAAGAACTCCTGCATGTTTTTCAATTGTCATCTTTCCAGCAGTACCATGAACAACATAAGACTGTTCAGTGGAAGTTTCCCAACCCCTTAAAGAATTCTGCATCAAAAATATGTACTACATGAAGCTCAATGCACAAGTAATGAGCTATGTAGAATTGGTTTGAATCCCTAGATGAGTGTCACGTGTGGTTAGATGATATTGCAAGGCCTGCAGCAACATATAAAAAGTGAGATCTGAATGACATTGGAGGAGCAAGACTGAACAAAGGTATTTCAGTTGCTTTAGCATTTAAAACGGGGTACCACAGAAAAGAAGACAGTTCTATCACTTAAGAATACTCAATACCATACTGAGAGGTATTATTACTTACAATACTGTAGCCAGACTGAATTGCATTTTCTTTACAAGTCTTTATACATGTGCATGCTAACATCTTAGCAGAACAGCTTCTATTCTTAGTGTGAGGAGAGTGAGAAGTGCGGCTTTACTATCCCCATTTTGCAAGTAAGGAATGGAGACATGGGTTCCCTGATTTGCCTAAGGGATGGTTGAAACTGATGGCAGAGTTGGAATTCAAACTAAGTTTATAACTACATATGGGTTGTGGGGTTTTTGGTGTTGGTTGGTTGGTTGGTTTGGGGTTTTTTTGAGTGTTTTTTTGCAGGTATAGCTTTTATATTTACTCTACCTTGGCTTTGGGCCTGAGTTAATACATCCACCCTCTTAGCTCAGCTAATTAGCTAAAGCTTAGTGCTGACTTGGAGAACAGTCAGGTGAACTCATGTCTGTCTGCAAAAGAGGGTCTGTATTGACATACAGTCCCCAGAGCCCCTTTCTAATGGCTGCAGATATTTTTCCAGTAGACTTATATTGCATCAACTTTCAAGAAATACTGCTTTCTCCCTCTTCTTCCCCTTTCCTTCCCTCAAATATGTTTAGCAACACTGGAAAGTTGAGGATAATGCATAAATCTAAATTGCAGATGATTACAGAAAAAAGAGTGGTTGCAGTATTCAGGCTTTCTGACATACAGAAGTCAGGTGGCAAGGCTGTGGCCATGTTCCTGATGGTTTTATGGAATGGTTTGAAGAAGTATTGATGAAGGAACAACATGGTTCAGAAAAAAAATATATGGCTAGCTTGATATTTCTCTGACTTTAACAACCATTCTTTCTTCTTTCACTGAACAATGGCCCTGAAGGTCAAGTTGTGTCAGTAAACAACATCTTTCTCAGGATCAATTCTTATTGAACAATTCTTATTGAACAATTCTTACTGAATTCTTATTGAATGTGAGAGAAGGGTTTAGATACTGGATGGTTAATTTTTCCCTACTTCAGAAAGCAGCTGTTGGAGGTTTTTGAGGTGGCCCAATGCTGTGTATGGAAGTGGATGTGATCTTCCCTAAATACACAGTTCAGAACTTGGTTTTCAATTTTCATGACCCTCAGAGAACAAGTCATAAAGTAATCTCTGCTGCATTTTAGAAATAATGGGCACAGGCAGCAGTGAGAATAAACTTTCCTGTAAAATATCATGCAAATCTTTTCTCTAAGGTGGCAAAATCCTCTGTTTGGTTTGAATCAGTCTGATGCATGTTCATGGCCCAGGATCAGGCTATGAGGGTTTAGGCAAGTTGTTGCTCTTTGGGAAAGTGCAGTGTTCCAGGGCAATGAGAAACTGCTGGTTAAGCAGATGAGGATCTTGTACAACATGTTTTACAAAAGTTGCTTCATTTCTAGTGCCTGTATGCCACAGCTGCTGCAGGGATCCATGTCAGTCAGGTGATGGACTTTAATCCTCTGCTTAGCTGCAGTGTGGATGTGTGTGGCTTACAACTGTCGCTCCTGAGGCTTGTAATAGGGGAGAGTCCCAGGAAAGCTGGGACTGCTGCCTGTCTTTCTGCAAGGAATATGCTTGCTATGTTGCATTCTGAAAACCACACACTCATTGACAGACTGAAAAAATGTGGGAAGAAATTAGCTTAAAATCTCTTTGATTTTCAAAACTTGAGATATTTCTCCTGCCAGCCTCAAACAGTATGCAAGCAGGCGGGGGGGGTGGCAGTTATGTTGTAATTTACCTGGCATTTTTGAAAGGAAAATTCACAGTGCACTTGAGACATTTTAAGATGCAATGAAAAGGAAAAAACCTGAAACATTAGCTCCACAGCAACATTGTTTTTGTTACCGACCCATTTGATACAAGCATGTCAGGAAATGTCCTTTAGATTCGGCAGGTCAGAGAAAAGTTCTTTGCTCAAATATGCTAGCTAAATTCAGCTCCTGAGAACTTATTTTTATTTTCTGTGTACCACTTGGGGTCTGATTTTGCAGAGCACCTCAGCTCATGGCCGGCCCATGATTTCAAATAAAATCAAGCCTTCAGTTAGGCTCGAACACATGGTTAAAATTATGTATAGGCTGAAGTGATTTCCTTAGTCAGACACTTGATGATATTTCCACATCTGCTTAGACTCAGAGCCTGAACCCACCACATTAGGAGGGCAAAAGTCCATTTACTTTTAAGCGGAAGTCCCTTACTTGGTATTTTTCACTCTGGACTGGACAGGGAATTAGCAAACTGCCAATCCTTCTTACGAAATTGTACCGATTCTACTACATCGAGTAGGACAGATTTCCTTAGAATGATTTAACTTTTCCAAGATTTCATATCCTCACTCATCAGACTCCATTTACCACAGGAAATTACAGTTAAGCTGTACGAAGACTTTCCCTGACTAAATCCAGTGTTTATAAATTATAACCAGGCAGAAAATGTGAATCTCAACAATGTAACTATAGTCTGAAGTGTAAGCATTCACAAGTTCAACTTCTTTCCCAAATATTTTTTACCGCAGCAGTAACATGAGTTTGTATAAATAAAGTATACATTTTTAGCATATTTGCACACTGCTATATAATAGATAATGTTTGTGTGTATTAAAAGAGCACAGATCTGTGTGGGCTGTCTCTGCCATCATTCTCAGACAGGAGATTTTTGGACTTTTCGAACAGTGACCACCAACAGAGCAACTTCCTTCTGTTCGGGTTTTTGGTTTTGTGTTTGGGGTTTTTTTGTTTCGATATTTTTTTTTTTTTCATAAGAATGCTGTTGGAATGCTTCTTAAGAAATAAGCTCTATAAAGCTTCTTAAGAAATAAAAGAATAACAAGTTGGGTATGCTTTATCCAGTCCCACATTATTCTTTATGTTGAATGCAAGATCTCAGTATTTGTCCTTCTAGTCCTTCAGAAGTCGGGCCCAGGTATATTTCTTATTACATCCATGTAATAACCTCGTACATACAATATAGACCAACAGGTGAAGAAAAGGCTTTTTCCAGAGAATAGAGAATATCTAGCAGCACTGAGGGCCAGAACTGGTCTTTAGATTTTCTTGTGCTGTCCTGAACAAATCACTGACTGGACCCAGATTTTTTAGTTTCTCTTATGTACATAACAGATTTAATACCTTATTCACATTATATAAAATATGCAACATCCATCATGGATCGTCATTATATATAGAGTTATTTATAAAACTTTAAGGCTAAATAAGAAATAATAAAACCTAAATAGAGTCAATACATCCTGTATGGTAATTCCTTAAAATGCTTGAAGCAGAGCTACTGCTCACAACCATATTCATGTGTAAGAGGCAGAGGATAAGGAAAAAAATAAGATCAATTACTGCATTGAATTTAAGGAAAGTTTATCATACACTGACTTCTGGAATCTACTACATTTTAAATTCTAGGGTTTGCATTTCTAGGATATAAGTCAGGCTCTAAGTACTTAAACTTTGTGTAAAGAGACTGATTTTAAATGTCATAGAATGATCACAGAATTGTAGAATGGCTTGGGTTGGAAGGCAACCTTGAAGATCATCTAGTTCCAATCCCCCTGTTGTCAGCAAGAACACCTTGCACTAGACCAGGTTGCTCAGAGCCCCATCCAACCTGGCCTTGAACACCTCCAGGAACTGGGCATCCACAATTTCCCTGAGCAACCTGTTCCAGCACCTCATCACCCTCACAGTAAAGAATTTTTTCTTAATAACTAATCTTAACCTACTCTCTTTCGATTTAAACCCATTCCCCCTTGTCTTGTCACTACATGCTCTTGTAAAAAGTCTTGCCCCATCTTTCCTGAGGTACTGGAAGGCCACAATTAGGTCAGCTCGCCGGCATCTCTTTTCCAGGCTGAACAATCCAAATTCTCTCCAGCCTTTCCTCATAGGTGCGGCACTCCATCCCTCTAATCAACTTGGTGGCCCTCCTCTGGACTCGCTCCAACAGGTCAATGTCCTTAACTATATTTCATTGAACTACTTTTCATGGATGACTGCAAGCAACCCCTTCAGGTATCACCCTACAACACTGCCAATGTCACTTAATAAAATCAACAGTGGTGAATCTGTGGGGTGGGGAGCATAAGTTAGGGAACTTCAATGCCAGGTTAATGCTTGATCATGGCAGAATGATTGGCCAGCCCCCTGCCTTGATTCTACATAGAACCAAAACCAGTTAAACCAGGCATGATGCTTAGCATTCCCATTTAGGACCAGCTTTAAAAAGGAAAATAGCTCCACTGTGCACCAACAAATTCAGCTTAATTGAAAATGTTAGCACCCGGGAGAATTCTGGCCCATGACCTAGATAATACAGAAGCAAACCATTGTGTGACTGCATCTCTTCAGCAAATGTGGTACCGCAGTCAGCAGTCTGCAAAAATACTCATTTTCAAAGCAAGCTTTCAATGAAGCTTTCAGAATGACTTCTGTTTCAGGAGGGAAACACAGATGCAGGAACTGGAAAAGGCTTTCAACACCTGTTTATTTATTTATTTATATTCATTCTTATCTGAGGCAAAATAAATGATTGTGCATATTTTATTTGCAAATAAAGCGTGAACAGTGAAATCCATAACAATACAAACGGGTGCACAGTGGTACCCTTTAAGCTTTGCCCAGTGTGTGTAGTAAGATAGCTAGCTGAAGGAAACATCTGCAAATATTAATATGCACATACTTTGTAAGTTGTGAAAAGAAATAAATCACTCATACATAATGTAGAAAAGTGCTCTGAAACTCACGCTATTTCTTGTAGGGAATTTTAGTTGACCTTTCTGCATTTAAAAAGGAAAGGACACCAGAAATTATTAGAATGGAATACTGGAAAAGGCTTCCCAAACTACAGCCAGTGCATGTTTATGGTGTTCAGCCCACAGTACAGAAGGCCAGGCCTCTCATTTCATGGTTCATTTAAAACTGTAGCTAATCTGGAAAATGTTCAGGGCCTAGAGTGGTCTTTTTATATAGAAGTATACTGTAGTCTAACATACAGATTTTGTACTTCAATTGGTAATGAGTTTCACTTATGTCTTGTGGCCCAGACATAAGTGTGGTTTTAGCACATCTCTAAGTGTGCTAGTCTGGGAAGTCTTCAGGGTGAGACACAACAGATGGACAGAAGCAGCCCAGATCTGCATTTCTTTGAAGCAGCCACACAGCATGAGCTATGCTGGAGCTTAACTGGCATGCAATGATGAGGGGATTGTTTCCTAGAATAGTCTTTGTCCTAAGATATCCTCTCTATTTCCACTGTATCTCAAAGGGTGACAGTTTCTCTCCATCGTGCAAAAAATACCTCTGCCCAAGAGACTCCATCGGCTCCTTGTCATGCCCTTGTTCTTGTGGAGTATCATCTTACTCTGTGCTACTTTCTACAGCCTGGTGGGCATTTAGAAAAAAGGAAGTATTCACTGAGGTGACAGGCAAAGGAAAGTGTCAGGGTTGAAAGAACCACAAGTCTGTGTTTCTGGAATGGCAGCATATATAGACTCTCAGCTAGTCAGACTTTGGTTTTAACAGTGATTTTTTTACACCTCTGGATCCAACATCATAAACATTACTTCTGCTGGAAGAAAAATTTTAATTCTCCCTGCTCATTCAAAATATTTTCCCCAAACCTATGTCTAAGGCCTTTGAAAAGATAATGCAGCATTTTCCATGAATACCAAACAAATGTAAAGAGCAGATTTCAATAGTAAAAGACTTTACACTTTTCTTTTAAAGATGCCTGTGAATTTTTGCCTTTATATTTTTTGTTTTCATCTTCTCAGATTTGTTTTGCAAGTAGATTTTTGCCAGTGTTGAAAATGGATGCACATTGCTGTAAGTAGGTACAAGGAATTCAGTTGCACAGTGAAGCCTCGTCTCTTCAGGGTAATAAACCCAACTCCTAAGGCAGCTGAAGTTGGTGGCAAAACACCCAGTGATGGTACATGGTACCACATTAGATGCTGGGCCTTCTTTTACTCACCTAATGAAATCTACAGAATTATAAGAGGCAGGAAGCCATTACTGTGCAAAGCAATGAGGATGCTCAGTGAAAGCCGCAGTGCTGTGGCCAACTGGTAGAAAAAAGCAGGACGGCTGGGCGGTCAGACCAGGTCACCCGAGTCTTACATCAAATGCCCTGCTCTGCCACCAGCCTCCTTGAGCAAACTCTTCAGAGCAAAGCCCCACTCCCACACACTCTGTCACTCAGGGAAACCTCAGCCTTCAGTTAGGCAGCACGATCCCCTACAAAATCAACGGGAGGAACAAGGGGCTTATGGCTGGGGAGCACAGAGATGGAAAACAACAGAGTGGGACATTGCTTAAACCAGCTGGTGGGAAGTACTGAGTCTAGGCACAGGTTTACCCCAAATGGAGTGACACATGTTGTGATGGTAAGAAGGAGGCATTTGTCCCTGCTTAATACTCTTCAAGTGAATATTCTCCTAATGTGAGGTACCCTTTTGAATGAGAGAAAAAGAAGAGAATGACGGGCTGCCCTGGGTTATGTCACTTCCCTGGTTAGGCATTTTCTCCTGCTCTGCTGCCAAGACATGCACTGAAGCCCCCTGCATTTAACTAAGTTTAACTACTAAGCTGTCTGGCACTTCCTGCAGTGGTCCTCCACTTCCTGAGCAATGCACAGTCCCCAGAATAGGGACTTGAATCTGACTCTTTCACAGCACTTTCTAACTCTTCAGCATCTCAACATCTCTCCTTGGCTTAATGTATATCCATTTTCTTTATGCAAAACATATTTCAAAGAGCTATACAATTCACTCCACGATGTAACAGCCTGCTGGCAGTATCCAGCTCCTAAAACCCAGAAGCATCAGCTGCAGAAACAATAGGAAGTCATACCCTTTCCCACTAGGTGATAACAGATGTGCACTGAGAATTACAAGACTTTCCTCAATTCTGTCTTATGCAAAGCCTCATCTGAGAACCTTCACTAGCCTACTCCTTTGGCAAGGGTAAGGCTGAGTTTAATAGTGCTCTTTCCCCTAACTGAGACCACCAAGCATCTCTGTGTTACCAGGAGATGGAGGCCCACCTGAAAAAAACAAATGCAAAACTGTGACAAGACTGGCATTAAAATATGGGCTGAGAGAACTAGGGGGGAGAGCTGAACAAGTCTTCTGAGAATTTCAGTAGTGCCTAAAGGTTGAGTGCAGTGCTCAGAGCTTCCTGTTGGATTTAACGTTTAGTTCCGCCTGATGGTTAAAACAGTGACCTGGTTGCCAATGGTAAAAAATAAGGTTTTTGAAGGCAGTGACCTCAGTCTGCAGGCTGGTGCTGTGTTCCCTCTATAGATGGCACTGTAACTTACCGAATGCTTTGTTTCCCTGCCCGTAGTTTTTCTGATGGTATCAGTATTATGCCATCTCAAAAAAAGAACACTGAGGGTGAACCCCCCCCCCCAAACCATCAGTAACATTTAGATGCACCTCAGACCACAAGTGTGATTTCTAGTCTCAAGACCATTATAGCATTTTACAGAATCTGATCAAAAAGTGTCCCTGTGGAGCACCTGTGAATGACCTTGGGGTAGAAAGTCAGAGGAGACTAAATTTATAGCGATGTGCCTTTATGTGCTGTACCAGCTTACAGTGAGTTGGGGGGATGCCATACAGGGAGATGTGCTATCTTTATATTTAATACTCCTTGACAGATTTTTCTTCAGTGAATTTCTTCAATTGCTTTTGCACACATATAAACTTTAAACATCCACAGCAAACCAGATGGTCCTGGTTGAAACTAAACTTCTGACTTTTTTCCAGGGTGATCATAAATCCAAATGCATTGTAAGACATTTGAACATTTAATGTGCAAATGATTATCATTATGAGCTGGAGCTAACTAAAAACAACTGCTTAAGCATGACAAGTCATACGTGATTTCCTCCATTATCTTTCTCTTTGCACATAACTTCTTCCCGATAAGGGCTCTTCTGTCTCAACACTGCCTTGTAAAAATGGCACTACCAGCATCCTTAGTGCTCATCAGTAGTTTAGCAAACATCAGTGTCGGTGAAACCAGGGCAAATACACCAGTTGAATTAACTCTGTGACCACAAAAGACTTCTAAAAATATCTCTGACTGTAAACAACCTCCATAAAAATATCTGCTCATCAAATTTACAGGAGTATCAACAAAGTACCTTGATTCTGAGGCAAAACACTTTATGAAATCCAGAGGGACAACCCAGCAGCTTGGCTTCTCAAGACATGGAACTCACATTACAGCAAAGTGGGCTTTTTAAGCGTTATAGCTACAGAGCTACCGCAGCACCAACCACCACACCACTGAAAGCAAAGTATCAAGTAGTTAGTTACACATGTCCTAGATCCTACACATCCAACACATTAATAAAAACACACCATTCCTTTTTAAACTCTAATAAAATGCATGTTTCTATATGACCCAACTCTTTCAATCATGCCCCCCGATTCTTTCTTCAATAACCTCAACATATATACATATTTATCTATATAAAAATTATAAAAGCAGTATCAAATTGTATTTCCAATCCCAGACACAACCTCAGTTGCATATGGAATTTTAGGATAAATTGTCATTATATCATTGTATACCTTCCTTTCTGACAGTTCTCCTCCTGTTATCACCCAGACTAGTAACTTGTAAATATCTATGAAAAAAATT
Organism: Lophotriccus pileatus; assembly: GCA_035583135.1. Classification (NCBI taxonomy): domain Eukaryota; kingdom Metazoa; phylum Chordata; class Aves; order Passeriformes; family Tyrannidae; genus Lophotriccus; species Lophotriccus pileatus. Next base: position 49,290,835 of record JAWWES010000133.1, on the reverse strand, counting down.
AATCCTCTTGTCTTTTGGAAATTTACAGCACTATTTGTCAAAATTAAATACACAGATAGTAGAATGTACACACTAACTGAGCCAGATTTATGATTATGAAGAAATAGGCCAGAGTTTATACCTGATAAGCCCAGTGTATTTATTTGGTAGACGCAAAAGATTTATTATTTGTTTAAGCATTCATTTCCTTATTTTTGTGCATGTTTTCTGTAAAGGATGTGTTAACTGTGTTACAATCACTTAAACAGGTTTGGAAAGTCAGCCCTAAGTTTCATAATCGGTCACCATGTTATAAACTAAGGGTATCTGTTGATTGTAAACATCTCCCTCCCTACTTCTGCATGGTGTTTCTGTAAGAAGACATCAGTCGGGAGATGGCTTTTCTATTATCACAAGCTTCTAAATGCAGAATGTTCCAATTAAGTCATTTCAATTCAGGCACAGAGGGTCAGAAGTTTAAGAGGGAGATAAGAAGTAGATCTGGAAAATTAGGATGTCCTCTTCCCACTGTCCAGCCTCCTCTCTGGGACAGTTGCAGAAACCTCATCATTCTTTCCACCCTGGAGACAAATTAGGTTCCACAGTCATGAGCACTGAAAAATATAAATGTATTCAGAAAGTCTATGTGCTCTTGCCAAGTTCACAAGTGGGTATAGCAGAATTAGTAAAAAAACAACAAAGGTCCATATCCTACAGACAGAAAAGCAGACTCTATCCCTCCCTCCCAGCTCCTTCTCACTCGCCCAAGGTTTTTTGACAGCTTTTTCTTTCCCCTGCATTGCACCTGAAGGCCCCAGCACTTTCAAGCCCTCAGAAAATAGGAGCCATACAGTCTTTGCAACAAAGGAGCCCTAAGAAGTGGCAGGTTAAATGGAGCATATGTGCAGCTCTTACACTTCTCCACAGCACCTCCACCATGTGCTTATGAACACCATGACGGTTTCCAGCTGGCTTCTCCTCTGCTGCGAATGCCTTCGGCTGCTTTCAGCACTCTGTACTCAGTAGTTTTCACAGCATTTCAGCAGCTGAAGAAATTAACTGCCGTAGAAAGTGGAAGGGAAGACTGTAGCCACCTGGTGATGCTGGGACATACCCAGAGATTGCCACAGCATGTGCCTTGAAGAAGCACTGTTCCTCTAAGATGTCTTACTCTCCACGAGACTCCATTTTCCTTCCTAAAGTGCGTGCCTCCCTCCTCTAAGTTTAGATCATGAATAGTTGAGTGCTGTGTTGACACTAGCTACCTCAAAATACAATTAGTTTCATATCACAAAAGCTCCCACAGCTGATAGCCCAGTCATTCTGCACTGCTGGAAAATCTTCCATGCTGTGGAGCCACTTGAGTGACTTCCCTTACACACTGGGATGGAGATCTCACAGGTCTTGATTGTCAGCAAGGTTTGAGAGTCTTTACTTCTGACAGGTTAATGATTTCCCAGTTTAATTGAGGCATGTAAGATGTTGACCAGTATCACAAGGTGCTCCAGAGGCTGATCATCTCTTCCCGCACAACGATCTTTGCTACGTTGTGGTTACAAAGGGGTCTATAAAGACAAGGATTTGCAATGAAGCTTGACTGAAAAGTCCGGAAGTAGTGCACAGACACAAATTTGGCATATTCTAATTCAGCACTGAAAACTGATTAAAATACTCATTTTCAGAGAAACATCATTCTGCACATTGTCTAAAGTTAGCTGAAGGCCCCTTGTCCCTTAAAAAACCTTAATGCAGAAGTCTGTCAAATGATGAATTACCCTAGTGTTCCCTGTGCTGTCTGACCTGAGCTTACGGTCATGACTTCTAAAATGTTTCTTTAATGCTAACACTCCAGTCTCATAGAGACACACCGTAATTTGATCTTTTCCTCACCTACTATAGCAGGCCAAGCAAACATGGCGTCACCCATGTCTAAGGACTGGAATTTTTTAAGGCATAGATGGTGCTTAGGTGCTTGACCCCACTAATTTTGATGAGATTTGAGCATCCAATTCCTTTAAAGTCTTATGAAAACCCCTATCCAGTTTCCTGGGCATGGTTCATCAACACAGCGAGAATGCATTCAATGAATACTGTATTTCAAGATCTAAAAACACTCAGAAAATACGGCCCATTTAAAAAGCAATGATTAATGAAAAAACATAGGCATACTACAAAATACTGGCTTGTATCAGCTACAAGTATGACAGTTCTGCAACCTATCCCTGTCCTTTCCTCTGTCTAGATCAGGAGCTCCCATGACAGGCAATCCCACCAGCAGCCAAAAAGTGACTGAGAATAAGAGTTAACAGGTATTGGCAGGTATCAGTAACATGGATTATCAGAAAGTATTTTCTGTTCTCTTGAGTGATTGGTTGAGGTTTTCTTGAACTTCGGGCTTCTTTTGGAGGCCCACAGAGGAGTACTGGGGCCTCTAAGCTGGGAAAGACTCCAAGCACTTTTGCTGGCCAAACAGAAAGACATAATTAAAGAAGTAATAATAAAAGAAAGTTATGAAAATAACTTTAAAGGAATTTTCCCCCCAATTTTGCTATTTTAAAGGCTGTGCTCATGAACCTTTTTGGCTGTACACTCAATAGCGGTGATTTTTTGGCAATCTTGTTAGCTCCACTTTCAAATGTGTGGGCAGCCCTCATATCATAAATCATTCAGGAGTTCAGACAATGATTCAACATAGTGTAATATCCCTCTCTTCCCTGACAGCTTGTCAACATGGACTATTGCCCAACAGGCAGACCTACATCACTACATCCAGTCCTAAAGCAGGTTGGAAGAGAGCCAACTCTGCTCCAAAATGTCCTCCATGATACTTGGGCTTGAGAGAATAAGCCCAGTTTGTGAAGCTGCCAGAGTCAGTGGTACAGTAATGGTGCTACTGCTTTGGAGCTGGCTCGTGTCTGACCAGCTGAGAGCTGAATGAACTTATGTCTGGGTTCAAAAGAGCAGAGTGGAAAGTTTATATGAACCCTTCCAGTACTGAGAGATGCAGAAAGCCCTGATGGATCCACACTCTTGCAGGATAGGGTCTTTGACTTCAGAAAAGTTTCTGGGTATTTCAGTGAAGTTTGATCCCCAAGAGGTCCAGAAGAAAGCAGGGGAAGTTATTCTCTAGAAGCACTGAAAGGTTTTAGGAAGGTCCAACAGATATTCACAGTACTGCTTGTTTCTATCAATAAGTGTCAGACATATATATTAAGAAGAATCCCATATCTGTGGTCACAGAGTTACATTTTCCACCATGAATGGCTCCAGTGAATGAGTTTTTAGCTGGTATATGCATGTAAGTGGTAAAATAGTATTGCCAAGATATATCAACCTTTTGGTGCTTGCAGTTTAGGGAATTATAAAGTTGCTGCTATATGGGGAGATGTCCACTGCCCCTCCTAGCTCACAGATAGTTAGGCAGGGTTGCAAATGATAATCCATCCTTTGAAATGGTTGGTAGAACAAAATAAAGAAAACATAATAGACTTCATTTTGAATTTAGATTGATGGTTGATTTTGAAACCTTGACTCTTACAATTATGTGACCATCCATGTCTGTGATGGCATGGCAGATGCCATTTGTCCCAGAAATGGTACTTGTTGCTTTGAAGGACCTTCACAGTTTTTGATGAGTGTCTTGTTCTGCAAGGATTGTCATGCCACGGGAGATCACTGAGAAGAGAGGCTGCCTAGGGAGAATAAACTCACCCATATCTTACAATACACTGCTTTCTCCTGCTTCTAGTTGAATATAATACTCTGCTAAATATTGCTAAAAAAAATATCTAATATTCCTGTGTCATGGAACTAAATCATAATGTTGCTAAATAAGATATACTGTTGCCCTACTGCATGGAGGCAGTCTTTTATCTTTTTTTTTCCAGCCCTTGTTTTCTGCCCCTGCTTCTTTCTTTCCTTTCCATTTTCCACTTTTGGTTGCCTATATCCTTATCTTGAGTAAATGAATATTCCGGTTCACTGTGAACCAGCTAATACTCCAAATGAATTCGGATGAAGCCCAGTGTTAATTACAGGTACAGGTTTTCCCTTTTGATCTCCTCCACAGGGATATTAACTAAAAAAAGAAAAGGGAAGATCCTGTTCACCAGTGCTTTGCTGGATGATGCAAGTCACTGCTAAAATTAAACGCTGAATGTGATGTACCTTTTCACAGATTTCTTAAACTTTCACTGGCAGCTACCTAGCATATAGATGTTCTAACATCAGTAAGAGGGGCTTTTGCTATTTCTTTTTCACACTTGATAAAAATAATGTGGTTTGGTGAACTACATGGTTATGCCACCACTACATAAAATTTGTTATACACTAAAAAAATGAACAAAAGAACCCAGGAATTTACTTTGGAAGCTAGGATTGGTTTCCAAATCATCTTTTTTTCCACATATAGTTTTTGATTTTCATCTATTTTTCACAAGTTTGGCAAAAGTTTCTAACTGACTTCACTGCATTATGTGTCATACATGACAGCCCCTCTCTTCCCCCAAATACCACAACTCTATAGCACTTGTTTGAAGCTATAGCTTGCTGCAAAGGTTTGTAGACCACTGAAATACTTGCTCTGGCTCCTTGTCTTTTCAGGTACTGAGCCTAGACAGACTCAGCTGCTCTTATGGAACTTAGAGCTGGCATGGGCTCTCTGAGCACGTTAGCTGACTTAAAAGACCCCCTTCCTAGGTGATGACACTAGGAAAGAGGTGTTGAGGAACATCTCCTTGAGGGTACTAAAACCATGCTACTATGTTCCTCACTGAGAAAAATTTTGCTAACTCTGTGTGCTTGAAAATTTACTCTGGATGGTGAAATGGAGTAAGATATATACTGTGTGGGTGGCAGCACTGGAAGATGCTGCATTTAGATGAGCAGAGTGCAAAATCAGCTGGAAGATTATTGCAGATACATACTGGAAGTGGAAAGTCCTGCTCTGGACCAGACCATGTTTGAAAGAACCCCCACTTTCACTTCCAGTCTTTAACAAAGTAGATTGTAAGAAAGTGAATGAAAAGCAGTCAGGCTCAGAAGAAAACTGGGGGGAAAATACCATTTTGAGCTCTTTTGCCACTTCCAGCTCAGCAGAGAAGTGAAGGCCATTTGTTTTCTCTACATTAAAGAAATGGGATTTCATATTGGCGGGTACACAAACCTATAGGCATCCGCTCCCCATTTCGCATTAAAACAATATGCACTTTTGTTTTAATGGGCTAAAAAGATCCTTGATAACAGCTGCTGGAGGACCCATTGTCCTGCCACATGGTTTTCCCAGCTTGACCTGTCAATGGATGATGCTGTGCAGCTTCGGGAGCAGAGGGCAAGGTCTGTGCATGTGGACATTTTCTTCTTGTAATCTGGTATATATTTTATGAGAGGACCTAGAAAAACACATGTACGGACCTGGACCTTGCGATGCTTGGTAGCTATGAATGCAGAATGAAAGAATGCTCTCTGGCCTGAGAAGTTCACTGGTTTTGTGCCCAGATTTATTATTTCCTTCACCTCGGTACCTATATATTTTGGGTTGTTTCACTTTCCTTTCACCGCTCCTCCACTTCTTTTTTATGTTACTGCTCATTAGTCAACCCAATTTATGTCTTTTTAACCTTGTGTAACTTGTTATCGTGTACTTGTGATATTTCTCCTTTCACTGGTCTTATTTTTGCTTTTCTTTCCCAGTGGTTTTCATGGTTTATATGTACTGTGTTTTCCCTCCACCTACTATGTATGAACAAGACGAAGTAAGATGTACCTGAGACTGAAGAGACAGAGAATGGGGTTGAAAGACAGGAGATTATGGCAGGCTGGGACAAAGTAAAGCAGGCTGGTGAAGAAAAAAAAAACAACATGCTTGTTAAAGAGGAGGCTGGATATAGGAATTTCCTATACCAGAGGAAAGGCAGGTCTTGATGAGAACAGTATAAAGAAGGAAGGAAATGGTTGTTTGGGTAAGTAGGAGTTTGGTCATGGCTGCAGATTAAAGGAGAAGCTGAGCCAGGCTCTGTGCAATTAGCAGAGCTATCAGCCTGGGATCTGGAAGCCTCCAAGAGAGGCAGAAGGAGGTCTCAAAGCCAGAAAGGAAGGCCAGGCAGCAAAACCTCATAACTAAAGGCATGGTAGCACTTAAAAGGAAGAGATATTGATCAGGGATTTGTTACGCAGGGAACAGTGAGAATGGTGAAACCCCTCAAAATTATGCCTGTGACATTGAATATTTACATGCATTTATGCATTTATGCATCACAAGCTCTCATTTTGAATCATTCTGATTCATTAGGGTTATAGCTCATTAAATAGCAACATGTGTAGTGGTATATCCAATCCTGGATAGTCAACAGCTTTTAAAATCTAAAAATTTAATCAAATGCAAATACAGGAAATCAGGAAAGTATCAAATGATACTCAGCTACCAGGTGACAACTGGCTGTACATTTCAAAAATCAGTACAAAACCCCCAAAAAGATGAAAACTGCTTCACAAAAGAGCTTTACATTCTTCCACGACAGGGTGAGAAAGGATAATACTGCTTTCCTCCCAGGAAAGAGCAAATTCAAATGCTCCATCCACTCCTGTAATTCCCAGAACAACACAGAACATCAATGCCAAGTCTGACAATATGTTGCTGAATGAGTGGTACCAGAGAGAAAGTGACTACGATAGAAGACAGCATGGCTGGGATAAACAAACAGGTGCTGTCAGCCAAATGCTGAACACTGCAAATGCACCACAGCAGATGCCCTGATTAAATAAAATGTGAAGTCACAACATTTGTCTGAGTGATTGAAAAAAATCAACATGCTCTCATGGTCACAGATTCAGTGATTTTTCATGAGAATTAAAAATAACTAAAGCTCATTTAAAGAGTTATTTTTCAAAAGTACGGATTTTTTATGTCTTGCTTCTGAGTAGATATCTTTACCAGCCTTCTGCATGGCTGCATGTCATTGAGAGTTGAACTGTCTTTGAGTCTAGTTTTATCAAGGAAGAAAATGCTAAATTCTGGGTAACAGTCTCCTCCACCTTGAGAAAGGCTGCTCTTTATCAAGGGCTCTTCCCATCTGCTCTCTCAGCTCACCCTTTCACCATAACAGGCTGTGAAAGTGCACAACCTGTCTTTGGTAGTCAATAAAAACCCTCCAAATACTCTTCAGCAGGATTAATACCTGTTGAGAAGTATTAATACCAATGTCTTTATGCCAGAGCTGTCCAACTCCCACAGCAGCCCCAGGCAGTCACACTGCTCTTTACAACAGCGTGAGTTCCATGGCGGCTCCGATGCTACAGCTCTGAAATAATCTGGAAGTTATACTGAGCTGTGCTGGATGTGCCTATCCCTATCTTTTATTTTAGAAAATGAAGGAATTACAAGCAGAATTTTTACAGTAAGTACCACACAGCCTCAGGTTCTCCGTGTGACATTCAATGGTTTGTTAAAGGTGCAAAAAAGACAAGCAAACCGAAGAAATGTATAAAAATTCTTGAACAAAACCCAAAGAAGATATTTAGCCAAAACAGTCTGTTTATGGCTCAGCTCAGATTTCTACAAGATCTGGCCCAGCACTGTGCAACATCCCAAAGTACGACCATTATGGCCTGGGGAAAAAAGAAGTGCTGCTCAGAGAATTTCAGCCAGAACTGGCAGATTGTTGAGGAGATAAGGAGACAGAAAAGCCCTGGTGCCAGCAGGATAACTTCCCTTCTTAACCAGCCCAGAGGCTTTGCTGGTTTAAGGCATATTTATAAAAGCTCACAAAGAAAAGATTAATAAGCAAGGTAAAATAGAATAGAAATAGGGGATCCTTGGGTGTTTCACCCACTTGCTCTCTGTGCCACGCTTTTTGGTAAAACTAATTTTTTTCAAACAGAGGATGCATTTGTGTCAAATTGGCTTTGAAGAAAAAGGTTTATTGTCAGGCTAACACACAACCAGAAAAAGTAGTGAGAGCACAAAGATGTCATCTAGGAGCAGTTTTGCTGAGAAATTGTCTTGAACACCAGACCTGTTCATTCAAGGAGACAGATCATAGTGTCAGAAACTGTCCGGGACACAGCTTCCTTCATGCAAGCTGTTCATTGCTGCCATGGGATAAGATCAGGCCCACCATAACAGCAGTCAGGCCTTATTAAACCTCTGCTCCTGCTACTCAAGAGGCTTTAAGATTTTAGATGTTAGGTTGAAGACAAAAAGGAATGGGAGAGTTCCTCTTCCCAGCAGAGAAAACTAAACTGGGTAGAAGACCAAACCGATTAATACAAGCTGAAACATCCCTCTACCTAAAACTGTATCTTCCTAAAAGCCTCTATTTTTCCTTTTGTGTATAGCAGCAGAAATATCCCTGACAACCAGAGAAGACCCTCTTTCTCTGCTTCTGCCTTCTCCTATAACCACTATATTACGCATTTTTCCACTGTTACCTTTACATAGGCACAGTCTGCTTTTGGGAAGGCTGCCTGCACCTGGACACTGATACATGCACCTTGATAGGTTACAGATGCAAGTATGTTGGACAAGGATTGCTGACACTCTAGCTTGAGTTTTACTGGAAAGAAAAGCATAGAAGCTAAACTGTAGCATTTGTTTTAAAACAAGAGAGTTTTGCAGAAAGCTACAAGAAAAAAACTTCCTATTTCTTTGCTGCTACAAATTCCATCACTACATTTCTAGTAATGTTTCTGGTCAGGAGCAACAGAGCAACTTCAGGAGAACCTTGCTGGAGTTTCTAATGTGCTAGATTTCATATTTTGTCTCTTGTACCAGTTGCCAGTGTGGTTGTAATAGGGAAAGAAAAACCACTGAGAAACCTGTGACTGCTATTCAAGGGACTTAGAGCAAGCCCTGAAACTCCCCAGGCAGATGGTGGTTTAAAAAAAAAAAGGCAAGCTGGGCTGATGCTAGAAGTGTGTTTCCATGGGAACAGGGAAGTAGGGATGCTGCCTTGTACTTGACCAAATGGGAAGCTGGTTCAGGATTAGGATTAGGAAAGAAGTGGCCAGATTCCTGCTGCCATTCAGCGTGTCTTTTGAACTCCTAAATGCATGACAGGGCTCTTTAAAGACTGCATTAGCTCTATATCCATATGTCTCTGGGAGGATTTAATAAACTTAAAAAGTTGTGTATGCTTGAATGTAAGTGTGTGAATAGGAGTGTGCATAAGAGCACATTTTTTTAGTGATCTATGAAAAATGACTGCATAAATGTGAAATGAATGTCCACTTTTCACTTTAAGACAAGGTCTGGGGTGGTGGTCTTTGTTTTGAACAGCTGCTTTGGGCAGCATGATGCTTTCCCCAGCCCAATCCAGCTCTTCTAGTTCTCCGAGAGATGATATTGAGATCACCAGACAGCAAAACCATACATTTGATTTTGCACAGTAATAATAATAATAAAAAAAGTAGGATAATTATTTTAAATTGTTAGTCTTCCACTGCCCCAGGAGAATAAATGTAATTGTTGTCTGATAAACATCAAAGTTATTTAAATATTACAAGAAACAGAAAATAGCTTGTGTTAGCATAAGTATTTCAAACTACACTTATTTATCTTTAAATGTTTGAGATTAGACTACAGTTTTTGTCCTGTTGCAGTTCTCAGAAAAATTCCTATAAACCTTATATCCTGTTTTTAGGCCCTTTGTTACTCCAAACAATTTGAAACAATAAACAAAGAGCAAAACAAAAGGTAGAGGACAATAAAGACAAATTCCTAGGATACAGATTCCTAGGAAATAGAGAAATAAATATATGCACTTTCATGCATATTTGAAGAGTTGGTATTTTTTTCTTGACTATAACAATAAACAAAATTCAAAATCCTAACTGAGGCGAATTCAGGCCAAAACTAAGGGCATGTTGAAAAGTAGATCCTACAAGTTTGCTTCTCATCAAAATTTGACAACTGAAAAATCAGCCAGTTACAACCCCTTTCAAAAAGACCTTAGTAGTAGGAGTTAATGTTCGCACACCTGTATTTCCAGCACATAGACACCTTTCTATGCTTGCATAAACATAAACAAGTAACCTAGGCTCATCTTTCCAACACTTATGAGTGGAGATTTTTAGTATTTGGCTTTTAAAAGGCCTGGTGAAACAAAAAAAATCCTTCATTTTCTAGAAACTTCTATGGTTAACCTAATATCATCCGTTTGGGCTAGGACTACTCACACCATGTAAGTTAGGCATGTAAGTCTCTGCAGGGCAGACTTGGATTTCTTCCTCTGCATACAGAGAAAAATAAGAGAGTATTCACCCATGGTATATTTTTTTAAGCACACCTTGATGCTTGCTCTGCTTCTGAAGGAAAACTAACGCCGTTCTGCTCTGTGCCGACCCTCACGGTTTTGCAAGCCCGGGTTGATGTCCTCAGTGCCGTGAGAGGCACCTGCCGTGCTTCACTCCTGGGGCAGAAGCCCCCGGCCCCCGAGCCGGTGGTTGAGGGTCGGGCGAGGACCAGCGCCCTTTCCCGCCGCGGGGACTGAAGATTCTTGGGTGCTCGGTGCAGCAACACCGATTAATGAGGTGTTTAACTCAGCAGCCGCAAACAGCGATTCGCCCCGTGCGGCTCGGTGACCTCCGGGGGCTGCGGGTGCGGCACTTGCCACCGGGTTGCCCCCTCCGCCCCAGGAGCCTCCTGCTCAGGGAGGGAACGCCTTGCCATCACGGTCCTCGTCCCCCACCCGAGATGCCCGACTCCCCGCCTGCCCCCCGCCCCCCCGGTCGCAGCGCCGCCCGCGATGCGATGCTCGCGGCGGGGAGGCGGCGGCGCGGGCATTTGCATGGGCTGAAGGCAAAGCGGCTTCGCCCGTGTGTTTTATTTTTAGCTGGCAGCTCAGGGCAGCGCAGCGCAGCTCCGCTCCGCCGGCGGGGCGGGCGGGGCGGCAGGCGAGGGAGGACCGAGCCGGCAGGGCGGGCGGACGGGGCACCGGCGGAGAGAGGTTACCGCAGGCGAGCTGCAGCCAGCCGGGCTGCGGAGCGCCGCCGCCCCCGGCTCCCGCCCCGGCGGCTGCGAGGCAGGGAGAGGCAAGGAGAGGCAGGCAGCGGCCTCCGGCGTTCCCCGCTGCGGCCGCGGCTCACCCCGGGCCGGCGGCTCGGTGCCTGGCTTCTCCCCCGCCGCAGCCGCGGCGCGCCGGGGCCCTGCAGATGGCCAGTCCTGGGCTGGAGCTGGGAGAGGTTCAGCCTCCTCCCGAGCCCCCCCAGCCTGAGCTGGCCTTCACCGAGGCTCAGAAGTGGATCGAGGTAAGCTCGCGGGATGGCAGGGATGCGGGTGCTTGTCCCTATCGGGGACACCCCGCGGGACGACCCGGTGTCCTTCTCTCCCCCCCCCCAAGCCGGGTCGCAGGGACTGTAGGCATTTTATCCCGCGCCGAGCTTCTTCCCGGCCTCCCTGCCGCCCTCCCCAGCTTTCCTCGCTGCGGGGAAAGCAGCGGGGCTGACCGAGGTGTTTCAGCCCCCGCGCACAGTGCGCGCCTTTGGATGGGCCCCCGCCCCCCTCCGGTCTCTTCCAAACTTAATCTGTTAATCGCATTTCTCCTCCCCGCCCCCGGCGTTGGGATGAACGTTGGCTGTAAACAGGAGCCGGGCAGGTGCGTGGAGGCGCGGAGCGGGCGCTTCCCCGTCCCCCACGGTGCTCCCGGTGGCAGCGGGGCTCCCAGTCCTGCCGGGAAGCGCCCGGCCCTGCGTCCCGCCGGCTCCCCGCGCCCGCGGGTGGCGGCGGCGGCCGCGCAGGTAGCGCTCCGCAGTGCGCGGAGGGCGGGCCAACACCGCTGCGGGGCCGGGGGCAGCCCTGCGGCCCTGCTCCAGTCCGTCAGACGAACCAAAGAAAGAGATTTGGTCTCGCTCTTCAGGCAGGGCAGAAAAATAGGTGTGCTTGCTGTTTGGTCCCGCCGTAAAACGCAAAGACGGGCAGGTGGTGGGTGAAATTTAATAGTTAAATATTTTGGCATGTGACAATAGAGACACTTTAAATAGCTCTCAGTCTGATTACCCGTACAGAAAACGCGTGAAAGTGGCATAAACCCAGATACCAGCATAGTAGCTCCCTTCAGTTGCAGGCTTTAAATTTAATCTGCAGATTTTAGAAAGCTTCAGTGGATGCTGTTTCCTGACAGTGGTTAGGCAAATGGTTGTTAAAATGATTGTGACTTTAAGATTCCCTGAAGCTGTGTGAATTTCAGACTCTGATGGTTTACTCCAATATCAGCCAGAAAGGTAATGCTGTGTCAGACTTCAGGGAATTGGCCTGGACACAGTAATCTGGCTGGTGTAGGACTGGCATCAAAGGAAAAACAAGGAATGTGAAAAGAAGGGCTTTTGTGCCAAGGAAAGGTGAGTATGCAGCCTGGAAGAGGAAAAGTGCAGTGCACATAAACACCATTTATCTCGGGAAGATGAATACGACATTTTCTTTATAGTCTTCTTTATGATAGCGGATCAAGGGAGACGCATGTGACTCCATCACATGTATGGTATAAAAATGTTTTGTGACCGTGAGTTCTGCTGGCTGCTAATGAAGCCAAGAACTCAATGGTGAAGCAGTTCTCTGTAGGTAATGAAGCTGTGACCAGTCACCTCAGGCATGATAATCATTAAGGAACTATAAATCTTCCTGTATAAGAGCAGAAACTTGTGGGTCAGGCAGAAACTTCTCTCTTGGGCAGTTTAGTCCACAGTTCACTGTGACTTTATCTTGTGTTACCCAGAACCTGGTGAACAGAGCAGAAGGGCTGTTTAACTTCTTGTGTCCTCCGTGCAGGCACAAGGGATCCATGTGTACAAAGGAAGTTGTCTATAACTGCTTGTGCTTCCTCCCCTTTTCAAATCTGCTTGATAAATGGATGACAAAGCTGTAATGTGCTGTTAATGTTGCCACCATTCCCTTGCGCATTGGGAGCCTGGAGCATTGCTGTGGCTGTGGTGTGAGAGGGAAGCATCTGCCTCTCCAGCAATGCCCAGAGTTGATGCTCCTGTGACAAGAAAGGAGGAAGAAGCTGCCAGTGAAGCAAATGTGACATAATTTGCCTAACATATTATATTTCCTTTTAATCCTGGTTTGGCTTAAGCTCTGGAGCATGAAGGTTATTATCCCTTCAGAAAATCTAATCAGTATTTATGGTTCTAAATCTGGATGATTTGGACTGAGTGAATTATGCTTGACATGTTAGTGCAAAGTTACTGAAAAGCATCATCAATCTTAAAAAGAAATAAAATAAAAAATTGAGGAATGATACAGGTATCAACATTCAGTGTGCCAAGCCCTGTTGATTTGGGTGAAAGCAGAAATGGGGGTCATGTTGTGTCAGGCTACTAGGTCCATCTGTTTCAGCTGGCTCTGTACTTGTCTCTCACCAATTTATTCTTTGGCCTAGAGATGTTAACAAATGTCCAGGGTGTTGTGTCTTCCAGCTCCCTTCTGACCATTCCAATGATATCTCTCTCAAATGAAAATAAATCATTATGGTTGCAAGCAGTGGACCTGTAGTAGGGAGAAGACAAGCTAGTGAGGATGTTAACAGCTTAAAACCTGTCTTAAGCTGTAAAATAATGCCATACAAGGAAGCTGAAGTAGAAATGGACGGATTGAAAACTCTGAGTTTGCTGTGCATTTTTATTTCTGACAGTTAAGTTGTGTGACTTGCTTGTTGGATTCTCATCTGGTTTAAATCCTTGCATGAGTGCTGTCACCATTGTGTAGGGCTGACAGGAATCCACCCTGCGGTCTGTAGTGCAATTCTCCTCTGGTAGGGCTGAAAAGGGAGGCTGTCCTCTTTTTACAGATAGAGAGCCAAAACATGAAGTAATGAATGTTTGGATCTGCAAGGATCAAGGTACTTCCCTTCCTCTGGTCCAGAGGTCTTAGGGGTCTTGTGTTTACTTCTTGGGTTTGTGACCTTTCACCAGAGCTTGTCTTCCTGGGTGCCAGAAGCCTTCTTTTTCCTCTGCCAGCATTACTTTAATCTAGCTGCCACAGGGTAGGGTAGTCTGAGTTGCAGGGAAGTTTGGGTGGATCCTTGTAATAATCTTGTCTCTCCCTGGAGCTCTGACCCAGTAGCACTGAGGTGTGCTTGAGCAGGAAAAAAGGCCAGAGCTCTCTTACTGCCAAGGCTGTTTATATATTTAACAATCCATGTTTTACAAGAGAGTATTTTAAGTGGTGATAGATTTGATCTCATCTGTATGTTGCAGAAGATGAGATTTTGGAATTCTGTGGACTTTCAGCTTTGATCATGAGTCTACTTGGGTAGGATCTGGGTTTGCTTAATTTTGCATAAATATCAACTGTGCATCCCACTGTGTAGCAGTAAAACAGTCCTATCATTTTAATTTAGCTTGGCATGTGCTACTTAAATGAAGAATGCCCTCTTAATGATGAAATGCACCATCTTAGTGGCACACAGAGGAATTAAAATAAAGGCACTGAATGAAAAACCCTGTGAGAGAGCTACATCAGTCTGCATTATTAAAGGTGTGGTATCTCATTTCAATTAAAGCATCTCAGTTTCACTGAAAGAATATATCCGTCCTGTAAAGCCTAGCGGGTTACAGAAAAATAACAATTCTAATTTAATCTAATGGCCTGTAATCTTAAAATGTTAAGGATCCCCTTATGTATGTTTAAACTAGAATAACCGATGGTTGAAAGAACATCTGTATAAACAGAGTTATTCGTGCTGTAAAGATTCATAGGAGAGTAATACTGTAATAAAGTTGCATTTAATGCCAGTATAATTCCTAAGGGTATTGTTATCTCCTCATCACACCTCCTAGCCTTGCCTCATTAATATGCTTTACCTCATTGTTGAGACTTGGTTCAATTAGGGATGGCTTTTCCATAGACTTATGTTCCTTAGAAACTTTGCCAGCTGATAAGAATGCTTCCTTTATAGTTGTATGGTAATGATAAACAGGTCATGTTTTTCTGTCCTGTATGACCATTTGACTTTGCTGTTCCCTCTAGATGTGGGTAGGCTAAACCCCATCAACTTCTAATAAGTATGCTCCTTTTTTTTCCTGTATATATTCCCCTTGAGAATTCTCTTGTTAAGGAGAAATTTACAAGCCAAAGGGGCTTGTTGGGTGTTTGTGGGTTGTTGTCTTTTTTCCTTCTAGCAAAATACTTACCCGTGTTAGATTTCTGTATTGAAGGTGGCAGTTTTAAGCTGGTAACAGTGCTGCTGCTTCTAGGAGAAGCCATGCAGCCACGTGCATTCCTTAGTGTTTCTGGATGTGTCACATCATACAGCAGAATATGCATGCCACTTCTGCTCTGCCTTCTCTGTGGAACAGTATGAGGGGCATAAATCCAGGAAATTGACTCAGTCATGTGCCAGGAGTCTGGAAACAAGGTTTTTATAGGATGTCTATCTTTGGTGTGCGTCAAGTGCTGGAAAGCTGAGGCTCCCACTGCAAAAATGTAACTTAAAGGCAGTTGAAGGTAGGTAATTGACAGAATCTTTCCTAATTGGTGAAGAGCTTGTTTGGAGTATTTGCAGTGGGGGCCTGGAACTTGAGAAATGCACGAGTTTGTTTATATGACCTTCAGAATGTGGTATGACATTTGAGGAACATCAGTGATAAAGCTCTTTTGATTAAAAGTATTGGGTAAGCTAACTGATTCACTGAGTTTGTGAGTGACCTGTGTCCCGCAGGAGTGTTTCTGTTTTCAAATATGTGTAGACAACTACTCTTCCTTTGCTGTGAAGCTGATTTTAAGATCCTTGAATAGAGGCTCCAGTTCCTTTGAACATTAATACAGTTCTTAGAACAGTGGTGCCTCTAGCCAGGTTGGGACCGTTGGGAGCCACTGCAGTCTTGCCGTTATTTGGATAGAAATGGATCAAATCCAACAAATATCCAACAAACATTTCCAGAGAATTCAGTTTTGACTGTCTTTTGAACGTATTTGAATACAACTATTTAAGTGTAGAATGTTGCACCAAGCTCTAAAAACTGCATGGTTTTATTAACCAAGTATTGTAGAAAAGCTGTTGAATGAGTCTCCAAGCAGTGTCTGCAGTTAAAATTTCTCAGCGTTCAAGCCCTTCTTTTCTTATGCTGTTCTTCTTCTGCTGGAAGAGTGTCTTACCTTTATACTTTACATAATGTATTGGGAATGAATTTATTAAAGTGAGCAAGTGTATTGTCAGACTAGAAGAAACCTGTGCAAAAGGCTTAGACAAGTTGCCTGCTTTGTGGACAAGCTGAAGTATAGGCTGCGTCTATATCCTTCCTGCAGTGTCTGTAAGAATCCTTCCTGCAGTGTCTGTAAGGCCACCATGAAGAGTCAGAAGGTGTGTGGA
>JAWWES010000133.1:49084033-49272129 GCA_035583135.1 Lophotriccus pileatus | reverse complement strand
CTTATGGCAGGCGTCTTCGGGGTATGCTGCAAAGTTTCCTTTGTAGAAACTTCTCAAGGCACTGTAAAATGTGCTTGGCTTCCAGTCTGTTTTTGCTAAACCTGTTGTATTTTAGAAATCTGTAAATATGACGGATTTCCTTGGCTTGGTGATTTTTTTTTTTTTTTTTAATTTAATTTAATTCACTGTGCACCTCTATATGGACCCATAAGGAATTTAAATTATTTCCCTTCCTTTTCAGATCTTGAGAAGATGACATCCAGGCTTAATTCTTGAGAATTTAGATCCTAAGTCTTTAAGAAGCTTTTTGTTTATGGTACTAGTTGTTTATAAGAATCCTTTACCTGGATAATCACTGCACAGTTCTAATGTAACTTGCTACTGTTAACTAGTTTGGGTTTTTTTAATTGTATGTGTATATAACGATTATTGCTAGCAATCCTTACCTTAGCAAAATGTCCAGCTGAACAATAGCGTTAGTAACAGAGCTTGCATCTGATATTAAAATTGACTTAAAATAATCTAGTGAATTCTTGGTTGGTGAGGAAAGAAGAAAAGCCACTTCAATTTGCCCATTTTAAGAGAAACCCTATTTTGTTGGTTTCTGCTGTTCTGAGGGCTCATGCCTAGTATCAAAGACAGCTTCATGTTGAAATCAACTTTGACAAGCTGAGATTCTGAAAAATAATACTGCTGTGGCTTCTTGGCTCTGGTATCATCGTCAGTGATTCACAGAGCACTTCACAGGCTAAGGTGAGTGTGGTGGAGGCAGGGGAAGCAGTTTTTAAATTCTGCTTTGAATGGATGGATGAGTAAGGTAATAGAGAAATGCTCTTCATTAATTGCTCCTTCCTCCACAATCCCTGGTCTGTGATGGAAATAAGACAGGGATTTCTGTCCCTGAAACTCACTGTGTGAGTTTCAGGAAGAACATGAAAGGATGTCTTTCTTGTTATGCTGTTCCAGCATCTGAATTCTCCCTACCTCCAGCTGACCTTTCCACAGTCTTCAGAAGAACCCTCTGGTTATCTGCAGGCTATATGGCCAGTGGCAGCACATACTCTATGTAACTTACAGAACCCAGGATTTCTCATCCTGATACTGTAAATACATTCCCTATTGTTTTCTTTTCCATCAGTGTTGGTAGATCTCCATACAGTGTTGCAGTCGTGAGCATTGAAGTTCCTGGCTGGATTGCAGTATCATTTAAAAGACAAATTAAACTGTTACCTACCTATTACTCAGACAATATATTGCTGTCGTTCAGGTTTTTCTCACCAACAACGAGGAAGTGAAATCTGTAGAAAGATTAATACACAAGGGTTCCCGGAATTTATTTGAGCTCTGATACATTCAGCAAAAGTGCAGATCAAGGGCTTTAACGTAGGGTATTTATAATGCCTCATAGCACTGTATCATATGAATTCTCTTACATGGGATGGGACTCTTGGAAGGACAATTTGTAAACTGAAGATGACAGAAAGTGTGGTTTTCTAGTTCTGGAACTTTGCATTTCCAGAGTGGCAGAAAAAAGTTCCAAATGACTTTTCCACCAAAACCAGAAGACCAAGAAACTCAAATGAATCTGTGGTTCAGGATCAGGTGGCACAGAGGGTTGTAACTGTTGCTCTGACTTGAGAAGCACTGCCTTGCTTTTGTGTAAGCAGAGGCCAATGCCCAGAAATAACTGATTTTGAGTGGGAGCAGAATGCTTGCAAGGCTACAGAGAACAGGGGCTGAGGTTAAAAATTTTATTGTGGTGCAGTGTTTTCCATTAAATGCACAGGGTTATGTTATGCTATCATACAACAGCAGAGCTTTTGACTCCACTGGAGTTTAGAGGTCCCAAATCCAAACCCATCACTTCAGTCTTCATCTGCCAATAAATATTTGAGGAGATTATGGAACTCATAATGATTTAATTTCTTGGATATTAGTAGTGCCTGTTTTATACCTGATATGGGTGTATTGGACGCTTCCTTCCAACTCCATTTCCAACAAACACTGAAAAACCTTCATCAAAATGTCTACTTTATTAATCTAGAAAACTCTGAAATAAGAGATTTTTCTTAAGTCTGCTGTCAGATAAGGGAATTTTCAGTGTCTAAGTAAAAACACTGAAGTCTTCCCCCCCCCCCAGTTCATTTTTTTTTTTTTGTAATTCCTTGGTTTAAATATTAACTGCCTGCCTTGATGACAATTTTTGTTGTATTTTCCAAACTGTTTTTTTTTCCAGTTTAAAAAGGAGCCATGGTGTGTTAGCGAAGGTCTGCTATTTGTCAGTGAGCATTTTCTGGCTGGATTTGGGCAAAAGGATAGAGGAATGAGAAGAGGCTGAAGTGACTGCCTTGTCTCTGTCATACTGGCATGGGCAGGGACGCCCAGTGCTTCAGTGTGTTCAGCACTGAATCCCTTGGCTTTGTTTCTGTGCGATCGTTGTGATTCATTTCAGTGGGCTAATTCACATACATTGTTGCAACAAAAGCAACTCTGGAATTTTTTTTCAGTCCAGAAGCATAAATGTAACTATGTAATCTAAATAGGAAAAAAAAAAAAAAAAGACAACTATGTGAGTGTTTTTTTCTGTTTGTCCTTTTCCTGATTCTGTTGAGTTGTTTTTTAAAGTTGTAGTTTGGAAAAAGAAAGGTCACGATTTGGGAGTATGATGTCTTGTCTTGGCTTCTGCCAGTCTGGCTTCTGCCAGTGTTTGGATTAATTAAAATAGTGAAGAAAATAAACTGTTTTCCAGAAAAGATTATATGGGCAAGGAAAAGGAGGTGTCATAATCAGCGAATCATAAAGGTGAGTCTTGCCTATGTTCAAAGAAATTATATAAAAGCTTAGCCTAACATCCTACTCCTCCCCAAACCAATTTTTATTTCAACAAGGGGGCCTTCAGTTTTGGAAAAACATGGAAAAAACTCATAAATCAACAAAGTTTAGGCGACTCAAATGATCCTTTATTAGAAACAGCTTGTCTCTTCTAAGGAGAAGCAAAAGTACCCTCTAAACATTTTAATTATGAACATGCAGATCCTCAGCCTTGCTGGGGCCTTGTTTTCTCTTTCCCTCAGATCAGTGCCACTCTGCCCACGTCAATTCTCCGCTGAGGGTGCTGGGCTGATGGGCACTTTCTGTCAGGGCAGGTACTTCTTCCCACTGGTGGTATGGGCTGTAGGTAGTGCTACACTGTTCTCTCAAGATGGCCCAGCCACGGAGCCACTGCTGAAAGTGGAGGTGGTGCCTGCTGTGTGGTGGCTCCAGCATAGGCAGCTGTTCCTGGTATCCAGAGCCTCTTAGATTGGCACAGCACAGCTGAGGGTGAGATATGTCCTGTGAGATCAGCTTAAAGGGAGCAGAGGGTGTTAAAAATAAAGCTGGTGAAGCTGCAAAGTAATTTCTCCTCCCCTGCTTATTTTTCAATGATTATTTTCTCCCGGGAAGCAGTCCTCAGTTAGATTTGCAGGTGTTCATTTGCTATGGGTGCTCTTCAAAGATGAACATCAAGCTGGATTTATTGCAGCCTCACATACGAAAGATGCACTGTAGTTGATGGGAGAACCTTCTTGCAATATCCTAAACAGAAAAGGATTCTTATTTTTATTTAAAAATACATCTCAGGAATAAATGCTTTGTTTCTTCATTCCGTTCTCTCATTTTGCTTCTTGTTAGTAGCTTCAGAGGAGAAAGTAACCAAAACTGTTAGAGATAGCTGAGGGATAACTTAATAAAAATTCACAGGGGTAGCTCTGAGGAGACATTCCAGTACAATATAATAAATAACTCATCTACCAGTGCTTGTGGGATTTTATCCATTGATTTCCATTCATTGTAATTCACTAGTTTCAATGACGTTGCATTGCTGAATAATAGCATTGATCCTTTACTTTTTATTTTTGGATTTCAACCAAGACTCTTGAATGCATATTTTTGTTATAGCAGATGTGATTTTTTTTGAGGGGGGGTGGGGGGAGGAGGGTGTTTTAGTGTGGTGGTTTTTTTTTATTATTATTTTTTTTTCTTAGTTTTTTTTGTTGTTTGTTTTAAAATTTTCTGCAGAAAACTTGCATTTCAGTTTCCCACATCAAGGGCCTTGAAATCAATAGATCAAAGCCAGTGTAGACTTCTTGGAAGTGGTGCAGTCTCAAACTGTGTTGAAAGCTTTTGTTCTTTGCCTTTTTCCTGTCTCTTGGTATTTCCCAAGAGAAGGAAGAGCATAAGGGGGGATCTCTGTGTTGGGAAAGGAGAATATCCTGTCATTTTATGCTTGGGGTACCAGGGCTATGTGACTAGAAGGAGCAGATTTCTAGAAGTAGCAGTGATGGCAGCCTTTGCACAGGATGAGGAGCTCCAGTATGAAGCATCAAAGTGACAGTTTCCCATGGGAAATTCCTGTATAGCCAGGAAATTGATGCTATTGGAAAAATTGCTGCTGGAGAGAGGGTTGTCAGTGTTAGCTATGGGCAGTGAACATTTTCCAGTGCATGCAACATCATTCAGCTTGAAGTTTTCTTTTAAGATTGAGAAGGACAAGCTGGGCACCTCATACACAAAAAAAGGTAAAGAGCAAAACATAAGCTCCTCTTTTTGTGTTTGGTGGAGAAAGAGGCTGCTTTAGACTCAGAACAGTCTCTAGAACTGCTTTAGACTCAGAACTGCAACAGCATGCAAGCTGCAAGTGGTTGGTGAAGCAGATGTGATAGTCAGCAAAGTTTAGATGCCTACATGTCAAAAACTCTTGCTGGTGCTCTGCTGGGGATAAGCTTTCATTTCTTCAACAAAAGCTAGTTGGAAAAATGGCTCTTCTACAGTGTAGAAAGCTGCTCTGCTGGCAGGGGGTGAAGGTCACTCCAAATGTGCTCACTTGTGTTGTTTGTTGTCCAGAGGTGTATCATGGCAGATTTTCTTAGGACAATGGCATGAGACGAAAAGAGCTGCTGTTTGACAATTCCTCCACAACCAATTGCATTTATGGGTTGCCATAAATATGTTGTGTAAACAACTGAGCTCGTCCTGAACTGAGTTTGTCCTACTCCTCAGAGCTATGATTTCTTCCTGCCAGAAGTCTAATGAGAGTGTTGGAGGGAATTTTTAGCGTGTAGTAACCTTAGTTCTTTCACTCCCAGTGCAGTGACAGAATATTTGAACTAACAGAAGTTGGAGAACTACAACTTTGTTCTTGTTAAAGCAAAATGCCTCTTTCTTGCTCATCAACAACCTCTTTGACTTCAAACATGATTTTTTACTAAAGGGCTTTGGACCATTTTACTTGCTGCTTGTGTGGGCAAGGTTGGGCATTTTTTTGTCTGTAAATGATGTCCAGTAATCCATCTGTTATTGCATAGCAGTATGGGTAGCAAAAGGCACTCACTTGAGGCATCTGTCACATGGATGCTGCCAGCTGTCTGCATCCTATATGCCTTAAAGGCTTTAAATATCTTTATGTAGGGTAATGATTATTGCAAGCTCACTTGAATAATTTTCGTATGGTTGGTCATCCATGCTCCTGGTGTCTTCATATCCTGGTGCATATAGCTTCAAGGTTTTTCTGCTAAACTTGCACAGGAAAAAAAGTTAAAGAAATTTAGTTCAGAGAAGGAAAGAGGTGAGGAGGAGCAGAGTGTGGATAAAGAGCTTCAAGAGAACACACCCTGTAGCAGGCACTTCAGAGAATATAAGCTAGATCAGGCATTTCTAATCCACTGTGAAAATCTCTTTTTCCTCTGGGAAGTCCTGGTTGGAGTGGGGATTTTAGACCTAATCATGTTGCAGGGAAGATACTGCTCTTTCTACTGGAAATATTTGATAGCAATTTTGATTGAGTAAGCTGCTCACAAAAGCTTAATAGAGCTTCTCTGGTGCATTGTTTCTGTGAAGTTGTTTCTTCAACAGTTCTGTGCTAGTGTTTAGTATTCCTTTCCACCTCAGTAGAAAGTTAAGAAGCATGAGTACAGACAAGTATCAATTTACCAGATCATCTCTTTGGTATACACTTGGACTCGACTCTCAAATTCATTCTAGTTACCCTGCTGTGTTTCTGAAGAGAACAGTTGCTTCTTCCCCTCTCTAAATCTGTCTTTCTCCTGCATAAGTCCCATTTTTAAGGTAGAAGGTAGAGGCAGATTTTAGTTATAACTGTGGTGTCAGCACCTGCTTTTGCTTTGAGGTTAGTCTGAACAGCTCTAGGCAGTTGTTCCTCTAGTCAACTTGAACAGCATTTTATCCTCACAGCTGTTTTGCTGACATTATTCCCAGTTAGTTATTCACTGGGATTAAGAGCTTTCTGCAGCCAGATCTCTTTGCTGGGAGTGTGCTATCATTTGGCAGACCCATTAAATCAGTAATTCTACAGCGTTTAAAAATTTTAATTTGCCCCACATCCTTCATATTTGGAGTTCCATCTTAATTGCCTTGAAGGCACAGAGTAAAGATTTATTATAAATACCCTAATTTTTCCCCCTTTTCCCCTCCTCCACAATATTTTCAGAACAGAACCTTAAGAACCGGACTTTGCTAAGCTTTGGTTCTTCCTGAGGTACCACAGATATGATGTGTGTGCTTGGGGCTCTGTATACAACTGTTTCTTGAACACTGAGTGAAGACTATAAGCAACAAGAAGGTCACTCTCAGCATTTGTTTGCACTGTTCACTTTCTGAAGATGATTATTGTTATTTCCAGATTTGGCCCCATGAGTAACATGATCCTGGGAAGAGAGTTATTGTAAAGGTGGTGATGCTGGTGCTACAACCTTCTGCCAGTGCTGGTGGTACAGATGGTGTCCTTTCAACCTGATGTCTTCTTCCTTCACGTAGGTGGCAACAGCAGTTCTTGCCAGCACAGCTGGGCTGGGTATAACTAGAGGAGAGTGCTCTGTGTTTTGGACACACTTTGTGCTTGCATGGCCATTTCTCTCACTTCTCTGCTGCTTGGCAGTCACCTGTATGTAATTTGTGTCTTATGCTTTGGGAGCTCCAGTTTTAAGCTACTGTGTAAGTGTTCCTCCTGTAATTAAAATCAGTATATTTTGGATCTGTAGCATAGTTTATCCTGGCGCTGGTCCAGGCTGGATGGAGAAGCTTTGTTCCCCTATGCAGGTTGTTTTACTGCTGCTAAGCAGGTAAAAGGAAGAAATCTGATTGGGGTGTGTGCTCCTTGAACATCTGTTTCTTTACTAATGTTTGTCACTGGCCTTGGATCTCTTGCATAATGAAGAGACTGTTAAGCATATGTATTAGTCTCCCATGGTCTGCATTTGATTTCAGCTCTAGTGCCACCTACTCACACATTGTATTTATAATGTTTGGTGTAGTTCTAGAAAGGATCATGATAACCCCTTAATTTTTATCATATCAATACCTTTTCCTTTGACTCATTTTATTTCTCCTGCTACCAGAGTTCATTGAATGGATTTGGTATGCATCTGATGAGCAGTACTCTTGTGGGCTAACCATGGGCATGGAAGGAGAAAACCAAGGGAGCTTTTCATTATTAAAAAGAACAAAGTCTTAAATAAAAGGGCAGAAGAACTGATGTCCCTTTTGACAGGAGATAAATTTCCAACACCCTATTAAGCTAATGTGGGTTGTATTTTTAGATTTAACCAACTGTGGTTTAAGACACTACTAATTTCAGATACCAGCCCAAATTTTATTTGGAAAATATTTGGCAAAGCACGTGTTTTCCTGTGTATGATCTGGCACAATAGAATTTTGTCTCTGGAAGCACAGAATAATATTAAATAGTATTACAAAAGAATAAAATTCCTTGATACCACATCTGTAATCAAAAGGTTCCTCTTCTTAAAACTCAAAACTATGACAAATAACTTGCTTACTTGTCATCAGCAGAAAGATTTACTAGCTAAGTTTTGAGAAATAATTTTTTTCTTTTTCTAAATCAATTTATGTGTCCATCTTTCTCTCAAAGACCAAATAATTTAAATCCCATTCCTTCTGTTTCTACTAGGCTACCCCAAGGATAGATTTAGGGCCAATCTGCAGACCAAGCAGATGATACAGCTAAGCTTGTTGGAAGTGGGAGTGGAATATGGCTTTCTGGGCCTTTGCTGTTGGTGCAATTAAAGTAAAAACTGCCAGCCCTGCCCTACAAAGCCAAAGACAATTGATGCCCAAAAGCCCACCAACTTGCTTCCATTTTCATTTTTATGAAGTAGTCTGTAGAGATTCCTATGTAATACTTCTGTTACTAATATTGCTTGGAGTTTGACAGCCTTTGAAAGGGGCCAAGACTGGATTCAAGACTGTAGCTCAAGATGATCTCTTTATTTAGTCCTTGGTTGGGAGATCTTGTAAGTTTGTGTCTTAAGAGACCATATTTTGTGTATTTCCACTGTTGGTGTCTCATTTCTTTATTGAGTCCAGATGTTTACTAGTTTTGTTTTCTAGCACTCTGATTTTAAGGTAAGCTTTGTAACTTTAGATAGAGTGAACCCTGGTTTCTTGGTAGTTCCTGTTGTCACCTTAAGATTATATGCCTGAATTTTCACAAGAGACGATTTTGCCTTAGAAATTTAACATGCTAAAAGTAACTTGGCATTAGCCAGTTTGCTGTCTTTTGTTGTGGCTTTATGTTAGTGTAGCAGAAGTACATTATAACACTGAAATAGGAAACAAAATTGTTTGCATTTTTTAAGTACATTGATGATTTTTTAACAATCTATTACGACGGCTTCCTATACCACAGAGGTCAGTTGATATAATGCAGAGAGCTGAGGAAGACTCTGTTTATTTTTCCAAGAATACCTGACTTCCTACACCAATAGAGCTTTCATGTATACAGTACCAGAAAATCCAACTTCAAACCCTCATGAGCAGCAGAGATTGTAAAAAGACAAGTGAACACTAATGCAAGTGATAGTTTCCTGTATACATAAGATATGTCTGGGCTATTGCTAGAGTTTTAGCCTTCACTAAAGCCCAGGCAAACTCCTTGACTTGAGGACAGCACAACAAACCTTTCTCATTTGGACTTTTAA
Source organism: Lophotriccus pileatus (assembly GCA_035583135.1). Taxonomy (NCBI): domain Eukaryota; kingdom Metazoa; phylum Chordata; class Aves; order Passeriformes; family Tyrannidae; genus Lophotriccus; species Lophotriccus pileatus. The sequence goes on along the minus strand of JAWWES010000133.1, from coordinate 49,263,133 downwards.
ATTTTTTTCTTTACTGTTTTTCATTTCAACATTTACTTTGTCTGACTGTTCACTCTTTTGTCACTTCATCTCCTGGCCTCTACTTGCAGCATTTGTTAGACTGAATTGGATGAACAAACATAAAAATGTTAAATTATGAAGAGGTGTGCTGTGTTCTCCCTGGGAAAAGATAGATAGGTTTTTACTTTACTCATACAGTACCCAGCATCTCAGAGCTTGATTTCCCTGAAGACTGCTAAATGCAAGTGAAATAAGAATTATCTGAGTAATATGTTTCTGTCTTCAGTCTTGGAGAACGTGATGAAATTTGCAAGGTCAGGCCTGCTAAAATAATACAATAGTGTTGTCTCTACAAGCTCAGTTCTCCTTCATGGGCATGCATATTAAATACATGGTCACTGCTGTGTTTCTTCTGAGTATCTGTTTAGTGCGCAGAATGAATAGCACAGCTCTCAATGAACAGCTATTCAGTGTTTCATTTTCTCCTTACTGTTCAACATGCAGTCCTATGCCATGTTCTTTCTGTGTAGTTCAAATCAAATTCCAAGCGCAGAATTACTTTCTCAGACTTTAGTGGTGCTCATCACTGAAGTATCTTTGCAAAAAAGTTCTTTGCAAACATGAATCTTATTTCATGCCTTCACTGTAAGTACCAGGACTGCAGTACAGAGGAATTGATTCAAGACTATATGCTAATTTGAGACTCTTAAGACCTTGTATTCTTTGCCATGTACTTAGCATTCTGTAGCATTATAGAGGCACAGCTATGGCTCTCTTCCATGTGCTGGGATGCCAGGCACTCATAGCAAATGAGCAACGTGTGACTACTAATCAGCTATCAAAAGCTTGGTATCAGTGACTGGACTAGTAACACCACTGAGGACAGTGGCACAAACCAGGACAGTATTCAGATCTCAGATCAAGCATGTAGCTGGCTGAAATATAAGATCATCTCTTCAACTCCCTGCTTTTGCTGCCTACATTACAGGCAAGAAAATATCACTGTCCTTGCCTGAAATATTGGTTTCTGTGGCTTTCAGTCTGTCTCCTGTGATGTGAATGATGTAATTAATTTGTCTTGTTTTAATACCAGTTCTTTATTATTAATCATTCTCAGGCAGTTTCCTTTTCTTCTGTTTTCTAATTTTTCTTACTCTCATACCTCACTGGACTGTGTGCTTTAAAGTTAGCACCAGCCGAAGGGAGAGAGAAGTGCTGGTGCTGTTGAATCGCAAGATTTGAGACTCTTCCAACAGGAAAGAAACAGGGCTGAAATGCTCTTAGCAAGGAAACCTTTTTTTTATTCTATCAGGATACAGTTCTAGAGACTTATTTCCCTTGCTGATAGATGATAAACTGCTTTAATTATTAATGCTTTCCTGACTAGCATTGCAGACCTTCTGTCTTCACCTCCCTGGATAAAGACAATTAAAAGGCTGTGTCCAAGACAAATTTTTTGGCTCATTATACACGCTTCAGCTGGAATATAACATTTTTCGTGCTTATGGAAGGAGGAGTCCATACATTAGGAGTTTTGAAATGACATGTGGTAGAAGAAAGGGCTGGGCAGGCCAGCCTGTAACATCTGTCCTGCTGTGTGGACATCATCTGTTCCTTGGTATTCTGGTTGTCTGAATTTTTTGGCTGAAATTTAGCATGTGAAGGTTACTAGATCACAATTTTTCTATCATAAAGGCTGTGGAACCTATCACTATGCTTTTCTAAATCTGCTTTATCTCAATAATATCTTCACTAACTTCTGTAATTAGAATGAAAAGTCAAACTGAAATGATTCATTTAATACCCACTGTGACCATTATTATCATACCATAGTATTAATTTGTAACTCTCTGACATCTTAAATGTCTCGTGGCAAATTTGAAGTAGGGATCTTTTTTTTTTAAAGTTTAAAAATCTAAAAATTTCATTTTCCTCTTTTGATCAAGCTGTAAGGTGTAAAAACTGTATAAGGCTGTTAGGTACATTTGTAAATAGATGCACATAATTTTTATAGTGAAAGGAGAAATTAATTAATTTCTCTGTAATAAGGGGAATTGCACAGTAACAAAGGATCCATAATAAATTTGACTAGGAACTGCAATGAATTTTACTTCATCTTGGTAATCAATAAATCAATTCAGTGTCATAGAAGTAGGATGACTCAGAGTGCAAGTGGTATGTCTGGTGTGACCCACAAAACAACAATGCTTTGAACATAATGTGCTAAATGGTCACAGGTAGTGGGCATTTGACAAAATGAAGGATCCTTAAATGAATATTGTGCAAAATAATCCCAACAAGTATAGTTGGCTTTTTTGCCTTTCTGTCCCCATAGGACTTCTCTGGGCATATATGAGTCCTCTTACAACCCAGAACAGGCAGTGCAGTTGTAGGAACAGTCCTGTCTCACGATACAGCCCTTCGGTTGTAAAATATGCTGAGTATTTTTGAGGCTGGCTGTTGATAAACACAGGTCCTGCCAGCTGGTGATTTTTCATGAAACTGGGAGGCCTAAAGAGAAGGGTTGTATTTAGTGTTCACAGAGGAACACAAACTATGCATTTAAAGTGATGCCTTGTTTCCCTGGAGATAATTCTTGGAAGGCTCTGGGGACAGCCAAATGACAGTATCACATTCAGGTAGAAGGGAAATTTCTGGCTCATCTTGGTGAATCGTGGTTGAATCTGAAGAATGAATGCCTTGGAGATCATTCAGGTTTTAAAAAAATTTGTCTATTTGCAAAGTACATGGTGACCCTTTAAAAGTTCTGGTAAAAGCTTGGGCTTTGTATCTGTTTTCGTGCTGTGACTGTAATATGAACTGCTTTATCTCATATAAAAGCTTCAGGGAATTAGAAAGCTATATATTTAAGTTAAGTTTTAGGATGCCATTGTAAGACTTCTGTTACCATTTTCACTAGATAAGTGTTGATCAGAAGGGAAACCTTATCTGCCTGGCTTTGAAGCACAGGGTCTACATCATATGCATCTCTGAGTCTCTTTTGGTGTGTTGGCATGAAATCATCTCTCAGAACAATAGTTACACTATGACAGTGCGTAGAAGTAGAGGCTGGGCTCCCAGAAGGAGTCACCGGTAAGCAGAATAAAAGTTTTGGCTGGAACCCTGGGAAAATGCTTGCAGCTAGTGTCTCTTGTGGAAAAAGAGGAGAAACTTGAGATTTTAGCACAAAGTAGCTTTGTGCAGGTTTCTGTTGATGGCAAAGAGAATGTGAAAAGTTGCATGGCAGACACTTGATAATCAGGCACCAGGAAAAATACCTTTTGATGTTATATCCTCTAGGTCAAGGTGGCTTTGAAAAACTGAAAATACACCCTTTTTTCCGAAGTAACTGACCTTGAAGTAAGGGGAGGAGCTGGCAAAATGAACCCAAAAGGGGATTTTTGAAGCTGGAGTGTGCCTGTTGCACTAATTGGAACCAGACATTATCTTGTGTGGGCTCTAGAAAAAACCCCAAATAAAGCAAAGAAGGTACTTGTGTCCTGCTGGCAAGAGTGTGGTCATCATATCTGGGCCTTGTTTATTTTTCCTATTCCTTCATTATGTGTGAGCACCGTCAGTTTACCATCTCTGAAAACCAGACTTTGTATTCTGCAAAGGGTGGAAGAAGGCAGCTGGCTAACTCCCCAGTGCTTCCTTGGGTGCTCTTGCAGAAAGCCTTGTAGAAGACAGCCACAATTTACCGGTCTTTATCTTGTCACTCTAAAACTTGTGGGCTGAAGTTTTGGGCAGTAGAATATGTTTTTGTAGACTCATTAGTAGCTGTTTTCCTCTGACTTCTCTGACTAGGGTCTCACAGCATTTTCCTGAAACTGTTCCGACTCTTCTAAGTCTTCTTGTGGTTTTAGGACATCATCTTAGTTCACTCATCAGATGTTACTGAGAACCCAAATTCTGAATACAAATATATACAAATAGACTTTTTACGACAAGGTAACCCACCCTGTTGATCAAGTGAAGCCAGTTGATGTAATCTTTTTGGATTTCAGTAAAGCTTTCAAACCTGTCTCTCACACGATCCTCCTGGACAAACTGTGCAGCACAGCTGGATAAACACATCATGAGCAATTGTCTCATGGGTCAAGCACTGAGGGTGATAGTGAATGGGTAACATCAGACTGGTGACCTGTCACTAGTGGGGTTCCACTGGGCCCCATCTTAGGCCCTTTGCTCTTCGACATCTTTGTAAATGACTTGAACACAGGGAAGGGACACGGAGCAAGTTTGCAGATGACACAAAAACTGGGAGGAGCTGTTGACTCCCTCAAAGGCAGGGAGGCCTTGCAGAGAGACCTCATAAATGAGAGGACCGGGCAAACATCAACCAGAGGAAGTTCAACAGGGGGAAGTGCAGGATTCTACACCTGGGATGAGGCAACCCTGGATGTACAGACTGAGAAATGAAATGCTGGAACGCAGAGCCATGGAAAGAGACCTGGGGGTCCTGATTGATGGTGAGTTGAATATGAGTCAGCAGTGCCCTGGCAGCCAGGAGGGCCAACTGTGTCCTGGGGAGCATCAGGCAAAGCATCACCAGATGGTCAAGGGAAGGGATTGTCTCGCCCTGCTCTGCACTGGGAGGGCCTCCCCTTGAATATTGTGTGCAGTTTTGGGTACCACAGTATAAGAAAATATAAAGCCATTAGAGAGTGTCCACAGGAGAGCAATGAAGATGGTGAAGGGCCTCGAGGGGAAGCCATATGAGGAGTGGCTGAGGTCACTTGGTCTGTTCAGCCTGGAGAACAGGAGACTGAGGGGAGACCTCATTGCAATCACAACTTCCTTGTGAGGGGAAGAGGAGGGGCAGGCACTGATCTCTTGTCTGTGGTAACCAGCGACAGGAATCGAGGGAATGGCCTGAAATTGTGCCAGGAGATTGAGATTGGATATTAGGGAAAGATTCTTCACCCAGAGGGTTATTGGGTGTTGGAGCAGGGAAGTGGTCACAGCACCAAGCCTGACAGAGTTCAAGAAGCATTTGGATGATACTCTCAGTTACACGGTGTGACTCTTTGGGATGGTCCTATGCAGGAGTTGGACTCATGATCCTTGTGGGTCCTTGAGTCCCTTGCAACTCAGCATATTCTGTGGTTCTGTGAAACTGGGGAGCAAATAACAAAATAAACAAACAAACAAACAAACAAAAGATTGTCAGAGGAACTCTTAATGACAGATTTGAATAAATAAAGTTGATTCACAACTTTGCCACGTCTTATCGCCTCTTAAGGAACTTGATAATTTTTCTTCCAGTACTTAAGTAAAGGTGGTGAGTGAACATTCTATAGCTACAATTTTTCTTAATTTGTTTTAGTCAAAAAGTAGATTATTTTCTCACATGAACTAAATATCTGAACTTTATGTAAACTATTTGCTTGGCATATTAATTTTTGAGTGGGAAAAATGAATTTGCAGTACCAAATTTATTGTGCCAATTCAGTTCCTGTGAACAGTATTGTGACTGTGTGTGAAAGCATCACCATCTTTATTTCAGGAGAAAATGAATTTCAGCATAACAATGTTATGACATACTAAGTTGAAGTTCTTTCTACAACTGTTCACATGTACCTATGAATCAAAGCAGGATGACACACAGAGACCGAAGTAGTATTTTCATTGTCAGTCTTCAGCTGGCTTTTATTCCATCTAGCCACGTATACAGTGTTGAATACATGTAGGTGCAGGATACCTGACCACTTCATCCCTCCCCCTTAGATTCAGTTAAGGGATTGCTTTTAGGGGAATGAAGATGGAGACCAGTTTCACACGTCTGGAGGCAGCTCATGCCACCTGCTCTAAGCTGGCCCTTAGCTCTAGCCAAAGACCACCCACCTCTCTGAGGGCTGACCTTCACTATGAGGTGAGGCTGTCTGACACAGCCAGCATCCTTTTCCATTGTACTTGGCTGACATGCTGGAAAATAGCTTGTTTGTGGATTTTCTTTTTTAACTGTGAGGGTTTAATGCTGTAACACAGATCTCATCATCATTGCTGAACCTGGGAACATACTTATCTACTTATGCCAGCGTTCTGACCTAACTTGGCTTTCAAAGATTTCAAGATGTGCTCTTGTTGCATGGCACATTTAAGAGCCTTGATGCTTCAGTAAAGTTAAGAATCTGTTGTATGCAGCCCTTCCACCTAAGCCACAGAGTCGCTGTGACAGTATTTCCCCTTTATTTTCCTCCTGCTGCTACTTCCTTGTGCTTGACTTCTTGGCCTTGTTTGTGACTGTGACCCCCTAAGAGTATTATTAGGCAGGTTCCTCTGGGAGGTAGTTCTCCCTGGTGTAGAATTGTCCCTCTTCGCTCCTTTTCCTCATCTCTTGCTTTGTAGATTTTTGCTCATATTAGAGTAAAACCAAGACCTAGTGCACAGCAAAGTAGATGAGTCATTTGAACACTTGATAGCTGTTACCCCATGGTATATATACACAGAATCTAAGCAGCTAATCAGTACGAAACACATGCACCTAATTGACATTCTCCAACCAGCACTAATAGCATCATGTATGAGAACAGCTGTACTTCTCCAACACTCAGGAGCAAAATCTGCCTCCTGGGCAGCCATGCGGGTAAGTTGGCATTGTCTCCCACTGGACCTAGGAATTTTGCTCTTAGACATTTGAGGTGAGACAGGGTATTGTTAGCCAGGTTTTGTGCCCAGAAAATATTCTGTAAATAAATGTGGACATCTGGGTGCCTTCAGTGAGGCACCTTGCCTGTCAGTTTGGTGACAGGACTCATCCAGCTGTATCACTGATGCAACTCAATGGGGAATACTCCAGAAGGGGAAGGCTGTATCAAGAACACAGCTTTAATGTTGCCTGTGGCCATCTTTAACAGTGCCATTCCTTTTCTAAAACATACACTGAAACCAAATATCCCTGTCATGTCCAGCTGTTCCTGGAATTCTGTCCTCCTCCTCCCTCTCCCCCCAGATCCTGATTCTCTCCCTCCTCTTCTGTCTCAACCAAATGGTTTGCTGGCCTCAAAAAAGACTTCTCCTAACCTGGTGTCAGCTGCTCTTCCTGGCTATGAGACTTGCAGCATTTCTCCTCTGTTTTTAAGTGCTGTTGCCACTCTGCCAGCAGAAGCAATGCCATAGAGATGGCTTGCTAAGTTAGGTACTGTTTTAGCCCAGCTAAAACCCATTCTAGAGATGGGCTGACCCACTCAAATGCTCAGCAGGTCCTGCAACAGCCTTTAGGCAAAGCTCTATCAGGGAAGAAGTGTCAACTGGAAATGTAATAGGTCAAAATACACCAGAATGTGGATTTAATGTCTGATTTCATTGCAGCTCATATATGGGTAGATTGTTACCACTGCCATAATGCCATCCATCAAGGAGAGCACATGGTGGACAGGATTATTGACCAAAGCTCTAGCTTTCCCAGGGACGATGGGCTCAAAGAAAGGGCACATACATTTGTGTTTTTTTAAGTGTTGTTGTGTTTAAGTTAAGCCAGAAAAATGGCATGTCCTTACTGTTCTCAGAGCTATGAGGTGAAGGCTGTGCTGAGGTGGCTGTCTGCTTAAAAGGAGAATGACTGCTCTTAAACATGCTATAAGTTGATGCTTCACCCCAGCCTCTCATTGCTTCAGGTTAACCTCAGACCACAGCTGCAGTGCTCAGCTCCAGTGCAGGGCTCCTGGGGTCAGAAGTGTGCTCTCATGATTTTTCTGTTTAGGTCAAAGGTAGTAAATAATTAGTTGGGTGGAGAAAATAAAACCCAAACCCAGAACTTAAAGGACTGCAGGATGATGACTGATACACATAGATTTTAAGGAAAATGTAGTTTGAAAACTGCAGCTTTGTCTTCACGAAACAACCCAGGTTTTTGCAGGGAAGGTAAAGACAGCTCCATCCTTTTTCTTCTGCACATCAGTCATTTAGAGGTGATGTATGTTCAGGGAATCAAATTTTGCAATGAAGTGCAAAGCTCTTTTAATGGGTTCAAGAGATGCTCTGCAGGGTAAGAGCATTTTGGAATTCTTGGGTTTGGTTTTGGTTTTTTTCCCCCATTTTCTTAATCAACACCCTTCCCTCCCCCGCCTTCTGGAAGCTGTATTTGTGTATTTGTGTGTGACTTTTTTAAGTTAATGCAGCTTTGGTTTTTTTTTTTTTTTCTTTCTCCTTTCATTTCCCCCCTTTAAGGGCAGTTATGAAACTCTTGGCATTTCTGGGTGTTCTTACTTACAGTTGATGTGTGTGGTTCGTTTTCATCACTGAATGGGAAAGAAGAGGGTAGTGCTCCTGTAGTCTGCCTAAACTCGCTGCAGAAAAAAACAGATTTGCTTGTCTTTGAATTTCTCTGGGTAGAATAAAAGGATCTCAGATGTCTTGACTGCCTGTTGCTTGTTGGCATGTATATATAAAAAAAAAAAAAAATATATATATATATATATATATAGGTTCACTAAACTATCTTGGCAGTCCCAGGGAGGGCAGCTGAGGTAGTGTTGCCTTGTGCCAAGCTCAGTGATGTGCTCTTGTTGTGACATTGCTTACATCTGCTGGGCTGAACTGTGTCAATTAGTTGTGGAATTAATCTGGTAGCAAAGGGCATTGTTCATCTTTTGCCAGGGAGGTCTTCAAAATAATTCAGGTCTGAACTCTGTTATTGTGGTTGTTTTTTTTCTGTCCTCTATCCTTAAACTTTTGCAACAAGTCCAAATGGCTTCTTCTTTTTGGACAGATTTAGAAACTACTATCATGTTGCTTGTAGCTTGTGGCATGCAGTAGAACTGGGAACAAATGTCTGCACAATGATATACTTGATACCATTTGATCTATGGAATGCTACACTCCACCCCCATCCCCCAATTTTTTTCTCCATTTTTCAACCCCCTCACTCCTGTGGAGCTGCCTAGTGGTTTAAAATTCTTCCAGCTTTTAAAAACAACTAAATCATCCATGTAGTGTACTAAAAGACTGAGGTAACAAAAGTTTTCTATTTGTAGAACATGATGCTAAAGGTTACTAATGCTAAAGGTTACATGATGCTAGAGATTACCCTCCCCCCCCCCCAAATAAAATTCCTTCAAAAATTAAAACCTTTGTGTATAAATCAGGCTTTTGAATCAAAGTGGTATTCTTAGTGGGCGTGTGTGTTGAGTCTGTGATGCAAAAAACTGCTCTCAATCTTCAGTTGTTTAAACCTTCCTGCGTTATCCTTGCTTTCTTGTGGGATGTTGAAAGCTTTCATTGCTATGCAGTTTCTCCGTCTGTGGCTGATGTTTGCTTCTTCTGCTTTCTAACCCTTGTTAATTAAGAAGTAACAAGAAATGAAAGCCCTTGTTCACAGGTTTACTGTCCCAAAGAATTAATTTTAGCAAGGGGGCTTTCTGGGTTTTGTGTGGTTGGTTCCCCCTCCCCCGTTTTTTTTTCTTGACTGTTCAGTGTTAGAAATTTATTGGAAAAGTGCTTCTAACTTATAGCCATAGGAAGTACGGGTGTCAGCTGTCTCACACAAGCTGTCACTGATTAATTTAGAGATTAGTAGACTCGTTTAGAAAGTGTTGTTTTCCCACTCAGCTTTACATGGCTCGTCAATTAAGGAGTATTCCTGGCAACCAAATTTTTTCAAACCATAGCGTTAATGCATTTGCATTATTAATGAAGGTTGGATGAGCTTTGGGACGGCTCTGTTGCTGCTGAATTTTCTCCTTTTTTAAAGTTGAAGGTTGCTGTATTTATTAAACAGATGCTACCTGGCAACCTTGCTCTTGGCATTGGCTCCCACTGTACAGATCAAGTGTTCACAGTGGTGAGTAGGTGATCCAGCTCACATGTGGCACCCATAGGCAGTGCCACGTCCCTGGCATTTCTGGCTGCCTCATGTGGATCATGGTGACTCCTGTGCTGTATTACAGTGACCAAAGACATAGTAGTAAGCCAGCAGCAGGTGGAAGGTGGTTGATTTGAGAAGCAGGTGTGTGCTAACACGAGGTAAGGCTTTGAGTGGCTTTTCAAAGTGTTGTCCACAAAAATCGGATTTGTTATTTGGTGTGCAACAATAATTACACACTCGAGACATTGGTTATTTATTTCAGAGTTGTACAAGCCTGGGTGCTCAGTGGTATTTTACAAGTCAGGCACACCAACTATCAAAACTTTTTACTATTTATACATTTTAGCAAACAAAGGAATTAATCTTCATTGACTACGCTCTTTTCATGCTAATTAGTCTGCATGCTTGGTCTTTCTCTTCTTTTGAGTTGGTGGGTTTCTTGGGTAAGTGGTCCATGCGTCAGTGGTTGTGATATCCCACTGCTGGAATTACCTCCTATCCAGTTAGAGCTGATTCAGCACAGTTGCTGAGTTGGCTTTATTAGTTTCTTCCTTATCTTGGGAGTTCTGCCAAATGTCCTTGTGGCCCATAAATTCTGCGTTCTTTGTGTCCACTATCAGTGGTTCATCCTTCTTCCCAAGCTTTGTTAACCTCCCCCTAGGTCTGAGATCGTGGAAGCATGTCAAGCCCTAAACCTTAACAAGGCAATTCTATTAACAAGTAATTTCTTTTTCTAGCACCTGGACATCTTAGTAGCTCTTTGTTTCATGTATTAAATATCCCTTCCAAGAGAGTCTTCTTTTCCCTTCTCAGGCCTGAAAGCACACAAAGATCAAACATCAAAAAATATCCTTTCTCAAGAAAATTTTACATATTCCGCATTTTGAAACAAAGTCAGTAGTCTCCAAAGGAGGGAGACCTTGGAAATGTAATGAAAAGTAACCATTCTCCTTCAGAGACATCTTCATTGTAAAGTGTGTGGAGAAGACACAGTTTGAGAATGGATGTTCTGCAAATGGTTCCTGCGAATCCTTATGAATCCGTCTCTCTCTCTCTCTCTCTCTCTCTTTTTTTTCTTTTTTAGTGCTTTACTTGCTCTACTTGGCCCTGCCATGAATGATTTCTTGCAGTGCACTGTGCATTTTCCTGCTGGGGAAAGGGCAGCCAAACAATAAACAATAGATTTATGTTTGGTCTCTGGTTGTAAATTAAAACAAATTTTTTAAGTTGGAGGTTTGACTTTCCATAAATCGTATCTCATCAGTATCTGATCTCAGATGTAACACAATGGTTTAATCCTCTGAAACAGAATTAGAAGGCATTGTGTACTTGGATACTCCATCTATTAGCAACTGCTAAGAAATGCTGTCATCAAATCTACGCTGGTGTGTTAGTTTTGCTCAGCCCTACAGGTCAGAGTGCACATTGTCAGGAAGGGTCCCAGGTTTAGGGGAGGAATGGGAAATTGCAGTGGACAGGAAAAATGGCACTGCTGATAAACATGTGATTTTGGCGTAGGTTGTGGTTGCCAAGCATCAGGATTGGAAAGGTAGCTTTTGGTTTGTGTTGAATGATGTTACGATAGAGGACCTAGACGAGATTATCCCATTTAGAGCAGTCAAGCAAAATGACTTCCCCGTAATGTTGATTTGAATATTTTGTGTGACATTTCAAGTGGTAGGTTAAAATCACTCACTTCTTTCTCCTTACTATAAAATCACTCTTATTTGCACGCTTCTGAAATATCTGTAGTGCAAGAAGTACATACAAATGTATAGATTTTTTTTGCTCCTGTTCCCTGTTTGTAATATTGATTAGCATCTTCGAGCCATAAGTGGAAATAAAGGTCAAAGAAATTATTTTAATAGTGCTAAACAAAACACTGTGATATGAAAAAAGTAACAGCTTCTTATCAAGATAACATTTCTTAGATTATCTGTCTGAAGATAAACTACTAACAGTGTGTAAAGAACATAAGAGCAATTATTCAGTTTTCAGCAGCTTTACAATGTTTCTCCTTTAGTATTTTGAGTTTGCTGTATGAAAGTATATCTGCATGATATTGAAAATTGTTTGGAAAAATACAGTAGAAAACACAGTGGCAAATAACTAGAATGATCACCTGACTCTCAGAATTTCATATACACCGATGATAGTTGTTGTAGTTACTGTCCTAAAAGACTTTATGAGACATGAAAACATCTAACATCTAGAGGAGGAGTGTTATTCTGCCAGGAAAATTTTAATAATTAAAGCTATTTCACAAGAGCAAATGACTGAGATGTTTGTACAAAGATCGTTTTGTGCTTGTAGAATTCTAGTAGTTTTGAAAATCTCTACTGTCCCTTACTTGATTTCATTTATAAATTCCCTCCCAAATAGTTTATGATGTTCACTGAATTAATCTTGGGGTTGAGCTGACATAGAAGCTCTCTACAAGGACTGCAAATGTGGAAAGATTTGGCTATGCTAAATATACAGTTAGTATAAGAAACAACTAGCAAAGAGATACATGGATATCCACAGATACAGGTTACTGGTTTTGTAGAATCCCATTATTTGTCTTTTAAACTTCTCCCCCTCCAAATTTATTTAAAATATCACTTGTACACGTTGTTTAAACCATTCTTCAGACCCACAGATGCTGCTTCAAAACCAGAACTGGGGCAGAAATGCAAAAGTCTGTTAAGTGTACATAAAGTGAGGAGAGCTCTCTGACCCTCTGCTCACTACAAAATTACATTGTTTAGAGATGGATAGCTAAGGAGGAGTCCTCCCTTTTATATGATTTACAAAGAGATGAAAGTGTCTATGTCTTTCAGTTTATCTACCCAAACTCTTTTGTAAGAATTGTAGATAGGATGTTCTTGCAACCAAGGTTGGGACTGAAATTACAGAATCACAGAATATGCTGAGCTGGAAGGGACTCACAAGGATCACTGAGTCCAACTCTTGACCCTGCATGGGACTATCCCCAAAGGTCACACCATGTGACTGAGAGTATCATCCAAATGCTTCTTGAACTCTGTCAGGCTTGGTGCTGTGACTACTCCCTGGGGAGCCTGTTCCAAAACCCAGTAACCCTCTGGGTGAAGAACCTTTTCCTAGTATCCAACCTCAATCTCCTGGCACAATTTCAGGCCATTCCCTCGATTCCTGTCGCTGGTTACCACAGACAAGAGATCAGTGCCTGCCCCTCCTCTTCCCCTCACAAGGAAGTTGTGATTGCAATGAGGTCTCCCCTCAGTCTCCTGTTCTCCAGGCTGAACAGACCAAGTGACCTCAGCCACTCCTCATATGGCTTCCCCTCGAGGCCCTTCACCATCTTCATTGCTCTCCTGTGGACACTCTCTAATGGCTTTATATTTTCTTATACTGTGGTACCCAAAACTGCACACAATATTCAAGGGGAGGCCCTCCCGGTGCAGAGCAGAGCAGGACAATCCCCTCCCTTGACCGTCTGGTGATGCTTTTCCTGATTCCCCCTCAGGACACAGTTGGCCCTCCTGGCTGCCAGGGCACTGCTGACTCATATTCAACTTGCCATCAATCAGGACCCCCAGGTCCGTTTCCATGGCACTGCTTTCCAGCATCTCGTTCTGACTTGGAGGTTGCTTGTGATCAAAGTAGATATTTCTTTTGCTATCTGGTATTAAAGACCACATTTCTAGGCACTGTTTTGGTCTTGTTCATTTAGCAGTTGTTTGAATCAGAATGACTTAGTACCTCTGGTGGAGTTTCACATAGAGCAGAGAATCCTGCCAGGTGAATTGGAACTGGGAACTGCTGTCTTCATTAGGTCCTTGGGGTACTTGCCACTTCAACTTGAATTGGCCCATTACACAACAGGAGATTCAGTGAATGGAGAATGCAGAGTACTTTGCAGCTTTTTTTATAGGCCTTAATATTTCAAGCTCTGTATTTGGTTTTTCCCACTCCCTGTACCTTCTGTTTGCTTATTATAGTCACAGCTGAATATAGAAAATAAAATCTTCTTGCTTATTGCAGTGGAACATAGTGTAACATGTCATACTTGTCTTCAGTGGAGACTTGGTTAATAGAGCTGAGCTTCCTTTGAGTCATTTCTCAATAAGATGGTATGATACCAGTTGGTAATTCCTACTAAAAAAGCAACCTATCTTTTATATACTTCATCCTAACATTCTGGTTTCAGTCCCTAAACCAAAATTTTACTGACCCTTTAGTAGAAGTGCAAAACAATCTTGGTATGTAGTGACTCATTTTTGTAGCTCAGTCTTCCTTTGGGGAGGAAAAAATTCTCCCTCTCTTACATTCTTTCTGTCTCTTTCACACTTTGGTACAGGTTGTAAAGACATTTCATGTGTCTACTGTGTAGCATTTCCTGTGTAACGATTGAAAGCAGATGTGTGAATATGCACATGCACACTCTCCCATCCTCACATACAGTCATATGGAGCTAATGAATTTTGACCGAGCCACAGATGATGCAATAAATTTATATGGCAGGTTTGGGAGTGTTGCCACTTGTAGATATATGCATATGGTATGTCCACTTTCCTTTTTCTCTCTCCTTCTTCAGTATTGCTTGTATTTAAACAAAAGACATCAGGATGACACTTGGGAATGCTAGTGTGAACATATTTTGTAAATTTTGTGACTCTTAAAAAAGTTTGGAGCAATTCTGTCTCGATTTTTAAAAATTTTTTTTCTCCTCAAAAATTATGAAAGATACTGACTGATTTTTTTTTTTCCATTAGCACTGCCTTTCCACATTTCATTGTGGTCTAGAATGAGACCAATGTCTAGGTTTTGGTGGGTGGCATTATTTTGTTTCTGATGTGGAGGACTTCAGCGGAGGAATGTTTGGAATTAATGCTCTGAAAGAGTGGAGTTATTGGAGTTCTGTATGGAAACAAAATCAGCCTCCCTAGCAGTAAAGCTTAAAGATGACATAATCTTCTGTATCATTCATTTCCATCAGGTTCATCCTTTATGTAGTGCTTTTACTGTTGACAAAATAATTGAGTTGGGATAGCAAACTATACTCTCCTATTAAGCACGGAGAATAAAACTTAACTTCTTTCCTGACTTTTAAGGCATTTGTTTTCTAACTTTTAAGGCATTTGCTACTGTAGTTCTTCATGAGCTCTTGAGTCCATGCCATACCTATACTTACCCATACCTCCTGAAGAACCTTTATCCTTCAGAGAGCAAGTAGGTTTTGCCCTGCATTCGCACCCCAGGCCCCTAGTGTTTGAGCATTAGAGAGCACTTTATGTTCTGCACTGGCTGCTTACAAGCTGCAAAATTCTAGGAATTGCTTCTCTTGCTGTAAAGACAGCACTGTGGTAGTACCGGAGTTTGGTGCTACCTGGAAGTTCAAAATGGTTTGTATGTGGGAGTGAATGAATCGTAGCTGTTGGAATATGACTTAGAGAGTATTTTAAATTTAGTTTTCTGATCAGTTTGAGGTTTTCCCTGCTGTACTCCAAATTCAATAGACTACGTCAAGTTTTGAATAAACAGTTTTTCAGAATTGATTTTTTTAGTGATTATTTCAAACTAAGATTTTTTTGATACCTACAGCGTTGGACTTGAGTCGCAGTGCATAAAATAGAGTATTGTTTTAGCCTTTAATAAAACACAGTGGGTGACGTCCAGTGTAACGAACATGGTTGAGAGGTTTAGTAACATAGTAAACTATAAAGATCACCCCCCAATGCAAATGTGGTCTTGAGCTGACTGAGCAAAAAACTGTTAAAGGAACAATTTAGCCACAAAGCCAATAATGTCATAATGTAAACTTTAGTATCTAAAATTGTTTCACCTTTCCCACTTGTTAGATCATGACTTGATGGACATTTGTGGTGAATTTTGGAGAAGGTGTTTGTGGTATAAGACTCAAATAGGTAGCTAAATATGTGGTTTCAAGTCTCACAACACACCAGGAGGGTAATATGAACAAATTAATATGCTTCTTGTGAAACTAATATGAGTGAATTAAGAAAGATTTAAAGAACTCCACCTGGATTTGCCCTCAGTGGCAGATGGCAGGGAAAAAACATCTGGCTTGTTGAAAGTTTGACTAACAGCAAAGTTTCTGTTGGAGGAGATCAAAGACAGGTATGTTAGAAAATGGTACAGGAATTGCTACGACTGTAGGTGAGAACACCTTTTTTTTTTTTTCTCTTCTTTTTAAAGCCAGTTTTTTTAAACAGAGAACTGAGTAGATCTTACAAATTATCTTAATGTTACTGCAGTTTCTGCTTTATGCCTAGTGCTACCTGGTAGAGCTTATAAAGAACAAAAACTTCAGTAGGAATTACCCTCAGGGCTGTTCCAACCAGTATTTGCTGATTACAGTATGTGTAATACTGTAATCATGCCTTGAACAAATGCCTTTTCTAGTCATATAGCAAGGTAGTCCTCTGCCCTCTAAGAACCCTGCCCACACACTGCATGGTCTAGTTTTTCTTGTTTCCCTACTGACCTGCAGTACTAAAACACTCTAAGCTTAATACAACAGGGCAAGTCAGTAGTGAGAACAGTGCAAAAGTCTTGCTCAACTGTCTCAACCCTAAATCTCACTAACAGTGTTGGCTGCACCATGTGAGCAGCAAATACACGTCCATTGCCGAAGCTTCGTTGTTGATCCCTGTGCCTTCTGTGGTGGGTGGCTTTGTACTCAGAGAAAGGAGAAAACCTGAATCTCATTGAATTTCAGAAAGACTTACATATGCATCCCTGGCTTGGAGCCTGCACCTGTGGTTTTGGAGCCTGTCTGGACATTCAGATATGGCCAAGTTTTCTCCAGAACAGCTGTTCTTAGAAGATTTTAGAACAAGAAGAGGAAATCTCCCAAGAACTGCTGATTGTTGTGGAACTCCTTGCCATTTTGGCAGAAAACTTGCTTTAAAAATTGAGGACAGATCCTAAAGTGCTTAAGTGCATAAGTAACTTTACATACCCGAGTAGTTCTGCTGCACTCAGAGGACTTCTATCTCTATGTGGAAAACTGCTGGTGAACTTTAGTGCTTCCAGATTCAGGCTTAAGTAGTAGTTTGTTGGTGAGTCTCATTTCTTTAAACTCAGATCCACAGATGGAAGAAGACATGTAGGCAGGAGTTTTGAAGTCATGGGAAAGGCAGAGCCTGAAGTACAAAAAATGCAGAAGTAGATCTTGAGCATATTTATGCACACAGAAATATGGACATCAATAGTGTCAGGTCTTAAACCTGGGGAGGGAAGAATGAAAGCCAAGTAACATTAAATACCTCAAGTTATATGGAGCATCAAGAAAAGGAAGTAATTGGCTTTCTTAGGAGCCTGTAAGTCAATGGAGTTGGGCTCCATAAGTTGAGTTCTTGGTGGAAAAACCCTTAAAGTTAGGTGACAAGGTTGGTAAGGAATCATCTTCCTTAGCAAGTGTCAAAACACAGGCAGTGTAGTCAACACTAAGAGGATGCAACTTCCAAGGACGGCAAACCAGTTCAGTAATTTTTTAAACGGCTGTACAACAAAGTAACCAGTAATTGTCCATAAACATCAGCAAAAATGGGGATGATCATACTCAATTAAGTGTAAAAAGTAGAAGTTTTTCAGGGGAGGTGAAATGCAATGGGAAAGGGAGGTGAAATGCAATGGGAAAAGCAGCTAGGATCAGGTGTGTATGGTGGTGCTGAGAAAAGGGCTTTCTTCTGTTCCTTTTGAAAATGGTAAAGCTAGTTAGCTTTCTTTTTTGTGATGTATACATAGATGTGTGCAAGGAGGAGTGTCTATGCTTGTGTCAATCTAAATAAAGATTCCAAAGGAAAGCAAGCAAGTCAACAATATGCTAAAGGCATATAGCACATACTCTTTTTTTTCAGGAGATAGACAATATATGATCAAGTTGTAATTGTGCTACCAATTACTCTGATGCTTGAGATCATCTCTTTTGGGTAAAAGCCCATAAGGGGAATTTCTATGATAATTTTTGCTGGTGCTGAGATTTTAGGATAGACCAGCTTGGGGCAATTTTTCTGTCTCTTTTTTTTTTTTTTTTTAAATGGTCTTTCGTCTTCCCCACACAATGTATAGGCACATTTCCAAAACACTGTACTAATGAATGCACTAATTTAACAGCATGCAGTCTGTAGTGCTGGATTTGAGAACTTTCAATGCACAGATGGAATTTTTTTCCCCACTACAATGAACAGATGAAGTGAGAGACAAGACAGGCTTCTTGGATTTCCCAAGGGATTTCTTTGGTATGACACTGAAGCCCTTCTTTTGTAGGGGTAGACTGTACTTTCCATGTTTTGGTTCAGAGTAGTCTGTGGTCAAATCTGTGACTTGCTTTCAGAGTTCACTTGTTGAATATGTGTGGCTTCCTATTGCAGGCTTGTGTTAAAAAAACCCAACACTTCTTAAAATGTGGAATGCTTACAGCTAAAGCCAGCTTGTGGAATTGCTTTGAAATGAGACAGCTTAACAGCTCAGAGCTGGGAGATGGAGTCAGTACTTTTGTGCAACTCCTTGAAGTCATTTTGGGACTGCTTTAGTCCAAGATATTTAATTTTCCAAGCCAGTGAAATTTACTGCAAGAGTTACAGGTTATTCTTGCTTTGTTTGGCTGCCCCAGTCACATCTGAGTTACTTAATTTTGTAGAGGTGTCAACAGAGAATCTCCTGGGAAGAAGGCAGTGGTTTGATGGATGCAGTGGGAATGTTTAACCAGTTTTAGTAGGGTGGGGTCTAAACTAATTTGATAGTAGCCAAGGCAGGACGAGCGTTTTTCAGAGACAGTACTGTGTTAAAACAAAGGGATAAAACATTAGTACATTGTTACATTAGTACATTCCTGTACATTAGTACACAGAAACTATGAACTAGTGGGAATCACTTTGTATCATTGCTGCAGTTACTCTGCAGATGTGGTTCATTGGGATTTTGCAAGCTTCTTTCCAAAATGAATCTGGCTGCTTTGGCTTTTAAAGAATTTTTTTCTTTTGTCTATGAAAACATGTGGTATCAACTCATTAAAAAAAAAGGAAAACCTCAACAAAAACCCCTTTACTGCATATTGCTTTTAGCAGTAAATGGTTACCAACTGTATAAACAATGAAAAACTTTATGAAAGTCTCAGCGTATGTCTCGGTGTGTAGCATGTCTTCAAGTCTCTGAGCTTTGACTTAGCATGAACTGAGATTGCTATATGGGCATCAGGAAATGTTGGTCGCATTGAAACATTTTCATTTCTTTGCCCCAGTTAATTTGGTAAAATTTATAACAGAACTGAGGCAAACCTATTTTCTCTGAAAGTTGCTCGGTGTTTTTGCATTGTGATTTGGGCAGACCTTTGTCCACACTTGAATCCTGTATTTTGGTGTCAGATGTTTATTGAAAGGCATAGTTTATTAATCCTAAATCAAGTTTTAAGGCTGACATAGCAGATGTTTTGTGTACTCATTTTGAATTCAGTAGGTCATCCCATTTTTGGGGCACTAGGGATCTTGGAGGTTCATGAGAACACCTTTCATTAGTTTTTTTAAAATCTGTAATGCACACTTGCTGATTCTTGAGTGTATTTTACCTCAGTGAAGTGGAACAAAAACAGGCAACAGCCATCTTCTCTGAGTGCAGCTTGGGTAGCTGGATCAAGTGAGATTGATTATAGTGCTGGATCTGCTGGATGGAGCAAAAAACACAGGTGTTCTCTGGAGCTGTGGGCCAAACAAGAGCTTTTGTTGGGTAGGGAGTGCTTGTCAAGAAAAGGAAATTATCACTAGCATGCCAAAACCATTTCCTGGAAAAACTCTGTGAAGAGGTTAGTTTTCTGGGGTCCAGCAACCTGCATGAATGTTGTTGTGAAAGATTTGTGCCTTGGCCTAGCAGGAGCAGAAGGGAGTGAAGACCTCATTGACAACACTTTTAGTTTGTTTTTTTTTTTTTTAAGTCAACTTATGTTTTCACGTAAGGGGGGGTAAAAATAAGGAACTGTGTTTTACTGTAAAGTGGATATTTTAGCCTTCTCCTATTCAATCCAAATTAATATGCTTTATTTTAACTTTCCGTTGATTTGAACTTAGACTGCTTGAAGATGGGCAGATATTGGCATAGCTCGTTTCTGCGATGTTATACAAGTCGTTGTGGCTATGAGACAGATATGTTTTTTGCATTGGTAGCTAGCCATCAATATATTTTTAACATTTTCTCTATATAATGTACATAATTTAAGGAGTAGAGCTCAGATGGTTTTCAAGTTCTGCATTCAGTGACTTACTGTGAGCGTTGGTGTTTTATTTTTGTTCCTTATACCGATGTCTTAGGATCTAGGAGATTATTAACTTTGTTTTCTTTCAACACTGATTTAGATTTTTCGTTTCTGAATGACGTTGCCTGAATTTCTTAACTATTAATTATTTTAATTTTCTTGCAGTCTTACTGCATACACATGAAGCCTTCTCTTGTGCCTTGTGTGCATTTTGGTAATGTAACAACATCAACACATTTTGGTTGGTTTTAAGTAAATGAAAAAAATCCAGACAGCTGGCTACGTAATGATATCAGAATGCCTATATAAGCCAGGAAAATGTTACAGTCATAGCTAAATAGAAAAGATGCTCTCAGAAAATTCTATTCTGATGCAAGAAGCAATCCTTTCACCTGGTAAAGGAAACTGCAATATTGCTGGTTCTTTTTTTTAAGTCTCGAGTCCTAGTAGGCTTTCCACAATAATGAAAAGAGTTTTCAATATCGTGTAGCTTAAATAGAACTAGTTCCCTTTCTCCAAGTTGTGAACACTTACTTTGGCCCAAAGGTGTAAGTGGTTTAATGCTACAGAGTGAATGCAGATGAAGTTGTGCAGATAGAACATAATTTTAAAGACGAAATACCATAAATATGTTATTTATCTTACTTTCAGTAATTAGTGATAATTGTTTATCTGTTGCAAAAGTCCTCCCTGTTTTTGCACCAAGGGAAACTTTCTTGAGTTCCTTTCTTTTTGGTAGCCTTTCAACTTTTTGATGCCTTTGTATCAATCCCTTCATACCACATTCTCTGTGAGTTTTATGACTGCACATTTATAACTGTTTTTTACACCTATTTTTACTTGTAAATGGATCTGGAAAGTCACAAACTGTCTGCTAATACTGCATGCTAGAGGTGGGCATGAGATAAGGGATGAAGAACCATCACTGGGTAGAAGTAAGCCCATGTCTTTCCATCCCTCCTTGTGCAGCATGCTATTGAGGAAAATGTGTGAGGAGTGTTACATATCTTTTGAATAGAATTGTGTCTTCTTGATTACAGATGGACCTTCATAGATGTACAGAGCTTTATCTCTTGTAGTCTATGACTTTGATGACCAAGTATTCCCACGTGCAGTATTGGAAGAGGAAGGGAGAGTATAAATTGAGAACTTACTCTGTTTGTAGGGAAAGTGTTCTTTGTTTCACAGAACGAAGAGCAAGGGCATGTAGAACTGCTGTCATAGGCTGGGGGTGTGTAAGGTGTCTGTATGAACAACACTGCCAGCTCTGCTCAATAGTTATCTTGCTGCAGGGCTCTGCTAGAACCTAGCTGAATTATTGAGCATTATGGAGCTTTCCAGTCCTTCCTTCTGTTAATTCAGTGTTTTTTCCTTCCTATGTTTCTTTTCTTGAGCTGGACCCAAACTGTAGCAATTCTGTGGGCCTGATACAACTCTTAAAATGCCACAGTATGCATTGTGAGGACAGAAAACAGGGAAAATCATGTTATTCCCCCAGCAATTTTGCAAATGCACATCAGATGACTAAAGTTCCTTATTTATTTATTTTTTAAGCCTCTTTGCCAAGGATTTCTAGGTCTTAGCATTAACAACTATTTTGCCAGGTGTCAGTAGAGGTTATGCATTCTTGAAATTCTCAGTAATTGTCACCGCTATCTGTGCAGTCTGCTTTCAACTTCCAGTTGGACCTTAACTGTGGAGTGACTTTAAGTAGCAGGATGGTAGCTTAGGAAATACTAAGGCATGTTTCTGTGTATAGCCTTTCCAGAATTCCTCTTGGAGGGGTGTATGTGTGTGTTGGGTCTACTCCTTCAAGCTGGAGGAATCAGTGTTTTCATACTGTGTTTCATACTGAGTACGGTATGAAGTTCCATTTCTCACCTTTGACTCTCATACAGCTCTCTTGCTTGGAAAGTAAGCTCACAATATGGCTAGAGTTGCCAGCATCTGGTTGGGAAAGGTATTGATTGAAAAATAATATAGCAAGCTTCTCTCTTTAGCTGAATGGTCTATACTGTAGACTAGCAGAAGAGCAGACATGAAGCCACTTTGGAAAAGGAGTGTGCATGGCTTTTGACAGTCTGCTCCTAAGAATAAGATGGCTTTGCAGGAAGCAGAAGCCTAAGAAGCTGAAACATGCTGTCTACAAGTTCCAAACCAACTAACTATCTAAAATGCTGCAGCCTTCTGTAGGATCTTTGAACCATGACTGTGTGGCCCATGACAGTGTGAGTGTCCGTCCAAGCAGAGGAGATGGCCTACTAAGCAACTTCAGAACTCTGCCACTTAAAAAGCCCAAGGGAAGGATTCCTGATGAAGATCTTCTCATGGAAGATGGCCTCCATATTTTATCCTTCCTTGATCCACACTTGACCTTAGAAAAGAAAAAAAAGTGCTTGAACATTAGTCTAGACATAGTGCAGTTTTTTAGCAGTCTCCAGTTTTTCAGTCCTTCTTTCTGCTGTCAAAATCTAAACATTCATTCAGCTTTCTCATCAGACAATCATATTTTAATACTCAAACAGAACATAAATATGCCAGACTTCTTTCTCTTTGTCTCCTCAGCAACTGTACACTGGCTCTGTTATTTGAGTACTGGACATCTGGACTCTGTTTCCCTTCGTGACAGTCAAATCCTTCCAAAAATTCCATGTATGCTGGAGATTGAGATCCTCAAAATGATAAACAAAGACTATGTTGTCAAATTCTATGACTGCCTCTTTCACTTCTTCTTTTTCCATTTTCTTAAGAATACTGAACAGCTAAACTGACATCAGTGCATGTTCTTGATGCACTAAAATTCGGCCTCCAAGGAATTCAGATGGTTGCTAAAGGTATGTTGGACCCTTATTGAAGTCATGCCTGAAGTTGTGCAATGGAAATGCACTGTGTTGGATTGTCTGTATTCCATATATCTTGTTCTTTTATGCATCATGGGAGACGAGCAAAGGCAGAGCACTGATTTTTGGTTGTGCTTTCTAACTGTTAGCTCACCGGATCTTATGCAAAACAAATGTAATCCTGTGGTTTTCCTTAAGATGAAACTGTTTGTTGCCTGGAAGCTGCGTCCCATACCCCTGGTAATTGTTCCTGAGTCTTTTGACACGGGTGCTGGACCAGCAGAGCTGTTCTGTCAGACCTGCTACTCATGAATATTGAAGAATGGATTTGGGCTTGATGATGGATGTGGCAGCTGCAACTGTAAAATGCTGACACTTAAAATTGTCAGTGAAGAGGAAGTTTATAATGGGACTGCCACACTGGACTTCAGGAGAGCAGACTTCAGCTTGCTCAGGGAACTGGTAGGAGTGATCCTGTAAGAGACTGATCTGAAGAAGAGGACCCCAGGGGGACTGGCTGGTCTCCAAAGACAATCTCTTCAGCAGGAATGAACAGACTGTCTGGTGGGAGTCAGAAACTCTACCTGGGCATGGAGGGAGTTAACTGAAAAGGCCAAAATTCATCTGGAGTTAAGGTCTATGGGGGATGTAAATAGCAAAAAAAGGGTCTTACACGGTGAGTACAAGACAGACTAAGGAAAATGTGGACCGTCTGCTGAATGAAGTAGAGGATGTAGTGATCAAGGGCATGAAAAACACTGAGCTGTTAATTTTCTTGTTTGCTTTAGATAAGGTCTTCTCTTGGGCCTGGATTCAGTTTCCTTTGCCTAGTGACAGTGTTTGAAGGAGTGAAATACTATCCCTGATGGGAGAAGATCAAGTGAGGGACTTGTTAAATAAAACTGTATATGCACAAGTCCAGGGAATGTGATGGGGGTGCATCTGAGATCCTAAGGGAAATGGCTGATATCACTGCAGTGCTGCTGTCTGTCTTTGGAAGCTCATGGCAATTGGGTGAGTTTCACCATGGATGGATTTGGGTGAACATCAGATTTCTTGTCACAAGGGGCCAACAGGAGCCCATGGGGATCAGCCTAACCTTAGTCCACAGGAATATGATGCCAGAATAAATTATCTTGGAAGCTGTTCAAAGCTGTATGAAGAACAAGGAGGTGATTTGAAATATTGATCTGCTTGAAATTTTGAAGGGGAAATTTTGGCTGACCAACATGTTTGCCTTATGTGGTGACATAAGTGGCTCAGTGGCTGAGAGGAGTGCAGTGAGTATCCTTTGCCTTGATTTTTGATGTGTCTTCCATAGCGTTCTTTAAGGCAAATTGGAAAGCAATCAACTGAGGTCTACCGGATAGGTGGAAAACAGACTGGATGCAAAGACCCGTGATTAGTAACTGTTGAGTTGGTGGCCATTTACCACTGGTGTTCTGCAGATCCATATTTAGACCAAGGCTGGTCCTTCCATTCTTTGTGTCTTTCTGTAGGTATCTGCCTAAGAAATTTATGGCTATGTAGCTTTCTGTCAGGAAGTTTGGGGACTTTCTGGGTGATGCATCAGTATCTGCCTAGTGACATACATGTACCCTTACACTGTTTCATCTGAGATCCCAGGCTTGCTCTTCTTTGGTGACTACTGTTGGCAGTCATCCAGATTCTTCTACATAGGCCATGCTAGTGCTTTGGATTTTGCTTTCTGCTTCACTGTACATCTTGCAGGTGTCCAGAGCCCTTTGCTTAGCAGTGGCTTTACATTGCACTTTAATCCTTACACACACTGACAGGACCTAGTGTGTTTTGCTGACCTCAGTTTGGTTGTATGATATGATTTTTTTTCTTTTTTTTTTAATGCAGGGGAAGATGTACATAATGCATCTGATTGATGTGCCACGCTATACGGAAAGCCGGAAGGAGTTGCATCCTGACTCACTTGGGTCACTGGCTTCATTGTTATTGTTATCATTAGCTCAGCTTGTACAGGTTCGCAGCTACTTCACACATCTTGGTTCTGTTAGGGACACCTGTTTTGTGAGGCAAAAGGGGATGATAAGAAAGACCAGAACATGGTTTCTCTGGCTTCTGTCCACAAGCAGCCTTTAGGAGGAATTGAGAGTGACGTGCCTCAAGATGTCAAGTGCAGATAATTGTCTGTTAGATATTTAATAGAACCCCAGGAAAAGGAAATGGGAAGAGAATGCTTTCCTTTTAAGGAGGGTTATTGCTTCCTCATGAAAAACAAAACAAAACAATCCCAACTCTCTGTTTAGGGCTAATACTATTTTTGGATCATGTTTTAGTCAGATCTGCAACACAGGTATGAGAAGTCTTACATGTAGAAAAGTGGGAAGTATTTCTGTGTTCAATATGTGTCTTAAGAGGCATAAATGCCAAAGTTCAGGCTGAATTCCTTGCTTAGAGTCCTTTGATGCCTGGCATGTATAACTATTATTGGTTCCATATCAGGTGAGCTGTGATGGCCAGTAATGGTTTTCATTACAAATCAAAGAAATCTTTATGTTCAGGGCAAACCTTTGTTTATCCAGCTGCTGCATGTGTTGAATGATGACTCGTGCATGAAGCATGAACTAGTGAAAGATGCAAGATTTTCTTAACAGTCTTCAAACAGCAGAGCAGGGCATTCAGTTTGTCAACTTCAGCATCTGAGAGATAAGGCCAAGAGTCCTTGTGTGAGCTGGATTGTCAAGCTTTGTAACAGAGACTTGGGACTGTCCAACTTCTTGATCAGAAGCTTTTTGGTCTATGCAATCATCTTCATGTAAAAATTTTCTGGAGGTTGTGATCTTCCACTCCTCTCTACTGTGAATAAGACCAAAGCATGTAAATCAGAGGGAATGTGGTGCCTACTGTATTCTATTTCCATAAGAGCATAAAAGTGATTTCATATGCTAACTGATCCACAAAGTGTTTTCTTACAACATGGGACATTTCTGATCCCTTTACCTAAAGTCTGAAGTCAACTTTTAGAGTTGCCATTAGCAGGATTGTCTGAACCACCTGTTATAAAAAAAGTGGTATCTAAGTTCTGGCAATCCAGACTGTTTTCACATCCCCTTCCAAGTAACACTTTTGTCCTTCATGAAGCCAATTGTAGAACTGATGATTTCTTTGGTAATTGAATTGAAGATTTCTTTTCTAAATATCTATTCTAGACAAGGGCTGTCAGCCTGGCATTGCAGAGCAACCCTTGGAAATATGTGCTTGTCTCTGAAAGTTTAACTTAATACAGAATAATTTGTGAGGCTCTGTGTTTGCATGTAGGAACTGCTGTCAAAGGCAGTACAAAGAATTAATCATTTGCCTAATTTAGCTTGCAGGTTTTAGGGCTTATCGAATTTTTGGAGTTGTTAGGACTTACTGAATGCTTCACATTACTGTGTGCGAATTCTGCCGTGGTTCAAACAAGATCTAGCAATATTCACTTGTGGACATTCTAATAAGATGTCATAGGTATTACATTCATCAGAGGCTTTTACATTTATATTCAATATTTGTACATGACTTGCATTGAATTAGTAAAAAAAGCAGTGCAAATTTAAAAGTAAGCACTCAGAAGTTCATATTAGTGTTTATACTGCCTCTCTGATCTTACTTCTAACATGCAGCATAAGTTGTGATCTTTACCTACATGATCACAGGTTCTCTTTGATCAGCAGTCTTTTTTTCTTTAAATGCATAAGAGGCATAGAGCTAGGGCAGCTGGTCAGTACTGATATTTATTTGTGTGTCTTCACTGCAGGCTTACTGCATAATATCTAAACATGGTGCTGAAAACAGCTTTGTTAATTTACTGGTTTGAATTTTCATCCTTGTCTTTTGAATTATATTTCAACCCCAAGCAGTTATGTAAGTTCAGATAGGAGAAAAATAACTACTTGCCTGTCCTATTGGTCCCATTCTGAGATTATCTAACCTGTTAGACCTTCCTCTCCAGTTGGGTTGACCTAATTCTAGCAGAAGTTTATCTTGCTTGACTTACGGAGAACCTAATGCCACCACAAGTGTATTTCAGCCTTCAAATCAGTGCATTGCAGTTAAGAGTTTGCATACACATTTGTAGCGGAAAGATGAGTAAGGTATGAAAAAAACCCACCATGAATTCAGCTGAAATGGGTGCACAGAAGAGCACTGGACAAAGTCATGAGTCTACAGTAGTTGTGAGAGGAAACTTGCTATAAATGGATGTGGCAAAAATCTTGGCTGATGTCAGCACTAGGATAATTTTAAAAAGAGACCTCAGAATGCCGGACTAGACAGGATGAAACATTCTAATTTTCAACATCTATCAGTCACTGCATCTACAACTGCCTATTCCTGTGCCAGTATTTCCTTTGTCTTAACTCTTCTGGTTCCCAATGCACCTCATTTAACAATCGTGTAGCTCAACAGTTGCAAGAGCAGGAGGTTGAATGAGTTAAGAGTGAAAACAATTTCTCTGGGTGAGTTGGTAGTTAAAAATGGGTGCAAACAGGACTCATGAGTGTTTGTATAGTTATTATCATGCAATGTATTCCATGTAGGAAGGGCTGATGTCTCAGCCCCAGGCTCATTGGAGCATTATTAACACAGGTTGTAATGGGAAACCAGAAATAGGCCATCTCTGAAATAGAATTGAAAATAGATTTCTATTAAAGACTTCATATATATGTAAAAAATTGATTACACACTCAATTCCAATTCAGAATATAATTTTCTTGTCTTGTTAAAGTATTATATTTCAAGGGTGTTTGCTCTTCAGTTTTATCTTGCTTGTGGGTAACAACCTCTTCATTTCCCGACTCTTCATACAGCAAGACTTTTCCTAAGCCAGTGGACTGGCTTTTGAATTGTTGAGAGTTGTAGGATAAACATGTGATAAGCTGACTTACTCAGAATCAATTCTAACATTTTTCAGACACTTAAAATTTTAGTTGGCATCCTTACCTGAGATGTGTTTAGTGTTTATTTTGCAAGCTAAAGCAGGTGTAGAAAATTGAATTTGCCTGAGAGAAGCATGTGATCGAGAGCTTGATGAGAGGGGTGGTGTTTGTTTAGCATTTTTCCAGCCACTAATGCAGAAGAAAAGAGCAATACATTCCCCCCACAGCCCCTAGTCTGTGTGGTGAAGGGAAGAGTTAGTCGTTATTAAAAGGGCATTCACTTGGTGTGGAGGATCACAGATTTTGAAGATCAAGACACATGTTGACAAGAGCAGTTTGCATTCATTAGCATGTGACTATTCAGGATGATTAATTTCATTAATAAAGGAGGCTCAGAAGGATGAAAACACACACACAGTTAGCTTTAGTCCTTTTATGCTGCTGCTGCTGATTCCTGGGTAAACATCTCAGCATCCTAGTGAAATCCCCTAATCGTTTTAGTGTGGCTCTGGTGTGTGAAAAGTAGGTAGAAGGTGCCAGTACATTTTGCAACATTGCCTTCTAAGTAAAACACTTTGGAGAATCTTGGGTGTGCCTAAGCAGGCTGAGACACTGCAGGACAATTTGAAAGTCAGAAATCTTTTGTACTGTCCCTCAAGTAAGAGAAGAAACGAATGCTGGTGGTGTACAAATTGTGTAAAATTATTTGCCAGATGTGAAATCTACTAACCTGATAGTTTGAGAAGAGGGTGAAAAGATACTTCTTTTTTGTTGGGCATTGAAAATTACCTTGTAGCTTCCATGGTTTGCAGCTGAATGCTTGTTGTGTCTCTGTTAAGGAGCTCTGTCTTTTATGAGCAAGCCACCTTTGCGAATTTGGGAGAGCTAGCATTAAATGAATGTGAGTTTGACTCGGGTAATATTTATGGTATCATAGCTAAGTCAAATAATATTGATGAGAAAAAATTAAATAAAAATTTTTAAATGCACATTTTAAGACACATTTTAAGGCTGAGGGCACTTGAGTGAATGTGAATTATTTTGTGTTTAAGGTGGTGGAATTAGTTACCCATTCAGGATGAACAAAATAATAAGATTTCACAAATGCATGCAATAAAAATATAGATATTTGTCTTTGTGTACTTGGGTTTTGTCTGACATGGAATAAGCAGAATGCATTGGTGAACATTTTCTGAAGGGCAAATTAAAGGGAGAAGTGCATGGGCCTATTTGTTGAGTTGTTGGGGTTTTTTTAATAAACTACTTTGGACCAAGATTGTCATGTGAAAAACATGGCTCTCTGATGCATGTTACTGTTAAACAGATATGCTTTCATTCTCACTTGTACCGCATGGAGCAATTCTACTCTATTATTATTCTCCCCTGGGACAAACAGCAAGTCATTCAAATACACATGGTAAGCACTTCATGTCTCCCAAAGCTAATTATAATTGCTTTAGTAAATTGCAACAGAGTGGTAAAGTAGCCACCAGAACTTTTTGTAGAGTTCACTGGAGGATTTGAGGGAGAATTAAGAATTGCATGAGGTACAAAAAGAGCAACTTTGCTTTTTTTTTTTTTTTTTAACCTATTATTGTACATCTTTTACAAGTAAACTGGCAGAGTATGTAAGGACTGTTCTCCCTTACCATGGGAGTTTGCAGCACAAGGTTTTTATCACTCCAGTTGGAAACACAAACTAGCTGAATTCAACTTCTAAAGGGATAGGCAGAAAGGGACAGCAACTCGTACATATCTCAGTTTTTAAAACCTGCTTTCAGAAAGATCCTTTTAGATACCATTCCTGAACAAGTAAGTCTCAATATTAAATGGCTCCAGTCCAGAGTTTTTGAGGAAACACAAGCCTGTGTGTGGTTCTGGATGGCTGGTGACCTGGTTGGTTGTCCTCAGGGAGGCAGGGCTGGCTGGATGAGAAGGGGTGGTGGAGCTTCTCTGAGCACCCAGGTGCAGAGGCAGGTCCCTGGGGCTGGTGGGAGAGCAGGGGTTGGTGTATGGCTCGAGCACTCCCTTGATGACTCCTTCATGGCACGCTGGAGATGTCCCACTCACGCTGGAGGTCTTGTCCTTTCATTAGATGTGGGTCTTACCCTTTGGTCTACACACCAAAATCTAGGTGTTTCTTTCCTAGGCTGAATCAAGTGCCTTTTACTGTTCCTTGTCCTGCTGTCAGCTTAAAGCAGTCTTTTCCAGGCTCTCAAGGTTGCTTTTCTCCATTAACCTACAACTGACCATCAGTAAGTTGCAAACAGTCCCGGGATGTCTGCGGCAGCCTATGCCCACAATTCGGGGTCTCTGCTGTTACTCCATGCTTATACTCC
Organism: Lophotriccus pileatus; assembly: GCA_035583135.1. Lineage (NCBI taxonomy): Eukaryota > Metazoa > Chordata > Aves > Passeriformes > Tyrannidae > Lophotriccus > Lophotriccus pileatus. Next base: position 49,233,020 of record JAWWES010000133.1, on the reverse strand, counting down.
CTGCTGTAGCAAGCAACATGGGGCACCAAGCCCCAGTTCACACAAGTTCTCCTGACCTGTTGGTAACCAGCCCAACTGGCCAGGACGGGGGTGCTGCAAAGTCAGCATGAAGCACAATTGGCAGAAGGCCTGTGGCCTCTCTTGTGGGTGATGGCAGCATTGATTTTGTGGCACCACTCGGCAACTTAAGGGTGTGCTAATCATCTGGATCTCCTAAATTTTTGTAGCATTGAGTGGTTTGGTTTGTTGGTTGTTTGTTTTTTTATGTTTGTTTTGGTTGGTTGTCGGTTTGTTGGTTTTAATTTAAAAAACCCCACCCTGTTAAGTAATGTGTTATGTAAATGGACTGTCATAGATGATGCATTCAGTTACATTTATCAATTTTTAGCATTTCAAAGCTCAAGGAGTTTTGGGGGTGTTTTCTAATGCTGTAGTTGAAATGCAAGAATTTTAATGCTGTGGCTTAATGGCCATAGTGTTTTGCTGAGAGCTGTCTTTGAGTGTAACACCTGTTTTAGATGGCTGCAAGTTTTTAATTCACGCATATAGCAGACTAAATTCTTTATTGCCTAACAATAAATAATAAATCCATATCTAATGTTGATACAGAAAGAGGCTATTGATTGGCTTCCATGTCACTGGGCATGCATGCAGTGGTCTGTGCTTGCTATGCATCCTCCTGTGATCTCCTTCAAAGACAGTGTAAAAGGTGATTTCATTCTGCATCAGTATAACTGATTGTATGGGTTTTTTAGTTTGATAAAACAAAATATGGGTATATGTCAGAGCTAGTTCCCTGAGAGTATTGGAGCTTAGAGCAGAATCACAGAAAAAGTTGCATAACTTATTTCCTTGTTTTTCAACTTATTGTTTTTGGAGTGCTTTTCTTTGGTTTTACTAAGGAATGAATGACCGCTGCTATCAAGGGGTTTTCTTGGCAATGGTTAAAATAAAAATATTTGAATTTTATTGAATTTGATTTTAAATAAACTTCAAATATTTTGAATTTGAAATATTTGTTTCAACTTTGAGACAGAGATGATTTGGCCTCTAAGGGCCTTTCCGAACTTGAGGGATTTTTTCCAGTAGAGCCTCTGGATGAAACAAATGGCCACTGGGCAATAACGCAAGATAAAACACTATTGCCATCATAGTGGAGGAGAAAATGCTTATATTTATGTTCTTTCTTACTCTTTGGGAGGAACTTTACTTCAAAAGGTAATGTGCAGACTGCCATTACATCTCTTGGTTCTGGATTACTGCACTTTGAGTAACAGGTTAACCAGAATATTCTTTGTATTGAAACACAGTAGCATACATAAGGTGCTGTAGTCAGCTGTGATTTCATCTAAGTATCTACTGAATTGAATTCTGTGTAGCTTTGTGAAGGACTGAAAAGTGTTATTGCAGAAGATGAGAATTATTCTGGGAAGGGAGAGGAAAAATAATGTGAGAAATGAAGCTGGTCATTGGTGTCTGATTTGATAAGTAGAGAAAAACTTATCTCCAGAGAGAGTAACTGAGATGGCAAATGCAAATTGGTACATGAAATGTATTTTACACTACTTACACACCTATTTTTTAGCTGCACAACTAGTGGGAGCCTCAGGAACTGAGCGTAGTTTGTTTTAAATCATAGATTATTTTCTTACAACAAAATGATCATAGTATTCTATATAGGGAAAGAATTTTTAGCTCCTAACTGTAGAGAAACCTTTCTGTTTGTTTCTGTAGTTTTAGGGAACTTCCAAATAAATACTCAAATTTCAGAAGTTACTTATTTTTAATGAATAACACATTTGAGGAGATTTAGCATCTGTTTTTACAGAACTATTAGTCCAAGATTCTTACATTGCTTTCTCCGTGTGTCCTACTTAGTCTGACAGATTTGAACAGGTTATTTTATTGTCAAGAGTGCCTCCATCTCTAATATATAAAGTGCTTATACTTGCAAATTGGGTGGCCTGATTTGTGCAAAGTAACTGTATTACGGGAGAGACTGGTCCAGAAAAATAATTAGATTTTAAAAGCTGGTGAGAGGTGCATTGTTTTGTAAAACAATATACTGATTAAATAGCTGACCTCAAATATAATGTTATAAAATCTCAAAATATGCCTGCATGCAAAGAGAGTTGAAAATCCTGGCCAGGAAGCTGGGTTTCTATAAAGCTATTGCTACATTGAGATTTTTGTCTAAGCCAAGCAGCTCGTGGCTGAGGTACAAACAGGACCTGGATACCTGTGTCTTAGGCATCATAACTCCAGAAGAACTTGTTTTGGCAGTAATGTTTGCTCTCCGTCAGCTGAGTTCCAGTTTCCTCTAGGATTCGTTGATGAGCCTCATAGCCTGGGAGTGGCTGCAAAGTTCCTTTCAGCACCTGGTGGTGGCATTGGGAAGGGGAGCACCAGCAGGAGCTGGTGGTTATGGGAGGTGGCATGACAGGGGCCCCCAGAGGTCTCCAGGAGAGCTCAGGGTGGTGGCTGGGCTGATCTAGTCTGGAAATGGCTGAGGAAGCTGCTGGAATGCAAGCTCAGGCATCTCGTTGGGACTCGGGGTGTAATAGGGAATTGTCTGACTTTTGGATCAGATAACTGCTTTTATCTCACGCCTTGGTCACACGAGTAACTAGTGTATGGGAGGGGGGATGACCTCTCCAAAGCATGAGTATGTTTGGTGGGGCTCTATGTAGTTCAGAAGTTGAACATCTGGATGTTTCTAAACTTACAGTTTTAGAAAAGAGTTCATTTTTGCCTTCTGTCCCAATAGCAAAAAGACTGAATTTTGAGCCCAGTGGGAAATGCGGAAAATGTTTTAATTGCAGGAAGCACTGTTTTGATCTGAATTTCATAGAGATGTGTGTTTAACAAGCCTAACCTTTGGCTGAGTTTTGTTTCTGGGCTTTTTTCTGAATAAGAGATATTTAAAACCTATTAGCTCCTTTTAAAAAATAAATTAAACTCTTAAACAGAATTTTGAGATGAAGCTCTGGCATCTGTTCATTGAATCAAATGAATATTAAAAATTCCTAGCTAAACCACAAATAGTTACATGTGAAATATGAGAAAGAAAAGCAGCTGAAATGTTTCCAAACACATTTCTGAAATTTAAATTTGTTTTTATTTCGCAGCTTCCTTCAAAAATCTTCAGTACAGGTTATGCTCAATGTTCCAAACTGGTGAAGTTGCTCAGACTTTTTAAATTTGCTACTTGTTTTTTAAAGATTTTATGAATATAAAAATAGAATTGAACATTTGTAATACTGTTACTTAACACAGCTTAGATGTGTCAACCACTGATACTGATGAGACTGAAGTTTCTGATTTGAGTCAGCTGCCTGCCATCGTGCATCAGGACCTGTTTAGTCACACACACATCACAGACACGGACACAAGCTGCAAACAGTTTGTTAGCAGCATAACCTCATGGGTTCACTAATGTGTAGAGATACTTTGCAGATGAAAGTCTTGGAAGGGACTAGGGAACTATTGCCCTTTCACTTTCCACTTCCTCTCCTTTCTCACACCCTCAGACTTTATGCTGGGAGGCTCTGCCAATATTTCTCAGCTGTCTTCTACTCTCTGGGGTTGCAATCATCCTAGGAGCTGGCAGGTTTATTGCTGATGTTTCTTTTTTCCAAGCTAATTACAAACAGCCTTATTAGTATCTTGTTCTGTAACTATGTCAAATTCTGTTATTCAGAAAGGTTCAGGCTCCTTTTTTAGGGGCTGATCTCCCAGCATCAAGATGACTTTTAGCAGAGATTCAGGTTGTGTTATCTTCCTGAGAATCTGGAAATAGTCCTGACTTCTAAAGTATGGGAAAAAAATTGTTTGAGTGGTATTTGTTTATGCTAATGCTGCAGTCAGCACACACCTTGTTTTGTTTACTAAGTATTTTCTGAGCACTGCAGATGTTGTTTGTTTTGATTGTGAGACATGTAAGTGTTAGTCCCTGGGAGGTTGCTCTGTGAATTTGCAAACTGATAAAACCTGTAAAATGTGTTAGTTGGAGAGATCATCTTGTCTGTTAAATTGTTAGTTGTATTTAACTGTTGAATGAATGCAAAGCAACAATATGAAGACTTAAAAGCCTTTTACGTAGATATAAAAATGATTATTGGAAGACTTTTGTGCTTAAAGCAATGAAGAAATTGTGTAAGATCTAGCAATGACTTGGAGAAAACCAGCTGTTTATAATGAAATTGATATAATCAGGAAAGCCTTTGTTTGATTTTTCCCATCTGGTCACTCCTGTTACTACAAGGGGAAGGAACAAAGGGTTTGTTTATTTTAGGGCACTCAAAAGAAGTAGCAAATCTCAGCCTTCTTGCCCCGCATGGGAGTCAGTAGCTGCAGATGGTAGCACCTTCTCTAACTCTGCTACAGAAATGATCTCCAAATAGCTAAACTGGTTAAGACACAGTTAGTTCCCTGTTGAGAACTGAGTGGCTTCGTTTTCAGTAACATTAATAGAGGCTGGGATGGTTGTTATTACCTTGGGATCAAATACCACATGCCTAACTTAAAATTAACAAGAAACCAAATTGGAAGCTCAAGGGATATTTATCTGGACATTAGTTTCCTCTCCTGACTGGAAATATTTATTTTCCATCCTTATTGTAGAAAACTGGATAAACTAGAGACAGTGTTACTGTGACGATAATAGCAGGAGTGAAATTACCAAAAATGGTACGTGTGTGGCAACAGCAAACCAGAGGGGTTTCGAGAGGATGACAATGTCAGTGTGAAGGTAAAGGGATCATGAGCTAGCATTAAGAATAGACCGAAATAAGCTTTGCATTTTCAGTTTTAGGTTCATCTCTTCAACACAGTATTGTGACAGCTCATCTACATGCGTCAGCTTGGATTTCTGATCTTTCTGTTTGCTGAGGTTTTCCTCATTATCCACATGGGGTTTATTTCATAAGAATAAATCACAGGAGTACTGGGTGCTGTGTGATCAAGCCTGGAAAAAGATCTTGAGTTCCACCTTAGTAAACATTTCTGCTCAGCTTTACAAGTGTTATAGAGGACACAAATAGCAGATTTGTGCATCTAGATGTTGTGGTCTGCTTCTACTTACGGAGTCTGCAAAAGACATCACTGTCTGTTGATGGTGTAGCAAGAGTCAGTATATTTGTTATTGAACTTGCCTATTCAATACCACTCTTTAGTTTTGATTTTAGAGGGCCATTCCATCTTCCCTTGCTATCCAAAAGAATGCCACTAAAAAGTGAAAACACGAGGTTATTTAATATGAAGCTTCTCTCTAGATAACCCTGCTTCAGTTGCTCTAATAAGTGGCCAAAAAGGGTTCTATTGGATGGAGTTAAGCTGGAAAGGAGGTGGGAGAAAATGTCATGACTGAATCAGGGAGAAAATGTGCTTTTGCAGAATGGCTCAAGAGGCAGTTCAGACCTAGGTGGTGGGGTGCTGAACAGTGTTCAAAACCCGGTTTCAAACGTCTGAATGTTCATTTGCGTTTGCTGTCTGGTTTAAATTGTAAACCCTGCTACGTAAAGACAAAGGTTTTAAAGCAGTGTATCTGGTTTTAACCCAGTAACCAAAGACCACAAAGTAACTTAACTTTTATTAGTCTTGGAAAAAATTCTAGTGCTTGCTGGCTTGTGGTTTGGATGCAAAACGTACAAAAATAGTGTTATTTTTTCTGATGTTGAATCTGGTTTTTTTTCATATTAACAGACATCCAATTTTGTTCCCTTATATCATGATTCTTTAGATAGGCAGAAAGAAGATACAATTAACTCTTGAGACATAGTTTATTTAACTTGGTAATTTTGTACTAATGCATTATGTGCTGTCAGCTCATCAAGATAAAACTGAAATCACTTGAGTAAGTGTTTGAGGCCTCTTCGTGTGCTGCTAAAGTTTGGATGAACGTGGGTTTTGTAACTTTTGGAGACAGCTGTGCTTTTCTGTAGGAGTTAACCTGCATCAAAAGGACTTACGTGTATCTCCTAATGCATAAAATACTTTCTGTCTGCAACTTTATTTTTATCCTTGTGTGTCTTCTCTTTATTTTGCCCAAGTCAAAACTTTGAGAAAGCAGAGAGATTCATCAGACTTCATCTGAAAGTGATATGCACAAAATTTATGAAATGCACAGCTATCAATTAAGGCTTCTGGCACTGCCTACCGTTGTCTTCCTCCTGCTTCCTTGCCTCTGCCACCCACCATTTGTTGAGGCAGCAGGAAGATTAACTTCCTCTTTTTTAACATAAAAATATTTTGGTTTAGTGCTAAGGGGTAAAAATCATTGATGTTTTGAAAGGTAGAGAATGGCAAGTATAAACAAGTATCACTTCAAGGTAATTGGGAGAAAATTTCTAGCAGTTTTTTAAAGTGTGGAGTCAGAATGCAGAGTATGTAAAACACTACAAAAGCACCGGACTTAAAATTATTTGGCCAGCTTTGCAGTGTATGGTAAAAACAGATGGTTGGAGAGTATGCTGATATTCCTGTTTTGGCCAAAATGAGCCAGCTCATACTCAGATACCTGGTGCCTCTCATCATGTACAAAACCAGCAATGGTAGGCTTGATACCAGAAGAAAAGTTAACTTTAAGACAGATGAACTGGCATAGCTAAATCGTGTGGTGGTCGCAGATGTCTCAGCAGTTCAGTGTTGGCAAAATAGCACTGGGTTTCCAGCGGCCTCTCCAAATCCATAGAAACCTTTTCCTGTTCTGCTGAGCAATCTGCCTCTAGTCATGGAGTGAAAAATAAGGAAACATTTAGCAACTGCATTGATTGTTAAGATGAAACTGTCCAAATTTCAGTGAGGTGTCAACTGATGCTTTCATAGCAAATAAACCTGTGTCTGTTTCTTTTCTGTGTTTTTCCTTTTCTTTTTCCCCTCTCATGGGAAGTCTTAAACACTTCCCCTTAATTCTAGATGGCAGGTTGTTATCAGACAGCTGTTCCTCCTAGCTTGCTATAGGTGACTGTTGCTTACAGCCTAAGCTGGGCAATATTTAGCATGAGAGGTTTAGAATTTGCACCTAATAGAGTCAGCTGATTGCAAGAGACACTTTTAATTTTAGCCAGAGAAAGAAGCTTTGGGTTCTTCCTGATCTTTCCCTTCTAAAACATCACAGGGGTTATCTTAGCTTTTAATATGGCTTTGGTGAACTTGCAGACTGTCAGGATTGAAAAACTGTATGAGCATGTGAACTCAGCAACAAAGCTCCTGCTGTCATGCAGATACCTTGTCACATTAAAAAACAAGGGGAGAGAAATACAAATCCTATAAGTGAATGCCCTCCCAGAGGAGTGTTGTGGTTGATACCCAGAATATCTGTATTATTTAAACAAATTATGGACTTTGCCTTTTTTTTTTTTTTTTGGAGTGGGGGTGTTGTGGAGTGTGTGGGTTTTTTCAGTTGCTGTGTGTTTTTGTTAGTTTGTTTTCCTGAGTTGGTTTGTTTGTTTATTTGTGTATAATTTTGCTTGTAAATTAGGCAGGTATTCCTGTTCTGACAGTTCTGGTTCATTTTCCAGTTTGTGTGGTGGCAGTGCTCCTCCATGGCTATATGTACAGTATTACTGATGAATGCCATGTAACATTGTCAGCACTGTAGGCTTTTTAAATGGAACAGGGAAAATTTTTATATTTATTTGCCTTTAATTTTCTCTATTTGAATAATATGTGAAATATGAAAACAAATAATTTAGGAAAGTAACTTAAGGAAACTATTTCCCTTTTTTATATAGTTCTGTGGTTAATGACAAGTTTCAAGATCTATGGATTTTTTTAGATTTCAGATTTGAAGAAGGTCGCTGCTCAGTGTACATGAGTGTCAGGAAGTACATGAAAAACTAATGTGCTGATAAAGAACTTCAATCAGGCATACTTTTTCCTCTCATTTTGACACCTGAAAGTTGTGAATTAATCCACTAATTCTTAAAGGTGTTTTGCAATCCAACTCTGTTAATATTTAAAGATGCTTTTCAATGTTGATTCCTGCCAGTGCTTCATGTTTAATGTAGCATCTGAGTTGCCCTCTTGACACGAGTGAATTACTCTGGATGGGAAAGGGTGAAAATGTCCCTGGGACAGGTCTGTTTGTGTCAGGGAAGCGGCCAGCTCAAAAGATTTCTTGGAGTTGTAGAACTGTAGCAAGTGTTTTGAAACTTGCAGTTCTTATTGTTTGGATTGGAAATGTTAGGCATATTTTTAATAGTCTCCTTTTCCACTCTTAAAGCATTATGGAGAAGTAATTACATTCCTTTCCATCCATTTTAGACCTTACATGATTTCCACTAAGAGTAAAAATGAAAGTGTCAGTAGTTAAAGTGATTGCCGGGTTTTCTTCTCTCTCCAGGAATTAATTTTCTATAGGGGTTGTTACCCCTATTGATAAATCTTGTTGAGGATAAATTTCTTTTATTCCTCTATGTTTGAACGAGATACTTAATCTAATTGTTTCTAGTTCTTGTTTCACCCACCAATAAACAAGGCAGAGAATGAGTGCCCATGCAGCTCACTGATTTGATAATGAGAGATGCTCATTCTATGCCTTGCTCCTTGGTCAGGTCTGTCATGTCTTCAGAGCTGGTGCTTCTGGAGCTGTTGAAGCTGCTGTGCTGCATAATGGATGAGCCTGAACTGATGGAGGCAGCAGGTGTTCTAGTAATAGAAAAGAGCAGTGTTTATTATTGTTGTATGCATCATCAATCCTCCTCTCTTTCTCCCTCTGCTTTCTGTGTCCTCCAGACAAAGGCTCCCTGTATCTGCAGTAGCAGGGGAGAAAAGAGCAACAACTTACCCTGTGTAACACTGTGGGCTTTTGTCTCAGGGGCAACCTTGTAAATAGCTCTTGATTTGGTGCTCTGGATCGTTGAGTGGCATATTTATCATTGCAAGGGACAACCATACTGATTTATGAATTCCATTTAGCAGAAAACTCTTGTTGGTTAGTATGTGTAACTGCCCTATTCCAGCTAAATTGGATGAATGAAAAATGGCTTTCAATCTAGTGCTCATTATGCACTGCAAGATCCTTAGCTCCTATGGGAGCAATCTGTTGAAAGATAGGTCTAAATATTCTTTAGTTGGGGAAAACTGTGAATTTTGGGAGGAGGAGGAGGAGGAGAGGAAGTAAGTAGAGGTTCTTAGTGCTGTTTAATCTGGTGATGGCTCTTTAAAGTGTCTTTTCAAGAATAGGCTGTATTTTGAAATCTTAGAGAAGTACTTCCTTTTCTATTTACAGGCAGTCAAATCTACCAGCATTTCATGTTCACTTGCTCTAAGACATCAGTTGATGCTAGCTATTCTGCAGTGTTTCTCTTGTCTGGAGCATTAATGGCAGCCACTATTTCCTTCTGCAGAGCTATTGCCCATCCTTCAAGATGTGGAACAAAGGAGTCATGGAGTAGAGTGGGGGAGAACAGAAGACCAGTTTACTTCAGTAGAGGCTGCAGTGAGCTTTCTATCTGCTTGTGATGGCATCATAATTTAGAAAGAAATAGTTGTTCTGTTTCACCGCATATTCTTGTTTACTTTCTGGTTTTTGTTTCTTCCCTTATGACAGCATTCTCTTTGTGGCTGTGTTGTGTTTTAAATACCAGCTAGCAACTAAGCACAACACAACCGCTCACTCACTCCCCCTCTCCAGGAAGACTGGGGGAAGAGAAATGGAAAGGCAAAAATGAGAACTCATGGACTGAGATAAGAATAGTTTAATAATTGAAATGAAATAATAATACATTGTAGCAAAAAGGAAAAAAACAAAGAGAGATAAAACGCAAGAAAGACAAAGAGTTGCAATAGAAAACAATTTCTCACGAACAACCAACCAATGCCAGTCCTGCAGCAGCAGCCCCTCCACCAACCTTCCCACTGGTTCTACTATTGCTAAGCATGACCCTATATGATATGGGATAGCCCTTGAGTCAGTTGGGGTCAGCTGTCAGGGCTGTGTCCACTCTTAAATTCTTGCGCACCTGCAAGCAGAAGGTAGGGTGGTGTGAGAAGCAGAAAAGGCCTTGACTCTCTGTGTAAGTACTGCTCAGCACTAACCAATAAATACTTCTCAGCACAAATCCATAACACAGCCCTATACCAGTACTGCAAAGCAAGTTAACTCTACCCCTGACAAAACCATAAGAATGTGTTATTCTCTCCATTTCTCCTGCAAGATGCGAGGGAAGAAGGAGTTTTTTCCATTTTCCAGCTTTATCCTGGCTTCAGAACTACAGCTACTGGAGCCATGTCTGTTGCCATGTAGTATAATGCTGTAGGTACCTTCTCTTCTGGATGGTCTCCAGAACCATGTTGTAGACTTGTGTCCAGTCCTGTCTCTGGCCCTGTATTGTTTAGCTCCTGGCTGGACTCCCTGGACAGACCCCAGACGCAGTTCATGGCTTTGCCAGGTCTGATGCCATGGATGGACTGTGTTATCAATACCAGTTTTATCTATCAGTTGCTGCCCTTTGTGGCTGTGTCCCATCAGTGAGGATGCAGCCTGTGTGGGGCCACCTTCTTCTCCTGGCTTGACTGCCCTTCAAGAGCAGATGGCCCTTGCTGCTCCCTGCAGCACTATAAGTCTAGTTCTACCCAAGCTTGGTGGCCAAACATAATTTAAAAACTGGCTTAGCTGGAAAAGCATTCAGAGTGTGAATGCTTTTCCTTAACTCTGTCTCTATAGAAGCAGGAACAAAGTAGATCTGCTGCCAAAGAGTTATAAATGAATGTCTCATGAGTTTATGACTGAATGAAGGTTAGCCTTCTTTCTGCAGGAAAGTGGATCATTTTTCTTCAATCTGTAATTTTGAAATGCACGTTTTTTTCCTGTTTAGAACTGTTGGTAATTATGTGGTTTGTTTGCAAGTGGATGCAAACCTGTGGCATGTGGCTCTGTTCCTGCTGAAGAATGTGCCAGCTGATGATCCAGAGTTCAGAAGAAACAACCAAGAAACTCTCAGAAGGGTTCTGTTTTATCTCTCTCTGTTTTATTTGAAAGGAGCAGAATTTTACAGAGTTATATTGACAGCACATAGAATTATGTTTTTCAGCAGTTTCTGTATGACATATCTCTATTCCCCAGAGACTGTTTCCTGCTTTGCTTGCTCTGGGCTTCCAGGCTTATTGTCTGGAAAATCAGGTCTTAAAATGCCTTGCTGAGCTATACTTTTATATATATATATATATATATATATATATGTGTGTGTGTGTGTGTGTGTGTGTGTGTGTGTGTGTATATATATTTAAATTGCACAGACTGTAAATGGGACACTTTCCATATGGACTTGCCTTGATACAACTTGATGACATTAAATTTAAAGGCTTCAAGGTAGACTGGTGCCTACTGATGCTCATCATTGTCATTTCAGAGCTTTCACTGAGACCTAAAGACATGAAGTGTCATCTTTAAATGGCTGGTTAAATTTAGTAATGATTTGCTCAAGTGAACACCTGATTTCTTCAAAAATGAAAGTTGGTGTCTCCTAGCAGATATTTTTCATTGCAACAGTTCAGTAGTTGTACTGAGCTTTGGTAGTCTCTCTGACAGAGGTTAATGACAGGCTGAAGTGCTTCTAGTGTTGGGCCTCTCTAAATTAGAGCATCTTGTATGTTTGTGTTCCTGTCTCTGTGCAGCTTTAAATGTGTGCTGTTCTAAACTTGACTGCCAAGATGTGCATTCCTGCCAGAAAGAAACACACTGGTGTCAAAAACCTGCTTGTCCAAGAAGTAGCGCAGTGGTCTTGTAAAATATAAATGCAGCGATTAATGCAAAGTAGGTTAAAGCAGTGTAATGGGGATTAACAACTCTAGATACTGCAGTGATCCCATCATCTCCTACAGAGTTGTTGATCTCTTCATTGCTCTGAGGCTGAGACAAGACATTGAGTTCAATGAGGAGTCTGCTGCCTACATTGTGTTCTGCTCTGCCTCTCCAGCTGTAATTAGTTGTCAGAGCTTTAAACAATTCTGATTCAGGGCTGTCTAAGCTTTCTAAACCTGGAGGAGAGAAAATAGAGGGTTTTATTAGCAGATGCTTCAGTTTCAACGTATAGATGGTGCAACATACTTTGGAGGAGCAGTTTTTCAAGACTGGGGTAGGAAAAGGAGTTAAAGGATAAAACAATGTCTGTTTTGATCCTCTCCTCTTTTAGAGATGGCCAGAAACCCAGTTTCCTGTTCTACTGGATAGTTGCTAATGTAATCAACCTGAGACAAAGGAAAAAATTCTCCTGGCCTTAGCTAAAAAAATCTTTGGCTTGGCGATAAAATGTGAGGCAGACATATATTGGCATGACAGCTACTCTAGTTCAGTAGCCAGAGCTGCTTGAGTTATCTCCTTCCATCAGTACTGATTCCAGCTTCAAGAAGGATCATGTTAGGCTAAAAATAAGGGCTAAATCAACAGTTTCAGCTTTTGAGACTAGTGCCCTGAATACACTTTTCTTTCTGTGTGAACTGAAGAGGCACAATAGAAAGCAGTGCAGATGCTCATCTGTCCATGGCAAGCCCCAGGGAATCACTCAAAAAGAGGTTGGAAACTTTAATCAGCCTTTCATTTTTCAGGGAGCAGACTGCTTGTTAGCCTGGTTGAGTAAGAAAATAAGACCTTGGGAAAGGGTGTTCATGATAGCTAGTAATTACTAGTGATCTTTTCCTCTTCCCTTCAAAGGTGCAGGAACTGCCATTATGTACTGGTTCACCCTGAAGTGGAATAGGTTATGTAGTAAGTAAAAGGGGCAAGTGAAAAGAGAACTTTGTCCAGACAGTGTAGAGAGGCCAGACACTCCAGACAGCCAGGACTAGATTAAATGAGGGCCTTGAATTGAGGAGGTGCATTCTTGTCGTCTGGTCTGTTGTACTTGTTGGACTCAGATCATACACGCTAATCCTGATCTCTGCTCCTCTGACCGTCTGCATGGGGTCTTGTTTTTATAGAAAAGAGGATGGAGCTAAAGAGTGTATCATTAGCCATCAAATACAAGTGATTTTCCTGACATAATGCTTCATCCTTCTTCTCCCCAGTCAAGAAGGAGGATGAACACTTTACTACTAATTCTATGGCAAAAGTCTATGCCCTCTCCCCCCTCCCCCTTTTTAATTCCCATTAAAACTGAGGAAGAGGTGATGGTAAGGGAAATAAGTTAGGGGGGTTTTTTGGTTGTTGGTTTTTGTTTATTTGTTTGTTTGGTTTGGTTTTGTTGTTGTTGGTATTGTTTGGTTTTGCTTTTTAATAGCAATAAAAAGAACCCTAAATCAAACAACTGATTAAAACTACTTATCCTAGGGTGATCTGTCATGTCTATCATCTGGTACTTAATTTTGATAATACTGCTAGAAATACAGGTAAGAATTTAGTTACCCATAAAACAGTGGTGCAATACTAATCTACTCACTGTCAAATACAAATTGGATGTAACACATGACCTTCTGCTAGGTGAAGCTTAGAGCTTGTGCTGCAGCCAAGAGAAGTCTGACAGAAGTCTCTTTTAAGTTCTCTTACTGCTCTTTGCTCTCTTTCTCCACAAAATGTTCAACCTTGAATAAAATGTTTTCTGCCGCACCCCACCCCAAAGGGAAGGCGGCAATGTCTGGCAATGCACCTGGGAATGTATACAAACAGCATTAGGGAAGGCAGATGAAAAAGGAGGCTGATTTTACTCTATCATGAAATTTTAACACTGCTTAGCAGCTTGCCAGCCAAACAGGATTATACTACCAGATGTCCTGGCAGAAATGTGCACGGCTCGGCAAGATCATAAATCCAAACAACGTATGGCAAGCCTGCATGTGTAATACCACTGTTAGCAATCCAGAATTTTAGTGTGGAAAGCTCTAGTGATGGGCAGGATTAGTAAGGACAAAACATTTCCAGACTTAGGTTTAAAGCCTTAGGTAGGGTAAGACTCTCAGATTAGCTCAGTTGTTTAAAGGGTGGTGCTAATAACAGTAAGGTTGTGGGTTTGATCCCTGTATGGGCCATTCACAGAAGAATTGGAGTTGGTGATCCTTGTAGGTCCCTTCCAACTCAGAATGTACTGTGATTCTGTGAATAGCTGCTGATGGTGGTGGTATGTTAACTGGAAAAGGAGGAGGACAGTGATGCCTGTGCCTTCTCAGCAGCAATAAGCCTTGTTTGCTTGCAGTTGTCTTCTATCATGTCTTGGCCTTTCAGCAAGCAGAACTGTAGTGCAGCTGCTCCAGGGTTGATCTCTTCTCTTTAGCGAAGACCTGCTAAACTCAAGGTCTGACTCAGTGGAGGAGTGTTGCTCTGTGGTAGTTCAGTGTTGGCTTGTGGTCTTGAGCATAAGTGTAGCTCTCTTGCCTTTTTCTTTGTAAATTCTTGTTTAGTAGGAGAACAGGAGTGGAAACTTGTGTCCAGTGGTGCATTTGTTTTACTGTTCTTTCCGTATATCTTTTGTTGTGTTTCCTAAATAGAGTACTAACTGAATCTCTTCTTTTAGTCTGCACATTAAATAGAGGTGTCCATTCATAGGATCATGTCCTCACTAATCTATGCAAAGGATCAGAAAAACACCCCAGATGTTGTGGTTGTTTTAGTTGTTGCTCCCTTCTTGGAAAAGAAAAGGCACTGATTAGCATCCATTAATAAATATATCATTCCTTAAGTGAGGACTTAGAATTGGGCCCACCAAAGTGGCTGGGAGTATGGTTTTCCCATGCTATATGTGGACACCAGACTGTCAGCTAACCCAACAGGCAGTGTGGCAGAAAGGAATTGAAAGTAAATGGGGGAGAATATGCTCTCCGTATTTTATTCTATTGCTGCTAGAAAAAGTGGACTTTCTATGAAGTGTAAAAAGAGTGAGTCAGCTGTCTGTCTCGTTAAAGAATAATATGAGGGTGAATAGTCAGAGGAAAAGAACAAAAGGAACTTCAGCATAGGTAGTTCACTTTGCAAATTGCAGTTAAACCTAAGTGACCAGGAAGTGAAAGATCTAAAAATAAATATTGTTAAGTGCTTTCTTTGCAGATTAATCTTGCTAGCCAAGTGGGAAATCGCCCCCCTTCCTCCCATACATTCCTTAATTTTTCAGGTTTCATACCACAGAATTTCAGGTGATTCATTGCTGGCCATGTTAGTCGTTCTGAGCTCATGCTGGTTTTGTCCTTGAAAATAGAATTACACACTACAGATATTTGTTTGTACTTTTATTGATTTCAATAATAAATTACCTCAATAATATAATGTCTTGGAAGGCTTTGTGCAGAGTGCTTGTCATCATTCAGCTTTCGTGGAAGACAGGTATGCTTAGCTAGTGTTTGTTGCTTCTGGATAGCTCCATTCATGCAATCTTCAAGTTTCTCTGTACTAAATCAACTAACTTCAAAAGATGTGTAATAAAGCTGTTCAGGACTGGCTTATACTGCTATGATTTTAGCTAATTTAAATCCCTCTGTAAGAGAGAGGGAACTCATGCCTAGATGATGTGTTGTGTCCCCTTTTGCAGACAGAGACATTGTGTGATCAGTACATGGCTGAACCAGAAACTGGTGAAGGATCTCCAAGTCTGCACTGTCATAGCAATGTGGTACAATTCTGGGCTGCAAATATGACGCTGGCTTTAACTGGTCAGAGTTGTTTAGTACAGAACTCTCTTGCCTATGTGATGCAAGAATGGAATTTAACTTGCATATTCATGTTATTAGTTCAAATTCTCTCTCAGAAACAGGGAAGTAGGAATTCATTACTCTAGAGGAGCCAAATCCTGATGTCCTGAAAGCTCTCATGCTTCTTTTGGTCATTTGTGTTCCCTGATGCTTATACAGTCCAATGCTTTCTATTTACATACCTGTTATTATTACAGTTTAAGCCTTACTTTTATATCTCCCTAGTTAAGTAGTAGGCTTTTTTAATGTAAGTAAAAAATTATGTGGAGGGAAATAGTGGTTGCACGAAAGAGAAAAGCAGCATGCCCACATACAAAGAAATAGCCAGCCTATGAAACTTTTTGAAAATCTTTCTCTCTTTACTGTCATGCTTCACAAGCTCTCCAAAAGACATGATGAGGAACAAAGACCTTTCTTTGCTGTGTCTCTAATTTTTTTTCTCTGCATAACATGCCATTTTCAGATGTGCACATACAAAATGAAGCTAACTATTTTCACTGTGTTGTCCCTGATGACCTAGTGTTTATTCAACTCTTTATATCTTGTTGGCCGAGATAAATTTCACCTGAGGCCAGCATCTGCTTGGTAATTTGTCACCTTTTCTTTTTCATGCCCCTAAGCTGTTTTGACAGGAGAGGCTTTGCAAGCTCTGTCTCAGGAAGCACCACCAGCAATATAAAATGCAAGGAAAACAATGTAAACTGAAGCTTTGTGAAAATAAAGTTGTGTAATATGGCACTGGTTAGTGGCTGGATGACAGCCATCCTTGATGGCATAACTTTAGTGGCATGCGTAACTGCAAAGAACAAAGGAGTTAATCAGCAATAATACCGTATATAAGAAGCGTTACTGTGTGCAAGTACGTATTAAAGTTGTCGCCATGAAAAACTTCTATTACTCATTTTAGGTTCATTTTCTGTTGTTAAGTGGCAGGGAAACTGAGAAATGCATCTGGCACGCAAATAATTGCCCTGGTTGCAGGACTTGCAGCTTTTTACAGAGAAGAAAATATCATCCAGATGATAAATGAAAACAACTCCTCCTTACATTAATGAAGCACACAATAATAAATTACACTATTTCACTTCTTCTGTCTATTCTTAATTTACAGTATGATATGGAAATGCATTTTTTTTCTTCTCAGCTTTATAGAACTTATTAAAGATGTGGGAGGCTTTTCTAGTGATCATTAGCAGGATACAGCTTGTGTTTTGCCTTTAAGGTACTTTGTTCTGACTTTGGTATCCCTGCACTGCAGAGAATTACAGTGTTCTGTGATTGCAAAGTGAATTGGGAGCTCTTCAATGTATCCTACATCCTGCTGTACTGCCAAAGTGTGCTGGTCTGTACCAGAGAGATGGAGACATTGTGAGGTAGCAGATGAGTTGTGTCTTCAAAGCATGTAAGATGCAGTGGTCTGGAAACCCAACCTTACAAGAAAGGCCAGGTCTCTGTGTTCTCTCAGTTAATATCATGGGGTTTGGTGTTACTTTTCTTTTTTCCTTTCCTGAAGGCAGCAGTCCAGGATACATACTGCCTTGCTTTTGTTCATGACTGGTTTTGTACAGGTTCAGTTCTGAACACTAGTTCTCTGCAATATGAAAGCTAAAGATCTTTTCCTCCATTTTCCAGTTTTCTGTACCTGTTTGCAGACTGACAATTTCCTTTTGTCCTGTAAAGCTCAGTAGAAGCACTGTTAATGCTACCCTCTAGTCCTTATGTCAGTGTTTCCAGCGAACTGCAGGCTTCTTTTTCCCAGAAATGGAAGATAAGCTAGCAGGAACAGGTGACTGCTTAGATTAGTAGCATGAACATGGTCCTGTGATGAGCACAGCAGTTTTGTGGTACAATGGCTAATGTACTGCTTTCCTTTTTACAGGGGTTTGGACAAACTATTCACCTTTCTATGTGGGACTGTGTGTTTGCAAATGTGAGATTGCCAGTCCTTTTGCTTGCAGTCCCTTTAAATGCTCTCTCTTCCTGCTCTCGGTGTGCTAAGCAGAGGTTATCTCAGCAATGTGCACCAGGATGGCCTGTGGGCCTGCAGTAGTTGCTCATGAGGGTATGGCCCAAAGTGGCCCCTGCAGAGAGGGAGGTCAGTATGTGTGCACATGCCAAGAAACTGAGCTCTTGTTTCCTCTGGAAAAGGTGGGCCCAGCTTCTTGCTCCTCTCAATCATGTTTTGGGTTCATCTTTGTCATTTATACTGTCATCTTCATGCTTATTTTTAGTTTCTAACCTTTCTCTGTTGAACTGTTTTTACATTTTAATTGGCTATATCGGGAGACTTGTGGTTGATTAATGTTTTCCCTCTGCAGCTGGATCATCTAGAACAGGCATAAACCTTTCCATGCCTCATTTACTTCCAGTTCCTTTTCAAACAGACATGCACTGTTCATGGACCTTCCTGTCTTTCCTCACCTCCTGTCAGTGTCTGTTTTACCTCTGGCTGGATGAATTCATGTGCCAGCTGTGCATCAGCATGTCATACTTTTATTTGTGCAGCCAGTCCTACATCATCAGTAATGACAGCAATACTCAGGTGACAGCTTTTGGCAGGTAGATTCTTACCTGAATTGTGTTTCAGTACTGCTTCCTGCTAAATGAGGGTCTTAAAAAATGCCTAAGAAGACTGATTTCCATATCTGGAACATTTGGTGTTGAGCAGTGAAATAAGATGACTGTAATTGTTTAATTTTTTTTCTGCATAGATGAAAAAGCCACTTCGAGTCAGCCTGTTACAAACTCCTCTTACTCTTTTCTGTACTGTATTTTATGGATGAAACAAAAGTCAGTTTTGATGTGCTCTATCATCCATCCCAAATACTAATGGTTTGAATGTCATGATTTCCCTCTGTCCCAGCAGATCAAGATTAGAAATGATTTACTATGGCTAGATATAGTTTAAATTATTAGAGACAATTTACTACTGGGAAATTGCATGTGGTTTCTTTGGAGGTATGAGAGCAACACAGTACCTTGTTCTGCTTCATGCATTTGCACAAGACATGATTGTCAGCTGATGCCCTTATGATACACTTTTCAGAGTATAGGGATTTAAAGTTTGTGCACTGTCATGCCAGGTTGCTGGAGAAGTTCCTTCACATTGGACAAAACTATACGTTTATAATTTAGTGGAGGATTAGGTTTCACAGGCTTTGTGTTAGCATTTCAATTAAAAAAAAAGTGTTGTTCTCTATCTAAGACTGCATAGCTGTAACCAACATTTCTGAAGCTGTTGCATTTGCTAATCCCGTGGGAAAGTGCCAAACTTGTCAGTTTTTATAAATTGCTGTCTTTATGACAGGAAGCTGGGAGGGGAAGGGTCTTATATCTGAATGTAACAGCAAGGAGAAAACAGGGACGTAAGGACAGATATATCCCCAAGTCACTATTCTCTATGGCGGAAGCAACGCCCAGAGCAAGCGTCTTGCTGAAAGATTGGATGCAAGCCATGAGAACTCTATAAGTATCCGGTAAATGTTTTGGCTGGGTAAAGAGAAGACCTCCTGGAGGACAATTAAAAACTTTTTTTGCTTTGCATTGTTTCTTTTCAGTGCTCTCTAAACATAGCAACTATTTTTATATCCTTCGTGGTGGTAATAAAAGCGTTCTTTACTTTTAACTGAACACGTCATCTGTTGAGAATGATACGAGGATGAATGGCAAGACATTGTCAACATGGTAGTGAGTCATAAATGGGGGTTCAGTCATGCTTGTAGCATCTGGCACCTCAGGTGAGACTGGGGTTCCTAAAAGGTTTCAAGATGGTTCATCCCTAAGCAGCACAGACTGGCTTAAGAGCTTGTGATGCAGAATGTACCTCCTTGTCTAAGCGTCTGTGAGAAGGTGCCCAAACCTTAGCTTCCACTGAGGTTTTATTCACACTCACAGTTGACTTGCTGATGTGAAATATTGTTTGATATGACTGGGAGTATTGAGGCATGTGTCTGAAGGGCTACAAGTCATGCCAGTGCTTCCAATTGCCTTTGCTTATACTATAAAGATGATGGGTTAAAGACTACAGTTCAAGCCTGGTACGAAATTTTTAATGTGGTGCAAAAAAAAAAAGGAAGTAAAAATACATAGCTTGTCTAAATACAATAGTTTTAAAATTCAAAGTGCTATAAAATAAAACTTTTAAAATATTCTGAAGATTAGATTGTAGTTTTTAGTTTGTAATTTTTGCTTTTTACTTCTGGAAAACAGTTCTGTTATAACTTGTAATTGCACTGGCCACAGCAAATACTTTTTTCTACGTGTTAAATAGCTTGATGAAGTGGGAAGGAGAAATGGGCATGACTTAGTCCTTTGGCAAGGCCTGTAAAGCTCAGATGTTCCTTATGCGGCAGATGCTTTACTGAATATTATGAATTGTGCTTGTGAAGCTTACTAATAGATGTCACACTTTTGTTTCCCCCTATTCTTTTGCAGCAAGTGACAGGCAGAAGTTTTGGTGAGAAAGATTTTCGTTCCGGATTAGAAAACGGCATTCTTCTGTGTGAGTAAGTAACCCTTACAGTTTTGAGCCTTGAATATAATCATGACTATGTCCAATTGTTGGTTTCCTTTTGAGAGTTTTAACACTGTGCACACTGGTATTTCACTGCACTATCATATCAGTGCTAAAGCTGTTGTTATGGTGAGGACTGAAATGTGGATTAAAGAATGCAGGTTTTGCAAAGTGCTTCCCTCATTCCACCCCAGCTCCTTAGCTGAGTTGTGTTAAGAAAAAATTATGTTTGCTTTTTCGTTTCCTTTTATTAAAATATGGTAACCACAGATTGGCAAATGATGTTCCACACCTGCCTGCAGATGCTCTGCTACAATGAGGCGTTTTGGACCAACTCCAAGTCTGAATGCTGTCAGGAGTTAGCCATCTGAATGCCATCAATACACAGCTGCTTTTATAGTTTCTGGAAAGGTTAGGCATCCTCCAAATTTTACCTAAAGGTGTGTTTGAATGATGTGGTTTGTAATTTTTGGACAAGAGACAAAAGTTAGCTTTTGCATATTTCTCTCTGTGGTTTTAATAGCGAGTTTTTAGGCAGAGTCTTCCAAAACTATGTTATAGGCTTAGATGCCAAAGCTGGTGACTTTTAAGAGCAATTTGGAAGTGTGCCCTGATGCTCTTAGTCCTTTGAAAATCACGTTGTCAGGCATTTGGGAGAATCTGTTGATCTGAATCACCTATATGGACCGGTTTCTTTCCCTGGATATGCATGGTTGTCACTGAAGTTGATAAAAGCTGTCTTTGCACACTAGAAGGATGAAGCTTTTGCAGAGCTGAATTCATATTGAAATTCATAAAGGAGATCTCCTGAGATGTTTAGCTGGACCATTGCAGCTGTTGGATAAGTTCTATACTATGAAAGGTACTGGAACTTGGAAACTGTTTCCAGCAGTAGAGTTGAGCTAATATCCTGTAACTCTACTCTAGGTAGCTTACCATGGATTTGAAACCTTCTTGTGTAAACACTGTTGTATATCTCACTAGTGTCATTAATCAGACAGCTTGAACTTTAGGTGTTAAAGGGGAAAAAATATAAAGGAAATTATATTATTATTTTGATGGTAGTTTCGTGTCTTTGCTGAGGAGTGGTTTTGGGAGGAGGGAAGTAGTTGTTATTGTTGATCCAAAGTTACGTAACTCAGAAGGATCGTGTAGTTTACCTCTTTGTATTTAAGGGTTGCCTCTTGCACAAGATCTCTCTTTGTTGAAGGGAAGTGCTGTGTCCTGAATCACTTCACAGTGCTCTATAAATGTTAAGGTTGAATTGTGTTGCATGATATGGATTTCAAGATTAGATTGAAATCTTATCTGTAAGTAAGCAGAGGTAGTCTGATTTAAATGCTGTAAATCTTTAAGATGGAAAGCATAACTAACTAATGTTTTGCTAATGAAACTAATAAATATGTATTTCTTAGGAGGTTGTGAGCTCCAGTAATAAGCAGGTCAAGGGACAGCACTTGGTTATACTACTAAATTGTTCTGTGATATTGGGCAAATTGCTTGTCCTCATTTACCACCTGTGGATCAGTGCAAATCAGGCTGAAGGGATCTATCTCCTCAACCTCAAATCTGAGAGGCCATGATGTTTGTATTGCATCCCGCTCTTTGTTGGTGAGCTGTGGTTAGTGAGTAAAACTGTATTAGACTACAGAGCATCAACCAGAGGGCTATCAGTTTGGCCTTCAAGTTTGGATTTCTGATGATGAATAAAGCATGGCACCAGCAGTAAAAGTGTGCTCCTCACTGGTTCATGTGTGAAATGGCATAGGGTGAATCTCCATCTCTGTCTATAGCAGAAGGCTTATGCACAGTAATACCAGGCCCCCCTCCACTTGATCCCAATCTCTACGTCCTACACAGCCTACAGACTCAAGCAGACAACGCCACACTGGTTATAAATGATGCATTCACATCTGGCAACAATCCATATATTTTAATAAATGAAAAGTAATACAACTGTGTAATGCCAAAAGCTCAGACTGTTGGGATGAATGTGTTGTGGGCCACCATCCTGACTAGCGGAGCAGTCCTGGACGTGTATACTTACCACAGGCAACCACAAACCTCGCACCTGGCTCTCTCATAGTGGTTATGCTGTGGCTGGTATCTCTACCTGGCCTCACTATAACACTGTATAGTCATATATATAGTCATATATATGACATGCATTCAACTGAGGAGCATATTTAAACAGTGCAGAATGCCGTAAAGCAACAAGTTGACAGATAAGAGCAACACAAGCCCTTTCTTCTTTCTGGCTGTGTAAAAGCTCACTTGTGCAGTTGCCCAGACAGTGCCGGCTCTAATTGTTCACCCAGCTGTGCTGAGAAAGCTAGTGACTACTTCTGTTTGTCTGAAATGACTGCAGGATTTTCTAGCATAGCTGTCTGACCATCAGTGCAGATGG
Source organism: Lophotriccus pileatus (assembly GCA_035583135.1). Classification (NCBI taxonomy): domain Eukaryota; kingdom Metazoa; phylum Chordata; class Aves; order Passeriformes; family Tyrannidae; genus Lophotriccus; species Lophotriccus pileatus. Next base: position 49,210,485 of record JAWWES010000133.1, on the reverse strand, counting down.
TGATTTCAGTAAAGGGGCTTCACAGTGAGAGGGAGGCAGTTCTTGCTCTGTTCTTGCTTTGTGTATTATATTCTTATATGCAAAGACTGAGGAGTTTCCTGCCTATGTTTCTGCATGGGTGGGCAAATGTCTTCCTGGGGTCATGATGGAAAGCTATACGATGCAGTAATACAACACCAGTAGCAGGAAATACCACTGGAAATTTCATCCCCGATTTCCGCTCCAGCACATGTTCAATTCTTTTTTTTTTTTCCCCCTTGTTACATAGCTTTAATGTTTAGGTTTGACCCAGATATCGTAAGAAGCTAGAGGATTAATCAGGAATAAATTAGATCTGGTTATTGCAATGCTTAGGTGTTCCTGTTCTATGGACTTAGGCATCTGAATGAAGGTTAATTGCAAAAGAAAAAGCATATGCTGCCTCAATCCGCCTGCCCTGCTGATTTGGGTGGTTCTGTTGGGCTTTTTTGAAACAGCAGGTAGGGAAGCTGAGGTTGCTTTTTTTTCTAACTATGCAACAATTGCTATTACTAAGTTTAAAAATTCTTTTAAAAAAAGTGTATGTCTTCCTGCAGATTTGTCCAGTTGTTAAATTGTTACTGCTCTAATATCCTTGTACATGCATTTTTAAGGTTTTCCCCTTCTTCTAGCTGCCCACCTCCCCTTTTCCAGCTCCGCTACTGCAGGATTTCTTCCTTCATATTGGGCATTCAGCGGTTAAGAGAGGTCTCTGTAGGGCTGTGACTTCAAAAGTCTGAGTTGCTTTGATATTACTATCCAAGGGGGATATATATATCCAATATATCTGTAAGAACTTCTGACATGCAATTTGGATGGTATTTTCTCTCAAGCTTTCTCTGGAATCTAGCAGTCCTGCCATCCTGAAAGTTTGTATTAGTGGTAATGAGATCCTAATGTCAGGAATAGGACCAGACCATGAAGACAAATAACAACAGCAGCAGTTGGGACATGGATCCTGGGCAAAAGACCTTAAACAACAACTAAAACCAAATCCAGTTTCGATACTAGCAAAAATTATTTGGCTTTGCAGTGGAGTCCAACAGCATCTTGACTGTGTGTAATACCTTGGGTTCTCTGTGTAGAACAGTTTAGCTGCATGTCTGGTTTATGTATGTATGAAAATCAATTTATAGCAGTACATGCAGGCATAAAAAAATCTTTGATTTTTCACAAGCCTGAAAATTCTAACAAATATTTAACTGCACACTTTGAGAAGTAATGGCATACATGTATAAAAGTGAAAGAGGACCAACAGTATGTGGTTAAAGACAGATGTCACTTGCATATGCAGCTCAGGATACCAACTTATGGGCACTTTCCCGAACTTTTCTGTGTTTCTTAGAAAAACTTATTTTGTATATTAGCATGTGATGTTATGTAGCTTAGTAAAATGTGCAGAAACTATGCTTATTCTTTGAAACTGGGACTCTTGGACTCTGATAACTTTTTTGCTATTTCTTGAAAGAGCAGATACAAAAGTATTTTACTGCTTTTAAGTAAACATGGTAAAATTGGGTATGTACAGTAAACTAAGGAAAAAGTTTTACACCTTTTCTCATGTAGGACAATATATAGGAAAGGCAGTTCTCTTCAGCTGTTCATATTAGGAATATTTGCTCTTAAAAAGTACAAGAAAGTTTTTAGGTTTGACTTTTAAATAAAAAAAAGAAGGCAAGAAGTTAGTCATGCACATATATTATTTTATTAGTATTTAAAGAAAATGTGAAGTATGGCTATAAACCTGAGTGAGCTGAAAGTGATTGTGATCAGGAATTACTTAATGAAACTTACAATTTACCCTGTCATAAGAATAATTTTCTTCTAGAAATAAGAAATTTCCTTAGCTTGTGTTCTTCCTGTCCCTGGTGATGAATGAGCTGCTTTTCCTCACAGAGCACTTTCTTTAGAAGTGCATCATCTAGTGCATCTGACGAAGCTTTGGGCTGACATGAATGCTGTTTTCAGCAAGGGCTGGATATATGCCAGATCAGCACTAGTGTAATGCTACGGAATGATGAATCTTTTGTGTTCCGAGTCAGTGAAATTTAAAGGTATGGAGAGCGGCCTTCTCTGTATATATGGTGTTTCAGTTGTTCTTCTTGCAAGTTAATGTCACTTCTGTCATCTGGTAGAGGAAAACAAATACTTGTCTTTGTGGGATTTTTCATATATGTCATTCTACTTGTCTGTCAGTGGCATGGGCCTGGCATCAGTTCAGCACTTGGCTGTGTAGTGTACAGAGGAGAAGTCAGTGGATGCCCTTGCACTTAATTAGTGTTTTGCTTGACTTTCCTATTCCTGGAAACTATGAAGGTATTTGAGTTTCACAGGCATATTTGAAGTTTTGGATGTGACCCATGCCTTGAGGTGAGAAGGAATTGGTGTTCTCCTGCGGTTTTCAGGCTCTATGTTGTAAAGCCAAAACATTATCAGCATTGTGAATTTGGCAAGTCTCCAGTTTTGAGAGACGGGCCCCAAGGCTCATTAAGCATTAAGATTTAGGTTCATGTGAGGACATCTGAAACAGTTTTATATGAATACAGTGTTCTTAAAGTTTTACTGCTGTGTAATAATGAAGAGCTATTTATTAGTATGGTTTAGGTGAGGGGTCAAATGTAATGTAAACCCTAATGATCAGCCATGTGCATGAGAAGAGGGGCATAGCCACTGAGGGGCATGCTTGAGTACAGGCAGAATGGCCTGTCTTTATATTTTTTTAAAAATGTATTTCAGCAGACTAAACAGTAGAGTTTCTTCAGTGATGCTTGGTAATTGATAGGGTGGGAGACTGTGGAACACTGACCCAGTCAAATAGTTTGTTGCTCAAATGCAAGGCAAGGCAATCCTGTGAGAGATTTCAGCTTTCCAAGAATGTATGTTTAAGGAATTGTAGTTAGTATGTACTTTGGGCAATTATCCATGACCATTACTATTCAGTGTAACACTGTGCATGAACGGTAAATGCATAGGTGCATGGGATGCTCTTTATGTCATCACTTCTTGTGATGGTAAGTTCTGTATGAATAGCTTGTGAAGTTCTTTATACACAATCTTCCCTTTTGCCTTTCTTGAGCTGTTTTGCAAGGCCTCTGTCTTGTTCATATTTTTAGTCTTTGGCAGAGCAAGACCCATGCAGTCATGTGTTTGGCATATTGTTTTCTCAGTGCTGCATATTTGCATAGGTATTTATTCACTTTGTACTTATCAGACTGGACTATGAGCCCTTTATAGGACAAAGTTGGTTCTGCCCTGCTTGTTAAAAAGCAGGTTGTTCATCTAAATCTAAATAAATGGTGTCAGGAGCATCATTCACTCAAGAATGTTTTCCCAAAAATATTTTTGTGACCTCCAGATCATCTCTATATTTTGAAACTTCTTTGCCACTTCTTTTGCAACAAAATATTTTGACTTTTCATTGTTCACTGTTTCAATGTTATTTGTTTATCTTTAAGACTAGTAGTGTATTTTTTCTTCCTTTCAACTATTTGGCAGCATTTTGGAGCTGCCACTAGAGCATGAGTTTAAAAGGTGTGGGCACTGAAGCTGTCTGGGGTAATAATTATCAAATGCGGAAAGGCTACTTCTTAGAATGTAAGTCTGTAAAACTCAATTTGAACAGAGAAATGTCTCCTTGAAGGTCTACTGTGGATTGAATTTCCTAAACTCTCAAATATGAAATGCCCTTTTACTTTAAGATCAGATTATTAGTCAGATTTTCTTTTTATGAATATGATCTGTTACTTGAGCAAAGAGCTCTGTTTGATACCTCTCCCTCCAGCCTGGATTGATCTGTGAACACACATCACTTCAACTTTTCTTTTTTCTGTTTCTGAAGTTAATTCTCTGAAAATGCTTCTCTTCCATTTCTTCTTAAAAACAAGGTCTTTTTGCAGGCTGGGTCTTGGCAGCCATCCTCTGAATATTTTCTTGACTGACGCTTTCTTGCAAGAATTTCATGGGCAGTTTATTGGTGCTTTTCATTAGATCTTTTATCAACTGTTGCCTGAAACGCCTTCACTTCCTGGCAGAAGTTTTTCAAATTCTTAACTTGTTATAAACAAACCCAGAAGGGTCTAATAAATTAGTCACACAGTGGCTAGTACTGATTTCAGCTTGTCTGTCCAGCTGTGGAGATACCTTATCTCTTGGAAAGCCAAGCCTTGGGACAACACTAAATAGAGCAATTGATTCTTCCCTTACCTATCAGAGATGGTTTTTGTCGGGGGAAGGAAGTGACCTAGTTTCTCCCTACAAGTGGGGATAGAGCAGCTTTCCATTTCCATTGTACCCTTTGGTTTCTCTAAGGTAAGGTGGGTATAGTTTTAGCTTCTTGTGCTTCATTTAACAGCCAGTTACTGGAGAGTCCAAGCCAGCACTTACCACAGGGGAAAGGGAGGATGGGTGTGCGCTTGCACCAGGGGAGATTTGGATTGGATATTAGAAAACAATATTCTCATCAAAAGGGTTGTCAGGCATTCAAACAGGCTGCCCGGGGAAGGGGTGGAGTGACCATCCCTGGAGGTATTGAAAAGATGTGTGCTTAGGGGCATGGTTTGGTGGTGGACTTGGCAGTGTGGGGTTAGCAGTTGGACATGATGATCTTTGAGGTCTTTTCCAACCTTTATGATTCTGTGTTGGACTGAAAGTGGCAGGAGAACTTTGAGAAATGAAGAACAGAGGACTGTCCTGACTCAGAACGGGTACATACATGCTAGGGGTGGTGAGCAGAAATTCTCACAGAGTGCCTGAAGAGTCTGAGAATGGGTCATGTGTTCATGTAGAGACTCAGGTTTTGTGGATGGAGCCTGAAGATGTTTAGTTTTATCCTGGTTTGGGTTATTGTCTTTTGGGTGTTTGGTAGGATTGGGGTTGATTAGTTGTTTGTTTGGGTTTTTTTTCCTTCATCATATCTTTTAAGAACTATTTCAGCTGTATTGGTTTTTGTTTTGTCTTTAGTCCTTTTATTGTTAAAGAGTTCCTTGAGATTTCATTATCTTCCCTCTGGTCATGTCAGAGAAACACTAGTCATATCAGGTACCAGAAAGCCTCAATGGAAAAAGGATTTTTATCTTTCTGTTCTTTCTTTTTTCCTTCCTGTGTCATTTAACTTCTTGCATAAGTAGTTGTTAATGCTCCAGAATGACTTCTGTGAGCAAAACGTTGGCTGAAAGCTAGAGTTTTAAAAAGTTTCAGTTTTGTTCTGCCATTTATCTCCAAAACGTCTTCTGGTCCCCAGCTACTAAACTCCAAAGCCCAGCTACTAAAAAGGGCAAGCTTGCAGAATATATCTACATTCTCCTTTTGAAAACAGTATGGAAGGACATTGTTTTATGGTTTGTTTCAACCAGTATTCCCTCACCATGTGGTATCAGACCTTACATTAGCAGTATCTTACTGAAGGGAAAGGAAAAATGAAAAAATAATGGAATATTTAAAATAATCTTATTTTGTTATCTCTTAGGACTGCTTAGTTGAACTCGTCCCCTTCACATCTCTTTTTCTAGATGCAGGAGTATGAAATATAGTACTAATACTTTAAAAATAAAACAAAAACAACCCTCACCCCCCAAAAAACTTCCAAACAAACAAAAAACCCCAACACTTGTATTCCGACTTCAACAGTTCCACTCTGTTTGTACAATAGTTCACCAGCCTTGGCATAGCAGAACGTGGTACACAGTAATACAAAGGGTTTGTATTGTTCTTTAGAAGATGCACATCCACTTGAGGATTTTCTGTGTTTGAAGAACACAGCTGTACAAAAACCTGAACTAAATTTGTGCTTGGGAAAATCTGGGCTTGCAGCTGGTAGTTGTTTGGGGCAAGACTGAGGTCTTGCATTTAGATTAGGAGTGAGCAATGTGTCTGCCCTAAGATGTCTTTGTGAGGAAGAATATACTTGAACTCGGATGATTTTTACTGCACAAGAAAAAGGACTGCTTCCTTGGAAGAAAGAGTATCAGACAGGGTCAACAGAAGCTGGAAGGTACTTAGAGAAGCAAGTCATCTCTCAAAGTACCTCAACTCAGGACCTTTAGGCTTCAGCTCTGTCTGAATCTGCCCATAGGGACTGTGGTGTCTTTCTTAGACTGAGCAGTATTGCTGAACTGGCCAGACAGATCAGGTGTCTGAGGCAGAGGATCTTACTGTACCATGAGCTAGGTGTGTTTTTTGAGGAAGTGCCTTCCTGCTGCAAGAATAGGTAATAAAAGTAACTTGTCTAACATGATCTGGGAATAGGGCCCTAAATGTATGTTGTAGCAAGGCTTACACTGATTGCCTGTCCTCTGTGACTCATTATCAAAGTGATATGGTTAAGTTTTGTAATGTAAGTAAATGTTGGGAAAATAAGGCACCAAACAATGTGTATGTGCTTCAGCTGATATAGAAGCTGGTGGATTCTGCATTGCTCCTATGACACTTGTCCTGCCACTGCTTTTTTCCATACCTTTCTCAGGGATTGCTGAAATACAAATATATTTTAAAGATTGGATTTAATGCCTTAGAACAATGCATTCAGAAAGATTTCTCGTGCTTTCTTAAGTTAACAAATTTGTGATTCCAGAAGTATTTAAAGTTGGTGAAGTTTCTTGTTTGTTCTTTGTAGTAGAGGGAGTAATGTGATGCTATAAAATATTTTCAGAGCTAACCATGAGACTGGACAACAGATGGTGGAATTCTTCACTGTCCAGAGATGCCTACGGTGCAGGTATCTAGACTTGCTGTGCAGCTAAATGCAGAAGAATAGGTGGTTCTGGTTCGAGTGATGTTGATGATCGCCTAATGTGTGACTCTGCTGCTGCCTACGGTGCAGTGGGCTGGACAGCACTGCCGTGTACTGGCTGCCTACAGCTATAGCTGTAGTGGTGCTGAAGTGGGGCCAGTCTTGTGGGGTGAGGGGAAGGTTTACACTGCGAATGTTTTTTCCTCCCTGACCCTGGTTGCTGTTATCATGTCTGAGGGTCTTCACCTTAGAATGAACCAAAGATTAGGACTGGGAAAGGGACACAGGCTGGAGCTGCAGATGCAGTTGGGGCTGCCAGAGGAAGGTGTGTGTTGCAGGTTTTCTCTCATGAAAACTCTTGAAACTAGGACATGGTTGGGAATGGGAGGCCTAGAGCAGCCAAGTCCTTTGGTTAGGACTGGTAGGGCAAAAAAGCATGGGACTGCAGTTGTCAGAGGCTGCCAGGGGAAGGTGTGGGTTAGAGGTTTTTTTCTCACTTGCAGAGTCTTTCCGTTGGGCCATGGCCACGGGCCCTGAGCCAGCTCCCCAGTGCAAAAGGGGGAAGGGTTTTCTTTGCCCCATATTTTAACACAAACCTACCAGAGCTGGTAAAACTTTACATATCAAGGTGCATACTCTATGTGAGTCTAAATCAGCACAGAAAATTTAGTTTGTGTATACAGAACTATGTAGGAAGAGGTATACTTAGTGGCTTTTTTGAGAAGCAGGGGTGGACAGTAACTGTGGGTAAAGGTGACCACTGAGACACTCTGCATAAAGAGTGTGACGTTTCAGCCAGGTTGGTAGCAGAGCAAGCTTAAGGCACTCAAGATCTTGACATCTGAATTACACTCTAGATGAGGCAGTAATTCAGAAGCAGTCTGTCTGCTCTGGAAGAAATCTCCATTTGACACGTTCTGCAGTGAGCAGGTCCTGAGGGGTTTGGTGCCAGACTTTGTTTCCAACAGGAGATAAACATTTTAATAATAATTTTAATTTATTTCTTGGGGTTTTTTATCTTGCCTCATCCCATTTTATCCCTCTTCAGGCTCCAAACAGTGATCAAAAATGTTGGTTGTTCCCTGCTCCTTTTCTCTCAATTTATCCTTCTCCTGTATTTCACAGAGAAGCCTGTACAAGCCATTTTGAAGATTTATTTAGAACAGGTTTTGACACTTGAGGTTTCCATCAAGGCCTCTTTATTTTACTTTCTATTATTGTCTGTGACTTTTGATCTGCAATATTATACCTGCAGTATTTGTTATGGTGCCTGATATATTTGTGTTTGAGTAATAAAGAAATACATTAGCTTTAGCTAATATAGTCTTTTTTTTCCTAAGACAGAATAGGCAGACTGAGGATTGAAATCACAAGAGACCTATAGTATTTGAAAAGACGTCCTGTGACAAAAAAAAAAAATAAATCTTGAATTGCTGATGTAGCAGCTAAATGGAAAATAGTAGTTTTATAAGGTTGCTGCTGTATGAGGCCAAAAAATAACATAATGTCTTGTGGGGAAAAAACAAGTAATTTTTTTTTCCATCTGTGAAATAAAATAATGGTTATAGGAGACGTGCAGTTCTTTTCTTGCCATTGTCTGCATCTGGGGGGGGAAATAAATTGTTTGTATATAAAAGTATATTCATTCATTTGTTCTTAGGACATCTGTGCTAGATTCTACCTTAAGCAGAAGGCAGGAATAGTACATCAATCTGTATAAGCTTGAGTTACAGGGTTTTTAACTTCAGGAAGATCAAAAAAACACCCTCAACTCCCATTCACAATGTCATTCACATTGGGTTTGTTGTCACTCCTGATATATGATGGTGTTGGAGCTGTGGGGGCTTTAAATGTGTAATGACACGGGTACAGTTTAGGACAGGTTTACTAGCTACAATCATAGAGAACACTGAGAGCTGCATCTCCTGCTCTGCTTCCTTGTTCTGCCCAAGTGATCGCAGACACCCCACCTATATAATTGTTTCGGGGAGAGAAAAAAAGCAACATATGAAGAAAAAAAATAATTTCAGTGTTCACAAAGCCAGATGTCCACCCTAGGGGACTCCCTGATGAGCTTGCAAACTGCCATAGCCCTGTGGAATCAAACAGCAAGTAATATGCTACTATGGAGAGATGGCTCTTGGTGGAGCTTTGAGGAGTGGCACGTCCTGTGTTACCCTAGCTCGGAAGTAGGGAGATTGGAAACAATCAAAACTGTTAGCTTTTAATTGAAAGGAATATTCTTATAGTTAGAATACACTTCTTAGCAAGATTTCTCGAATATTAAATATTAATGATTTTACTACCACAGTAAGCTGTCAGAAGAGTCTGCTCTTGTGTGGAGACCATGTCAGCACAAAGTGAAGTTCTTCTCTTCCGTAGTGGCTATTCTCATTTTTAGAAAGTTTTAAATTCAAGTAGACATCTTTGTTTCTCTTCAAAGATCTTGAATTTGAAGTCACTATCTTGACCTGATGATTTTCTTCCCAATGGATGGAACTGGTTGAATTTTTCTTTTGATAAAAGGCATAAGGGTTTTAGGCTAGGGGTGGTGAAGACACAGTGTTTGTTGCAACAGCAGTTTATAATTCAAATACCCCACTTTTAGAGGCTTGGTCAGTTTTTGAGTATTCTAGCAATGAGCTAGAACACTGCACATGTGTGTTCATGGGTGGTGAGGAACTTGGTTTTGAGGGGTTGCTAATCTTTGGACACTGAACAGTGTTCAGCTGTGGCATCACTGGCGTAATAGTGTTTTCATGATAAGATGGGGATTTTTTGGACTCCCTTTTTATTTGTCTTCTCCCATCTATGATTTATGATGTCCATTCAACACAATATATCCAAGGAGGGCATTTAATTTCAAGTAAAGATTCAGAAACATAGACAGGCCACCCATAAACTGTGCATCCTTTCTCACTTTCCTGTCAGACCTGGCTGCCTTCTGGGTTTCTGCTCTCAGGCTCTTCCAGGCATGATCTGCCCGTAGGCAGTGAAGGCAGGCCGACGTGACAAAATTCACTCTGTTTGGGTCACTGATGTGATCTAGATCAATTTAGAATATAAAATAAACATTCTTGAGATAATGTGCTGTGGATATTTTCCATTCTAGTCTTCCTGCATTTCAGTGATGGAATTTGGATGCCCATGAGTGTTTTCAGCCATACTGAAACCCTTATGTGCTGGCAAAAGCGTTTCATAATTTGAAATTTTGTGACTTGCCACTCACAAATACTCCTTTCTCATAACAGGTTGCTGAATGCAATAAAACCGGGATTGGTAAAAAAGATCAATAGACTACCGACTCCCATTGCAGGTTTGGTGAGTATATTGAATGGAGGAAAATATTTCAGTGCTGCTTTTTGCACCTTGACTTTATGACTGTGTGATTCAGATAGCAATTATTTTTGTAATTTGAACTCTTCTAACCTAGTAAACTCAGGCAGTCCCTCTGAAATCTGAACGCTCTGAGTAGTCACCTTAAGACCTTTTAGTCTTTTTTTTTGGAAGTGGGCAGTATACAGGAGGCAGGGTATATTTTTAGAGGAAGAAAATCTTCTTGGTTATATGTCATTTTCCAGTTGTGGTGCTAGCTTTAGAAAAACTGGAATGCATGCATTAGAAGCCATCACCACAAAAAGATAGTTTTTAGAAAGGAAGAAAACTGTACTTGTGTATTTTGTCTCATTTTCCCTTTTCCCCAAAATACCACAGTCTGCAGATAACATTCATTGTAGGATTATCTAGGGAACTGTTTCATGTTGACCTTAAGAGCAGGGAAAATGTTGGTCATAATCTGCTATAAGCAAAGAAGACCACAGAGGATGTGCTGACAGCTCATGGGGTGTCAGGAGCACTGGGTGCTCAGTAGGTCACCTCAAGTGGTGGCACAATCTTGTGCTTGCTGTTGGGGCAAAAGGTGGGAGTGTGAGTGGGTGTTGGGTCTAACTGGATTAGCCACACAGAAATATGGCTGTATTGATTTTATATTCAGCTCTAACTGGGAATAAGAGGATCCTTGAGCAGGTGGCCATCCTTGATTTAGACATGGCTCCTTTCTGTTCTGGCACTGCTCACATTGTAACTTAGTTGTGCAAGATTCAGAACTTGTTGATAGCTTGAGTTAGCATTCCCTTTTATAAACCACATTAAAAAGGTCCAGTGTATTAGAGACCATGTTACATTTAATTTTAAATTGTTTTTTTAATGTTATTATATAGCCTTTGAGGCTGACATATTTCTGCATGAATACTGCCTTGCCTGATTTTAGGATCTAATTTTTGATCCCCATCACCCTTTCTCTAAAGTTTCCTTGTGTGCTTTTCTTTTGCCTCTAAAACCCATCTAGTTTTATTCCTTTGCAGTCCTCTTTGAAAGGAATATTTGATATAAACAGCTGCAAAAAGTACCAGTGCAGTTTTCTTTTCCTTGGCTCCCTTTCAGGAAAGACTCAATTTTTGTTATGACTGTTTTAAGAAGATGATATTGAATTACGTTGGGTTTTTTCCTTATTCATATGTAAAATCCCAAAGGTAAGGTGGTTGTAGCAGGAGGGACATAGCAAAAAGTCATTATATGTGTGTATTTTTCTTGTTCCTTGAGATAAATGTCTCTTGCAAAAGGTGTATCTTCAAAGCATTATGAAAAAAAGCAGTTTTCATGCTAATGATACATCATGCTAATGATACATCATGCTAATGATACAGCAGATCTTTTTTGTGTTGTAGGGTGTCTTTATTACCTCTGTACCTATGTCCTCTGATTTCCTTTAGTAACTACTTTTCTAAATATTTTTCCTAATAAGTAATTAGACTATTAAAAAAGTTCACTGCTTCTTGAGTTCCTGAACATTACTAATGGATGTTTTAATCTACTGTTCTGTGAATAAACTGGTCCAAACAAAACAAGCCATCAAAATTTCCTCTGGCTTTCCAAAGTATCTGGTTCCATACCTGCTGACTTTTGTTGCCATTTTTAGTTACAGTGGTGAGTAAGTGGCTGTTTTAAGGATTGCATGTGAATTTAAATGATCAAGTGTTCTTGTCTGTTATGCTTAGTTATGGTGTATTATTTTAAAGTACAGACATCAGGAGTATATCTGAGCACAGGGTGAATCTTTTTCTGTTCACTTACGCATACCATGTATTTGTGTTGTAAAAATATTAAAATATTGATACTGTAGCCCAGAAGCAGTTATACCTCCTAGTAAGTTGACCATATATGAGAGACATTACTTATTGCCGATTTTTCTTTATTATCTTAGTTTTGGTTGGCTTGACATAGTAAATAGTTACTTCTTTCCAGTTACTTCACCCCAGTGAGTGTGATTTCCTCCAGTGCAAGTGGAAATGCCTTGAAAGCTTCAGTACCTTTTCTGCATAACATGAGATACATGCTTTTGAACTCCTAGATACGGTTTCTGCCTAAAAAGTGTAACCTAATTACTGTAACAGAATTAATTTTTCCCTGGTAGCTGATAGAATAAGTATTTAGTTCACTAGTAGAGAGAATACATACATTTTCTTTTTTAGAGTTGGAGCTAAAACTTATGAGTAATTGTGAAGTAGTCAAAGTGCCTTTTGTTTCATCTTTAACCTCCAGGGACACAAACAGTCATATATTATGTAGCTCTACAAAATGCCTATTTGAGGTTAATTCTCTAGATGATGGTCTATTTTTCTCCCTTGTTATTGTAAGGAAAAAATTAAGATGTATCCTTTATTGAAGGAAAGTAACAGTAAAGTTGAAGCCCATAACAGAGAACGCTGAGGTGTTCATCTGGGATTATGATCAGGTGTAAAAATTTTGCCTATATTTCATGTTTGAGTGACTTCTCATAACACTGCTGTGAAGTATTATGTATAACTGGTCTGATGTTGACAGATTGAATTCTTCAAACTTTTCCTGGCATTTAAAACTAGATGAATCTGCAGTTACTCTGAAATTCTCACCAGTGACTTCCTGATGTGGTGGAGGGAATGGTTTAATTGCAGGTCTTGTATACCAGAACACAAATCATGTAAGTAAATTTTATTTGTTACAGTGTTGTAGTGTTAAAGTAAAAACTCAAGGATCTGCACACCACTATACAAAGCGCACAGGCCATATAAATACACAAAGATGATCTTTGTCTAGTTGCTAGTCTGACTCAGGATGTGGACTGCATGCAGCATTACATATGGAATTACATATGTTCAGCTTGGCAGGCTTGTTTGTAATTTGCTTTGATCTCCGGAAGTGCCGACTGCTTCTGTTATCACAGCAGAAATGATACATTGCTTTAATGAAAGAAAATGTAGGACCCATGGTTTAGTATTCAGACTTCCAGTATTAAATTTGATGAAATGTTTTCTCATTCACGTTCAGAGTTCATTAATCCCAAAAGCTAATGCTCCCACCAAAAAACAAATTCACAAAACATCCAAAGAATATATTAGGCCTAGGTAGGAGTAACAGACTTTGCTGAAAGCCTTGTTGCCAGAAGAAATTTTCTCATGTGAGAAATTGATACTGAGCATCTTTGTTTTAAGACTGTCAGCTTTCCAGCAGCATCCTTTCATGTATTTAATTGTAGAAGGCTGGAAAAGTATTTTGGCTGAGCTATTAATTAAAAGACCATCTGAAGCTGCAGAAGGCTTACAAAGATGGATTATTAGAGTACAATGAATATAATTAAGTGATTTTTACAAAACCAGCAATTTTTTTCAGTAAATTGCTGTTGGTTTCTTTCATTTCATATGATGTTGTGAACACAACTAATTTTTAAGGTTTCTACTAATTGCAGTTTTGTACAGCTATGCTTATTACCTCTTCTACAGAAATAAAAAATTACCAGCATCACAAATAATCCTTGCTCTACAGTGCTAACCACTGTATGTTGACTATCTTTTTCCCTTAAAAAAGATTCTAGTTTTTGCTTCCTGTCCCTGAATAATGTCACTCCGTGAGAAAAGAAAAGGTTTTTGCCTTATCTTTTGTTTGACAGGGTTTAGGGGAGTTTATAGCATTACTTCAGTTCCTTGAACAATCCCCACAGGAGCTCAGACACTTACTTCAGAGGCTGTGTGAAAGATTCTCACATATAATAGTAGGAAGTATTCAAGACAAAGATGGAGACATGAACTCTAGCTTGGATCTTGGCTCACATTTCAGCACTACTGAATAAAAATCTGTTTACTGTGGCACCCAGTTTTCAGTTTTGTATGGTCCTCCATGTTGTGACATCTATATGATTTAGTACTGGAAAAAATAGCTCTGCAAAAGTCACCTGGTTGCATGGTTAGTGCACTCAGATGAACGGAACTGTAACGTGCTGTTTAAGAAAGCTTGTTCCTTTGAAAACACAGTTGTTTTTTTTTCTCTGATTATTTTCCTAGGAAAGTTCTCTTGGCAAAGTGTTCTCTGGGAACTTGTTATTAATCTTATTAAGAACAGCTACCTGTCTGCTGTTACTGGTAGATTGCTCTTTTGCTGTAATATTGCATAAATTACAGGTTTGGTTTTTTTAATGTCATACATTATCTCAAAGACATTTCATCATTCTATTAGCTTCCAGGAGTTTGTGCTACTAATTAAGTTCAGCAAATGAGATCTTGTTTCTTCATGCAGATATAAACCTTGAAATAAAATTACAAGACCCAAATAAAGTACAGTGTATTTCACACAGTTAAAAATAATTAGAGAAGATAGAGAAATACAAAGAACTTTAACTGATGTGCATTATTTTTATCACTCTTTGCATTCATACTCCCTTGTTACTAATTTTTTTTCTTCAAAAATTATCTTCTCGTTTTTTCTCTTAAATTTATCACTTTCCCTTTAGTTCTAGAACTTTCTGGAAAGAGCCTGCTCCTATTGTAATATATAGATTCATAATACATTAAATTTCTGTTTTGTTATTTTGTACTACTACTCACTGCCGAACATATTCATTTCCCAAAACAATTGTATTCATAAAAACGTCTTGCTGTGTAAGTTGTGGTACTTGTGAAATCAACGGAAGCCAAATTTCCTAACTATCTAAAAACAATAAGTTCTTGGCACTCGCATCCCAAAAGCATTTTTGTGAATGTTGATGAAAAGCGAAGTGTCAACATCGCAGCAAAACGCTGTGGAAACCATTCTGCAGTGGTTTATGTGAATCTTCCTTGCTAAATGGTAATTGGTTTTTCTACACCTCCCGTGTCTGCCTTCAGTTCTGAAATCTGAATATTTGACTAAAGCAGTATTTTGGGTCTGGCCAGTGGTTTGGAGCAGCCCTGTGTGCCCTGGCTCACCCCATACTAGAATATGTATTGAATCTTTTCACTAAAGCAATAGTATCCCTAAAAAAATGAATTATTTGCATCATTGTCTTTTTATGCTTATGTTGTATGGTTTTTTTACTTCCCAAGCTTTCTAGACTCTGCCTTTAAATTAATTTTTCATTTAGATTTTCCTGCCTATTTGTTTTGATGTCATCTGAGCTGGGACAGAGCTACCTTATAAAATTCCTTTTTCATGAATTTAGCTGTATGTTATGTACTCATAAACATTTCTAAGTTACATGAAGAATACAAAAGTAAACTAACAGGTGTTTCTTAACGACACTGTTTGTAAACGGAGTCTGTGTGGAACAATCTGCAGTGAAGCTGTAGTTAATTCATTGCAGAAGAGGAAAACAGCCATCAGTTCAAATTTGGCAGGAAACGTAGAGGAAACAGCATTGGGGAGAAAATTAAATGCAAACCAATAAAACCTAAAATTTTACATGGAAATTCACCTTTTTTTTCTTTTTTATGCTGGATTGAAGGTTTTTATTGCTTCCAATTAGCCATACAAATGCTGTCCAGAAAGGATTCCTCTCTTCCCGTTTAGAGATAAACTAATGAGTCAAATGCTAAACACTAAGCTGACACCTCATTTAGTATTTCATTGATTGAAATGGGTGTGCTTACTCTGCTGTTTTGGGTTTGGTTCCAAAACCCTCATACTTCTGATGCTGGGAACTAATCATCTATCTGACAGCAAATGTGCTGGGGACATATTCCCCTACTGCATATTTCAGCCTGTGTTGTCCAGGCTTCCAAGTTTGTACTTTAATCTGATGTATGAATATAAGAGAGGCTGAAACAATAGAAAATTAATAAAAGACATGCACTGTAGAAAAACAGACAAAACACCTTGTTTATTTGCTTTTGATGGTCTGAGTTGCATTTAACTGTAATGCACACTCTCAGAGAAGTGAGTTTAGCCAGCTCCTAGTAGTCTTCACATTCATCATCCCTCAGTGGCTCATGAGCTGTCCCTAACATCCATGAGCAGTCCCCTCTGTCCTCAGCTACTAGCTGGAGTGTTGCATTTATGATGTCTGGAGGTGATATTTGAAGTGAAGGCACCTTGTTTGCTTCCAAATTGCCCATTGTTGATCCCTCATAGGTTTTCGTGTGCTTCCTGCACCACTGGCCTCAGCCAGGACTTTGGAAGACCAACCTCACTGCTGGCCCTGAAGTCCGTTCTTCTGGATGCTTCCTTAGCTGGAGTGCTTACAGTGCACTCAATAAGCTAAGCTGTTTGTTGGCTGGGACCAACAAACCTTAGCTTATTGAGACCTCATGCTAAGGGTACTGGCCCTTTCTGCCAGTGTCAAGGAATTTGTCCCTTGTTGTAAGCTGAAGCCTCTCATTTAGCACTCAGAGTGCCCAGAACAATTTCCTTATTGGGTGAGGGTGGCACCAGCCGAGATGGGTAAAGATTTGCAGGACACAGGTGAAGGATGGCTGTGATCCATAGCTGCTGTGGATGTATGCAAACATGTTGCATGTTTGTTGTTGAGACCCATTCCCAAATTAGACTGGTTAGGATTCAAAGGTGTAGCCGTTTCACAGTCAGCTTAAGCTGTGCCCTGAGCCTGCTGAGCTCTGCTGCTGAGAATGTCAGGACTTGGTTTGGCCAAATGCTAATAATATGTGTAAGCTCTTTGTGGCAAGGATCATCTGCTAGTCTGTTTTTGTCTCACACCTCACCCCGTGAGTCCTGCTCTGTAGCCAGGACTCCTAGACAGCATGTTAGTACAAATAATAAATAACTGTTACAAAAATATCACAGGCATTCCTATGTCATTCACAGTCTGGTTTTAGACTGCTCTCCCAACAACCCTGAATTTAATCAGTAGGTTTATAATTAGCTTTATACACACTGAATAATTAGAAATGCTAATATGCAAAAATAGAGGTAAGGGGAGCCTTTTCTGTGTTAAGACCAAGAGAGGATGGTCACTGCAGTAGATCTCCTTTTTTGGAACTTTTATTTCATGGAAACACCCTTTTCTTGGCCAGCCTTAGCATGCTTTAGAAAAAAGTCCTTGATTAAAAGCAAAGAGTTTACCTGTTTTGGGGCTGTCAAGTGACTCACAAAGCTGTTATTTATAAAATGATACAAATAAAGGCTTAGTGCAATGATTATTTACTTTTTTTTTTTTTTACATAGGAAGTTTAATAAAGTGAAGTATTCGAGGGATAACATTTGAAAATGGCAAAAAGAAAAACATTACTGCTGAAGCCATAATGCTAGGCAGCTGAAATGTGAACTTGCTCTTATCATGGCATTAACCTTTACTATAAATGACAGAGTCTTTCCTTGAGTTGGAGAGGTCAGCTGGAGCTCATTTTGTACCCATGAAAAATGTAGGTGGCCCAGTGGATTAATTGTTAGATTTGCTTTCAGATGCTAAAGAGTCCTTCTACGAGTTCAGCCATGACTTGCATTACGTTGGCTTTACGACTCTGAGTATTTCAGAAATGGCAAACTTTTGAAGAATAATCTCTAAGCATCTGTAAGTGTCAAAAAATGATAGTTTAACAAACAAAATGCCATTTGCCATGTAGCTTAAGTCTTCACTAAATGAAGTGAAGAATCCAGTGCCTTCCTTGAGCTGTTGTCTTAGAAACGAAAAACCTTCTGAACAATGATTTTTACTCTTCAGAACAAATCCCACTGTTGAAGCTTATGACTCCTCTTAATAGCCGGGCCAATACCATGTGCTCCAGAGCATCTTCAGGAATTTTCAGTGAAGATGTTGGATGCCCTGAGTCTGTGAATGTGTCGCCCATGTCCTATGATGAATGTGGCACTGTTGCAGTTGTATCCAGGCACCTGCGATTTTTAGGTGTCTTCCATTGCAGAATTGATTAGTTTACCAATGAGGATATAAAAAAAAGCACTTAGCTGGTGTATTGCATCTGTTTAGGCCAACATACTTAAAATAAGCAGAGCTTTGACTACTCATGCCTTGAGGCTATGTAAGTATCAGCTTTTGTCCTTAACAAGAAAAACTGGACCTGAGGTTATGGTTGCTTTCAGCTGCTCTGAATTTGGCTTTCCTACACCTTCTACCATGACAGCACCACCACTCATATGGTTATAAGCTGAAGTGGGCAGCTGATCTGGCTTAAAAATACCCTTCATCTTGCAGCATGAGCAGGAACGCAGGCAGGAGGGAAGGAAGAGGCTCACCATGTTGGGAAAGGAGGTGTCATTTGATCAGTTTAAAGTAGTTCTGAAACTGCAGGTACAGAGTTTAAACTTAAATGCACTCCTTAAGGCATTGGCCAAAAGCAAAGGACACAGGAACCTGTGAAAGTCTCAAACCTCACATCCTTGATTTAAAAGGTTGTCTGTATTTAAAACTATACTTAGTAGTACTCTCGCACCCTAATTCTGGAAAGCCTCTCACAGGTTGGAGTCTGTAGGTCTGCGCTATAAATACTGTCTCTGATTCCCAACTGTCTTTTTCAGTGACATGTAGCATCTGCTGCAGGAAAGAGCTAGGTCCGTGTGATATGATCTGGAGAATGTCGATAACCAGATAATAGTAGCACTGGAGGTGTGAAAAGGGAGGGTGTCTTCCCAATAGCTCCTAATCTGACCAGTCTCTGGGAGGCAAGCAGGTACAGTTTTCACAGTGTGGTCAGACCAACAGATCTGCCACCTCAAAATGGTCCAGGGAAGCTCAAGCTTCCTTTGACTTCTCTGGTGAATAGGGAGCAAGCAACAGTCAGTTGTGACCCCAGCCCTTGGGCTGAAGATGGTACCAGAAGAATGCTGTCTCTAATCCCCTCCCTGGCTGCAAATCATCTTGGTGAAGTCTGTTTCAATCAATGTCTGCTAGCAACTGTTCGTACGGTTTCTATGCTGAAAACCTTTCCAGGCACTCTAAGTGGATTTCTGTCAGATGATGAGCATGTCGCTAGCAGGAGCCTACGTGCTGAATGCAGATGATGGAACGTGTCTCGCTCCAAAGATCACATCACAGTTGTTTCCCTGATTTAAAGCAAACAAGCAGAAAGGCAAACTAGTGGAAAACTGGTGCCTTAAAGATCTGTGAACAGTGATTTCTTTGGTTTAAGAGCCCAGTAAAATTCTGTAGTCTGGTGTTCAAGAGTTCACAGAGGTTGAAATATCTGACACTTGAATTTTCCTTGTCTTCTGCATTCCTCAGTGCTCCTGGATGAAAGCCATTTGCTTCCTGCTTGGCATGGTACTTTCCAATTGTAGTGCACTTCCTCTTAAATGTCCAGGTCTAATGGTACTATTGTAAACCTGTTAAAATTAATGCTGCAGAGGAAACAGCTTAGTTAACTGCTTGTGGAAAATACAGTGTCAGGCTGAACTATCTGACTGAGGGACACCAAAACCATTAACTATTAACCTCTTGAAAGCTGAAAAGCCTCGTGATACCATGTGGAAATCTGTCCCACAGCTTAGCGGGAGAATTACAATTCATTCATGGACAAGCAATATAACTAATGGTCTAGAAAATTAATATTGCAATACAAAGGCAATCCTCAGCTTTTTTGAGTGGTGTCCTTCTGTTTAAGTCCTCACTGTTGCCTCATATTTTTTTGTTTCTGCCTTTTCATCTTCATGTGGGAAGCACTGTTACTTAGACAGCGAATGTCTGTTTTAATTTGGGCAGTGAGGCACACGGATTTATTACCGTGTGATGTGTGAAAGGGAATTTTCAGGCTTTTCAGTAAGGGGAGGGTATTGAACTTGCTAAATGTGTGCATGCATCAAGTGTGTATGGAGTTCAACTCAGCTTTTTCAGTCCATTCTGTATGCTACTTCATGATCTTGGCTTATTTTTTTGAATTGTACTAGTTCTTATGCATAATTTAGAATTGAGCTTGTGTTTCCCCATGAGGCCAATGGCAAACATGATGCTTTCCCCCTTCCCCTTTCTTTTCTTTTTTAGTCATAATTTTGGTATTATTTGGTCTCTTTTTACTGCTAGAGAGATGTTAATTGACTTGACATGTTGCAGAATTGTGTTGGTGTGTTGGGGGGCACATTGGACTAAGCACCAGATTGTGACTCTCAACCCTTGCACCTGTTGTGAGGCAACAAATTTCAGGCCTTAAACTGATTGCCTGGGCTGATGGTGCTCTTGCTTCTTGCTTTTTATAACTGTTGGATTGGTTGGTGCAGTGTAGCTTGGCTGCACAACCAACAAATCCTATGGGTGTTACCAAGAGTTCCTGGATATTTCTCATACTTTCTCTTAATGAAAGCTGCCTTTGTGCTGTTGTCCTTTGAATACTGTTTCTAGTTTGGTTGGAAAGAGGCTTGCTGATTTTCTGAAAAACAGTCCTAACTTTACTACTCCTGCCTGGAAACAGCATTAGGGCTAATGCCTGCTGTTGGCTAAATACATGGGTTACCAGTAGGTCTTTGAGTTCTCATCTTTGCATTCATGCCCCGATATAATGCAGTTGTAGAGGTTCCTCTGAAGCTGCTTGGTGAGTGCCTTCAGGGTGAAGCTGCAGGCCTGATTGCCCAGTGATGGGCACAAGAAGGTGAAGTACAGTAACCACAGCTGTAAAAGCTGAAGTGTCAGTGGCACAGACTTACCGTACAGGAAGCACCTACTCTTCAGCTGACCAAGGGAAGGATTCAAGGTCATTGTGGCAACTAAGCTGAGCTGACCTGTGAAGCAGCTCTGTTTCCTTGGCCAGCAGTGCATGGATCAGGAATGCTGGTTGGTGGTTTTTTGGTTTTAACCTTCCTGTCCTTCCTATCTCCTCCTGCTCTGCAGCCCACAGCAGTGAGCAGGACCACACTATAAATGTCCTCTGCCTCTCAAGCCTGGTTTTCAGACCAAAGCTGGCAGACCTGCTAGATAAGAAGTGTGACGTTTATGTATTAATTTCTGGAGTTACAGGGATCAGCCACAATGTATTAGCACCACTATACAGTATGTCCTCTGTTATTTAAAAGGGAGGATAGTGAATAGGTTCAGTTATTTGAGGTTTCAAGTAATCCAGGGCAATTTTCAGTGTAATTAATATGTGTCAGGAATTTGACCCTTGTGGGGATAACAAGAAGTTCTGGATAACTGAGGTGATACTATAAACAAGTAGTGAAAGTTGTGCCAGAAAACTGTCTGCACAGGTCAGTAGCACCAGCTAATAAAACTTCTAAATTTCTGATCTAGAAAAATACTTTATACAACTTCCACTTGACATACAAAGAAGCAGAAAAAAACCTTTCTTTTTGTACAATTCTCGAATGTTTTCTTTCATTAAATTTCTCCTGTTATCCTTTAAGACGTGAAGCAGTAGTTGTTTCTTAAACTGTGGCAACTGCATGAAAAAGATAACTTGAAATGTCCTGAGAGTGCCACATGCATCAGACATAGATACGCTGTTCTGCTCTCCTGAACATGTTTATTTTTGAAGAAAATACAGTCAGATTAAAGAAAAATACTACTACAGGCTGGATACTATATATTGGAAACAATATATATTTTGATATTTCATTTTAAAAATTATGAACAAATGCATGAATTGCATCAATAATTGGAAAAACTAGTTGCAAACTGGTAAATAAAACAGAATGGTTCCCAGAGACTGCTGTCAGAACTTTTACAAAACCTTCTTTAAAGAGAAGTAAATACATAAATACATGTTGTGGCCCAAAAGAATACCCAAAATTTGTAACTAAAGGCAATGTTTAGTGACAGACATGTAAAAAAGAAACATGACATGAAGTGTATCATAGGAGGCTGGGTTTTGTTTTGTTCTGTTTTTCCTGAGAAGCAGTTAGGCTAGATTGATCTTCCTCCTTAGTGTGCATGCCTGTATTTTATTTTTACGCTGCTGAATAGTGACTGGGTGGAATCTGGTATGTCAGTGGACTAGGATTTTGGACAAGGAAGAAGCAAAATAATTACATCCTCTTGCAGAAGTGTTGCAGTCCAACAAAAATTTGAGTAAGCCAGGTATTAGCAGAATTATTTTAGAATGGGTGATACTTTATCTTCAGAAATATTGCACCAGTTTTTCTTGTTCCTTCATTCTGTCTGTAGCAACCCAAAGAGCAAATTTCAATATTATGATTAGTTTGAAGGGAGTTTAGGAGCTATATCTGCAGGCATGCCTGACCTCCATTTTCAGGCATCTCAGATCTTTGCATGAGGCAATCAGCAGTGATCAAAATCTGTTTTCCTGCAAAGTATCAACTTATTGGTATGAGTCCCCTCATCCCTTTTATGCTAAATGCTATATGGCATCTCAAGTCTCTGCCTTCAGGAATTTGTAACTAAGAAACAACAGATTGATGCAGTTAAAGAAGGAAAGAGAGAAACAAGGTATTTGTCAGCACAGTGTAATCAGCAAACCTGGTATCTCTGCCATCAGCTCTTCATAGGCATAATTCTAATGCATAATTTTTGGGGGAATGATGGAATCATTCTAGTGAAATTTAGGGGAGGCTACTCATGAGCATGATGACTGTGTGTGAGAAAATCCAAAATCTGCCTAGAGTCAGCATCCACAGTATTAGAGTAAGTTAGCTAGTTCCCAGAGGTGTTTGAGACCTTAAATGCTCTTTAGTCCTTACCCTGTGGTTGATCAGAGATTAATCACTTGCTTTTTTAAATACTATTACCCAATCTCTTGAGCCACCCAATCCTGAGTAAAATTTACTTTCTACAGTATGATCCTAGAGAACTGAAACTCCTTAAATTTCAGACTTTTACATCATTTTTGAAGAACTGAGAGTTCCTGGTGTTCTCATACTTGCATCAAAAATTCTTCCAGATAGTTCATCATCCCAAGAGTAGTTCACCTTGCTTGTTCTATTTTGTTTGGCTGAAATTTGATGAGCAATATTAGAAATCCAGTACTTCAATCTTAATATAAACTATTAAGTAAGCAAATTACACACCAAGAACTTCAAAGATTGTGGTCAATATTCTTTATCACAGCTTCCAGTATAATTTATTCTCTTTTTATAGCAGCATGCAAATATTCTTGTCCTTTATAACTATACAGGTTGGAGAAATAAGAATGTCAGACTGTGGTTAGGAAGCAAATGGGAAGTAAATAAGAGGAAAATAAGTCAACTACTCTATTCACGATAATGGAAGGTGGAGTTTGGGATATTCCAAAGAATGGAGAACCCTGGATAACCTCTGTGTTGTGGGTGTGGGCAACTCACGGAACAGCCTGCTTGGGTTTGGCAGCAGCATCTATCACCCTGGCTCGGGACCGCCACAGAACAGCTCTTGCGCGAGAGCAACTTGACGCCGGTGCCTTTTCCCTTCGGGGGCAAGCGGCCCAAAGGCATGAGATCAGCTTAGCAGTGCAGCACAGCACATTTGGGGATTTCCAGGTGGCCAGAAAGCCCCAGAAAGTGGGTGCTGCTCAGGTGCTAGCTGACTCTCCAGGCTCTCTGCAGTCACACGCAGAGCAGAGGGAACGCTGAAGCCCCTGTGCAGCTCTGAACTGGCTGGCACGTACATGAACGGGCATGTGTGACCAGTACCTCCTGGTACCTCCTGAGTGGATGAGACCCCTGTGCTGCAGTTTGGGCAGTGTTCTCGCATCACCTAAGGTGGTTGCATAGCTCTGTAGCCCCTGTATTTGTATTGGGATACATCTGTTGACCTTGTAAACCCCAGGTAGCTCTCAATAGGGTCTCCAGATTTAAGGGCTGATTGGCTTCAGCACAGTGCTGAGCGTCAGCTGGGTCTGTGCATTCAAGCAAGGCAGTACTGTGTCTGATGAATATTCCCCTGTCGCTAGGAAGGGCAGTGTAGAGGTGCTTGCCAAAGCCAGTAAGTCCTGCTGGCCTTGATCTGATTTTGGGTAGCCATGTGTAACATTTGCATTCTCCAGAAACCTGTGCCTATGGAAGTAGTTTGGAGACGTGAACTGGCTGGGGACTGGAGCTCTGCAGTGCTTTAAATCAGCTAATTTGCTGGCAGCTTCTTACTGGTGCTAGAGTTAGTACAGCTGCTTTCATGGTCTCCGAAGCCTGGCCTAATAATCTTGCTGGACTCTACTGGTTCTGCTGTCTAGATCCACCTCTCTCTGATCAACTCGGAGTCCCATCCCTCTGCTGAGGAAAGGAAAAAAATCATATTTACTTTAAATTTACTATTCACCTTTATAAAGTCTCATCAGCTAAATTTTACTAAGGTTTTAATGTGGCTTTAAATTGTAAAGGCTTTCAGAAGCAGCAGGTGAGGAGTTGGAAGCTTGTTGTTTGATGGTACATGAACATCTCTGCTGGCCTTATTTTTGACTGTTCTGAGTGTGAGCCACTGATTATACCCAGGTAACCTGAACTGGCTATTTTCCTCTAACAAACAAAAGGTTATTTCAGGTCTGTCAAGGACAGAGGGTAAGGTATAAACTGAAGGTTTAAGAATAAATTTAAGAATAACTGATTTGTTTCCCCTTTCTGTTCCCATTACCAACAAGTGAGACAAGCTATTTCTGTCCTGATCCTAAACACCTGGTGTGATGCATGTGTTCATCTTTCTACCCTTGTTGCTTTGTGCATTCCAAGGGAAGAGAGTACATCTCTAGTGTGTTGAAGAAAACTGACCAACAGGAACCTCTGTCCTGTAGGAGAAGAGGTCCTTTTCTGTCCTCTTCCTGCTGTCCAGAGGAACCAGAACCAAGACATTGTAAAAGAGCTGGGAAAAAGCCTTACAATAGGAATACACCATATTAAAGAAGTGGTCATTTCATTCCCTCTTGTTTTAATCATTGATTTTATGTACACTGATGTGAGGAAATTCTGCTTCTTAAATATGATATATTATTGTACTACTTTTTATTCCTCCTGAAAGCTTAGTCTTCACAACTGCAAATTACCATGTAATTTGTAATGTAATGTAATGTAATCCGTAAATCCTGCTTTCCAAATGGCCCTTCAAAGGCATATTTGCATGACCTCTGTAGACTTAATAAACAGTAGTAATTTAAGTTGGCTATTCTGCCCAATGCATCTAAGTTTGCAGCTACCATAGCTTCATGAATAGTTGTGCTCATTCTTGAATTATATCTAGAGAATGCTTTACTGATTATTGAAAAGGGAGGTAAAACAAATCACTGCCAAACTATTAGGTAGCTCATCTTGCCTTGAATATTTACCACAAAAAAACCCACCAAAGCTGCAGATATTCAGGATGACTGACAATTATGACCATGCCATCTAGACACCAAATGTAGGTTTTGAAATATGGGAAAAAACAACAGATACATGGATTAGTATTGGGATATTCAGTAATTCAAGCTGTTACATTGTATACGGTCAAAGTTACAAACCAGCACTGAAACATTTACTTAGTTTTGCACAGATATTTCGATTGTCTGTAAAATTAGCTTGCAGAAAATTGCAAATTATTCATCTTCTTTCCCTTCCTTTCCCTCACCAAAATCATTCTAGACTTCTAAATATGAAAACTTCCTATTTATTTTTTTAGTATAAGTAAAAACAATAAGGGTTGGTTTTGCAAGTCAAATGTACTGGAATTTCATTCAGCAGAAAAAGCCAATTAAAAAAAATAGTGGTTTTTGGACTTGAACAGCTTCTTTTAGAAGTATTTGAAGGAGACCCCAACCTGTACATTAAAGAACTCCAGTATGTTTTATGTAACATTGGCATGAAAATGCAAAGCTATGAGTGGGGGCAAAATGTGTGTCAGGTATTGTGTAACAGCAGCAAAGAGATTTCTGATTTTTATCAAACCTTGACCACCACAGATTATTAAAACGTATTCCTTGGCAATAAAGAATAGATGTTTAATTTGAAAGAAGAAGTGGAATTTGTTGCTTTTCTTGCAGAGGTCACGAACTGAACAGGAATGAGTCCTCCCTGGCAGTTTCATTATTTTGCTGTTTGCCTTGGGGAATTTGATCTGATTTTAAAAGCTACTGCCAGGCCCCTGGCCCCCACAGGCAGCTTTCTTGCATCTTTCAAGGCCCACCTACAGCAGTTGTACTTGGACATGGAGATGCAGAGGCCCTCCAACAGCTCGGGCTGCATAGTGTCCTGATTCCTGCAGTGGATTGCTGTCTGCTGAGAAACGTCCAAGTATTGGCAACTCTTACTAGTTTTTGGCTTTAAATGGAAGATTACTTTGCTTAATATATCAAGCAAAAGAGAACATGCCATGTAAAAGAACGGGGCAAGAAAGTAAAGTCATGGTAGTAGTGAGTAGTTACTGCAGTTACAAATGTTATGAAGCTGGCAGGCAGTGGTCATACATTCAGTTTGAGAGGTTTGATGTCAAATCAGTTTTAATTTTAGGTACTAATTTCTTTTGTACCTTTACAGTTTCAAACCTTAAAAATAACCTTTAAAAATTTTCAGCTATTCTGTGGCTGTGAATGTTCAAAGTTTTGTGCTCAGCTGGTTCGATACAGCTGGATGTTGCAAAACTTCAAATTAAATTCATTATGCACATATTTTTATTAAAATCCTGCATTTTTGGGATATGCTTTAGATGTAGGGAGAGAGAAAAACAAAAAGCAGTTGGTAGTGATCGCAGGTTGAGAAGTATTTTTTCAGATAGTCATCTCTGAATGTGCATGCAGATTCACATGGCTTAACTGATTATGCTTTACATTACCTATATTGGTATATATATAACAGAGGATGCTGGTCAGACAATTAATGACACCCAGACACACCTTTTCAAGTGGACAGAATTTTTCCTCATTTCCTTCTCTGCTAGACCCACTCCATCCCAAAGGTCCTGTTGCAAGTTCCCTGGAGCTGAGTCCCTTGAATAGTCAACAGTCCTCTTCCTGGAAAACAAGGTTATTTTCCCTACAGTCAAGTCAAAATATAGAAAGCAGGTGTTGGGTATCAGTGTCCCAAGATATCAAATGTGATCAAAGCGATCCCATGAAGTTTGGACTCTGCAAGCAGAAAGAGGAAGGGTATGTGAAAAGAAATGTATTATCTTTTAGCAGACCTGCTAATATAATTAAGAAAAACATGGAATAAATTCTAGCACATAGATTTGCTTTGCATAAGTAATCATCTTTACCATTAAGGTACATTATCTTAGCCAGAACACATAAGTAGTTTTTAAAAAATATCTGTTGTGCCATGGCTTAACACAAAAATTGCCCTGACAGCAGTCTGGAAAGGCACAGGTTTATTCAGCAGTTCTTGGTTTTAGTTGATGGCTATACATAACACATGAAGGACTTAATTGTGTTGGAGTTTAAGCTAGTTGTGGTGTTCCTTTGGACTACTCTAGGGCTGTACCTTTTGTGTATATTGCTCAGGAGGTAATTCAGCTGTATTTATCTATGATTTTTTTTTTTTTGTATGCAGAGTGATAAGCTTTAACACTATGTGAAAAAAAAATATACTCTCCCATATTTAATGCTCAGATTAGTTTCTTTGGTGATCTCATTTACTTATAGACTGGTTTTGTTTTCACAATATCTGATGTAGTAGTTCTTATGACTTACAACTCTATATTTAAAATTTATGTATTTTTGTTTTCTTTAAGCAGTTTGTTTGGGATGGGTGTCTTTTGAGATCTAAATCTGTAGTCAGACTGTGTACTTTCCTTAATGCTTCACTGCGTCCAGATAATCACACACAAATAAACCAAACATAGAAAACAGCACATTCTCCTTAGCTGTGAGTTTCTTGCCCATTTTTATATTTTGCCATAGAGCCCATTTGTGGGGGCAGCAGATGCAAGGATGTGCTGAGAAAGGAGAGTGTCCTGTTTCTTCAGCAGGATGTCCTGAGGGAAGCATTGTGGCACTAGCTGTGGTTTCAGGGTTGAAACTCTTGAAGTCTGTGTTCAGTTAGTAGTCATACTCCTGCATTCATAATGTGAGGGCAATAAAGGTCAAGTTTGTCTTCATGACCTTTTGTCCCCTCCTTCAGGTAGGCAGCACAACTATTGCCAAGAGGATGGATAAGAAGGAGTAGATGCCACAGATGCAAGCTCTGGTTGCCTTGACAACATTGCCATTGTGACATTTCTTTCCTTCTTGTCTCTTTTGTAGCTCTTTTCTCAACACACTCTGCCACAGTTTTTGTATTGACCCACTCCACAGCCCAACCAACAAGGCAGAGGAAGTAAAGACTTTCCATCACAGCAAAAGGAGCCATGCCTTACTTTTTTTTTGATAGTTTTGTGTTTTTACCCATCTAACTCTGGATTTTACTCATCTGGCAAGGTGAATTCCCAGCAGCTTCTAGAAGCACTTGACTACACTTCACTGTACAGGAGCTTGTTTTTAACCCTGCTCTTGGTGAGCCTTATTCATAAAAAAATAAACTGAAAAGTGGGTAACAGAAGAAGTCATAAAACTGAGGCCCAAACCCAAGCCAATCGCTATCACCTGGTACTAAGAAGATAGTGAGTGAGTGACACTGAGAGAGTGAACTGCGGAGAGGGTGTGGAAAGAAAATGCTGTCCTCTTCCTTGGCCATAGCATGGCTGTTACTATAGAATATGGCATCAGATAGGCAGTCCCTCTCCAAGACTGGGTGAAATCTGACATCTGGTTGACATCTGGCTGTGATTTTATCAGCATTGGAGCCAGTGAATAGACTTTAAATGCTTTGGGGGTTTTCCCTGCTTGCCTATGTTCTGTCTTCATTGCTGTAAACAAAGCCATCTTACTCAGGGTGTATCTTGGGTTTGGCAAATCTGAGGGAATTCACATCATCTGATTGCTTTCTCCCCCAAAGACATGGATGTTGACTGAGCCCCTGTTTGTTTAAATGTTTTATTTGTGCCTTCAGGGATAATGACCTGATGTAGCAAGGAGTGATATCAGAACCTACTTAACTAGTGAAGTCATAGGGTCAGCCTTGTGCTCATGCTGTGTGCACTCCTCCCAACCTCCCGTGGTTTGCTTTTGCCTCATGAGTTGAAGGCTACTCTTGCTCATGTTCTTTCCTGTGGTCTCCTCCCATTATTTTCTTCTTTCTTTTCCTGTTATCCTTCTCCTTTCTTGTCCACAGTGTTTCTTCTTTTATATCATATCATGCTGCAGGGACTTTAAGCTCTTTTAAAAAATTGCAGAAATAAGATGCCTCATCCATTCTGTACCCACATGAAATTTTCACTACCTGCACAGGACATAACGGTGCCATTTTATATTCTGTGCTACTTGCATTTGCCTTTCATTGTATAAAGTATGTCATTCCTGTTTGGGGATTTTAGTTATAACCATCATACAAATGGTAGTAATACAATGCATTGCATAAGGAGCTTATAAATGTTGCTGAAATTTGTTACAGGGCAAAGATTAAAAAGCAAATAATCTGGTGGTGAAGGGACAGATGTAGGAAAATATCAGGACAATTTCCTGAGTAGTGCTGTTGTGCTTCTGATTTTCTCAAAGAATTGCAAGCTTTTAATTTTAAATTTGCTTTTTAGTTTCTTGAGGACAAGTGTACTCACGATTTGCTTTGCTTAACACAGTTAATTTATTTTTGGCTTGCTTTTTATAGGCCCCCCTGCCTCCCCTCCGTCTTGTTGCTTTAAGCACTTGCAGCACCAAGTGAGCCTGGTTGGGAGCAGCAGCATCTAAACACCTTGGCACTTCCAGTGAGATCTTTGGGGACAGGTACTGAGCAACACAGAGGGAGCTGGGTTTGTTTAGTCTAGAGAAGAGGAGGCTCAAGGGGGACCTCATTTCTCTCTACAACTACCTGAGAAGAAGTTGGTTGTAGTGAGGTTGAGGTCAGTCTCTTCCACAGTGCCTGCAGTGAGAGGACAAGAAGAAATGGCCTTAAACTGAGACAGGGGAGATTCAAGTTAGGTATTAGAAAAAACTTTCACTGTAGGGTGGTCAGGCACTGGTATAGGTTTGCTCAGGGAGGTGGTGGAGTCACCATCCGTGGAGGTGTTCAAGAGATGTCTGGTTCTGGTGGTGGGTGATGTGGTTTAGTGATTTAGGGGCTACAGTGGTAGTGCTGGGTGGATAACTGGACAGGATGACCTTGAAGGTTTCTCTCAACCTTGATGATTCTATAAATCTATAAATCTTCAGGCAGCCTTAGATATTACCTGAAGGTTGCTTAGAGCCACATTTGGGGTTTCTGATGTATTTTGTGCAGTTGCAGTATGGTACCAACTGGCCCATTTCTTCACGTAGTTTTAAGGTGGTTTTTGCCTTTTTGTTAAGGGAGCAGGGCTGTTGTTGGAGGAGGCACATCTTTTCCTTGTTGACTGCCCAGAAGGAAGCAGAAAAAGGCTGGGCTTTCTTGGCAAAGATAGTTTTCATCGGTTTCTTCCAGCGACGTGCTGGAAGGCTCTGCCATGCCCGCCCGGTGTGCCCTACTCCTGCTGGTGCAGTCTGATCGTCGCTGTGTTTATTCTCTGGACCTGCCTTATGCCTTCGCGGCTCACAGCATCCCACGCTCGGCAGCTTCCCCGCTTTGCCCTGCCGGGTGCCGGGAAGCGGCGCTGCGGTGGGTGGAGTTGGGGCTGAGCCCCGCCGCGGCTCTGCCTGCCGCTGGGGGACCAGAGGATCCGTCCGGCTGCCGGGCTGGTAAGTCCTGCTTTCCTTCCATGCTCCCAGGGTCCATCTCTTTCGGGTTTTCCCCAGTAGCGTTTAATTTTCGTGGGTGAGGCTATTGTGTGACAGAATCTTTTTGGGATGTAGCAGCCCTGACTCCCCTTGCTTTCTGGGGAGGGGTAGTTACCTTCAGTTCTAGTGTGCAGTCAGCCTTCCTCTTCTGGAGATTAACCACCTCAGCTTCTGAGATGAAGGTGTCCCAACTGCGATCGAGTTCTTTCCAAATTTGCTGATTTCCAATCTGCCACAGAAAGCTGTTTTGTGAAGTTATATATACAGTGAAGCATATTGTATAAACAGTAAACCACACATATATATAGTGAAATATATAGAGAGAGTTAAACATATATGTATAGTTAAACACACATATATAATGAAACATACCGTAAAGCATATTGGATAAATAGTAACACATATACATACTTATGTATATGTATATGTATATATACATACACACACACATATAAATATATATATATATGTAAAAAGTTCCCAGCCTTTCTCATGAAAGTTTTTTCCTGGTGTACTTGAACCGAATATTTCAATATTTCTATGAGCTGTGAATCAGACAAGATCCATTGCTTTTATGTAGATAAATTACCATCAGTAATTACTTACGTAAAATGGAAAAATAAGAGAATTTGGAAGGATTGTTGAGAGCAAACAAAAGGCTTTAAAGAGTCTGTTTAGGAAATTGCTCAGAAAAGCAGTTTGGAATTTATTTTTTAAGAGATCTTCCAATTTATTCTGGAGCAGGGAAAATATCAGCATTCCAGAAATGAAAAAGGCCACCTGTTTGTCTGCAGCTGTCCTGCAAAACAGAGCAGTGCTACTGGCAACTAATAATATCTCCAACTCACAGAAGTGGCATGTATTTGGCATTTTATTCAGTGTTCCATGCAGACATACAGCTTGGCTAGTTTTTATTTTCCCCAAGTTTATCTGTATATCTCGTCCAGGCCATGCAGTAGCACACTGACAAATGATGGCTCCACAGTGATAAGCTGTAGGACTCATTTGCAGTGCGAATACAGTGAGAATGTTTTGTATACTATTGTGGCAGATGAAAGGAATGGAAGTGGGCCAAATTCAAGCTGTTTGCCATTGAATCTGATCAGCAGATCCTATGGAGAGAATTTGCCTGCTGTGAATATTTGATTCTCGCTAGCTTGAGCTATCTTGTGTGTTGGCAGTGCTACTGTGTGAATTTGCAGTGGCTTTCCAGGGTGTCTGTCCTGCTCAACTGCCAATTTCTGGGGTTTTTTACAGGATTCAGGCTTTTGTGCACCTCTTAGTGCATGAGGAAAATGACTTAATGCAATACAGTGAACATATTTTCATATTTATAATACAGAGGTTAAAACCAATCAAAAAAATGATTATGAGTGATCAGTGTATTGTTTTTTCCTGCTTGCACCTTCATGAAGGTGTAACTCCTCCACCACCTACTCTCTCTGCATTTACCTGCCGGTGGTTTTCCTGGCACAGTGATTTTGTAGAGGTGAGTCTGTCAATTACGCACCAGAAAGGATGAAAATGTGATGGTGTTGAAATGGAGTTGTGAGTGCAGGAGTGTTTTAACTTTCCCTTTTCTCTTTCTGCACCCTTATCTGTCCATGACCCTTCTTACTGGTTCATGGCTGACTTTGCCTGAGAGTTTGTAGTTTTGTGTGTTGGTTAATTTTTTGTTTCTAAAATTCAGTAAAGCATAACATTTACATTAGTAATTTTTGGTTTTCTTTACTGACAAGTAAATGACATTGCTTATAGTGCTGATCTAACAGGAACTCTCAGGACTCTGCTGAGGAAAGCAGAAAAGGGTTGGGATTTAATCTGTTAGTGTATCCTATGCTTGTGTCCTGTGTCTGTCACCACACTGAAGTGTTTGCCTTCTGTAAGCAGCCTATTTAGACTTTCTGTCAGTTTATCAATTAAGCATAGTTAAAATTTTATCGCTATCTGTAGATATCTGTAGATTATAGATTTATAATTTATAGATCTGTATAAATATATTTACAGGTATAAAATTTTATATTTTAAAAGAATAGAGAAAATCTGCAAAATAAATTGAGACTGTAAGCTGTCAGTTTGCTTTTCCTCTGTGTGTATGAAGGACAAAAGCCAGAAGATTTTTGATTGTAATGACGTGGAGTAAAACCAAGAGGAGACAGCATGAGGCAGTTGCGGCAATTAATAGCTGAGAGAAATGCAATATCATCTCCATTTAATGTATTGATGAAATTGTGTGTTAGTGGCTTGTAGGGACTGCCAAAGGGACCAAATTCTGGTTGTGTGTCTTCTGAGAGCACTGTAAAAGATACCACCCGTTCGCTGAGGCACAGCAGCTGGCCACACTGCGATCCTTGCCACTGCAGTGTGACCCATTTGCATGACCTATTTAACTCTGCCAAGTTGTAAGGAGCTGGGCAGGCACATAAATGTGTCTTTTCAGTCATTTATTTAAAGTAAGGATGTTTCATATACATTGCTACTTGTAAACCTGGGGCCTTGTTCTTTTTTAGTTTCTTTAGCAGTGACAAGAAAGTAGGGCTTCAGGTGACACAAAAAATGCATAGTTGCAGCTAACAGACACTGAACAAAAAACCCTCTCAAAAGATGTAAGAAAAATTTTTTGAGAACTGAAGAAGCCAGGACCTGATCAATGCAAGGTGCAGTAATCCTGAGAGAAAGCTTTGCTGGGAGCTGGGTCTTAATGTTAAGACTCCTTTCTCCTTTTAGTGGCTTATGACTGCTTTTCTCCAGTGTCTTAATGGAACTAACAAATGTGAATTTCATCTGTACTAGAGCAAACTAGGAAAAGTTTAGTTTTGCAGTAGAATGAGATATGGTTTTGGCTTGGGCTTAGGCAGGTGTTCTTGAATAAATATGACACCTGAAAACATCTTTTTTGTTGGCCTTTTTTTCCCAATCTGTTTAAACAAATGGCCATTTTTAGTACCATTGGGAAATAAAAATTATGAGATTGTTACCAAAAGTAAATCTTTCAGTGCTCACTGATTGTATCTTGTCGTTATGTGTGATTCTTTATGCCCGTACAAGATACTAGCTTTCTGAGGAATTGTTTGGGTGATGATGATAGTGACTGCTGGGAAGTGTTTTTGCTATGAAGACCATCAAAATAAAAGCAAGTAGGCAAACAGGCATAGGGTGGTGACACTGTTTTTTTGAGAAGTGGGCATTTGTTCATCAACAGAAGAACTGAGTTTCCAAACTACGTGGCTGCCAAATGGACTGGTGTTTTTGTTACTACTTATCATAACTTGGTTGTGAACTTTTGGCGTAAAGATGGGTGCAATTATTATCTCCCACCTTCCTCCTCCTTTGGTTGTTTCCTAAGTCTATTGTGTTACTATGTCCTCTATGTCCTGTATATTTTTGTTAAATTTGGAAATACCATTTGGAACTTTTTTTGAATGCTTTTGCATTTTTATTAGATTTACACATTGATCTACCCAGCGTTTGAAAGTGACCAGAATTGTCCTCCATCAAAGACCAAACACAAGACTTATTCACAATGCAGTTGGAAAAATTGTAATGCAAACAGTAAGCCAGATGGAGAATTTTACAAGCGTCCTTTCATGTCATGAATGATGCTGTCTCCCTGGGTTATGGGCTCTCTGCTCTCTCGACTGCTGTTCCTTTCCCCCTGGCACCCCTCCAGAGCTGTTAAGTTTCAGCCAGGGAAGGAAGGGAGATTTGGACTCCTCTGAATTTCCAAGTCTGTATTTTTTGCGGTGTGGCTGGCGAGCTTTGTGTGTGAGAGTGTTGGCAGGCTGAGAGCCGCAGTGATTAGCATTCTGATTGCTGCCCCCCAGCAGAACAAACAGGGCTGCTCTCGAGAAGCCATGGCTTCCCACCCAAACAAAGGCCTGGGAGCAGATGTGGGGAGAGCCCTGCTCGCGAATCCTGCTCTGTCATGCAGGGTGGGGAAGAGCTAAACACTACCCAGGCTCCTCTGGTTCCTAGTTTTTACAAAGACGGAGGTCTCTGCCACACTCTATGGTTCTGCTCCTTCGTAACTCTTCACGTGGCAGTTGAAATTTAGTTGGAGATTTAAGATGAGAGGCCTCAGAGAGTATCAAGGTGTACATTATGTCTTCTTCACACATCTACAGTTGCAGTTGCTGATCTAGAAACATGCCTATCTAAACACTTGTTCTCTACTGACCTTCATGATGTATTCATGTAAGAAATATTCACTGGTTCTGTAAAAAGGAGAGCTGTAGATACATATGTGTAAGTTTAAATCATATATTAACTGTATAGGTGCACATGCAAATTTAATCCCCTGGGTGCAAACCTATATGTTATCACTTGCATTGGGTTTGAAAGGGGATTATATCAGTTTGTGCTTAGTGTCTCTTAGTTATTGGGGTTTAATTTTTACCCTTTAAAAAGTGTAAATCCTTCATAAAAAATGTTACACAATTGGTGGTGTTTCAGGTTTTTATTTCAGAAGAAACCACTCTTTTCTCATACTTGCTCATATTGACATGCAAAATCTTTTCTGCAAAAACTGCCTGCTTAAATGGTGGTGGACTGTTTCATATCTACTCTTCCTGCTTCCTTCAGAAATCCTGCCTTTTCTACCCCATGCATTTTCAACCCATGCTGAGGTTGTGTTGGCAGCCTACATCTGTAGATTGGGAAATTAGCAGGGCTTTTTCAGTTAAAAACGTTGCCAACATCTGAGTTTGAAAAGAAGCAAGTCAATAAGCTTGTTGTAGTTACATATTATGAGGGGAAAAATAAAAATAAAAGGAAAGAAGTTTAATACTATCAGGTTTTCAAACAAAATCTATACTGACTTCTTAAATTATTTGACTGGAAATGTCTTTGGTTCTTCATTTAGCTAATGGTATGACTGTTCATGAACAGATACTGACTTAGAAAGAGGTTGGTTTGGTAAGATATATTTTTAAATGAAGTAGAGTTAAAAATGTTGGGGGTTTTTTTGTATCTTTTCAGGATAATATCATATTATTCTTAAGAGGCTGCAAAGAGCTGGGACTTAAGGAATCTCAGCTTTTTGATCCTGGTGATCTGCAGGACACATCAAACAGAGTAACCATCAAGTAAGTACAAAAGCAGTTTGTGATTAGCATGTTACAGCCTCAGATGCATGTGATGCAATAGTAGATATTTAAGGATAAGCAAAAAGGCTATGGAACTGTCACTTGTATAAAGCAAATAGGAAGCTGAGGTTTGGGAAACCTTCAGTGCTGGGAAGAATAGATTGTTTCATTCGACAGGTTTTGTCTAAGGCCTGTTATTTTTCCCAGAGATCAACCACAGCTCTTTTTAAAATAGGACAATGTTTGGACAATACTCGTGGGTACATGTTATGACTCTTGAGGGTGGTCCTGTGCAGGACTAAGAGTTGGACTTGATGATCCTTCCAACTCAACATATTCTGTGATTCTAGGATTCTGTGATAATACTGTTTCAGTTAGGCAATGAGATTCTGAGGGACTTGGGGATTTTCCTGAGTCTAAATTTAGTTCTGTCCAACTAATGAACTATTGTAGTCCAGGGAAAAAAAATCAGAGCTCAGATTAAAGAGTTCTGATGTTGCAATATAGGGCATTTATAGCCCTCTCAAACTCTATGAGGTGCAGACATGACCACAATCTGTTTATTTCCCTACAAGAGCTATAAGGTAGGGAAGCAGTAATTGGGCTGAAGATGTCTGTGTGGACTGGAAATGCCACAGTTTAGATACTTTTTCACCAAAGCCACACACCTAGTACCACACAAATTGCACAAGTTCCTCACCCTCCAAAAGCACCCCACAGTCTCATAAAATTAACAAAATTTGTGTTTGGTTGTATTTAAAAGTTTCCCTGGAAGCTTTGGGTCTATCACGTGTAATATTACAGTTATAACAAAAGTTATTGGTCCACAGATCAGAAAATGCTGCTGAGTTGATTGAATGGCCTCATTTCATTTGGCCAAAAAGATCACTAATAAAGTCCTAGTCAAACATACCCATTTTAGAAAAGTATATGGAAACAATTTACTAAATTTCAGCAGCATTTTTTTTATTCTTTTCTGGCAATGGAAGCTGGGCAAGTTTTCATGGTTTTCAAGCATTGTCTGGGAAAATTCAAAGGCTCTGAAAATCAAATTGGCCACTCTCCTTGTTTGAAGGAATAGTCTCCCATTTTTTCCCCTTTCCAAGTTTTTGACTCTAATATGAGGTTTTCTTGCCTATATATACCATTGAGAGGGGGCTATGTGACATATTTCTTCTAAATCTGATAATACTGTAATGAAAAAGTTCTTCATGACGTCCTATAAAATCATTACAATGAGTGACTGGAGAGAGTTGCAAAGCAATCCCTAATCTCCATTTAAGACCCTAATCTCCATATGACAGTAGAAAGAAAGGGTTTTTTTGATAAGAACCTTGATCTTTCGGGTTTGAAGATGGATGGAGTGCCTTGGTGGAGGCAGGCTGAGACACTGGGACCAGGATGGAGCTCCAGTGAGAGCTGTCCAGCATGTCACCAAGTTAAGCCTGACATCATAAACTCTGCAGAGCTGGCCTGGCCCTCTCCTGAATATGATGCTAGATAGATGTGAAGCATCTCACTGGCATGGCTTTTTTTTTCCCCCCCATCAACATTTCAGAGAAAGCAGCTGTGGAAATGAGCCAAATGTTTTTCTAGCACTGGCCAAGTTCATGCTGAGTAACTGAGTTGAGCTGTACAAGCCAAGTCCATGACTCTTGTAGAGAAATATGTTGAAGACACGTCTTCTGCTAGCTAGTTCCCGAAGCATGAAGGTGATTTTTTCCCCCTTTTTGTAGACTTTTGGGTAATTCTTTAAACGTGGTGAAAATGTTACTTGTTTTGTGGTAGAGAATGAATATGACATTATTGCACATGATTAACATAATGAAATGTTAACCTTTTTTTTTTCATATAGGTGTTAATTGAGGTAGGCATCAGATCTATTTTTTGGGATCATTCTGCTTAGAAAAGTTATGAGCTAATGCTGTAAAGAATTTCTTCCTGACTTGTTAAACAAGACTCTTTTCCACTGTTATTTTATTAAGAAAAAAAAACCAGGACTGTTCTATTTTTCTTAGTGTGGGGGTATTGGTGGACAAAATTTTGGCTTAAAAAGATGTTATCCAAAACATACTTTGTTTTACCATTGCCTATATTTAGACTTTTGTTGTTCTAACAGATTTAAGTACATGTACTTTTGGTTTTGTCATGCTGGAGTGGTCTTACTGTTATAGTAGAAGACAATAATCAGGAGACAATCTTTACTAAATCTGAAGTAGTCTTATTTATTTTTCAGCACTTAAATGTGATACACATTTCCTCCCATTTTTTTAATGCTATCTTTGCTGAATTTTGAAATGTTCATGTTTGCACAAATTTTATGCCTTGTTGTTTCTAACATAAAAATTCCACCCTTTCAGGAACATTGGAGAAAAAATAATAAATTGAGAAGGATGCCAAGGTTCAGTCTGAGTACTCAAGTATACATTGAAAAAATAAATGTTTTCCACAGCAGGTTCTGTTTTAAGTGGCAGGATCTTTGTTGCTTCACCCATCTACTTTGTTCTTTGTGATTCTTGTTTCCACAGAAGCACCTGCAATATTTCCTTTATGTTTGGTGATGTCTCCTGTGCATGTTCAGTTGCTTTCACAATCCGTATGGGTTGCATGATTTATCACAGATCAGAACCTGTCATAACTGCAGAATGTATTTTAGCAGTGAGGACTTTTGTCTTCTTTTTGTAAGAAATCAGCAACTCTATTTAAAGGAAATATTTTTGGCACTGTTCTACTTTACTGTGGGACCATTATAAACACATTTTATTTTTGTGCTTCCAGAGTTCTAATTTAATGATTGAAATAATGGTGACAAAATACTCCCATGTTATGAATAAATGAATGTGTGAACTACATCTTCTTAGCTTTCATGTGTTTCCACCAAGCAGAAGCATTCTGGAGGATTTGATTAGGGAAAATGTGATGTGTCTACTTTCTGATTTTTTTTTCTCTCTCTCTCTCTTTTTTTTTTCCCTGTGTGTGTGTGTTTGTATGTGTGTGTCTGTGTGTGTGTGTGTTTGTGTGTGCAACCAGGAACTTTGACTATAGTAGGAAGCTGAAAAATGTAAGTACATCGCTTGGAGTACATTGAGTTTTTTTGTCTGGTTAATCCCGTAGTTGGCCTGAGCAAGAATTATGTCAGTAAAAACTGATTACAGATAAGTATTGCTGAAAAGCCCTTCTGAATACAAACCTAGTTAGGTTCTGCTGGAAATTTAGGTAGAGCAGCTATGGCAAAGCAGCCTTACAATAAAAATAAAATAGAGAACATTTGTCTCTTCTTGGATAAGTGATAAATAATGTGATTTCTG
Organism: Lophotriccus pileatus; assembly: GCA_035583135.1. Taxonomy (NCBI): domain Eukaryota; kingdom Metazoa; phylum Chordata; class Aves; order Passeriformes; family Tyrannidae; genus Lophotriccus; species Lophotriccus pileatus. The sequence continues at coordinate 49,171,493 of JAWWES010000133.1, read as the reverse complement.
TGCTGTCCAGTGTGCTGTTTACTGGGAACAGTCTGACTTGCCCATGAAGCGACACTTTTGTAGCCTATCATGAATATATTGGCATAAAGTGCATTTGCACAAAGCATTTAAAATTAAGCAAAATGATCGTTAGATCTGGAGGCAAGTCTTTGCTATCAGGTTTGATAGCTTTCTCATGGTTCTTCCAAATAAATCAGTGTTTCCCAAGAAAGATTATTTCCATTTAACTTCAGCGTCTTGTTAATTTAAACTAATGGCACTGGTAGTGGATCCTGTAATTGTTAAGTGGAAAAGACAATGTCTAAACTTTGCTGGTCTCAGGGTTAGTTATTCTCTTAAAGTCTAGCAAGCTGTCTGTCCTTAGTCAGCTGTAAAGTGGTAGAAATTCAATTTTGTATTTGGCTCACATCCCTATAAAGTGATAGGAAATGCCAAGATCTTTTCCTAATAACATTGTAAGCCAGTAATCATGACTGTGGGTAAAAAAAAACCAAACAAAACAAAAACACCCCCTCCCCCAAATTATTTCATCCTGTCTTTCCCGTCAGCACCATCATCAGTAGAGTAGTATCTTCTGCACCCAGCACACAAAGTTTTAGGAGAAGAGTTCAGCTTTGGTATTTTAGCACTCTTGTGGGCACTGGCTAAATGTCTTTGTTCATATGTATTGTTTTAAAGTAAAGTCTTCCATGATGTGCTTCTAGGCAATATATGCTTTCCAGGTGCACGATCCTGCAACCTCGGCTGGCAGCCAGTCGGAATTGCTTGCAAATGTGAAATTATCCACCTTTTTTTCCTCTCAAATAAAGAAAAGAATGAGAGAGAAAGTGATTAAATGCAAGCAGAAATAAATAAAAATACCACATCCTTCATCATTGAACTGAATGGCAAAATGAATTGAACAGTTTCCTGGTTGCAAGAAATGCTATATTTGCAAGTGTTATCGTTTAACTTGAGAACATATACTGTAAGAATTCTTTGCATAAATTTGTCAAGTAGTGCTGGTTGAAGGAAAACAGCTCAGATAAAGGTTGTTTCAAGACCAAAAATATCAGTACTGGCGAAACCACCTCCTTTCACTCAGCACAGTAGTATTGATTTGCATGTGATTTTAAAACAAGGGGAAAATTTTTGAACTTTATTAAAAGTGTTACTCAGATATTTCATGGGATGCATACGATTTATAGACTAAAGAAAAATATAAACTATACTTATATATCAAATACGTATTTTTACATTATGCACCACAGTTGTTTTTAAACAGAGGATCTGTATGACACACACCGTATCCTATTCTGGCAGGGCCTCACCTGTAGTGCTGCATAATTTTGGACATCACACTTAAATGAAAAATGGGGATGCTAGAACAAGTTGATGAGAAAAGTCCAGCATATATTGCTGAGGAGGAAGCACTGAAGGAATGCTTATTTTAGGGAAGAAGAGTCTGAAAGATGCCTGTTCCCAGTATATCCTTGGGATTTTTGCTCGTCTTGTTTTCTTTAGTTCAGTATATAGTATGAAGTATATGGCCCTGTCCCATCAAAACGTAAAATGCTGTATTTCAGTTAATGTAACTTTTTTGATACAATTAATGGCAACTATTATTTATTATTGGTTGCACGTCTTTTCCACATTGAAATATTTCCTGTTTGTTCTGCAGTTAAACACTTTGCAATGTCACAGAATATGCCAAAATAATGAGGATTAAATGGGAAAAAGCCCTAAGTTCTAAGGTGATGGTTGTCATTTTTATCCAGTGCAAAACACTGAACTGAATTGCTTTTGATGATCAGTTTCCAGTCAAAATTGCTGCTGTACAGGTGCCATTAAAGACATTACTTTAAGTGGAGGCATATGTGGGTGCAGAGAAAGATCTTCTCTGTCTGGTGTAAACAGCGGTGTTTTTGAAGGTGTTGGATTTGATCATCCTAAGCATCTTAATGTCTCCTTTCCTAAAACATATGCAATACCAGCAGTGTCAGATCAGATTTCTTTGCTACTTAAAGGAGTGAAAGGGTATATAAACACTTGCAAGAGCAATTCTTGGCCTTTTCCCCTCACTGGTTTTGAAATTACTTTTGAGTTATGGAGAAGCATCAAGTCAGAACTTGAATGAAACCACTAACTCTTTCCCCTGCAGTCTGATAGAAACAACCAGATGCTCGTGGCTTTTGATTAATCTTTATTTATTCATCTTCTTTATTAAGCATTTCTTAAGCTGTTATAACAAGTTGTTATAATAAGCGAGCAGAAGCCTAAAAGTAAATGTTCCTGTATCATCTGGTTAATTACATTAGGATGATTAAAAATGAGAATTCCTTGTCCTTGAAATAGACAGGCACTCATGAGATGTTTTTAGGCAGGCACTCGTTCAAGATGTTTTGTTTATTCCCCTGGCTTTAATGGTTTTGATTAACAACTTCCAGTATCAGTACTCTTTAGGGATTTTTTCCCTATTAGATTTACAGACAGATATATTTATTTGTCTTCTAGACAGTTTCAAATATATTTGTCTAGTTTTTCTATTCGGATTCATTTTTTCTGTTTCTTTTCCAGGCAGACATGACAGTTTTATTATTGTTATTAAAAATACCAGAGAGATAATGTGTTAAGTTACATATTGTGTAGGACTGTTTAAATTTTTGTAGTTACATGATGTATTTATGTTTAACCTTTGACAGACACTTCCCTTTCAATTCTGATTTATAACAAAATCTTGCACCACTGTGCAGTTTAGAATAAATCAGGAATGCTGAAGGGAAGTAAATTTAGCTAAGTGACTGTGTAGATGGCTTCAATTAATTCTTATTAACTTCTGCAGGTATTAGTCACCATTTATTGGCTAGGGAAGGCGGCAAACAGCTGCACATCATATAGTGGATCAACCCTTAACCTGAAGGAATTTGAAGGTTTCCTGGCACAGATGAGAAAGGTATCTTTTTGTTATGTTTTGGGAATGGAAATTTAGTTCAAATTATTAGTCCCATAAATAAACTGTTTATTGCTAAATATGAGAGAAGTGGGGGGCTGGAGTTTCCATATGTTTTGGTCTGAGTTTTTTCATTTGTGACACCAATTTCATTTGACATTCATTATGACACCAAGCTAGAAGAGCTGAGAATCAAAAGTAAGGTATAAGACTCATAAGAGCAGAGTTTTTTGTCTTTAAAAAATTGTCTCATGGGCATTGTTTTTGGTTTTTATTGCAACATAAAGCATCAAACCAAAGTATCTAAATAAAGCTGAAGGAGAGGAGGAGGAGATTATGTTTCACCAAGGGCATAGTTATGATAAATCTGTGTTTTGCCAAGCTCTAAATTCTGGCTGAAATCATATTTGGTGGTTTATGAGCTGAGCCCTGTTGGAAAGGAAAAGTAGTGATTGCTGTAGGGTAGTTTGGGGACTTTTGGTTGAGTGTTCCAGCATGCCCTGAAGCTTGAATCAGATTGGTTAGCATTTCCTGGGGATGGAAGGGGCAAGGAGCAGGCTTTAAGAAGATGGCAGCACCACATGTTAACATTGCATGTGTTGGACATACTGCTCATGAAAGGCCATGTAGCTACATTCTCCAGTCCACAAAGAGTTTTCTGCCTGCTGTTTCCTCCCCATCTCATGTAACAGCCATGTCACCAAAGGCAGTAGGGTTTGGGGACTATGGGAGAATCTCTGGTCTTCCCTCTCCTCAAGCTCTGTGCTACTGCATCTGCACCGGCTGCAGCTCTCAATTCTGGGACCCTACAGGGCCAGCACTAGATTGCCACTGGAGAGGAGGAAATACTTTGTCTGACTGATAGCAGCTTTTGTACCTTGGTGACACCAGAGAACCTTAACTAGATAGGTAAAATCCCCCTTTGTGAGCCCAGTTCCTGTGAACATGCGATTAAAAATGGAGAGAAAGAAAGAACATCTTGCTTCTCGGGAGAAATTTATTTTAGTCTTCATTTTAATGACCTGTGCTAGTCACTTGGGACTTTGGCACTCGTGAATGATATGACTGAGCCTAAGCAATAAAAAAATTAAGTTAATACTTGAGCTGTTTACAAATAGAAGATGCAGGGAAGAAACAGTCTGCACTCCAAAGAGTCGGAAAGGTGAAACACAGCCAAACAAAGGAGCAAGCACAGAAAAATTGCCTAAGTACAGGTTGCTATAATGTTAGTGCTGCATGGTATTGTGGTTTATTTTTTAATGCCATGAGGCTCCACTTTTTCCAGGTGATATTTACCTGTGAAACTAATCATCAGAGAATTTTAGAAGTGCTATCTTGAGCCCTTTTGTGGGATGAAGTAGTCTGGGGCTGAGAGGCAGTGTTCTCCAGGGAGCTGGTGGTCATGGAGAGCCTGGCTGGGCACTGCGGAGCACTGTGAATCAAGGCCAAAGGCAAGAGGCTGGGACTTGGCTTGTTGCAGATCTGGAGATGGGAGAAGAGTAGAGATCTCATAAAAGCTGAAAGCTGTGTATTCTTTTAATGCATAAACAGTGCACTTTGCAGTTCTGAAAAGTCTTGTTTAGGTAATGCTGTTATGAGGGCCATTGATGACTTGTTTTAAGATCTCCTCCCTAGTCCCATGCCCCTGCAGTATCTCCTACTGGCAATTGTGGGTTTGTCTGTTACTGCATTTAAAGAGGATTTGGTTGTAAAATAGAACATGTTAATCATGCTGTGCAACACTCTGATGTTCTTTATAGCTGAGCTTGAGTGATGAAAAGACACTTTATCACATTCTCTACTGGCATTTTTTCCACAGAATTTAGTTACTAAATCGACCATAAATTCAGTCTGGTTTAGTCTTTCTGTTGTAAATCCTCTCTGCCCTCCTTTTTTTAATAAGCAAATCAAAAGACAGTTCCGATGTAAGTTGTCTCAGACTCATCTTTTTTTACTTCTCGTATTGAAAGAGCTATTCATTTCTAATTTTATTCATGCAACTCTGGTTTTAATTCTTTAACTATTTGAGTACTCATTTTTCTTTTAAACTAGAAATTCACAATGACAAAATATCCATGGCTTTTTGATTATATTTAGTGGGTGGAACTTCCTGGAGAAACGCATCTTATATTTCTCAATCATGTTTTTACTGCCACTTGGTGATATACAGTGTTTTTAATTAGATAATACGAAAGACAGCACATAATATGATGTGCTGTTTTGTGTCATGCTATGATGTTATCAGTCCCACAGCTAACCACTTTCCCATTGATAGTGTTTGGGAGATACCATTTGTTCAAGGCAGGACAAGTACCCGTCTGTGTGACGGCATTGTTCTGGGAGAGTATCTTTGCCAAGGGAAAGGCTGTAAAGAACATGTTTACAGAAGTCTAGGATCCTGTCCTGGTGCCTGCCTCCTAATTCCTAGTGAGCGACATGCAAAATTAACATCAACAGGCCTTTGAAAGTAAGGTCTGCAGAACTCATTAGTTTTCAATTGGACTGTTTTCAGACTCTGATAGATAGTGAATGCAGGCTGGGGCTTTTTGCCCAAGTTTAAGCCCCTGTAGCTGCTGAGCAGTTCTGTGTCATTCAAATACAGTAATTTAGGAAAATGGAAATGTGCCTAAAGATTGAGAATAGCTGATTGGTATGAAAGGATGAGTGGATTTAGGGAATTTGGATTTTTTAAAAGATTTTTGGATCATGTCACAAACAGGATTTTGATAGGAATTTTAAACTTGTTCTTGGATGTGTGTAATTCTTGAAGATTTCAGGGAGACAGGTCTTTGTTGTCTGTTGTTTCTATAAGTATTTTACTTCGCTAAGCAGAACTGAGGAAGGAAATTACATAGTATTCAGTTACAACTTAGATGCATTTTATTTGTTTTTAGAAAATATTTTCACTTCTATTTTCAGTGAGGTTACTTAATGGCATTACCACAATTTAGCTTGGCCTTAGGCGACCTTTGCCGCTGCCCTTAATGTGGTATTTTGGCAGATTAGTAGCGAGTGGCACTAATTAAGCCTTCTTCCTGAAAAGTTTGCAGAACGTTTGGTTTGATCTCTCAATCTCGCTTCAAGTCTCCCTCTTTTTCAGCATGGGAGTGTTGGTGTATTATTGTAGGGCTCTTCTCCCTCCATCACTTTTCCAGCAAACACTGATGTTCCTGATTGATCTTCCCATTGGTGATATTAGTGATGGGTACACCCTTAGCAGTTAAGGGCGGTGGGAGCTGTGCTCAGCATAACCATTGTGCTTCAGCTAGCGGTAAGCAGGGGGTGCTTCTTAATTGGGAATTAATATTCAAATGCTTCTGGGGAAAAAAACCATCACATTCCAGTCTCTTTGGGTCACAAAATGTCAGTCTGATAATGGCACCCACATTTCTGACTTTACTTACTGTCGGGGGAGAAAAAAACAGATTTTATCTTTGAATAAACTTAGTTATTTATGTTTTTTTTCAGTCTGTATGATTGTAATTAATGTTAGGACACTCTCTAAAACAAGGGTTTTATTATAATGCAAGGGTGAGGATGGCTTCTATTGACCTTTCCCTCTGCTGGAGTTTCAGTGTTTTAGTATGTGCTGCTTGCACTGGAAAGAATTTATAATCACAGGGCTGTCAAAGACAACCATTGTTCTCCCTGCTCTGAACATGTGGGTCAGCTACAAGTGCTTTCATATCCCCCAGAGCCAGGAGCTGGCAAAGAGTAAAGAGCACAACTGAATTCTTCTGAGGCATCGGGAAAAGCATTTTGCATATTTTTCATTGCTGATTGCTTGAGAAAGACATCCCTCTTTCATAACAGGAATTTCTCTTCAAGGTAGAGGGAGGCTGGGGCACACTGCTTTATTATTTTGCAGAGCTGAAGCAGCAACAACAAATGCTGTCTGCTGGTGTCCTGGCCGGATACAATAGATGGGCAATGGGAGGGGGGGAATCTTTTGGAAAGCAGCAGACTTAAACCTGATGCAGGCACGATGTTAAAATTGTAGTGCCTTTGCCTGTGCCATGGACTGTGGACGACAAGTCAAGGTTCAGGTTACTTTCATTTTTGATCGGTTTATTAACTGGCCTGTTGGAACTTTTTCTCAGTGCATTGTACTAATCCAGAGAGAGTGGTTTCTTCTTAATCAGCATAAAATTGGGATTTATTGCAAGCTTGCACTTTTGTTTTGAAGGGAAGAAGGGGCAAAAATCAAGGAAACCCTTTTTTGGGGAGGAGATTTTTAGTATTTGGGAAGATGCTTTGCTGTCTGATGCATAATGGATATTTCCATGTAGGAAACAGAGGATATCGAGAGCCCAAAGCGCAGCATTCGTGACAGTGGCTATATAGACTGCTGGGACTCTGAACGCAGTGATTCCCTCTCCCCGCCTCGCCACGGCAGAGATGATTCCTTTGACAGTCTGGACTCCTTTGGCTCCCGCTCGCAGCAGACACCGTCTCCAGATGTAGTGCTCAGAGGGAGCAGTGATGGTGAGTCACAGTGCGGCACATGAATAATGTTGTGACATAGAGGCAAAGTTTCTGGAATAAATGTGCCATTCAGAAGCTGGATACTGCCTCTGAATCGGGCTAATCTGGTGGGAGAACTTCTCTGTGAATGTTGATTTATGCTCCCTGAGGTGTAGATGACTGCCAACAACTTACCTGAAATCTGACTCAGGATAGTGTAGCATTGGAAAATGAGTTACATCACTGCACTGTAATTTTATGATGGGAAGAGTGTTTTTCTGGGTTACAGTGTAAGAGGATGTTATGCAGACTCATTTTAGCTTATAAACTAGGCTAGAGTAAGAAATAAAATTTCAGGAATAAGAAAAATATTGTAGTGAATAAAACGTTTGCTTAAGTAAACTCCAGGCAGATAAATGACATAGAAATATCTTGGGAATGTCTGATACTTGACAAAATTTTGAAGTCTGATGTACAGTGCTTTACCAAATGTCATATATGTTTTCATGGTATTTAGAAAATTGGGTAAATTAATAGCTCCCAGCATCAGAGCTGTGGCCATCTTTGTACACATTTGTGCGAGAACATGCAGCTCTAGGACTACAGGAGGGGTGCTGTTTTCTGCCTTTCTTTTCTGATTCCCAGAGTTTTCCAGAAACTTGTAAACACAGCATGCTGGATGAAGAAGGATTTGCTTAGGGTAGGTGTGGAGCATGCTCTTAGGTTACCTGTCATGAGCAGGATTCTGGTTCAGGACAAAAGGATGCATGATTGAGGCTCTCTCTGCACAGTTACATTCCTGATGAACAGATAATTAAGTAAAACTTCATCATCAAGCTGGGTTGCACACATGGATCACTTCTCCTTAATAATGTTACTTATTTAATAAAAAAAAAGGAAAGGCAGAAGGACCTTTTGGTAGGAACCAGATGTTCATATTGCTTTTAGCACTGTGAAAGAAACTGGTGCTAATCATAACCGGACACATGAGTGATTGCCTGAGGTGATGGGGAACACCTTAGAACTGGAAAGCTGGCAGGGAGAGCTGGTATCACAGTAGAATTATGAAAGAGCTGTGGGAAAATCAGAGCTAAGATCTGCTCTGCTGCTCTGAGTGGCCTGTGGTATTTGGGCTGTTACTGGTTGACCATCCAGAACCAGCTACTGGGGCTGATTCCCTGAAACAGCCTTATGGCCCCTCAAAGCACAGGCTCCACATTATAAAATGTTTTTCTGCCTTCCCAAATGAGACAAGTGTTAGCAAATAGGAACACCTCACATGTCCCAGTCAAGAAGTCTTGCTCTGTCCTAGGTGCTCAAGGGGTGTCCTGTGTCCCTGCTTACTTGGAGCTGGTAGGCAGCCAGTTACATATGTCCTGTAGCTGCTTCCTATCGACTTCTGCTGTATTAGCAAATTTTAGAAAGGTTTTGTGTTTTTTTGCCACAGCTAAGACATACTGTCTTGTCGCATTCTTGAGCCTGTAACAAACACAAAAGAAGATAAAAGCATTCAAAGTTTGTTCTTAAAAATTAGCAATTAACTGTCTCCAGGATGCGAGCAGATGCTGTGTGCACACGTATGATTTGTCCAACCAGCATTTTCTAATATGTCCCATTTTCCCTGCTTACTGCTGACATAATTTCACAGCTGTCTCCTCCAGCTGTTGCAGGTGAGGTGTAACTTGGCTGACCTCTTTTTTGTTGAACCTCTTCCTGTGGCCCCAGCAGGCTAGTGTATCACTCAGCTGCATGTAGTTTTTGATAGAAATAATTTATATTGGACTTGATGATCTTAGAAGTCTTTTCCAACCTAAATGATTTTATGATTCTTTATGCAAAGCTGGATGAAGGAAAAGGTTCTGCTTTCATTACTTCTTTCTCCATTCAAATAAGAGCTTTATAAACCAAATAATATTATAGTGAACTAAAACTATAATTCCTTCCACTTCTAGAAGGAAAAAAAAATAATGTAGATCCTAAGTGATCCTAAGGTCATGATTAGTTTAGGTGGAAGCAGTGAGAAATACTGCCTTCACAAATGCCATCTGTGATGAGTCTCACTGTTGAGGAACTGCTCTGGTGTCATATCCAGATCCTGCCCCTTGGAAAAAAGCAAACAAAACCAGTGGTAGAGTAGAGCAGTTTATTCAAAACACAGTAGAATTTCAAACTGACCTGCCTTTAGAGTTGCCAATGAATAAAATCCTCTGCTTGGCCAACAGTTGTGCATGGATCCTTGTACAAAGGGTCTGTACTTGTCTGTGGTGTATAACTGCTTGTTACTGGTTGTGGAAACTGTCTGCTGCTGATGATGCTACTTAGAAATGCAGAACAACAAATTTGAGGTTATAAATATAGAACACAGATGCATCTTCCATTTGGTACTTTGGCTCCCAGTGCTTTTTTTTGCAAATTTGAGCTGAAAATAATTTCACGAGTAAAATATGAATAATTTAAGAAGCTGTTTGTCTTTGAAGTACTCAAGTTGGGGATGCTGGTAGGCACATCAGTAATAAGGGAGAGGAATGTGTTCTAATTCCTTTGCTACTGTGGTTATCTATTCCAGCATTTCTGTCTGCCAGATCAAGACTGGTTTTCATGTGATACAAAAATAGACATCAGAAAAAAGTCAAAAGCAAACAGAATAGCAAATAACAGTAAGGGATCTTTTCATTTTCTTTTAGTTCCTCTGTGCTTTGCTCAGGCTAATGATACTACAGCTCTTCAAACCTTAGCTGTCCTCAGATACCCATGATTCTGTGATCATATGTCCCCTTTTTGTTTAGACATAGACCCAGGTTACCAATCATGGTGCTAGTTATCGTAAGTTCTTAAAGAAAATTGTTCAAGCAAAAGAATACTGGCAAAAAAAGGGTATTGTGATTTTTGTCTAACTAGTTTCCCTTTCACTCTTCTTCGTGTCTCTCCAAGCAAATGATTAATAACTCAGTCTGCTGCAAAAGCTCTTTGCAAGTAACATTCCTAGCATATTTAGATCTCTTTTCCTTCCCCCACTTTAAGTTATACACAAGCTACTTGTGATTTTTATGACATCATTGTTTTCAGTTGTTCATTGAGTAGCTCAGTAAATTAGCTAGTAGTTTACTAGTGTTTTGGATTAGCAAGAGGACACAACCTGTGTGGCTTCCCCTCACCCCAGAAAGAAGTCTCAAGGTGTTGCAAAGGGGCCAAGGACCAGAGGCATCCAACACTGCAGAGCTCAGAGAAAATACGAATGCTGGTGGGACAAATGGCTGAATGTGCTCCGTTTCACTCTTCAAACCAGGGCCTTTGATGATGGTACACTGCTGAGAGAGAACTATTTGCACAGCTTCTTTGTGAAATGCTTTAAAAGGCTCATGATGGTGCAGGGAATCTAGTGGATGTCTATGAAGTGGCTTCCAAAATGGCTATGAGGGCAGTTCCACACTGCAAATGCCCTTTAGGGTATTTGTCCTAGCATTTGGGAGTTTAGTTTTCAAGTCAGAAAAGTCTTGCCTAGATTTCAGTGTTTTAAATGGATTGTAAATATCAGGAAGCTTAGTTTGTTTGAACAAAATCAAGTAGTCACCCAGCTCTGTTATCTCACATCTTATTCTCTGTAACTCTTGATTTTTCTCTCTCACCTTATTTCTTCACCAGTAAAGATTTTTCAGTCTTTGCTGTACTGACCTAACCACTAAATGCTGGGGTCCCTTCCCTCTCTCCTTACACATTTCCATTTGGGGATCAAGTCTCTCTGTCAGTTTTGCAGTGTGTTAGACTGATTGACCAGGCAACTGATGAGAGAGACCATCCAAGTTTTCTGGTTTATAGCAGCTGATGCTGTTCTTAGATCTTGACCATAGCTGATGCTGTGTGTGTTCAAATTGCTGTGTGTAGATACACCCACATATTCCTGCCATTCTGTAGCTATACAGCATGCAGGCCTTTTTCGCTTCTACTTGTGCTAGGCACATATAAGAACGCAAATCAGGTCAGGTATACCCATATGAACAACTAGGAGTCAGTTGGGCTTTAGTCAGGTAAGCTTCTGTATCTCTCCTCTGTGACTGACAAGTCTGACTTAGTCTGACCCTGAGGTTTTTTGATGTGACCTGTGGCTGAAGATGAGTTTTCAGAGATTGATGGAAAAAAGTGTTTATTGTCGGTGTAGATGTTGTGGCTACTACCTTCAGTGACTGACTCTAAAGTACGAATGCAAGTAAAGGTGGTTAAATGTAATTTTTTGGTGGTGTCTTCTCTGAGTTATAGTTTTAAAAAAACCCAAACAATTGGATGAAAGTGAAAATAAGAGGATTTTTTTTCTCCTTCCTCACTAGGGAGAGGAAGTGACTCGGAAACGGACCTGCCACAGAGAAAGATGCCAGATGTGAAAAAAGATGACATGTTGGCAAGGCGGACCTCACACGGTGAACCTAAATCAGCTGTGCCTTTTAACCAGTACCTTCCAAACAAGAGTAATCAGACTTTCTATGTACCTGCTCCACTTCGGAAAAAGAAAGCTGAGCGAGAAGAGTACCGAAAGAGCTGGAGCACAGCGACCTCACCGCTAGGAGACAGACCTTTCAGGTAAGACTGGCCTGTCCAGCTTCTCCCTTCCTCAGTGACTATGCTTTAATACTTGCCCAATTTTCATTCTTTTCACAAGGCATATGATAACTGTAATAAATCTCTTGCTGATATGGTACTAATAAATAGTTTGTAACAGTTGGAGAAGGTAGTAGAAAAGCAATGAGTAGAAAATCACTGTCTTGATGTCATTATTTACCGTACAGTGCAATGTATAACTTCTGTTTGACAAGATGTCGGTTAGTACAAGTACCATGGATGTCAACTTAAACCCAAGGCTGGAAAAAATTGTTCTAGATGATCTGTTTCAGTTCTCAAGACAGTTACTCACTGACAAATGATACTTCTAAGTAATGTTTGATGTATTTAATCAAAACAGGTAATATTGTTGCTATGGTTTTTGTAAAATCAGTTTATTTGTGTGTTGTATTCTACACACTAGTATAGTTTATATAGTTGTGACTATGTGTTTCTGTATGTTGGTTTGGTCAACTGATACTGAACTTGCGGTTTGGCCTAAGAAGTGACTCCCATTAAAGAGCATAATTATTTATCCTGATTATTCATCAGAATTTATCCTTTGGCATCTTGATATGAGCAGAATGTGCTTACAAATGTATATGTTTTAGGCACAGTCTGTATTAAACTAACTTGTATAATTCAATAGTAAATCCCACCCTGAAACCATAGAAGAAGAACTGAATGAAACACCGGGACTGTGTGAAAAGGAGAAAGTGGGCTCCCTGGCTCCTGAGGCAAGCTCCCTTAAAAATCAATTAGGTTTGGATCAAAGTGAAGAAAACTCCATAGAACAGTCTCCTTCATGTAGTGCAAAAGAAACATCAGCACCCAAGGGGAAAGATGAGGAAGAGATCAGAAAGTTAAGAAGACTGGAACAAGCTGGCATTAAGGTCATGTCAGCAGCCCAGCGCTACGGCAGGTCAGCCCAACGGTGTGGGAAGTTGTGCACGCTTCACATTTTTAGGATTGGCTGAAGTGTGGGCTTCCTTGATCCGCTCTGATTTCACATCTCCTAACAAAAACCCAGTTGCTAAGCACTCACCATTGCTAGTGAAAGTCTTGGTCTGAAAAACCTTGTGATGTGACAGCTGTGGATTGCGGAGTTATATGATGCTAACTGCATTTGTGTTGAGAAATTGTGTTGTCTTACAGCATAATGTAGACAGACTCTAGGAAGACTACTACCCAGACGATTTGTCACCTTCCATCTAATGCTTTCTTGTATTTAATAAAAATATATAAAAATGTCCATTAAAAACGCCTTGTTCAGGTAAAAGTTTCAGAAATTTATGTTACTTGTTGGTGGTGGGGTGGTGAACCACACTTTTTAGGTGGTTAATATTTTTAGCTGTGTTAATAAATTATACATTTCTTTTTAATGGCAGGATCTATAAAAGTACAGGGCTTGTTAACACATGTACCAGTAGAGGCATAGTTCAGCAGTCGTAATTTGACTAACTTTGGCATGGAATGTCTGTAGTTACTCACTTATTACCTGTGTTATTTATTTTTGGATGTTGTTCAATTTGGTTATTTCCCGTTCTTTAACTGGAGAGCTGAATGATGGCTAGGCTCACAGCCCATGCCTTTCCATCATCTGATATTTGATCCTCATGAAAAATCTCTTCTACTCATGGGGATGACCTCCATAGAGTTTTAGCCGATATGTCAGAAGACTAGGCTCTTATAAAGGATCAAAATGGTTTGGCTAAAGGGTAAGTCCAAATATCCTCGAGTCCAAAACGTTTAATTTTGGATTGTGGGGCAAAATCTTAGCAGTGAGTAGTTTAGCAGATGCTGATCTGCAGTCTGGGCTTTGAAATGTAGTATGTGGTACAGTTCATTCATAGGTACAGTGAAGCTTGTCTGCAGCCAGATGTGCCATATGCAGATGAAACAGTCACAGTATATAAGGTGTCATTTGTCCTCTTCTCAGGTCTGCTTCACTGTTGTCAATCTGTACTGAACCAATGCTTGTGTGGGTTTGTGGGGTATTACTTTTAACGAAGTCAGATACTAATGTAGATGAACTATCTGGCATAAATTACTCCTTCAGTCTCAATTAGTGCTAGTCGATTGGGAATCCGTAAACAGGAGGGGTATTAGCATAATCCTGTTCCAAGTCCCAAGGCTGTAGAATTAATAGTAGTAATATAGTAATATGTAGTCAAATGTACTAATAGGATGTGTTTATCAGTGCAGTCCACAACAGATAGCTGTGTTTGCGTTTGGAGGATGCTCACCACGCTGAAAGTCCATTTTCCAACCCTTTGCTTGATCTACTGCCTTTATGTCTGTGAAAGAAGTATGTGTGATCAGATGTGTGATTCTTTGGCAGGAATTCAGGTCTCCTCTTTCCTTGGACAATCTGTTGTCCTGACAGGACTGAAGGAGAAGGAAGGAGAAATAACAAGTCATTTTTGTTCCTTATTCTCAGTGGAAGCAACTTGTGGAATTTGGCAGCTGGAAGAAGGAGGAGCTGGTGGTTTTCTGTCCCAGCTAAGGGTGAAAGAGCAGAGCTTTGTAACCCAATGTTCACTGTAGTGAAGTAGGAGCCTGCTTCTGGGGACTGAAGAAAGACACAGCAGAAAAAGCACTGGGGTCAGGGGTCTGTAAGGAAAATTATTTGTGTGTGTAAGTGGAAGAATAGTGGGTGAGGAGAAGGGAAGAATTTAGTAGTAATGCTTTTGGATACGGGGCAGCATTTAATCATGTTTCTTAATGTCATCTTACTCTTCCCTTTCTTTGAACTTCTCAATTTTTTCTTGCTTCTTGGCATCAAGTTCAAATTTCCATGCAGTAATGACACTGAGCAATTCTCAGTCTCTCTGTATTCTGGTTTTTTTTTCTTTCACCCCTCTTACTCCCTCATCTTTTTAAGATGCCAGCCTCTCTTTTTTTTTACCTGAAATAGTCAGTTTTCTTCCAATTCCTCTGAGAAAGCTGTTTTGTCTCAACATATTGACTTCTGGATGACAGCCACTTTGACTTTTGCGTTCTACAAGACATCTAATTGTTTCTAAAGCTGAAATTCAGTAGGGGACCTGAGTCCTGAACAGGAATGTTTTGAGCTTGTAGGCAAATGTGTTTTTTCCTTGAAGTCTAAGTACTGATCTCCATTGCTCTAGCACGTTCTATTGACCTAGAAGCTATACAAATGCATGCCATTCTCCTTCCCAAAGGAGTGTATTATCTCTATTGCACGTAGTTTTATTGATATGTGATCCTTCTTGCTTGCTTATTGCCTGCATGTCTCTTACTTACTCTACTGTATTTGAAAGGTAAGGATCAGATTCGTGGAGGCACCCTAAAAAGAGGATGATGGAGATGATGGAGAGGGAATATAAGAGGGAAATGTGAGCAAGTGTTTATGATATGTTTGTTGCAAAAGGGATGTGGACTCTTACCTTGACAGAGCATAAGCATGCAAACCCCTTTCATTGTTCTGAACTGCAATATAAGGATCCACAAGCCTGTGTAAGACCTTGCCTCAGGGAGTGCAAATGCCTGCCGTCTGACACTTTGGAAGCACCTGTTGTACTAGCATAGACCCCTGGATTATTTCTGCAAGGGCTCAGGCAGGGTGTGCAAGAACAATTTTCAGCTAAATCTAGCCTTTGCTGCCTCCATGGTAAACTGGCCTTAAAAAACACCTTTAAGACCATCACAAACTGATTCAGGAGACCCCAAAATGTTATAGCTGATCTCTGATTCCATTAAAAACAAAATGTGAATGAATGGAAAATACTCTCAACCTAGAAACTGGTTACTGAAGTCTAGTTACATACTAAAAGCTGTAAGTTTTTCATTACAATGACTCCTAGTTGCACTTGTTAATATTATAACTCAATATTTCTTTGTTGCCAGAAACACAGCTCTCAGAAATACTGCGTTTGATGCTCTCAAACTTCACTAACATTGGTGGGCATGAGGCTGAAAAGTTCTGCAGTTTTTACTGAGTAGACACTTGGTGAGCCAGCTGTTTCTGAAGCTGTTGTGGACAGAGGTGCTCATGATGAAGAGGGACAGCAGTTCCATTTGAAGCACCATCGGCCAGTGTTGTCTGTTGCCTTAAATGAAATCTTGATCCTTCAGAGAGATCTGAGGAAAAAGTTGCCTTTAGCTAATTTGAGACTATGCTCTCCACATCACTAACAGGGGATCCTGTGTGTTGCAGTGTAACAAGGCAAAGGCAGGCAGATTTTTATGTCCTCTGAGCCTGAGCCAGGCTGGCCTGTCAGGGATGGTTTATGGCTTCTCCATAAGTTTCTCCAGCAACTTTGTTGAGCAGTACTTTGAAAGGGCATCTGGGGATGTAAAATAAGTGGTGTATGTAGTGGTCTTGCAGGGATTTAAAATGTTTAAAATGTTTTTTAAAAACAGCTAATAATAACACTCTTGATATTTAAAATAGTAGAAAAACTCAAAGCAACACCTGAGCTGTTTAGAGTTGATTTCTTAATGCCAGTCCATTTAATCCTTTGTGATTCCCTCAGTTTTGCTTTATATAGCAAGGTGTGCTACATGAAAGAGCAAATGCCTACAAAAGTACTGCATGGAACTTGCTGCCCAACTTCCTAAAATATCAGTACATACAATTCAGTTTTTAAATGTGGGGGTCACCTATCTCTTGCCATCTGTCTTTTCCATTTGCATAAAAGTATTGACATTAAAATAAGCTTAATCTTTATGGGTACCAGCTGTCAAGGGTCTTTATTGTCGTACTCTTCGGTAACAGCAAGGCTGTGTTGATAGCGATTGCATTTCTGACAAAGGCAGGTTTCAATGCTTTCCAGCATGCCAGTGTCATTGGTTCACTACTGCTATCACTGTAGCTACTATATGTCAGCATTAGCATAAAGGGGTTATTCTGGGAGAAAGGGACAGTTAACAAGGAAAAGAATCAAGCATGGATCCATATGAGAAGAAAAGCAGTTAAGAATACTAGGGCAGATAGCCTCAGTGATTACTCAGGTGGTATTTTTTTTTGAATAGAGCTATTTAGAAGAAAAATGCCAAATATCTGATACTTCAGGACTCAGCAATGTTTTCTAGGGATCAAGTGTTTACATCAAATCTCTTTCTTTGTTTGAAATGTTCAAGAAGTTTAATACGGCCATTTACAGTGCTACATTCACTGCATCTAGTATTTTAAAACTAGTTCTTACTGGTTCTTCCACCTATAGCTAAAATAAGTAAAGGTCCGATATGCTGATTTTTTGTGTGAATTCCTTGTGTATTTGGTACTAATATATAAGTTTTATTTCTAGCAAGGCTGTGCCCAATCTAACAGCTGCCTGGAGCATACTTGATTAACTGCTTGTTTTTTGACCTGGGGATGAGTGTTGGACTGCCCTCTCCTCCCCTTGTGCCTCAAGAGCTTTGTTTAATTTTACTCTGTGTCAGTGAAAAGCTGATATGTGAAGACACCGGAAGCATCCCAGACATCATCCTTCGCAAGGACAATCCCTTCATGACACATTATCAAGGAAAGGATTCTGGTTCAGAAGATGAAGCAACCAGCAGAGTTCCTGATTTAGAAAAGGATGACTTTGCCACCCGGAGAGCCAGATTGAATCAACCCAAGCACATAGTTCCATTTAACTCCTTTTTAGTTGGGTCCTATACAAGTAAAGATAAAGGTAAACTGGAAGATGTTAGAAAGCCATTGCAGATGGAAAAAAAGGAACATGCAAGGTGTGCATTCATGGTCTTATTCTTTCAATTATAATGCTTAATTTCACCATGGTGTATTGCTGTGTAGTACTAAAGCTATCTTGGCTACAAAAAAACTTACAGGGTACAGTAAATGCAAATGCTTAATCATAAGGTGAACCAAACTGTAATTTTTTATTAAGAGTATGAGAACCAGAAGTTTAACTTGGCTTTGAGTGTAAACAGGATAAAGGCAGGACACTTTTGTTATCTAAGCTCATGAGACAGCTCATGAGCCTCAGTAGCAGAGAATAAACTTAAAAGATATGTTTTATATCTCAGCTCTTTTTCTGAGCACTTTCACTACGTGTTTTTTGGATGCATTTGTTTCATCTCCTGAAATAGTTCTTCTTTGGGAAGCAAGGATATTTGTTTTATTTGTGCAAACAAATCACAAAGAAGTGATTCTAGATAAAACCACTATATACACATTACAGTGAATGATTGTAATAACAGATACATTCAGAAAACTTATTTTAATATTTAGTAACTCTTTTCAGTAATGTCAAATGTGCCTTTCAGTTGCCAGTAATTTGATTATGGCATAATAACATTTTCTGATGACTAATTTGGCAGGACATCTGAAGAGCACCTAACCAAACGTTAATAGTCCAAGGCTGTTGACATGACTCTAAGATCAAAGAAATTGCATAGAATGTTTCAGAGCAAAACTTGAAATCACTGTGTGAATGATATGCAGATGAGGTATTTTAAAGAAAGCTTATTGTAGAAATGCTGATTACAGTAATAACGTAAAGATTTTTCTTGCTTGAGCTAGGAATAGAAGTTCACGTAAAGAAGTGGTCTCAGTAGTGCATGAGTGGGATAGCATAGATGAGAGGTTTGAACTTCAAACGATTCATTCCATGTTTACTTCCTAAAATTAACGTAAAACTAATCTTATAAATTTAGTTTTATCTTCTTATTCTCTGAACCTCTTCTTTTGACACTGATTTATAATTGCTCCCTCAAAATATCTTTTCTTGCTGAACTGGAATGTGCATAAAATTAGAAGAAGATGGGTGCAATTGGCATCAGTAGGGCAAATAGTGACAAGCGAAGAGAAACCACTTCTGCAAAATGAGAAGATTAAATCAGAGGGGGAACAGCAGGTGAAAGAGCCTGATACTGAGAGAGATGATTTGGCTAAACGGAAATCTGAAAGCACCCTTCCTCAGCTACAAGAAGATGGGATTTTTGTGAATGCCTCAATAACAAAAACTGATCTGGAGACCTGGAAAAGATTGAAATTGTCAGGGGAGCCCAGGTACGGTTTCTGCTTGTGGATAGGATTGGCACCCTGGGAAGCATGTTTAGTTTGTTGCAATCTGCTGTGTGTGCTTGTGGTTTTAAAGTTGAAGAATGCCTTGATGACAACCAGTCCTTCAATTCACTTTTCAGGAAGAATCCAAAAATCTGTACAGGAATGCTGTCTATCATGAAAGGAAAATGTGTCCATCATTTAGAGCACTATAGTAGTTTCACCATCACTTTCCTGGTGGACAATACAAAATCAGAAAAGTCCCTCTTGTCTTGTGGCTCAGTATGTTTTGAAGCTGCTTGAAGTTGAACAGCACAAAGGTCCAAGTGGCAACACTAATACGGTAGCACTATGCTCCTAACCAATCTTTCTTCAGGACTTAGGGCGTCACACCTCAGGGAATTACCTGAGGATCTGCATCTCTTTGCATATTGCTGATATATCAGCAGAGCATTGTGCTCCTCTCCTGGGTAAATAGAACCAGCACTGTTTCTCACTGCAGCCAGGCTTTCAGGAGCCTCATTGTATGGTGTATGTATGCTCTTATTTTAAACAAAACCTCTGCAAAGGGAACCAGTATAAAGCAGTAATTCCAACCTATTTCCCCACGGAGATGGACTATAACATAGGCAGGTGATTTGTGACTCCAGTAGGAAAGGATAACAACTCCTAGCCTTCCTGTTTATGTGCATGCCATTTTCCAATTAAAGGTAGCCACCTGTCCTGGCATTCTTCTAACAATGTGGTTACTGTATGTAATTTTAGCTCTAATACAATGAAAACTCAATCATTCTTTCATCCTAATGATATTATTAGTCTCTCCATTATTTTTGAGGTGATTTATTAAAATCAAGATTTAGTCCCCTTGCTTTAGGGTAAGTGAATTGCTCTTGCTCCTGCTCTCATGCCACTGTAAGTCCTCCATGCCAGAGTGAGTTTTGGTGCCATGCGGTCATATATATAGTGTGTGGCCTGGGTCTATGTGAGCATATAAGGGAACTCTGGCTTTCTGAAATTTTTTTTAAGGCTTTTTAAAGGATGTACTAGAAGAAACTGAGTTTGGAATGGGTCATATGCTATGTTTCTTGCCCTTAGGAAGAGCTTCCATGGATGTGCTCCTAGAGTTCCCCCCCCAGGTCTGCAGTGTCTTTGGATTTTATCTGTCATTTGGGCCTCAGTATGCCACAGCTGTTTGTACCTGGGTTTTTGAATTTTAAGATAAAACCCCTTCAAAACCTTAAAAGCATTTAATTTGTTTAGTTCTGAGGTTCTCATATTGGGGGGCATTCTTTTATTCCTTCTTATGACCAGTGAAGAAGATTTCAAATGTCCCAGCAACAGTCTGCCACCAGCCGATACCACGGTGAAAGCAGTAGCCCGTGATGATTTTGCTATCCGCAAAGCCAAAGCAAACAAAAAAGCTGGTAGCCCCAAGCAGAAGTTTGTGCATTTTGGACCAGTAACTGAGATTGATCAACAGAAATGGGACAAGCTCGTTATTGGAAGAGCTTCATCCAAAATTGGAACAGAAGAGGAAAACGAGAAAGACTATGTGGAGAGTCACTCTGGTGTTGAAAGCTCTCCTTCAACCACTGTCGTCAGGCTTGGGTTTGCTGAACACAGCAATGAAGTGTCTGAGCCAGAGAATAAGTCCAGGTATTTGATGTGGCTTAGGAAGTGCTGCTGAGCTGGAAATGAGACCTGTTCTTGCCAGATGCTGATCTGCATGGGAGTGAACTGCAGCATAGACTTAAGAGCTGTTTGTGTGCATAGCCTTGTTCAGAAGTCATCTGATGCCTTCACAGTACCTTAACGTGTTCAGGGTTGTGCAAAACAATGCTGCAGAAAGGTCTTCCGAGCACTTGCTCAAAATTTCTGGTGGGCAGTGAAATCCCTGGTATCTCAGAGTCTGAGCTCTCATTCATGCTTTTTCTGCTGCTTGAATTCCAGCAGCTTTGCTGGAATTCTACCTGCTTTCAGGAATTTGTCATTCAGCTTGGTGGCTTTACTGATCTTCAAAAAAACCTTTTTTCAAACCTAATGGATTTCTTTTTGAAGAGGGTGTATCGCTGCTCTGTGTTTCTGGCATTTATCTGGAGAAGAATTACAGCTCTGGGTCATTAACACACTAACAGATCTTATATTTCTTCTACTTTATTTACTTAGTCTGTGGCTGTAGCAAGAATTTTGAACGAATGCTTTTAGCAAGCAATTCATTCAGTTAATTTTGTGTGTTTATAATAATATTTGCAACCTGAGTTGGAGGACTTCTCTTCTTACCTTTCCTTTGACCTGAGAATGTTTTTTCTGTTCTCACCCCTCCTCTCATTCTGATTGCTAGTGAGGTGGTCAAGTCAGGTATAGATGACTCTTGCAGGAGAATTGCATCAGCTGTACTGGCTTCTGACATCGTCTCTGAAAAACAAACCTCAAGCAGTTTGAGCAAACAGCAAGAAAGCACCAAGGAAGAATGCCACAGGCATGTACCAGATATTGAGAGGGATGATATGTTGGTTAGAAGGATGGGAACTTTTCAGAGGCGTACCACTAGCTCCATTCCCATATCTTGCCGTCCCTTGTCAGTAGCTCCTCATGTGCTGCAGCAGCAGCAAGAGGAGACAGTAGCTCGTGAGAAGGATTTGAAGACTCTGCAGAAAGGAGAAAGGTCAGAGAACAGCAGCAGATCCCTCTGAGCTTCATGCCTGGTTTGTGTGTGGTGTTAGCTTGGATCGGTCAGCAGTGTTGTTCCATTCTTCACACAGCCTTTAAAGATGCGTTTTACTCATTCATCATGGCATGTGTTCTGTTTTATGAAACTACTTGCAAGAATGTATTCTATGAACATAAAACAGTCTGTTTTCTTTCATAATATTTAAGTACTTCAGTTGTTAATTGCCGTTCAGCATGAAAACAGTCTTTCATCTTTTGGGGGGATTTCTTTTGCAATCCGTGGTGCTTTGTCTAGGTTTTTATGCCAGCTTCCAAGTGACTAATTCCCAACTTCTAATGAATTAGCTAAGTGTGGAGTTCAACATCGTTTCCTCTTGCTCTCACTCCCTGTGCTGTAGCTAAAGATGCCTAGTTTACCTAGTTGTCCATCACTCTAACTTTGTTTTGAGTAACAGCATGCCACATTGCCTCAGCAGCCACTTGCTTAGAAGTGAGCGTTATCATGGAACAGTGTCACTTGTCTCTCTGAGCAGTACTGTAACACGAGAAGAGAGCCAAGAACAGCTTGAAATCCCTCAGCTGCAGAGCGATGGAACAGAAAACAACATGAAATTTCCAGACCCACAAAGAGATGACATGTTGGCTAGAAGAACTGGAGCTTTTCTAAAACACTCTGGGCCCAATGTTAAGCAATTCCTTCCCATGCCATTTTCAAAGCATCAGAATAAGCAGGGCACAACTACAGAACTTGAAAAGAAAACCACGAGGTAAGACAGTTGTGTTTTTCTCTGTCCCTTGTAGCTGGCCCTATGGGCTGTTTGTCAGAATCTCTTGATCTGGAAGATTTGCTGGTGGTCCAGCAGTGTTTTTCCATGCTTGCCCTCAGTTCTGTGCCAATTCTTTCTGCTCAGAAGTCAATACAGAGTTTCTGGACCTTTTAGTAGAGCCCTGTAGAGACTCAGAGCAGAGCTCTACCAGGTGCAAAATTCTAACAGTGTGTGGAAGCAGATATATATAGCAATTATATTTGTGCTACATTTGCAGAGGTTTCTGGTAAAATATGAGGTAGTCATTACAAATGTTTCCAGCTGGAAATAGAGATGCTGGATGTAGTAGTTTAGATGCTTGTCAATGGCTTAACTGGTGCCAGTTAGATTTCCAAACAGGAAATGTTGAGATCCCGAGATCCCTCCTGATAATGCTCGGTGTTTTTCTAAGCACCTTTGTTCAGATGCTTGAGGCTGTGTGGAGAAGCTGGCAGGTGAAGCCTTTGAACAGCGTTATCGTTGGATGGTTGAGCCACATGCAAACAAGAGTGGAAAGGTGTTTGCTCATCAGCCTCTTCAAAGTACATGAGTAGAAGGATGTGCATGCACCTGGATGAAAAACTAGCATATGGCTCAGCCAGGACAAAAAACCTCTCATCTGCCATAGAATTCAACAGTGGTTTGGTGTTGAAAAGACATTAAATCAAATAGCTTAGCTATAATATGGACTCAATACTTTAATCTTCTGCGGTGTCTCAGACAGCTAATTTTCTGACTCAGATGAATGGTATGAGTATTTGACTCTATTAAAATTATGGTTTTTGCACCTTCCTCACTAGCTTGTCACGTGTCAGCTATTTGGGTTTGTAGGGGTTTTTTTTGTTAACTTACAGTTATGCTTTTCATATGTATATGTGATTTTTCAAATGTTGCTTAATGCATCCCTTTGCACTGCTGCGTTTGGCTCACTCAGGCCTGAAAAATATCCACAAGTCTGCATTAATAGCTCTGAAAAACCTGCAATACAACTGCCACAAGAACAGCAGCAAGGACAGGAAAAAGGCAGTCTCCCTCCTACAGGACAAGACGAGATTATCTGTACAGCCCAAGTGGGCGAAAATGTCCACAATGAAGTCCACCTTGATCAAACGTCTAAACTTCAAGACTTTCCTGAGGAAAACAAAATGGAAACACTATCATCCAAGGATGAGCATCTGCAAACGTGAGCTTTCTGGTGTGAATCACGCTGCTTGTGTGCCCCTGTATGCACACTTCAGAATTCTGATTGTGCGTTGCCGGCTGTGTTTTCAGTCCAGACTAAAACACTGTATGATACTAATACGTGTTTTAGGAACAAATAGAATGGTTATGTAATGCATTTTCTTCTGAATTTTTAAAAATATTTAATTGAATGCTAAGTGAAAGGAATATTTGATTACAGTATAAATGTTGAATTGCAAAAAGAATTTATGAATAGGAGAAGCTAAAATGGACTCTGCTCTTTGAGAGATGTTTTTCCTATTCCTCCATGATTAGAAATGTTGCAGTGTTGACTTTTTGAACTTGGTGTTCTTTTATGATAAGTCCCAGATATAAATATGTGGTTTGCGTAGCTCTAAACAAGACCATCCCTTTAGTGCATGATGCTGGCTCCTGTATTACCAGTAACTTTTTTCAGCGACACCCCCCTACCCCAAGGGAAAAAACGAACGAACAACCAAGCAAACAAACAAAAGAAAAAACCCAAAACCAACGAAAAGAAAAAGGAAATCATGTGACTCACTTTCTGACTGTAATATTTGTCTCCTTCATGCTTCAGTAATGGTGATTCTGAGCACTGCTCTGGAATGTAACCGTTTTGTCTCCACTTATCACATGTATGGCACTTAATGTAACTTAATACATTGTCTATTTTCAATAACTATTTTCTACACACATTTTAGGTATACTTCAGCAGATTTTTATAATGGGGGGCATTAGTATGGGTTTAGGGAGGGATGGGTGATGTTCTCATGTAGTTTGACCTCTAGATGATCAGGTAAGTCTTTGATGAATACATAATCCATAAACAGCATGGTTCTGTTTTGGTCAGATTTAGTAGTGCAAGTGATAGTTGCACAGATTGTATGGGTCCAGTTGCAATTACTACTTAATGTGTTTATCCACGATCTAATTTTATATTTGGTCTTGTAGATTCGGCCCCAGAACTGCTGTGTCTGATGACGCAGAGTAAGTTGTCTTGTGTTGACAAGATTTTGTTTTAAACAACTTACACTGCATGCTTTCCCATCTTTCTACTAATTTAAAATGCAGTTGATGCCTCATTATTTTGCAGTGTTTCGGCAAATAAATTTTTCAGAAAGCACTGAAAAATGGAATGTAATATGGCTTACATTGCAGTTCAAAATAATTTTTATATAAAGGCCCATAAAAACTAAGCATAATACTAATGTCCAGCTGTTGCTTAAAGTATTGTTTCTTCTTTTTTTCTTTTATTTTCTCTTGGTTTTCTTCTGAATTTCCATTGCCTCTAATCAGCTACAGGTAAAGAGAATTGGGTTGAATCTGGATGTTGAAGGAAAAAAATGAAGTATGACCAGTATGATTCTGATTTTGTTTTAAAGGGCAAAACAATAAATGTTCAAACCCCTTTGTCATCCTTTCCAGATGTGCCACAGTTTACAGAGCAACTGGTTTCCTAAACTGTCTTTTAAGTTCTTATAAATGTAAGATTGTGTTTTTCCATCTGAAGACAAAGTACTTATGAAGAATCTAATAAAACCTGGCTCTCAAGTAGGAGAAATAAGTTGAACTGACGTTTAAAATACTTCCAAAAATGTTTGTCAAGTCTCCATTGAAAACTGCAACTTGAATTCAGTTTTAGACTAGATGTGCTTTATTCCAGCAGCAAAACTAGGAACTGTGTGATCAGACTGAGGAAGTTCCCTTGGCTGGTGAGGGGAACGCTAGATATTGTCATCAGGCCTCGACTGTCTCAGGGTCCAGAAGAGGCAATGCTTAGTGTGTTGCTGCTCATCAGGCTCATTCCCGTCTCCTGAAGAGAGAGAATTCTGGTGGTACCATGTCTGTCAAGTGTGAGTTTAGGCTTATAGTAAGCTGAGATTTTTGAGTATTTGTTTATAGAGTCAGATTCTTTAGCCATTCTGTCCCTTTTTATGTTTTGTTGGGGTTTGTTAAGTCTTAGTATGACTGTAAAATGGTAATACAATACCATAATAAATACCTTACAAAAGGATTTTTAACATTTTCTCATAAAATGATTTTTACCTTATTCCTCACTTTTAAATTAAATAGTCTAAATACTGAATTCCTTGAGAATTTTTTTATCCAACACTTGTTCAAACCTGATTTAAAAAAAAAAAATTCTGCATGATATCACTGACAAGAGCAACTGTAATTTGTGAGAATAAAGCAGTGTAACTTTAAAAGCCCAACATCATAAAGATCTAACTCTCCAAAATGCACTGTTGGTCTGCACAGTGGTTTTTTCCAGATCATTGTTAGAATGTCAGGTTTGGTACACTGGTCAGCAGAAAGGCCTCTTGCTTCTAAATAGAGTTTGTATACAATTTCCAGAGCTGTGCTAATGGCAGAAAATCAATAAACTCTAATTTGCTGCAGTTACATCTTCCCTGTCTACTTGCATGCTGTGTGCCTGCTGGTCCAGCGCACGGTTAAAGGAATGAGTAAATCTAGTTCTGTTCATACAGATGTTAGTGATGGTCTGGAGCCATTTGTAGTTTATATAAGAAAGAAATAGGATGAAATTATATGGAACTCATCGTGAAAGTGTCTTTTGGCAGAAGCTTGGAGTTTTGACCTCTCTGATTCTTTTCTAAGGATGAACTTGTCAGGCAGAGAAGTTGATGTAGACATTTCAATTGGCCTTGTTCATGTACTCAGGAAAGGAGGTTCTCCTTAATGGTTATTACATGTTGGTCAGAGCAGAGCACAGTGCTTTGAGATGTGACTCCTTCAGATTGCTCTCTTGGGAAGATACTGTTGAAGCATAACATGTTGGTGCAGAGTTGATGTTTGAACCAATCTACTTGCTTGTCCATGGCAATGAAGGCCCAGCAGCAGGAGGTGACACCTGGAGTAGGAAGTGCATGTGGGGTTGCAGTGTATATTTTGACTTCTGGCCAAGGCTGAAGCCTTTTCCAGAGTACCTTTTTTATTGCATTGTTAATAGCCATAAAACCTTTTGCTGTCTCTGTGCACCCTGTAAGACCTGAATGAATTCAGGGAATGTCCTAGTGCCTTTCATTAGGGCATCTGGGGACTCCTGGTAGAAAATATTTTTATTCTTTCATCCCAAATGAGTACTCATGCGCTCTACTAGCACCAGTTGCCACCATTAAAGTCTTATATTTTCTTCTACTGCACATGAATGAACAATTCTCTGACACAAGGAAAAGGTACAGGAGAGGAGCTACGCAACCGTTTTGACCCAGTAGGCACAAGGTAGCAAATACTGAAGACGAAAGGCTCTTCTTAATGTGAGTTTCAAAAGCTGGAATAAAACCTATAAGGGTGACTTTATTGCAAGTTATGCATCTCCCAACCTACCTCACCAAATATGAATACCTCCAAAATATGACTGATATTTGAATGGTCTTAGTAAGTGATATGCCTTTAGTTTTAAAAACAACAAAGCTACCCATCTCTTTAGATTCTGTTATTTAGAAGTGCTCCAATCCAATCCTGAACAATGCAATCCTTAAACTACCCACAGGAAAACCCAAATGAATGTACTCCTCATCACTCTGTTTAAAGGGTGAAGCACAGTAATGCATTAACTTCACTGTTCATGCTTAAAGGCAATAGGATGTTTATTCTGTTCTTCATTTCTTAGTAAATACCTCCTAAATAGGATGGGATCTGTGCATGTCCTTTTCCATCCACTGTCCAGACCTTTCAAGTTTTCTCTTGAGAGTGGCATTCCCATCTTTGCTTGCCTGAATACAAATGTTGACTCAGTAAATATATGCACGGCTTTCCGTGTCTATTCACTTTGATAACTGTGGACACAGTCACCTACAATTTTATCTTTGTTGGGTGCTTCTCCTGCTAGTTGGCTCATTGGCTCACCTAAAGCTACAGGTGATCATTTGAGGACTGCTGTGAAATCACTTCATATGGAACTGCATGGCTTTTTTAAAAATTTTTTTTTTGCTTTGAATGGCACAACTGAGGTCATGTTTTATTAATAATAGGTAGTATTAAGCACATTATCTTTGTGTGAAGATCTTTATGTAATACAAAGAGGTGTATAATACCAAACCATAACCTTTTTCTTTTCCTTTAATTCTCCAAAGGTCAGGGACAGAAATAGAAAGAAACTGTTTTATCCTGAACGTCAGCTTTTCCTCGTTAGGTTAGCTGTACTAATGAGTTGGTGCTGATAGCACTGGATGTCTTTGAGGCAGGGAGGGGAGGAGGTACCATGCAGTTTGAACTGTGTGTACTTCTCTGGGCAGGCTTCTCTGGACAAAGTTGCAGTCAACTAACAAAATCAAAAGAAAGTTGAAGATTATAATGCCTGAAGTACTGTGGGGGAGCCACAAGGATGCTAACGGGTCTTTCTAGGGGACTGCTGCTTTTGGGAGCTTCGTAACAGTGCACGTGGCTGATTCTGCTGTAGCACCCTCATGTGGCTTGAGCTCTTACAGTCTGAAGGAATATAAACCTCCAAATAGCACTACACTTCTTGTTGTTTTCCCCTTGTTTAGGAGTATGAGCATGTTTGACATGAGATGTGAAGAAGAAGCTGTGACTCAGCCTCATAGCAAAGCTCGCCATGAGAAACTGCAGAACATACACAACCAGCTGAAAGAGGACGAGACCAGGTGGCAAGATGTGAGTATACAACATGGCAATGCTGGCAGGCACTGAGGTCAACTTGCTAAGTCTACAGTTGCTGTCTAGTGCTTAAAATAATCAGCAGTGGTTTTTTTTCCTCAGTGGATTGTTACTAAAAGCATATAAGTTCATAATTTGATGTAAATTACAGAATACAACATCTTCTGGTGCTTCTGCCTGTGCACCAGATATTTTGCTTCTTAAAAAAAAGGTAATTAAACTTTGATGAGGTAAAAATGAAAGGAGAACAACTTCTGACTGCTTCCTTCTCTAACTTTTATATTTAGTAAATGTCTAAAGCGACAAAAATATAAGACTAGGTAAGACTGAATAAATAGGTTGGACTTGTCTTTAATAAATTTGTATAGATACAGAAAATGCTAATGTTTTCCAACTTGTCCAAGCAAACAAATTACCCTTCAAATTAGCCACACCCTGCTTGGGGGCTTTCCAAACCCCCTTCCCTTGATGCGTTTCTTTAAGCTGTCCTGGCATTTGTTATTACAAATGCCAGGACAGCTTAAAGAAACGCATCAAGGGAACATTGGAAATTGGCAAGGACAAAAAATCATCATATGCAGATAAGTTAATATCAGGAGTTTTAGTTTAAATTCTGTTCATTCCTAAAGACTGATTTTAAATGAGGGATTTTGGACAT
The DNA here is from genome assembly GCA_035583135.1 of Lophotriccus pileatus. Classification (NCBI taxonomy): domain Eukaryota; kingdom Metazoa; phylum Chordata; class Aves; order Passeriformes; family Tyrannidae; genus Lophotriccus; species Lophotriccus pileatus. The sequence continues at coordinate 49,142,553 of JAWWES010000133.1, read as the reverse complement.
TTTTTTTAATTACAAAAAAAAAACACGCAACAAAACACATCACTTCAAGTACAGTATTTTCCCGTTACAAGGACAGCTACTGTGAAACACCTCAGAGAGGTTTTGGGTAGAAAATTCAAGGAAAAGTAAAAAAAAAAAAAAACAAACGAAAAACTATATACAGCTAAGAAGTAACTTTTTGTAGTAGAACAAGTAAGACTTCAGCTGAAGGTCTCTCTGTGTGGGAAGCCATGGTTTCCCAGCAGAGATAAGAATGAGTCCAAAGGCGTTCAAGGAGTTTGAGAACTTGCTGTTGAATTGAAAATCCTCTGAGGTAAAGTGCCTAAGTATTCCAGGCTCTCAGCACCTTCTATACTGAACTAAAAGTTCTGAAGAGGTAGTGAAAATGCCTTTATTGAAATGTCCTTGGCATGCTGAGAGTTTTATAGAGACAACAGCTCTTTCACAGTCTGATATTTTTATGTGCCTGTGCTGTAAATTTGCCAGTAATTAACAGCTTCATGGCTTTTTAAAATTATTGCTATTCTAAAGCGTCAGAAGTAGAAAAGGTAAACATGTCTGGGTTTTAATTGCAAAAAGAGGTGGAAGGTTTATGTTATAAAATTTCCTAATGAAAAACTAATTTTCAAACAATAGGCAATAGTGGGTGTAGCTGAATAAATAGATGTTTTGGTACTTTGGTGAGAGTAATTAGTAACTGAGGAAAATGAAAGGCCTATGTTACATGAAGAGGATTATACACTGATATATAGGTCATGTGAAGAAATATTTTAATGAGCATTCCCTTAAGTGTAACATCAATAATTTGAGGTTTTAAGATAAATTAATAATGACAATGTTTGTTCCTGGTTTTAATAAAATAAGTTATGCTTGCAGTACCTTCTGCCGTTTACTAATAAAAATGCAATTAAAGTATTTGGAAAACCATGTAATTAAATAGCCTTTGAATTGAGTATGTGTAGTGAATATCTGGGTTTTATTAAAACCAGAATTTATTAGAGTGTGTGAAATATAATCTGTATATTAATCTCCTGATGCTGTAAAGTTAATGACAGTGTGCCCTTACAGTTTCCTACAAAGTTATTTTTCTTTGCAGAAGTGCTGTGGTGATTATTTTTTACATGGAAAACTTTGTTCCTTTAATAGTTGGCTGCAAAATAATTTTACAGCTTAGGAAAATTCTTTACTGTAATACTCGTACTGTGAAAAAGATCTTGCTCCTATACCCTCCAGGATTTGTGAATTCATAACCGAAGCAGGATGCAAGACATAGGGGCCCATAACAGGTATTTGCCGTGACTCTCTGGTTTAGTGTCAAGCTGGTTTTTCAGCCTGACCAGAATCAGCCGATCTGCTGCACAATTTCGGGCAGGCAGATTCCAAAAAGCATAAAATTGTTACTTCAACAAGGACCTCTCTCTATAGCTGGATACAATCGATAGGCTTTTTGCGCTGTCATCTCTCACACCAGGCAGGTATGAGCCACCTAACCTGTCTTGCTCACATCTGGATCCAAAATATTGCAGAGTGCCCATGAGGAAGGATTTAAATATGAATGCTGCACTGGATTTTTCTATCAAAAAACCTCATCATGGGTCAACCATGCTTTCATATAGTTGACTGATAGCATGGACAAAGTACGGAACTATCGGCTCTCCAAGGCAAACTATCAGTGCCATTGTAGCTCATGGTGAAACAACATCCATTCTTCTAATGACCACTGCCTCCCATATACCTGATTATTAAAATTCTTCACCAAACATGATTTTTCTACTTAATGTTCTTGGGAGGTTGGCTTTTGTCCCTAATGTTGGCACAAGTGAAAGTGAGTGCCTTGACTTGTCCTTTTAGGCCAAATTTCCTGCCAAAAATAAAGTAAATCAGCAAAGCTAAGAAATCCTTACTAGATCTTGCTGTTAGGAGAAAAATCAGTCATGCAACATTTTCATTTTATGGTATAGTCTCCTTTTCTCATTAAAATAAACATTGGTGCCTGCAGGTGATTGAAGCTTGGTCCACAGCAAGAACAAGCATTGCAAAGTGGCTGGTTGGGTTTATTGTCTGGGAGCAGTTTTTAGCTATTTGCAGCTCTGCATTCAGGTGCCTTCCTTCTCTCACAGGACCTGGCTCGGTGGAAGAGTCGTCGAAGGAGTGCTTCACAGGATTTGATAAAAAAGGAAGCTGAGAGAAAGAAAATGGAAAGATTATTGTCTGGAGATGGAACGAATGAGCGCAGGAAAAGCATCAAAACCTACCGAGAAATTGTGGAAGAGAAGTATGTTGTTTTACTGAGGTGTAGTGGTATGTCTCAAGATGCTGTGTGCTCCATAGGTAACTGTGGGCAGCTATGCCTTCAGGCCTGAGGGAGGGAGGGAAGGATGTTGTTGGAGCAGAGGAAATAGGTGTGATTTTCAGTGTTTATTTTAATGCAGTGGTCTCTCTTGTGTTGTCTCTCTTGCAGGGAGAGAAGAGAGCGGGAGCTTCATGAGGCATACAAGAACGCAAAGACACAGGAGGAGGCTGAGAGCATCCTCCAGCAGTACATTGAAAGATTCACTATCAGTGAAGCTGTCCTTGAGCGTTTGCAGATGCCAAAAATTCTGGAAAGAAGCCATTCAGTGGAGCCAAATTCCCCACTGAAAGACCCAAATCCTCTGAGATATTTAAGGCAACAGTCGCTTCCTGCTCCAAAATTCACTGCCACCATTGAAGCAACCATTGTTCCCACCACTGAACTAGAGCCCAGTGGTTCGGCAGGACGCACATCTCCCAGCAAAAGCACCACCAAGGCTGTGCCTATGCTGACACCCAAGCCTTATTCACAACCCAAAAATACACAGGAAGTTTTAAAGAATTTTAAGGTAGGATACATCACACTCCCCCAAGTCAATCAGGAGGTAGAGATCCTAGTTAAATCATCTGAAAATACAAATGTTTAACGTAATTAAGTAGAAAACAGTTGCAGCATTCTGATGTTATAAAACTCAGCTTCGTACTCTGTGCTGCCAGGTTCAGTGATCTCTTCTTGGTTACCAGTCTGCTTAGAAACTTGACCTGCTCAGACTGCACTGGTCCTTTTTCCTCAGGCTTAATTGGGTTGGGGAAAGGGGGACTTTAAGAAAAAAGCAGACCATTTCCTCAGAATTTATAAAAGAATATGTGGTCATGTTTTTAAACAAAGTGTAAGGGGCAGGGAGTGTGGAGGCACTGACTTCTGAAGCAAGATTTGAACTGACTTTTGCGTTAGGGATCTGATTTTTGCACTACCCATACAAGCCTGTCCCATTCAGCCAGCTCATAAGCTTTGGGAACACTGAAGTATGCCTGTATTCAGTGCAAAGTGTCCCTACTCCTTCACAGTCAAGAGCTAACTTCCCAAAGATGCTTCCTGCCTTAAACATACTTCTCACCAGGGATGAATGGGGAGAGCTGCTTCACTGGTGTAAAGAGAGGGTTTAGGTTGTCCATGCAGGTTTAGGGAAACAGATGGATACTGGAGCAGCACAGTAACTGGAGATTGATGGTGAGAGAAGGGAAGTGGCTGCACTGGATTGCAAGAATTGTGCCAAAATTATGGGAATAAAAGGAGTGAGAACTTGAATGAAAGCAAACCTGCTGGGAATAAGGAGCCAACTATGAGATTTGTGGGAGAAGAGGATAGGAAAAGAAAATGAAGCCAGGATATGGAATGTGAGGAGCATATATTTGGACTGGGTGGTTGTGGAGAATTGGCTTAAGATACTGAACCAATGATGGAGAGAGCAAAGAACTGGGATGTGTTAGAACAGATGAGAATAAGTGAAGTTTGAAAACATCTGCTGCTCACAGTGCTTGTACCAAAATTGGAGTTTACCCAAGTCTCTTTGGGTAGCCATGTTGTGAGCAACGTGTTGGCCTGTGTGCCCCCAGCCTGTAAAATTTGGGTTCCCTTCTGTCTGCCATTGCTGATACTTTGCTAGTGGTATTCAGGGGTCCCTGAAGCCCAGAAGCATTGCTACCATGTATATTGAGGTTGTTTACTTTTTAAAATGTAAGTCAGCTTTTTATAGATAGTGAAAAAAATGTGTTGTGATGTATAATTTATTGAAGTCTGTCCCACCTCTTGTGGAAAACACATGCCACCCTCACCATGTTTCCTAGTTGAAATGTGAAACTGGTGATTCCTGTTTCTCCTCTACCTCAGTTGCTATGCCCCTAGAGGCTACCTTTTAGACATCAGTAAATCCTGGATTTTTGTTTTTTTTCTGATCCCTCACAGTTTTTCCTTCAGAGTACAAAGATACATGTGTGTATCACTGTCATGTTATTGCATATATAATTCACATAAGTGGGGAGAAACTAATTCATTGATGCTTCTACCCCCCACCAGCCACCACTAAAATCCTGTCTGGATCTTGTTCACATGATGTGGAAGAATGTGATTTGTCTCAGTAGGAATTACTGCCTAGCACATATAGCTGTAGCATTATTTTCCCTTGAAACACCAGTCTGTCGACGATTTCTTGGCTCTGGTGACAATGAGTTGACTTCCTCCAGATCAGAGGGAAAGGAATATGTTTGTTTAACTCTGCAGCCAGGGCATCTGTCCTGATAATTCAAACATTTGGTTTTCCTTCTTAATATAAATAAAGAAATGTCTTAGTCTAAACAGAGACACTGAAATGGATGGTGTGGCCTGCCAGTGTTTTCCTAGCTTTTTTATTTCTGTGATCTTTCATAACCTGCCTTTCTAGTAGATAATCCAACATTCAGTTCCAGAAGACGTGGGGCTCAGTGTCTGCTCATGCTCGTGTTTGGAAATAAACCCTGAGAGAGGTACTGTGTTAAGTGAATGATAGCAATGAGGAAAGGGAGGGAACCTTTTCATCTGAAAAACAGTCAGAAGGGGCAAAACAGCTTGTGGAGCTGATTGCGGAAAGTGCTACTGCCTTCACCTCCCCACGTGTCTGGCAGAGCTGAGGATGCCTATCAAGACCGAGATGGCCCCTTAGTTAATCATACTCATAGAGAACAGGCCTCTAGATGCATGTGTACAAGAAGTCAATGGGAGGAGTGTGCCCTCAGCTTGGTACTGATGGTATATACCCAGTTGGAATGCCACTCTTGAGGGATCTGAGCTGTTTACTCGGAAAGTAGGGAAGAATTGTTGTGCACAGAGTACCAAAGCCCTCCTTACAAGCCTATAAACATCTGTGCTATAGCTAGGCAGGAACAATATGGTGGTACTGATACCTGGTCCTCTCCTGGTCTCTCTCCACCTGGGTCCTCTTATGGTGAATGGCCAATGAGTTCTTTGTAGCAAGACTTTTTTCCTGTAGACGTCTACAAACAGCCCTCCAAACTGAAGGAAGTCTTTACATGCCACCTCCATTCCGAAATTACAAAGTATTAAAGTTCGAGAAGAAACTGTGTTAGTGCAGAGGAAAAAGCCAAAGCATATTTTGTATTTTCTTCTTTGCTTAAGGGTTCCTTAGCGAGAATATATAGCCACCAAGGAGCTAGCTTGACCCTGAGAAAAAAGCTAGTTAAACTTTTTCCGTGTTCTTCTTTACAAGGAGGTTGCCTAAAGTCAGTTTATTTTATCACCTCATGGAGAGGGTGGAATGCCCAATTTTATTTGTTGGTGCTTTGATATCCTGTTGTGAACAATAAAGAAACAAGTGGATGCATTTTGCTGCTCCTGACCCTTCAAATTTCAGACGACAGTGCTTCAGAAAGCACGGTCTACTAATACTGTGGTGAGGTCATTGGGGTACAGAAGCAGTTCATCAGCATAACCTGCTTGCATGAAGCAATGGAAAACCCAGCAGTTTTGTCTACATTTAACATAAAAGTTTTGCTTTTTTGAAAAAATCCTTTGATCTGTGCACACAAAGGGTGTCTGTCTGTTTCTGGGAGAATGGAATGTGGAAAACCAGGAAATCCAGAAAAATTATTACCTTGTTCCTGTATTTTGTTTATGACCACCCTAAGGTCATAGGGTCTTCTTCTGTTTTGGCCCGTTGAATGAAATGTGTGCTTAGCTCCATCCTTCACTGATAACACAGACTGTGTTAATGATTGTAATATCATGTTGAAGTCCTAATTTCCTAAAATCCTTTGAATGCTAATTGCCTCAGCATATTTATTTAACTGTGTTCTGCAGGTAGACGGAAAAGTCAACATGAATGGAGAAAATGTCAACGGCACAGAAGAGAAGGATAAAGAGTGTACAACAGTAATATTTACTCCTTCGCCAAGCAGATCTCTGAAATTTGATGGAGTAGCCAGAGGGGACAGGCCCCCAGTAGAGTTGAAGAAGGACCCCCCAAGTGTTGAGCTCAGTTTACAGAGGCCTGCCACTCAGAGTGTGCACAAAGAGCCAACAGTAAGACCAACACGAACAAACCAGCCTTACTTTCTTTGCCAGTTTTCTGTCTCATGATGTATTTAATCACTAACTAATGATACCCAAGTGCTTATGTTTGCCTTATTTCAAGAGGGTGTGCCCAGACCAGGAAAAAGCAAAACCGAAAATCCTTTGTAAATTAAAGGCTTCTTCCTTTTGTATGTGGGTAGAGAAATAGGAGGGTAAGATTCAAAACACTTTTTGCAGCCAGCTTTTCTTCTTCTTCTTTTTTCTTTTTGGCAGGGGGAATGTTGTGCAGCTGATAAACATACTTTAAATGTGCTAGGCCAAGGAGAAATTGGTTTAGGGTCCCAGCCATTGTACAGATTTATTCCATGCTTCTCCAAATGTAAGCTGATTAGATCAGCAACATAACTTGACTGTGTGAACCATTATAATTAGTCTCAGTTTTCAATTTTCAAAGAAGAGGATGTGTACGTGCTGGCAGTTTTGAACATTTGGTTTTCATTCCCCTCTCAGAAATATTAGAAAAACGGATAAGCTATTGAAATGCTCAGAGAGGCCAACATGCTTCTTAACTGCCTTATCAGAGAAACAAATTAATTTTACCTTTTCATCTTTCTCTCCCCTTCTTCCCCAGGGAAAAAGGCAGGAGTAAAACTAGAGCATATCACAGCAGGCATCTAGATGCTACAAAACTGTCATAAAAGTGGATAGTAAAAACAAAACAAGAAATAAGGGCAGGATTGCAAATAAAACATGTAAAAGGGTTGCAAACAAGTGACAGGAGAGGGAATTCTCACCATGTTTTTCTGTGTAACAACAAAGAGAATTGGAGATGTGGTGAGAGTTGGAGTATGATAATTTTTTTCTTTCATCTCAGATTTCATCCAAGTAGTCGCCAGATGGATAACAGGGAGCAGACAGGGGTCTGTCCTGAGGCGTGATGGTTCATTCATGAGACAGGGTTTGTGTCTTACTCCCCTGCTTAATGCCAGTCTCTAGCAATGGACAACCAAACCATGGAGCCTGCAGCAGTCAACACAGAGCTGTTCTGTGAGCACAGACTTGATCCTGTCAAAGGGAACTGGTATAGAGTCAAAAGTGAATGATTTGCAGGGAAGGCAGAGTTGGGGCTGCTCCTGTCAGAACAATTTGGCTGTAAGGGAAATGTCAGGTAAGCATTGCACCTGATATGGAAAAGCAGATAATGGGAGTATTTGGAGAACAGAGAAGAAGCTCAGCTTGCTGAAGAACAGAAGCACAATGGCAATCAGAAAAGTAGCCAAATGATAGTGCTACTGTCTCCTTTTTTAGGATTTCCAGGCCTAATTTATGAGGAAATTCAGCAAAAGAAACCACTATTAGTTCTTGAGTGTACTCATATCTGTTTGATGTTACCTCATCCTTTCTACAGCTTTGAGGATGATAAGGCCAGTTGAACACAGATTTTTGTATGTCTGATTTGTGGTTCCAGTTCTTAGCCCTTGTGATGATACTGGCAAACGAGGCAGAAGAGTTTGCCTCCTCAGATTCCTTATGACTCTTGACATTTGCAGAATAGCTCCTGGTTTGTAAGCTTGAGTGCACTTAATGATGAAGCCTTCAGGAGGGAATGAGTGTGCACCCAAATGGTGCTATTGACAAAGTGTCTCTGCTCTAACTACAGACTTCATATCACTAGCTTCATGATTCCATCAGTAATGGGACTGGGCAGTGCACATCCTTATAATTACTCCTGGCGCTTCAGCTTCAAGCAAAGGTATGTGTGTTAAGCATGTCCAGGATAGAGCAAGGAGAGCAGACTACTTTGAGGGGGATCTTCCATGGGAAAACAAGTTGGAATGCACTGAGCATGATGAGAGAAAGGAGACCTGCTTGTGGCTGGAAGGGAATTTCCCAGCCTGAAATAAGATTTCAGGTTTTATTTCTTCTGGATATTTACTTCTCTTTGCCCAGATGCTTCTTATTAATTTTCAATGCCTCAGACTAAGGCATGGGCAGCAATTTAGCTATTGAGCATACAGTAGGGCCCCGATTTGTGGATGGAAAGGCCTTAGATGTCAAGTTACAGAGATGAGGTATGGGACTGATGCTTGGCTTCTTCGCTGTGTAATGTTGGGACTCAGACTAGCACTGCTGTAGACAGCTTGGTATAGATGTGATTAGTCTGAAGCCTTATCTGCAAGAGTCAGGCAGCTACACTGGACTCACTTCACTCAGCCTTCTCCCGTTACCAATTCTACTTCAGTTTTTGGACAACCAACACAATGATGTCCAGCCTCATCTGCACAGATTGAAATGCTAAACTCCTCACTGAAGGTATAATCCCTCCTAGGAAGGTTGGGAATCCAAATTAGGAAAGATAAGATCATCATGGGCTTGTCCCACTCCCCATAAAACATGGCCTCTTGCTGGGTAGGATGCTGGATCTAGCTGTCACTGTCAGCCCTCCAGAATGGAAAAAGTGGTTTGGTTTTGTCCCCAGCAGCAGGGCTTCCAAACTACACATTCTTAAAAGGAAAAAAGCCTTCTGAAAGCCTCCACTGTAAGCCTCCACTGTATCACTTCCTGCAAGGAGAAAACAGGGTTATGGGTTTTGTCTGATGCTTAACCCTTCTGAATTTTTAGAAAAGGAGGAGAAGACAACAGAAAAAGGCATAGAGAACAGCTGAGATGAAGAAGAGCTGCCTGGAGTGGAAGAAATTACTGAAGTTCTTTTGTCTTGAGAAAACTTCTACAAATGAAGCATGTTTTCAAAGCCATTTCGAATCTTGCTTTCACTACATTTATTTGTATACTTTATTGATATAGTTCTTGTTAGCTATGTCCTTCCCAGGCTTTGAATAAGATTCACAGGCAGTAGTTCCTCTGTTAAGAGATGCTGATTCAGGGTTTGATTTTTCCCCTCTAGTTGCTCATAGATTTGGTTTAGTTTTGTATTTTATTAATTCATTTTCTGCCCCAAGTTTATTTCATGAAATACGTATTCCTCTTCATATATACCTTACCTTTGGCCCTCCTGTCCTTCCCTTCTGATTCCCTTCCTGTTCTTTACGTGTCCCTTCCTCTTCCTCCATCCCTCTTAGGGCTGCTTCTCTGCTGTTGCAGTTCATTTGTCAAATGGACTAGTTCTTGTCTTCTCTCTGCCTGGCAGGCTTTCCTTTGAAGCTCTGTAGTCCTACTTTAAATCTGTCTGGCTGCCCTCAGGCATTGTCTGCAATGGGGGAAGATGCTGTGCAACTGTACTTCAACAGCTTTTTCGGCCTGAAGTTTAGTCAAGTTGCACCCCTGAAAACACTAATACTGTTGAGGTTTTTGAGGAGCTAGGGAAGTGCAGGAATCATTTCCTATGGGAGAGACCTCAGTGTCACTTGTCTTTTTTGACAAGAGAAGAATCCCATCTATATGCAAATCAAAAAATGTTTGGTGATCAGATACTGATTGGGAAATATATATGCATCCTGCCTATGCATCTACTCTGAAATGAGATGCAAAAAACTGCAGGAGGTGGGCAGGACAGTAAACAAAAATATAATCAGGAAACTATACTTGTATCTGTAGTGTATAGGTAGAGTATTAGGTGTAGGTAGTGTATTGGGAATTTTACAAAAGACTTACCTTTACTTAAAGTAGCTTATGAAATTTTGCTGGTGATTTAAGGCTAGAAGGGATAAAGTTGACCTACAAACAGGATGAGAATATTCCACTGGTGTTTATGGAGCAATGTGATGATAAGAGGAGTGGTAGGTAAAGCACACCTCTCTTAATACAGTTTTTAAAACTGGGACCAAGGCTCAAAGACTGATAAGTCAGTGGCAGTGCCAAGAATAACATGAGAATCATCTCCTCATCCTGGTCCTGCCTGTCAGCCATTTAGGTTGTGTATTCTTTCCAGTATGCAGAACAGTAATGCACATTACAAACATTGAGAAGTTCTGTCCTCTAGCTCTTTGAATTAGAAGTTGGCAGAGTAAATGTTTTGTTTTAAAACAATGTTTGTGCAGATTTTAGTGTAGGGAGATTAATTTGTCACTAAGTAACATCACTTTATTTTATCCAATCTAATAAAAAGAGCATGTAGAAATTATTGGCTTGCTATAGCTCTAATTATAACTTTGATCAAGCAAAAAATAATAAATATAGGCAACAATTTAAATAAAGATCAGGGTGAGGTGGTGATGGTGGGGAGATAGCTTTCTTTTAATTTTTCTCTGGCTAGCTTAAACTTGTCCATTTCTACTCACTGCATGCTTGGCACAAAATGAACTTTTTTTCTGTATCCACGTAACACTCTCCTTCATCTTCAAAAATCCACTGATTGAACTGAGATTAAAGTACAAGCTTTCTTGTGGCTGAGGATTGTTGGCCGAGCTACAGGAGAGCGGGGCTGAAATCCTGATTTGTACAGATCCGGTAAGACAGGATCTGTCTTTGATTCGTTACAAGAAACACTGGTAGAGTAAGTATGGCCTGTTCCAGAGTGACGGCTTTGCCTTGAACCACACATGAAAAGGTGTGTGGAGAGCTGGACTACCTGAAGGGAAAAAGGTTTAGGATGAGAAGAGAGAGCAGCAAAGCTTCAAAGCAGTAGAAGGAAACTCTGCTCAGTGTTTGGTTATGAATAGAACATGCCTGTCTCCTGTCTGCCAGCCATGAACTTTTCAGTGTCTGTGAATGACAGGAGCTTATTTTAGAGCCCAGTTGAGCAGTAATAACTGTAATGACTATCAGGAATACTTCACACTATTTCTTGCAACATTTTCAAGGCTTCTCTGTCAGTTACTGATTACCCTGATCTTTGGTTGTAATAGCTGGCCTGAGTACAGCATTATATAGCTGGCAGATGGTTTAACCTGTCAGAGCAGTGTTCTGGCTGTAGTAATATACTGGCATAGGATGCAAGAAACTTAGTTGTGGCAGCCCAAAGTCACGCCACATTACTACTCATAACAACTGAAAACACTAATTTTGATGAGGAAATCATCGTATGAAAATTTTAAAGTCAATGATATGTGTAGAATTTGAATCACAGAAGTTTAAAAGATGTGTCAGGCAATTTTTATATGTGGCTATTGATACCACAGCCAATTTCATTCCTGAATGATTTTACAGAATTTAAATTGTAGTTCTAACCTGCTTCTTTCTGATATCTCTGCATTCTCACTCTTTCCAGACAGCTTGTTTTGTCATGTTTTCATAGAAAATGCCGTAACAATATTTCACATGTTTTTGTGTGCAAGCAGTGTTAACTGAGCTATGTTTCAATTTAATTTGCAATAAGGGCTAATAAAGTTCTACTGTAACTTCCTTTGGAGTTTGTATTCTTGTAGAAGTTGTGATATGTGTTAGGTGTTCTGATTACTGTATTTTTAGGGTTTTATAAGGGTGTATGATTCTGGCACAACAGTAGGCAATATGGCTATTTCTGACTTGTATGATCTTAATTAAAGAAATACTTGGACTGATATCCTAGTTTATGTGATAAAAATCCTACCTGTCACAGACTGAACTAATTTATTTTCATGCCTAATGCATGTTTGGTAACACTATATGTGCAGTTGTGCCTGTGTCTTTGTTAAATGGATACCTTGTTTAGCCAAACCCAGGTGTTGCTTTGTCCTCTGTTACTGATGTGCTCATAACCAAAACTGCAACCGCGATATTTAATTTTCCATCATTGACTAAGGCTAAATTGTAAATGGGAAAGCTACCAGGAAACTCCTGGGTGGGTAGATGCACAGGGTATGGAAAACACCCATCCAAGTAGATGGCAATCTCCAATTTTCAGGAGTTAATACAGGACAGAGTCTTCACGCCAGCCTGGATCAGTGGGCAGAGATAATCACAGCCCCTACGCACCAAGGATTTTCCTACTTCCCTTGAAGGCTTCATTGCCTGTAGTGGTTGGACAAGCAGGTGTTGTACTGACCTTCCCTCAGTGGCACCTGCAGCAGAGCCAAGGTGTGGAATGGCTCTGCCACCACTGTGGAGTGAGACCTGTGCCCACACAAACACATATGGCTGCAGCAGAGAGGTGCTGAGAGGCCATGTGAGTCCTTCATCCCAAAGCATGAGAGCTCTTCTCTATTACCTCAGAAACATCACTTACCAGGTTATTCAGTTTTTCAGTGTCCACATCAAAATACGATCCCCTTAAGTATAATAAAATGTTTGTATGTCTTTTTTTCATGGTCAGTGATAACATCATCATTTAATTACAAAATATTTATGAAATGTGAAGGATGATAGTCTGTGGTAGTAGAGATATTTTATCAACTGTATGAGCACAAGAATTTTTTTAAGTGTATCATATACCTGTGGATAAAATACTAGGTAACATTACATTAACTTGGTATTATAAATAGAATTAGATTTTGTGGAAATGAGAGAGTTCCCTAGTGAAGTTGACTTAATTTTTTTATAAATTACTTACTAATCAGATTTATATTTTTAGCTATATGTCACTAGCATTTAATTGCTTACCAGAGGGAGGAGAAAGAGTCAAGTCTCGTGAGCAGGAACAGAACTTCTGCAGCATGCCATTGTAAAAATCAATTTTCCTGCAGCAAGTAGTAGCTCTTTCTTTTTTCTATAAATAACATTTATGTCTATACCTGGTTCAACCTCCTGGATATAGGTTATGGGTAGATTTAGTTACTACACTTTTGCAGGACAGCTACATGACAGCACCGTGTTTAGGTTCCTGAGGTGACTCTAGGCCCAGAGGTGATAAAAGTGCATTGAGTCTGTGCATCATGCATGTCATCTCAGCATTCACTGAGCATTTTAACCCTGCTGAGAGGCCAGTGTGGCTGTGCTCTTTCCCCAGCTCCAGCTGACATCAGCAGTTGCCCTTCCTGGGTGTATGTAACACTAATACTTTTTCTACTGGCTCGTGGTTATTACTATTTATGGCTTTAAAGCCTCCAAGGTTGAAATTAAAGTTGAATTTCTTTATTTATTTTAATTTTTCAATTTGGACAGTTGCTTTTTGAGGCTGGAGGGGGAATTCCATTGTTTTACCAAAAATAATAACCATCTAAACATTATTAATTGAAATTTGCAACAATTTCTTTGGAAGGGCATATGGTTTGGAGCAGTAGGTTTGGAGCCTCTTGCTTTTCCAGGTGAAATCTACCTTGTTTAGGGCAAATTCTGAGCTCTCAGTAATAGCCATTTGTTTAGGTTTAACAAAGTTTTATAGGTTTTAGAATGATATAGAATAATTCAGGTTGTAGGTCTCTAGCTGAGTCTACTGCTCAAAGCAGGATCAGGCATGAGATCAGAACAGGTTGCTAAGAGCTTGATCATTTGAGTCTTGAAAACCTCTGAGGACAGAGTTGGTGTAACCTATTCTGGCCAGCCTGTTACACTTGCCTGGCTGTCCTCATTCAGGAAAAAAATACTTGTTTCTGCATTGAGCAAGGTTGGGAAGAATTTCCAGTAGCTTCTCCACTGGCTGCTGTTGTATCTGGAGCCAGAGGTTGAGGCTGAAGGAGAATTTTTGTTTTGTTGCAGTAGTGTTCTGCTGGGGCTTTCAGTGTAAAGCTCTCAGTGAAACACAGGCTGGTGTCAAGATGAGCTGGGGGAAAGCAAGGTGGGTTATACGAGAGAAAAGACAAGGTAGGTGGCAAGAGGCAAACGTGTGGGTCACAAGACTTGCAGTCCTTGGAGCATTTCTCTGGGGCCTATGCTTTAGCCTGTGCCTCATCTCCAGTGACTGTCCCTCTTTGGAGTGTGGGCAACATGGAGGGAGAGGTCTGTGTCTTGTTTGCTCTTGGTTTAGATGCATTCATAGATGGACATGGTGGTGAGGAGGTCCTGAAACTTCCATGTTACCTTTTTGGTAATTTGGTATTTCTCAATCTGCCTCATCCAGTTTGAGAACTGCTTTTAGACAGGTGGGGGATGTGTCTCCGTGTCTTGCCTGGGGCAGAGGGTGAGGATGGGCAGAGGTGAGGGTGTGTTGGAAAGCGCCAGGCAATGGGGAGGTTGGCAGGCAGCCAGCTCCAGCAAGTGCTGGAGGAGACATGCTGCTGCTTCTAGAGACTCATGGCTGTGATGTGGTGCCTGTCCTGCTGAGAGGTGGCAACACAGCCCTTGGCAGCTGCAGGCTCCTTCTGTTTCCCAGCACTGCTGAATTCTTGCTGGGCTTGACCAGGTTGCTGGCCCTGGCCCCGGCCCCATACTAGTCCACACCATTTCCTTGCAGGGCATCTTCTCAGACATGTTCTCTGCCCTTCTGCAGAGCATGTGTCCCTCCAGAGAGGAGAAGCAGGGATTCATAAGCTCTGCCAGCAGCAAAATTCCCTGGACCTTTGTGGTGCGTCCCCAGGTGTTGCCATCCTGTTGGCACTGCCAGTAGATGTTCCCAATAACTGAGCTGTGAGAGCCCAGGTCTGCTTTTCGTGGGGCATGTGTTTGGATAAGGGGCCACAGGCTCATGTGGGCCTGCAGGGATAGGAAACAGGATCTGTGCAGAATCTGTGCAGATTCCTGCCTGCAGAAAAGAAAAAATTTTATCGGATTTCCTCCTTTGCATCTATCAAAAAGATGAAGTGGTGGAAGGAGGACAGGAAAGAGAGTCTACAACAGACTACTTCTGAAATATGTTACTTTTTATTTCTAAAAGTAGTCTGCTTTTTTATTTTCCTCTGTTGAATGTGCCATTTTCCAGATCTTCTCGGTGTTAGAAGTACTGGGAAGCGGCTGATTGCTTTGCAGCATATTTTTCTTCCTTTGCCCGCTGGAAAAGTGGATGTCTGGTGGAAGCTGCTGAATAGATCAGCTGAAGTGTTACCCTTGTTTTGACAGTGTGGTTTTAACTCTGCAACAGCCCTGCCCCGGGTCAGGAAGCTTGCTTTTCAAAGGCATTTGGAGTACTGGCTTGATATGGTCTCACCATATTTTTTCAGTCATCTCTTAGTAGTGTTTCAAGTATTTCAGTACCTTTAATACCAGCTCTGGCTTTTCCCTTCAGATAACAGACTGTTTAGACAACTGTTAAATAGAGGAAGTGTTTAATTACTTTGCCACTTTTCAAACCCTAGTATGTGCTATGTATTCACTAATGCATACATTTTTGTGTTACCGTAGAAGGGGAAACTAGGGGTGCTTATCTCCAGCTAACACAATCCAAGATACACTACAATTTTAAAAGCTTGTAGGAGCTCTTCCAAATCAACCACATTAATGGCTGATGATGAGCAATTTGAAAAAGAGATTAAAGCCCAGTGATTCAACACTCGACCGGCACGTACTGCTCTGAAACATACTCCCCAGTGCCCTGCTGAGCTCCAAACCAATCTGGTTAGAACCCACTACAAAGGAGCAGCAAGCATTGCCTTGAGGAATTAGCATATGCTTTTATTTCCACTGTGCTTACTCTGTCTGTGCTGTGTTTCTCTCTCCAGGCCTCCCTGGTGGAAGCAGATGGAGCTGCCAGCCCACAGGCCGAGCCCAGCCCCAACGGTACAGCCCCTGCTTGCCCGGTGTGCCCATCCCCAGGTGGGTGTGCTGCAGATGTCAGAAATCTCGACATAAAATGAAATTGCATGCAGTCAGAGCAGTCATTCACTGCAGCAACGTCCCATGGGATGTGGTGGAGTCCCCGTGGCAGGAGCTTTTTCAGGTGCAGCTGGACAGGGTGCTAGACCATCTCCTCTAGGCTCCCTTTCCCTTGAAAGGTGGGAATAGATGGTCTAGACTGAACTGCCTGGGCTGCTCAGTCATTCTGTGGTTGAAATGACACACCTGACTGCACAACTCAGGGTGCAAGTTGCCCGCTTTGCTGTTTGTGCCAATGAAAAGCCGGTGCCACAGCGTGCTGTAACTCGAAAGCAACAAGAGCAGAAGCTATCAGTCAGTAATAGGTTCTGTTTAACACTTCCCTCCCCCTCCCAAGACAAGAAATGGAAGGAAAGAGTAAGAGTGGACACTTCAGTCATCATAGGGGCTTTAAATGAACAGTATTGTTCAAACTCACAGTTTTCTGCTTTAAAGCTTTTATGCATGATTCCTAATCTGGGGAAAGGAATTTTCTGGTAGAATTTTAATCTGTTTTCCTCAAAAGTGTGTTTCGGAAACATTTTCTTTGAGTAGGTACTTTATCTGCTGTCTGCTACAATACTAAGTTCATGGTCTTTTTTTTTGTTCATTTTTTTAAAATGGGTCTATCAAAGTTCAGCTTGTCATGGGAAGTAAAAAGTACTGTATCGAGAATGTATTTAAGTAAGATCTTGGGCTGTAATTCGTATGTAAGCATAATGCTCCTGTTTATTGAGGATAAATGTGACTTAAACAATTGAGCTTTGCCCTTGAACATTGATGAAGTACCATTCCCCAAAGATTAACAACGGCTCATTCCCCTGTTAACAAGGACTCATTAGCTGATTTAATTACTTCAGCTAGTAGATGCCAAAGTACATAGGGTAACAATCTTGAATTGCACTTGGCAGGTTATGTAGAAAGTGCAGTCTTGTGATCAACCAAACAGATTCTCCTCTCAAGAGTCAACAGTGATGAGCTGGTGTTGTCTACAAATCACAAAGCTACCCTGTCTCCGGCTCCACAGCTGTGAGAAATGCTAAACATTAAGTATTGACAGCAAAGTTTAATACTGGCTGGAAAGGAAAACTGAGATAGCATTGCAAAAAGTGAAATGGTAAAGTAACAAGGGGTTTTTATTATGCCTTCTTTGGAGGAATAGATGTGGTCCAAACTGTGAACTTCTTGTAGAGTAAGCAACCTCCTCTGCTGTTCAGTACAAGCCAGATAATTCCATGCTGTGCTGGTTTAAAAGTAAACAAGCAGGAGAAATAAACCCAACTCGAGAGAGATAATAAATCAGAGTTACAATTTACTAAAAATAAATTACAACAGATGCAACGGTACAGAGAAAAACTGGTTTTAACCCACAGAAACAGATGTATAACCCAGCCCCCTGGGACAAGAACAGAACAGTGTTGGCCCCTGTGTTGAGCACCCTGTGACACACACACCACCCCCCTCCCCCCCCCCCGGTGCAAAGTAAAAGGAAAGGAAACCTGTTGGTCCAGATGATGGTGGCAGTTCTGTTGAGGTAATGATCACAGTCTTGTCGAGAGTGGTAGTGGCAGCCCTGCTGGAGTTCTGGTCCTCTGAATCTGCCGAGTGGTACCAGAAGTCCCAAACCCCCAAGATTATATATGCTCAAATTCAGGTGGGAATGTCCAGTACCTCCCCCATGGCAGGGAGTTTCACAATGGGTGATTTAACTCTGTGAGTCATGGGATATTTTTGGAGTCTTTGATGGTCTAGGTGTTGCAGCTGCCTATTATGCCAGCCCAGTATGACCCATTAGCAGAGATGACCCCTCAGGCTGGGTGTGAAGGTGCTAATTTCTCCCTGCAGGTGAATTACCACAGCTGAGTCATTAGGTGTTCCTTGGGCAGCTGCTGCAAATGATCCATTATTAACAGTTAATCAGAAATGACATAGAGGGTGAAGAATGCACAGTTTTGGTTATACACACATAGTAATAAACTGGTCCTGGCCCTTGTAACTAAAACACATGCTGTGGCCCCTATGCCTCTAATGGTGTGGAAACTGCTCCAACGCAGGGTGCATCTGCCTGGCAGCAGAAGCAACTCTTGTCTCTGCTTGTGTGCAGGATCTTGGTGGAGTCTTAGGGTTTATCACTTTCTTAGCTCACTCTCCTAGCCTGTCAAAAGTACAGAATTCAGAAGCTGCCTCTGCTGCTGTGGTTGAAAAGGGGACAGGAACTGAAGCTTCTGCTTTAGGAGGTTGGAGAGAGATCTGAGTGCCTATGCAGTGCCTGGTATGGTGGCAACTGCTCTGCTTCCAATGGTGAATATCAGCTGTCAACAGTTTAGGTGTCACAGTCCTCAGCTGTAGACTTGTGTGCTCATGGTCCCTTCTCCCAAAAAACAGCATCAGCTTGTGTTTTTTTAAGAATTAAATGACAACAAGGTTGTTTCAGTGTAAGACTTCCTGTTAGCACAGTTGTTTGCTGTCTGATGCTTAACTGATGTGATTTAGTGGAAATAGGCAAGCTGAAATATCCTCCAGTGCTGACAGTGAGATCATATTCAATGTGGTATAGGTGGTATAGTTACTTGTCCATGTAGCATCTTAGGATAGGATTCATCAAACAACTTCAGTAAAGAGATCTTAGCTCAGAAGGCACACTGTAGGCTACAGCTCATCTCAGCCAAAGCGGAGTGTCTGAAATAGTTTGTGTGACTCCTTCCCAAGGACTGTTTCTCTGTTTTTATTGACCATGAAGGGTGTTCCATGATGCCTAAGTCAAGTGTAAGCACCTCCATTTTGACAGGTGAATTTCTCTCTTAAAGCCTTTTCTTCTGTGAGAGGTTAGTTTTGCCTGTGTTGAAGAAAAAAGATTGTTTATTCAAAATAGGCTGTAAATGGGCTCGCAGTATATCCAGTAAGAAATTGGACTGTAAGAAATAGGCCTACATTTTATTTCAAAAAGTGTCTTAACCTTGCGATATTATCTCTTATATCTGTGGATTAGGTTCAGATCAGAAGCAATTCAAGTCAACTGCAGCTTGTGCCAGCCCTGTTGTGAAGAGATTAGAATTTCTTCCCAGTCCTGTCCCTTCGGAGGAAGCTGCTTCAAGCAACAAAGATGTGAAAAAAGATGAAATGGAACAGCAGAAGGAAGCAGAGCTCCCTCCTACACCAGAGGTACATATGGGCAAGGAAAACATGGAGTACAAAACAAAACAAAAACGGAGAAGGATCTTGCATGGAAATGCTTATTGTGCGAATTGGTATTTTTCTCTACATAATGTCTCTTTTAGAGTTCATTCAAAACCATCTGCCAAGGAATGACCCTGCAGGATGGTTTCTGTTGCCAAATCCTGTGATCATCAAAGAGTTCCCTCTCAAAAGGAACTCCACAGTGTCTGCTTGTAGCATTTGAACCTGTAAAACTGGAAACTGGCTGGACCAGAAATGAGAACTAAACCTACAAACCCCAGGCCCACTCCCATTAGGGGGACAGAGTATCCAGAAGGTGTAGACAGTGGAGCTTACCCTCTTGAAGTGCTGAACTAGTGCAGGTAGTGGCAGAGGGAACAAATGACTGTGACTGTACTGCTCTGTCAGGTAAGTTAGATGTTGGTTAGTTAGATGTTGTTAGAGGATCAGCCTTGGTGTGCAGGGCAGTGTGAATGTCAACCGCAAACAGCTACCAGTTACTTGCAGGACGTCAGTATTGCAACTCCATGTTATAATTCTGGAGATAGAGGCTTCATCTTTGATAATGTTAATTCGGAAAATAAGTAGAAAGCGTTTAAATTAACCCTTGAACCTGTTGTTGTTTAAATGCTGTTTTTTGCTCCCAAATGTCTGAACAGGTGATGAAAGCAAAAGCCCTGGAACAAAAGGGGAGTGTAGTGTTGCCGTTTATAAAGAAACTGCCAGAGACCAGCCAAGTTACTTTGCATAATTCTTTCCTACAAGGTGAGCAAAAAGCATTTGGAGAACTCAGCCAGACAGTAGCTGAATATGTGCATATGGTGTTCAGGGTGAAGTGCCTAATCAATGGCCAGAGGCTTTTGGAGCTAAAAAAGTTATTTTCTAGTTGCATTGACTGATATTGGTAGTGTGGCTCCTGTGATGCAAAGGACTCTTCTGGCTGTCCTGTTTAAATACGACAGCAGAAATGTGACATGGTGGAGGGGGGCAGGGAAAGACCTATCTTGAGTTTACCTGGCCTAGCAATAAAAGCTGTATTATGCCAGTGAGCATTACTTACTGCTGCTCGCAGATGAAAATGGCTTAGCAATTGGTTTTATCTCACCATAAAATTTTCTGGAGATCTGCATTCTGCACTCAGCTGCTCATGTGGAGCCCCTTTTCACAGATGAACAGTACACATGTCTGGGCACGTCCTTGAATTTGACTGCTGCCCAACACAACAACACAAATTCTTTCAAAGCAGAACCTTTTTTTTTTATCCGTCACCTTCATGACAAAGTTTTGCTTGAGACTGATCATGTTTAGTAGTTTGATTTTATATTTATTTTAGAGATGTCTAGATGTAGGTATTGTGAAAGAAAGAAGAATCATCTAAAGTTTTCTTACCCCTGAGAACTTCCTAAGTTGTTAGTTTATATGTAGGTAATATACTGATTCGCCCAATATTTTCAAGGTTGAAACTCCTCAAGGCAATCCCTTGAGGAAAGATTGGAGAGGGACTTTTTACAAGGCAGCGTAGTAATAGGACAAGGAGCAAAGGCTTTAACCTGAAGGAAGGTAGAGTTAGGTTATATATTAGGAAGAAATTCTTTACTCTGTGTGTGGCAAAGCACTGGAACAGGTTGCCTAGAGAAGCTGTGGATGCCCCATCCGTGGAAGTGTTCAAGGCCAGGTTGGATGGAGCTTTGAGCAACCTGTTCTAGTGGAAAATGTCCCCCTCCATGGCAGGGGGAGTTGAAAATAGATAATCTTCAAGGTTCAGTCCCGCCCAAACCACTCTATGATTGTCTGAACAGGAATAGAATTCTCACTTGTTTTCGGTGTGGAGGTGCTACCCAAACAGACTTTGAAAACGACATCATTTTATGTTAGGCACGAATCAGTCCAAACATCAAGTGACAGAGTGTAGGTCTCCCGCCTATTTTCTCAGTGGTGCTGAAAGACTTGGCTGCACTCTAGTGTTCACAGCACATGGAGCACTGAAAGGATCACAAAATCCTGTATCTGATAGGAATGAATGCAAGCACCATGCAAAACTTGAAAGGGTGGCTGCCCTTGAGTAACATTAGTGTGTTAGAGTTTTCATATAAGTTCAGGTGCCATGTTGCAAAAGTAGCATTTAAATACAGACAGTAAACATGTGTGATCTTCAGGTCCGTTGTGAACTAGCAGGGGCCGACTGGGCCAGAGCGACTGTAGTCAAAATCCCTCTTGTGGCCGAGGTGGCTCAGGTCTCAGAGTCTGTCACCGCTTTTTGACCGCACTGTTTCTTGTTTTGTCTCCGTGCCGTTGCCTGCAGAGCCGCCCCGCGGGGCCGCGGTTCCGCTTAGGGTTCGCAACAACTGGCGGCGCTCACAGTTTTTCTCACAGTCAGGTAAATGCGGCGCAAGGACCAACTTCAGCCCTTCTGCTGCCTCCAGTCGTAGGTGTCCTCGGACGCGGGGCTGGGGTGAAGACTGATGATCGTGGGGACTTGTTCTACCTCTCGCTTTCGTAGAAAGTATCTATTCCTGCTGCACAGTTGACAAAGAGCTGTTGGGTTGCACATTGTTGTGATGCTCTGTTCTCAGGCACCCAAAAGAAATCCCTTGCCTATAAATACCTTTTGCTTAATTTCTTTAAATCAGCCTGATTTTCAAAGGCATTTGGATAGAAAATGGCAATGGTTCTCTTCGTAACTGTGGCTCTTGAATAGTGTAGTCCCATCCTTTTAGCTTTGCTGTACTTTTTCCTTCCTTGCACTGAATCATGAAGGGAAAAGTAGATCAAGGTAGGTAACACTCAGTGTCTGAACACTGCTAACATCTGTGGCCAGAAGTAGATGGCATTAGCTAGTGGTAGAGTAGAACCTGGTAGTTAATATTGTGCTCCTCTGTACCCAGATAAAAAGTAGTTTTGTTGGTGATGGGTGTAATCCGGTTTTCTGATTTATTTGCTTGCAATTCGTTCTTGCATTTGGTTGTGGGAGCGAATAGGAAACTAACAAGAAGCTTTCTTATACAGATATAATGTAGATTTACTTGCAGGCTAAGCACATTTTGCTATGTTAGATTTAATCTTTCTTTATTCTGTTTTTTTTAATAGCTGAATCTGATAGTGGTGACAAATCAAACGTGAGTACCTGTTTGGCGTGATTGTTTGGTTTAGAGATTTGTGTTTAGCAAAAACTAATTTTTTGTGCAAACTGTCTTGTAAAATCCATAAATCAGAATAAGAATTTTTTTCTCATGGACATGTGAGAGAAAAAGTACAACCCAAGTCAAGGCATAGCCTTAATCTAAAATTCATGCATTCTCGTCTTCTCTGGAGAGAATAGTAGCTATGCGGTAGTCAGTATCTGGAGCAACTAAAACATCACAATCTCGAAATAATATGTAATTGTAAATTACTCATTCTGTTTTAAGTGCATAGAAATTGAAGGACTCCACAGTTCTACTGTCCTCTCAATGAAAACAAAAGAACCCAACATACCACAAATCCTCCTGTGAAGTACACAGTATTTCATATTCTGTTTGTCACATAGAAATAGACATAATCTCTTCCTATCATATTCAAATTCTACTCTTAGTGGAAAGGGATATGACAGCAAGTGTCTAAAATTGCCCTTGATTATAAGGATTTTAAATGTATCACAGAATAATAATAGAATTCTTAGTGAAGCTTGAGGTTTTATTTCATTATGGATAAAAATTCAAAGCAAGGCTATAGGCTGTTATACTGGCAGCCATCTAAAATGAGAGAATATTTTTTACAACATTAAATTGCTTTTCATGTTGCACAGAAGATTATAGAGAAACAAAATTGGTATGTTCTTTAAATCTGAGTACTCCCAAGGGGGTCTGTTCAGTGCTGCTTAGAGCTTTCTTTAAGATCATTTTCCTTTTTTCCCCTCCAGTTGAAGTTTCCTGAGCCTTTCTTTGCAATCCAAATTATTGTTTTTATCATTTGGATACCTGTGGGCAATCCAAGTGTCAGTGAAGCTAAAAATATTGTCTGCTAACTGAGAGAACCATTATCTAGTTCGCAATTTCCCATTGTAACTTCATCAGCAGGAGTAGGTCAGGTGAAGTGCAGCTCTGGTGGTCTTGTAAAGTGTAGTGTCACGGTCTAATAGATTGGTTTTCCTTCATGTAAGCGTTTCAATTTTTGGTCCTGGGATCCAGAAGAAGAGCGAAAGCGCCAGGAAAGATGGCAACATGAGCAAGAACGCTTGCTTCAGGTAGGGAGGAAACTGTATGTCTTCCACGGTGTCATTCAGCTGTTGAGTTGACCCTTTGGACCAAAGTTGGACGTTTAATGAACACTTCTCCGTGTCCTCTGTGGATGCTTGAATGAATTCTGTGGCAGATGAGTGAACAAGTGAGCATACACACATTGTCTGTGGTTTAGGCACTCTCCTGTCTCCCCTCCCCACTTCATGGAAAGGCAAAAAGGACTCAGTCCTGCATTCCAGTGCAGAGTTAAATCAAATGTGTTGGTCCTTAATTATGTATAAAGTATTTTAGCATAGACTGCAAGTCACTTAATTACTTGGAGCAACCTTGTCAAGACTGACAATTTACTGACCCTGATGCCTAGGCAACTCTTCTTTAAAATGATGGTCTTAATAGATTTTTGTAGACTTCTGCTTTGTTCACAGGTTCTTGGAAAACATCAAGCTAAATCTGGACATGAAAGGACTTGGGTTTGGGTTTTTTTTGTGAGGGAGGGAAACATCCTCAAAACAACGACTAGTTTTGCCTAGTGGTATGGTAAGCTCTAAAAGTACTGGGTTTGTGTCCTAGTTGGAAGAAGTGCAGTGGCCCTGAAAACTTAAATTTCCCAGTCAGTCGGCAGTGTCTTTTGAAACTATGATTAGGTTTGATCCCAAAGAAATATCTTTCTTCCACAAAACAGAAGAGCAAACTGTCGAAGGATAGAGAATAATAAAATGAGGTCTTTTAAGAATGACTTGTGTGTCTCTACAGCTTTCTTGAGGTTATTTTCTTTTAGCTAATATTGTTGTTTTCTCTTAAAATGCTGTACAATTCTTATAATAATTTTTCTGGCATATGGGGGTGTTCTCTCAATAGTAAATGCATCTCTTTGAATTAGGCAAATATTGTTTCTAATTTGAACAGAACTTGGAACTGGTGTAAAGGGGAAATGAAAGTCACCATTCTTCTCCGTATTCAAACCAGTTCTGGAAACAATTTTAAACATCTCTTTAAGATAAGTTTTTGTGCAAAATTGTGTGAAAATAATTCTCAAGAAATAGTTCCATCAAGGAAGAAAGTAAGCTACGTAGCTGATTAGAAGCTTACTCTCTTCAAACCTTTACACACTATTCATTTATCTTTTAAACTTGCACAGGTATTCATTACTCATTAAATTTTATTGGCATCTCTCTTAAAGTAGTACCAGTATCTGCAAAACCTGCTTGTTTATATCCTACTTTGCTGAAGTTTTTAATGTGAAATATATGTCTTGATGTTTTGGGGTGTGCAATAGCTTTTGGAACTTAATCCTGTATGATAAACAAGGGATTATTCAAATTGTTGAGCATAGATTTAATTTCTGACCAAAGATTTTAAAAATTCTAACAAACTTCTTCTAATGTGTAAAAAATTCCTTGTAGTTGGAAGATGTTAAATATAAGTGCTAAAAACAAGTAGGAAGAGTGGAAAAAGAAGCTTTTTTTTGATACCCATGGATGTTTCAAATTTTTACCTTCCTATTTCATCCTATTTCTGATTAAACCAGTCTTGGCAGGTTCATTTTCACTATGGAGATAATACAGAATTTACTCCTAATACAGAATTCTCTGAATTTACCTGCATTTGTGTTCATATACAGGAGAAGTATCAGAAGGAGCAGGACAAGCTGAAAGAGGAATGGGAAAAAGCCCAGAGAGAAGTTGAAGAGGAGGAGCGTAGATACTACGAGGAGGTATAAGACTCTGAGGAGGAGGTTGTTTATTGACTTTCTTTTTTTGTATTTAAATGCACCCGCTTATGTAACAAAAAACCAAATCCTATCCCTAGATTAATTAATGAAAAGACTTCTCAAGGCTCAATTCTCAGGAGGATGGCATTTCTTAAACAGTGCCATAGATGGTGAGAAAAAAATACTTAAACATTTGGACAGGTATCTCCAGAACCTCCACATAGGTGGAGATGTCTAATTGCTGTGCAAGTCTGGGTGAGTCAGTGCAGGTGTGTCTGGGCACACTCAGACTTCCCTCCTGAGGCAGAGCCTTGTGTGCTTTGGCATATACTTGGTGCCTAGACTTGGTGGGACTTCAGATGAAATTGTTGTCTGCCTTGGCTTTGATCATGTAGGTATTTTGTAACTGGCCATTTTTTTAAATTAAAAAAAAAAATCCAGAGGTGGTGTTCAAAACTTGCAGTTGTAGAACATTAACAATGTATAAGATAGTGGTTTTCTTCTGTTGTTCGTGGGTCACTGTTGGGAGAAATTGGAAAATATTAATGTTTTCAGTTTGTTTAGTACGTTACACGAATTGATGTTTTATCATCTGTGCTTGAGAAACATACTTGTGATATGAAAAAGAAATTTTTTTTCAACTTTCAGAATAAGTTTCTCATGTACCAAGGGTAATTTCATATTTTTATATTAAATTAACAGACTGTGCTATGCACAACAGTGGTGCCCTCCCAAGTGGAATAATCTTTCCAGTTTTGGAAATTCCATGTCAAAGATGGTAATGGTGAAAGGAAAGGAAGTGCAAAACCTTGAAGCAAATTAAAAATTGAGGTGTTACTATTGTTCTTGGTACCACAAGTCCTTTCCTAGCCATCTAAATATGGCATATAGCAAACCTTATGCTTCTACTTCATAAGCTCATAGTGTACATTCTGCCTTTTTAACTCCCTCTCTCTCCTGATCCTCTTTCTTTAGGAACGCAAGATAATTGAGGATACTGTAGTTCCATTCATTGTTTCTTCAAACTCTGCTGAGCTCCTCTCCTCTTCATCCTCTACCACTGACGGAAATAAGACAGTGGTGAGTTTCTCGTGGAGTAATAAGGCAGTAAAGGCTAAGCCATCTTCAGTGCAAAGTTTAATCCTTTGCCAAAGGCTATTGAAGTCTGGGAGCAGTAAGAGTAAGGATATTCCCTAGTCCTTTCTGTAACTGGTGATTCCTCAGAGTGCTGTAACTTGTGTATTTGCATAACTGAAGAACCATATTCCCAAGCAAACTGCTACCAGCCCATTTTCAACTAGAGCACAGAGTGGTACTTTCTCTCTGCAGTTGCTTCTCTTCTTTAACTGGTGCCATGAAAAAACAATTAGCTCTTTCTGTTTAACTACCTTCTCAAAGTCAAAAAAATCTCAAGTGTTTTCCCTGAATCCAAAATCTTGAGTGTAAGATAGTGCTTTAAGCATATCTCAGTTGAGACTGAATACTGCCTACTCAGTTTTCCTTCTTTTCTCCCCCATCACCCCTCCGAGAAAGCAGCAAAACAGAGGTGAATGTTCACTCTCTATGTTTTTTTTATTCACGCAGGACAGAATCTTTAATTAAATGCATCTAGCATCTAATTAAATAAGTTTTTGCCAGAGATCAGAGAATGACACCTCAGGTGAGATCACAGTAAACATGGGATTCCCAGACATAATTTGCTCCTGCGTAAGGCACCTGCACCCAGTCATCTGCTTTCTTCCATTCAACTTCAGGATTAGGAGTACTCTATCATTTGGTTTTCCTCTCCTCCTTCATGCTCCCACTTATCACTCATCCCTGTGCAAGGGCATAAGCCAGGGCCCATTTTCCACATGTCTGTGTAGAAATAACTTCCTGTGTGGAGTTGCTTATGCCGCGGTCAGGGCACCACCTGCACCTACAAGTGAAGGATCTTATGCCATGTCTTACTCAAGCTCCACCAGTCAGATATGAACCACTCCAGTACCATTTTGGACAACTGGTTGTTGTCCTTTGAGCATGCCCAGTACATATGAGCAAATGCTTTGCCCCTAGGCAGAGACAACAAGCTGAGGTCACTCACAGAGTCCTTGCAAGTCCAATGGGAGACTGTTTAGACTCTCAAAGTAATTCAAGGATTTCTGCCAAAAGTTGGTTGATCCCTTACTTTTTTTTGTATTCAGTTTAGTCCAATTAGTTGATTGTTTCAGCTAAAGTCTTAATTAAATCCAAAGTTAGCCTTATTACATTCAGATGGTTCCACAGTATAAATGTGTAATGTTCTTTTTGATAATAAGGTGTGTCAAAACCACAGCTACCTGTACTTTTCCCATGTGTGTGCCAATGCCAAATTCAAAGGGAACTCCTTGTTCCTTCTTCTTCTGTCTTCTAGAACTCAGCTGATTCAAACAGCTGTCCAGAGGAAGGCAAGCAAAAAGAAGTTACAAGGCAGAACAAGCTGCTCTGGGAGCAGGACAGTATGCTATCTCTGAAAAGCAAGGAAAATGAACTCTGGCAAGAAAAGAGGAGGTATGTATCAAGCCTAAGCATTTTTAGCCCTTTGTATACTGTAGACTCCTGGGGTGTCACATCTGTCCATGATGCTGGAGCGTCAGCATCTGCTGG
This sequence comes from Lophotriccus pileatus, assembly GCA_035583135.1. NCBI lineage: Eukaryota > Metazoa > Chordata > Aves > Passeriformes > Tyrannidae > Lophotriccus > Lophotriccus pileatus. Next base: position 49,114,925 of record JAWWES010000133.1, on the reverse strand, counting down.
CCTGGCGATAGATGCAATATATCAGTATTCCCTCACCCTGCAGGGTTATGGACGTGTGGCAATGCACAGCACTGGTTGTGCATCTCAGAAGGCTGGTCTTGTTGGGGTGTGGTTTTGCCTAGAGGCTGTCACATAAACCACATCAGACCTTAGACAGCTCAGACATCTCTGTATGTCACTGCACTGTGTCTTGTGTACAATTCACAAGCCTTTTGAATGAATAAAGAAGCAGGAGCTGTTTTTACTCAGAATATGAGTGAAATTGCCTGGCTATCTCAGAAGTGCCATCCCCAAACTTGCCAGGTGGTGTTCAAAGTCCTGGACTTTGCCCAACTGCTAATTAGTAGGTTTCACAAAGTGGAGAGTCATCTGATGATGCTGAGCATGGTATAGAGAACATGGATAAAAGCTTTTTCTCTGTCAAAGAAGGTATGTTTCATAAATCTAAAATGATCTTCAGCACACCTAAGTGGCAGTTTGAGGTAAGCAGGAAGACTTGGCCTGTTTGGAGATGAACTTGTTAATTCAGGATAGTTATCCTTACTGCTTTGTCACTGTTGATACAATAATAAAACTCTTTTTGCAAAAAATAGACTGATATTCAAAAGTCTGATTTTGCCATTGTATTCTAGGTAAAATTTTTCCTGGCTTTGTTTATACAATGTGACTTATTTTTATTGTCAGTGGAAATAAAGTGCTCTCAGGATACCCAGAGATGGGTGTCTTGAAAGGAGGAAGTGAACAGGAGCACCACACGCCGGTGATGGAGCACAGCTCACCTGCCAGGCTGAATCTGCCATTGACTCAGGGTGAGAATAAGACTTTTAATATTCATGTATACTTTTCCAGATAGGAATCTAGCAGAAATCTAACTCAAAGAATTTTGGAAATTGACAGTACACATATATATTCAAAATCGGAATGTCTCAGATTCAAAAGTTTTTTTAGTTAGCGAAGATAAATGTGTTAAGGTTAAATTTAAACTCTTCTTGTTTTTATCACAGATGATGGTTTTAGCAGCAGGTAGGGGTCTTGTTTGTAGGCCCCCATGTTCACAGTAGCAGTTAAGAATAGTTGTCTTCTGTCTTTTACATAATCTTACATAAATAGGACTTACCTTTTTACAGAGAGCATATTTCCAACACGTATTTTGTGTTTTGATAGCTAATTAAAATCTTTATGTCCATTTCAGTCCAGTAAAAATCACTACATGTGATATGTAACTTTTTCAAGACAAGCCTAAATTGACACCTGCTTCAAACTTGTCATTAAAAATGTCTGATGACATTTCAAGTTAATTGTTTTTAAGCTCCCATAAGTATTGATGTTTTTGAATGATTTCCCCAAAGAATTGCTGTCAAGCAGGTCACTATAAAAAAAAAAAAAGAGGCAAATTCACTAATTTAGCATCATTATCTAATAAAAGGGAACAGTGGAAAGTAAATAATTAGGGCTAAAAACAGAAAGTGAATGTAGATTTTTGAAATCAAGTTTTAGATTTTTGTTTTCAATCTAGCATAAAAATTCATGATTCTAAAGAATGAAGCATCTAGGACTGGAAAAGTTTTCAGTGTTACTGCTTGCTCCAGATGCAAATTGAGTTTAATAAACTTAGTTGGTTTGCTTTTCTTGTCTCAGTTTTATTGTATTTTTAGTGCATTGATAAAGGTTGCTCAAAAAAAAAAAAAATATTACCCAGCAATCCATCCTTGTGGATTTGTAGTAGTGATTAAGTAAACTTCACAGGTTTGACAGTTTTTAACCACTTCTGCTAATCAGGGTTTTTCTAGGTTCTTTTCAACAATTTGGTCCCCTACAAGTATTCTGGCAGTTCCTTTCTTGCCTCTTAAAGCATCACATCTTTGCTCTCTCCTTAAGTCCTTAAATAGTCAGGACCATAGTTTTATTGTCTTGACATCAGAATGAGGTAACAGGCCTTTCATAGGCCCCAGCAAAGTTTTTATTCTCTAAACTGGCTGGTTGGTGCACAGCAGGGTAAGGCTTCTCCCCAGCCTGTGAGCCACAAAATTCATCTTGAAGGGTCCAGGTAGTAGACTGTTTCTCAAAGATGGGATGATTGGCTGCCTGGGCATTACACAGATCATTACATATTGCTGGGAGGCTGTTACTGCCACTGAGCCTTGGGTGACCATCTGAAGGTCACCTGGAGAAGGAAATTACAAGGGAATTACTGTTTGTCAGTAGGCTTATGGAGAGCAGTGATTATACCACTGTCCCCTTAACTTTTGTTATTGAGAAATTTGGATCCCCTGGCACCACAGAAGTTTCAGTGTCTCTGGTGCTTCCTTCGTTACGACAACAATACTTTATTTCCCAAGTGTTATTCATGAATGGCTGTTTGACCTTGCCCTTTCACCCATCAGAAACTGAGATTCAGCAGCAGGGTAGGTCAAGTGTATGTGAAGGTAATGTGAAGGAACATTGCTCCGTAGAGGACTTCCGATGTAGCAGAGCCTGTCTCTGTGGGGAGTTTCTCAAAGCTTGATTGTAAGTAACAGTACATCTCTTTATGGTGTGTCCACAAGCTACGCTGGTGCATAAATATTGACAAAAGTAATAAAATAATAATAAGAAAACAAAATTTGCCTCAAATATTGAGTTTTCCCGACCTCTCGTTGTAGACATCTCCTGGAATCAGCAGTTGCTGACAAAGCAATCTCCACATGGCATGGAGGACATTTGGCAGAGACCGTTCTCGGGCCAGACTGCGGGACAACAGCCAAGCTCTGCAGGGGAAACAAGGAGGTGAGAACTTAAAGGTTATTGGAGAGACTGAGAAGTCCTCCTTGCTCAGTTCTCCCTTGTATTCCTACACAGCATTCTTTATGTTAATTTTATTAGTCCTGCAGTGTGAAGATCCATTTGATTCCTGGCTTTCCCACCAAGACTGCTAACATTTACCTACTTTGTTTCTTATTACAGGCACCCCAGCAACTAATTTAAAGATGGAGCACATCCTCTGCTTGCCTCTCCTTTCTCCTTTGCTTTATAAGCACACATCTGCACAACTTTTCACGTGCTTAATTTGTTAAGTCCCTGAGACAAACATTTATAGCTAGTGAATGGCTAAATATCAGGGTGGAAATGTCAGGTTAAGTCTGCCTCTTTGAGGTTGGTATCCGAGAACTTCATTCCCCAGCTTCCAAACACACATTGATTGCTACTTTCTAGTCCTTCAGGGATTATAGGTTTCAAAAGAAGATACATGAAAATTAGTATTTTTTTTTCTGCTGTAAATTTTGGTGAGGTCTTTCCCTTCTCTACTGCTTTGCTTTGTGCTTTCAAGTAAGCCTTACTGAATGGTACCACCAGTTCTTTTGGTAAATAAGGGATCTGCTGGCCTAATATTTACGAAAAGTGTAGCTATATAACTAGAAAGGAACATCTGTTTTCATTAGCATATATATGAACACGGTCTTCGGCAGAACATCTTTCCTCTATGAAGGTTGTATCCAGTCAAAACTAATTTAGACTGAGATTTGATTGCCTGTTCCTCAGAACAAACTGCTTATGCATGTGTTTGAGAAAAACTCTTCCTTAATCTGTAAACAGTTTTAAGCAGTGAGAGTTTGAATCAATCCTACAATTTCTGATAATAAAAATCATTCATTTTTTTCCTCAGCAGACTCTTTCAGAGTAGAATGGATACAAATTAACCATTATCCAAATAAACCACCTTTCAGTGTTGGTAGCTGCCTTTTTACTCAGTAAAGGGCCAACAGAGAGTACAGTGTGGTGTGGCTTGGCTTAACCCTCCTTTACTGTGATGGTTGCTGTGTTGGGTTGCTGGGTTGGGCAGGAGTGTCCACATGGCTGATCACCTTGTGAGTTACCTGATTGAGCAGTAGCAAGCAGACTAAGACTCAGAACCAAAAATTTTGTGCTATTTTTCATTGTATCAAAATGGCAATGGACAAAAATTTTTCACTTCTTTACCTCAGATAAAGTCTTTAGACTGGGAATCCTGAAATTCACCAGCTGGAATTTTTCCATACAAAACCTGGTTTTAATTGTTCTTCAGCTGTAGTAATGTATCTTCTCTCCTGTATTTCAGGGCAGGCTATCATGAGAACTTCCGATCTGGACCATCATCTCCCTGTTCTCCTGCTGCTCTGAGTCAGTCACCCAACAGGTACTAAAGGTCAATAAGGAATTTTGCAGACCAAACACAACTTATAGTCACTGGTGAACTGCTGCAGTGTTAGTTAATACTAATGTGATTTACACTGCAGCAGTTCACCAATGTGGAGGCACTGTTCTTCTAAATGTTGCAATTCATAACCGTCCATGGGATAACCATGTAGCTCCCTCTCCCATATTTCTTGCCTGCTTCAGCAGTATTGTTATGTTTTCAAATAACACAGCTCAGAAAGCAGCTGTAGGACTCTTGTATGATCATTGAAATGTCAATGAAACTGAAATGGGACAGTGTAAGCCTCAGTCAAAGAAAGCAGTGAAGTGTGAGTTCAGAGCACTTAAGCCAAAGGATGTCTTAATTGTGAATAGCACATGCTCAGGAGTAAGGTATATTCTGAACATTTCAACGTTTGCTGAATTAAAAAGAAATCATTCCTTTAATTTCCAAACTTGAAACACATTTTGCTTTTTTGCTGATTTTAATTTACCTGCATTCATGCTAGTCTCCTGGAGATTTAAATCTCTCAAGCAATCTGTGCAGCTTTTAGTGAATTATGTGTACCAAGTCTAAATAAATGTTAACTGTAGCCTGATTGAATCACTGATAATTTGGAATATATTAAAATCAGTTCACTTATTAAACAGGGTAAATTAATACAACAAAGAACATAACAAGTTTTGTTCTATTTAAATTACATTTTTCTTCACATTTCGTAGCAAAGCCCTCCTTCTGATGTCACTTTCATTGACATGAAACTATTGGAAATTTTTAATGTGAACAATTTATTATGTTTTCCTAATTTTAACTGCAGTTTTGGTGAGATTCCAGATAATTTCGTGCTATAGATAGCTAGTTGCGATAACTATTTCATATTATTTAGCAGCTATATTCTGATCTGAGACCCTTTTCCAAGATCTTTTCCTGAAATAAATCTTAGTTTTGAAAACAATGGATGGGATGTAATTAGTTGTTCCACTAAAACATTAGAAGACTCTTAAAAATTTCACAAAGTGCTTTATGCTTTGATCCAACACTTTAACTTGTCCTTATAACTCTCATAGTGGAGAAGTGAAAACAAAGGTGGACTTAAGAATAACATAGAAGCAGAATGCTTAAGGCTATAGGAGGGGAGGAAAAAACCCAGAAAAGTTATTCTAAAAGGAATAACGATCAAGACAGTGATGTGTCTGTGCTCTCTGTATACATGGTGGACTCAGGAGTGACAGGGATTAAATGGAAGCAAGGACAGTTTTCTAATTATGATGAGTCTTTCTGCTGCTTCTATCTCTCTTTCTCTCTTTCTCTTTTTTTCTTTTTTTTTTTTTTTTGATAAAATGGCTTTTTGGTCATGCTGCAGTCCAGATCTGTCTCTATCAGTGGCTTATTATGTTGCTACATCAAAACCTTAAAGCAAGACATTGTAAACTTGCTTATCTGTGTACAATTTCATCAAATCATCTTTTCAAAACTCATGAAGTATCGCAGAGTTTCTCTCCTGATTCAGCTCTGGATGAACAAAGCTGGATCCCTGGCAAGGGATCCCTTTTGGTCTCAGATTCATCTCACGAGACCAATCATCAGTTCTGGCAGAGTGACAGGCAGGTGAGAAGGGAGGAGCGTGAAACACATAGAAGTGTGGACCTGCACTGCTATTAAAACCACTATGAAAAAGGGTACCAGTTATTAGTGGGGCTCTGAACTTTCACCCAACTGTCACCCAATGGCGGATTTACTGGAAAGGTCTAGATGGGACTGCTGAAGGAACGAGTTGAAGTATTTTTTGCATTGCAAATGGAGATCTAATTTCAGTTTTTCTCTACCTAGTCGTAATACTAACTGGCATGTAGTTGCAGCAGCATAGACTGAAAATAGTTAGCCAGTGCCTGGTCTGTGCTACTGCAGTTACACTGCCACTGCTGACTTACCCAGCTTGTTTAGGTGCAAGAGTAGCATCCCTGTTTCCTGACTTGCAGTGAGCAAGTCCATTTGCAAACAAACTGATGCATTTCCAGGCTAAGAGTCTGACTTGGGTAATTTGTGTGAACATCAGCTTTGATTGCTGTGGCATTGACTAAGGCTAGGTACCCTTTACTATAAGAGTGGTGAGGCACTGGAACGGGCTGCCCGCAGAGGTTGTGGACTCCCTGTCGTGAGGGGTTTAGATCTGGTTGCATTGAGGCTCTGAGTAACCCGGTCTAGTGGTAGGTTCCCTGCCAATGGCAGAGGAGGTTAGAACTAAATGATCTTTAAGGTCCCTCCCAATCCTAACCATTCTGTGAGTCTATGAGTCCACGAGTATGGTTCTCTGCCGCATGGACCTCTGTTAAGTGATTTGCATCTCCCTTGATCTAGCACAGCAGACTGGGAGGGAAATGTGTCTGAACTGCTTTGCATTCAAGCATTTTAAATCCTTTGCTTGCTTGTCTGCAAGGCAGACTGACTCAGTAACATGGTTGAGGGCTCAAAGTATATTCACATGAACCTTACACCCCAGTGCTCCTTCTTCCTGTCCTGTCCCTCTCCATAAACCTGTCTAAACATCTGGCTCCATTTTAGCATTAACTCCATTTTAACATCCACTGCTGTTTTCTAAAAACCATGTCTGTCTCCTAGGTCTGTCAGCGGAAAGAAGCTTTGTTCTACCTGTGGGCTTCCTCTTGGAAAAGGAGCTGCCATGATTATTGAAACACTCAGTCTTTATTTCCATATTCAATGCTTCAGGGTATGTCTCTTGCTTTAATAAGAAAAAATTCAAATCATGCACAGTGCAAGTAGAGAGTATATTGAGGGCTGGAGATGTGAAATTGAAAATGAGAGGACCAGAGGATTTGCATATTTGTTATATAGGCCTGTTTCTGTGTGTTTGTTTGTAAAGAAGTGGAAATAACGCAACTAATATGTTATTTTACTGTCAGACATGTTAATTGGACTAAAACCTCTGATTGAGCAAGCAGACTTAGCTTCCACACTTACAGGGGAAACATCATATAATTTCCTTATTGTAATTTGTTGTTGTTGTTGGGTTTTTTCCTTCCAAAAAAAGGAAGCTCAGTCCCAAAGGTCAGTCCCAAAGCTGTATTTGATCTGACCCATGGTTGGAAAGCTTTGACTGTGGAATGAATTATGTATTCTGGCTTTCACTGGACTTCGCAACAGAAGTACTTCTTGACTGTTCTTGAGTGTTTCAGTTTGGAAGTAACTCAAATTGTTCTCTAGAGAACTCAGAAAGTCCATTTCCATTATCTCTGGCCCAAGTGATACTAGGCATTTGTGAAGCCTTTTTTGGTTTTAGATGTTTAGCCGAAGTAAACCTCTGGTCTCTCTAAGCTTTATCACTCGCAACTGGGCTGATTCCAGAATGCAACCTTAAAAATCAGATGTTCCTTATAATCACTAGACTTCACTTCTGTATAAGTGGAGGCTGCTGAAATCAAGTCCTAAATACTTTTGACTGTAAAAAAACCCTCTCACTGATTTGCAGTGTTCTCCAGGAGTATGGGCTGGGTTCTAGGAAGGTGTTTTTTCTCACTGTTCTAAGAAATACCAAAACAGAAGTAAAAATTTGGGAAGAGTTATGACATTAGGTTATGGTCTCTCTTACTTTATTTATTCTTCAACCGACAGTGTGGCATTTGCAAGGGACAGCTGGGAGATGCAGCAAGTGGGACAGATGTCAGGATTAGAAATGGTCTTCTTAACTGCAATGATTGTTATATCCGATCCAGAAGTAAGTACCAAATCCTGTCCAAAGGACAGGGAACTCTAAAACTACTGTTGCCATGATTTTAACTGGTAGGTTTGTCTCTTCTTGGCTGTGACACTCACTTTGCCATGGGAATAGGAACCTTCCCATGCTATTTTAATTGCTTTCTCTTATCAGAAAAGGTTTCCATGCCCATTAAATTTTGCTCAGAAGATCTGTGCTCAGCAGTATTAAACTTGAAGGCTGTTTCTGTACATAAATATAAACTCCTACACTATGCGCATGCACTGCATGACCTGGAGGCTTTGATCTCTCACATCACATGAGAAAATATAGATAATTTTACTAGATCTAGGACCCTTGGCTGTGTTTGGAGATGTTCCTGGTTTTTGTGTTTTCAGGCCTCCTTTTTGCATACAAAATAGTCATGTAAAATATTAAGAACATTCTATAACTCATAGTGAATTCTTGTGGTGGCATCCCCAGAACATGTTCTAAATAGTATTGAAGATTTTGAAGAATGAGACAGACAATTGCATGTCAGAAAAAGACTTGATGCATTTTTCTGCCTTAGAGCAGGTCACCTGAATGTCTTTCTGAGTCCTGGATTTCAGTGACTGATACCAAATTACTAGAGCATTTCAGCTTCACCCTGATGTCATAGTGATATGAGATGGGCAGCGCTCCTGCTGGCTTCCACTTTGTGGAAAACAGTAAGATGCAAGAAAAAACAGCAGAAGTAATCATTGTTTTCCCATTAAATACTATTTAGTATATTCACTGCCTTCATTTCCAACTGATAAGTAGAAATATAGAGCTCTTTTCACTTAATATTTCCCTTCTCCTCTCTCAAAAGCAGTGGCTGTAAAAATCCAGGGCTAGGAAAGGTACCTCCATACACTGTGCAGAAGAAGAAAGGGCACGTTTTCTCTAATGCTTCAGGAAAGAGATATTTCCCCATCAGCAGAGCTAGAGGGTGCTATTGTATAACACTTTGTTTGGTGATATTTTTATTTTTTAAAAAATTCTGCTAAAAAATGTTAGCAACTTTTTATTATCTATTTAACCTGATATATTTAGAATTAGCTTTTCCCCTTCAGGCTTGATAATGTAAACCTTTCTCATGTGGATGAGATCCTGACCATAAAATGCAGGTTTGCACATCCATCTTTACACAAAAAAGAGAGGAAGGTGATAAAAGTCATAATTTCCTTTTCTTCTTAATCCTTTTTTCTTAAAAAAAAAAAAAGAGATCCCTTAAGGATAGATAAGGCTGCAAATAAATTATTTATCATCTTATATTCTGTAGAAATCACCCTCTCCATCATCATTTGTACAGCAGTGTTGCTAGAAAATGCTTTACAGATCTGTGTACACTGTTTCATGCAGTAATGTTTTGCATTTGTACATAACTAGCAGAATGGTAAGCAGGCCCATGACAGAGGGAATAGGTTTTGAGGAAATGTAGAGTTCCTGAAGAATAATAATGGCAAGGGGTCTGTCTTTTTACTACAAATTCCTTTTACTACAACCCATACTTTTTTATGGGTTCACTCCTCGTGCAAAAATCTCAAAATTCAGTTAGTTGAATTGAAGTTACACTGACTATTGTTGACAACTCTAAGGGGTTCTATGTGATTTTGACAGACTGCAAATATGGCTAATTTTTAACTAAAATTTGATGGACTCCATACCTGAAATACAGAATGAACTGGTGCAATGCCAGTGTTTTTCTTTTGAGTTCTGGGAAGCGTGATGCAAAATGTAAAATCAGCTGGTTGATTACATGGCTTGTACCTTCCTGCCCACATGGCTGCATATGAAAATCTGTGTAGCAACGTACACAACTGACAGTCTCTGACCAACCCAGAATTAATCAGTATTGGTTTGAGAAGCTTATGGACATCTCAGTGAAATATTTTGGCTGCCAGAAACTTATTTGAAAATGTGGATGATTCTGTTTCAAAATAAATGATCAAAAATCTTGAGAAAAGCATTAAGGATTATGTAGTGGTCCAGGGTCCAAAATATTTCTGTTTTTCAGATAGAAGTGGATGGGGTTTTATTGGTACATTGTTTTTGTACAACAGAACCTCACAAGGAAGGAAACTCAGTATTCAGTGTCAAACAAAGGTTTGTGAGTATCAAAGTCAAAGGCAAGAAGTAAATTCATGAGATTCCCTATATGGCCAATTAACACAAGGCGTCTGTATCACCATGTAACACAAACTATGCACAGCTGAAGATGACTCATCAGGCCTTTGCTTGACTATTTTGCCACTGCAGAGCCTGAAACGAAACAAATAAACCCGCAAGTATTTTGGGAGTAAAATAAAATAAAAGTTCATTCATCACATGGCAAGGAAAATATATTTCCATTGGAGTTATGCTGAATTCTTCTTTGTAGTTAGTGCCCCAACTCTGCAGGAAGAAGAAAAGGCAGAGCACAAACGACATATAGTTTCAGATGCAGTTTTTTGAATTGTAGAGATCATGTGAGGAAAAATCTATATTTGTTTGTTAAAATTTGTCAACAAATGACTTGTTTTGGTTTTGTTTTACACAGCTGCTGGACAGCCAACTACATTGTGACATGACTTTCAGTCCTAATAACTTTCAAGAAGGAACTCTCTTCTCGTATGTATCGGCTGCCTCCAGACAATCACTTGTAAAAGCTTGAATCCATGGACATGATGGCTCTCATTTCGTTTTTAAAAACTCACAAAAAAGCTGCACCTGCTCCTTTGAAATGCAATATGTTGTTTTCTGCTTTCTTAAGTAATTTGCAAAATATGTATGACCATGTTTGGGAAGGCAAAGCCTAAGTAGTAAAAAAAAAAAAAATCCCACCTTTCAGGTATGCTTATGATTTCCAGTCTGTTACCTTGTCCTTTTGAAAGTAATAAGAAAATAAACATGCAATAAAGCTGTTTTGTTCTAATATTTGTAGGAAATAAAAAATTTAAGTTTACAGAACCTTTATAGAATATGCCAATTTGAACTGAGAAGTAATTTTAAGATAGTATCTAATCAGTGCATTTGAAAAACAACTAAACATCACAACACGACCTCTCTGTTATAACTGAAGCTATAACTTTTTTTATGCAGAGACTAGTTTGATAATACATCCTGTAATTCTGAAGCATTTTGTGTTTATATTACCTTCAGTGGAGGGTAGGAGTTATACGAATAAATTATTGCACCTTTAGCGATAGGATTTTTTGTTTGTGTACCTCAAGTAATGTCCATGACTATAGCTTACTATTCTCTCAAATAAAGATTTCTTCATTAAACTTAAAGACTGCATACCGTTAACGACAGCAAGATTCCCATCAGGAGCAACCCTTCTTACTAAGTTCAGCAGCCTGTGTTGTCAATGAAAGCAGGAGAGACCCAACTGAGTTATGAGTCTCCCCGCTGCAGCTTGATACTGTGGTGAAGCTTTTCTCTTTGGCATGTAAATTGCCAATTGAGGATTCAAGTTGGTTTGAGATCTGCTCATTCACTTGCAAATATTGCACTTGGTTGAAATCTCATGCAGAGAAACACATGTGGTTTGGGTTCTCTCCAGAGCAGAGAATTAGGCAGCCTTGAGCCTTCCATCCAAAATAAGTCAGCAAAAGCCAAGAGTGTGGAAGGCAAGCAGGGAGGAGGCTGGCAGCAGCAGGCAGAAAAACTAACTTGCCTGTGTTTGGGACAGTTTTCCTTTGTGCTCTTTGATTAGGCATGTCCTCCTTACTGAAGTGATCCAGCAGCTCATTGAAACAGCAGTTCAGAAGTTATCTACAATAAACTGACAAAGTTATGGAACATGTTGCGTCTGTAAAATATCCTAGCACTTTTTGGTAAACAGTTACTGGAAATATCCCGGTTCATTATACATTAGCTGTTCATTATACATCTTAAAATGGAGGGAAAAAATTTAATTATTCTGCCTTAAAACCGTGATAAATCTAAATGGAGCTTTCTTTTATCTGTGTGCATATCTGTTGTCCTTTGATGTGTTGGAAAATGGAAATTAAATAGTTATTAGAGAAGCAATAATTTTGAGGTTTTCTCTAGGTAGCAATTATTTATTGAAATGCTAGACAGTTGCTTGCATATGAGTTACATAACCATGCAAAACTGCGTGTCATTGAACGCCCACATGCAATGTTGTTGTTGGAGGACATTGTGACTATCTGCCGGAAAGTTATATGTTACTTCCTTAATATTGTGCCTTAGAAAATGCAAAGCTGTTGCACACAGTCAGTGATGACTTAGGGATGCAATAAATCCAACAAGCTGAAGTCCTTTATGGAATTCACCCGGGGAATATTTTTAAATAAAAATAAATCAGACAAATGTTTTGGAACTAAAAGTGATATCCAGTATTTTGATCAACAACCTGCATGACTTACTATTAAAGGGTTTTAATAATGAGGATGCTTACTCTTTGCACGTGGTCATTGTAACATTTTCCCGCAAAGAATGTGTAACATGAGAATTCGAGAAACGGATTTTGTAACTGACTTGGTACATCTCTATAACTCCATGTGCTGCATTAAGGGTATGTGAATATGTGATGTCTGAACCTAATTTTTAAACAAGACCATGCATGCGTGTGTGTCTGTTGGTAAGAGTCACTACCGCTGCTTCACCCATGTGATAGAGTTAGATGTGCGAATCGGTCCCCAAGTGTATAAAAAGGGTTGGTTGTCAAACACGTTAGATCTGCTTCTCATTCGCATAGGGGTAAAGTGCCCAAAAGGCTTAGAACCATGGTTGGCATAAAGTGCATGAGCAAGGGGTGGGGTGGGGGTTTGCATCACACTGCAGACACACCAGTGGGTCTCTGGCGTTGCTTAGAAATTGATCCTAGTGTCTATCAATTAGTTTCATATATGCATGTTTTAGCCAAGTTGATTGTATGTAAAGCAAAATGAAGCAGCGTTTAACAATGATGATTTTTCCCCCAATGAACATCTATTCACCAGCACAGAATAATTTTCAACAGTTTTCTAAATTGTTCTTGCCAACAGCTCATGTTTAATTTTGTATTCCCTTCAGAATATTCAGAATACATGGTAAATTCATTCAGGCTAAGATTTTTTTTCCTTTTTTCTCCAGTTTAAACACATAAATGTGATACATTGCTAATCAGGAACTGTGAGCGCAGAAAAAACAACACTTTATTACATTTGAACTGCAGCATAAATGTATTTGTTGCATAAATGATTTATAATTAATAAGCAAATACAGTGTATGTAATGGGTTTTAGATCTTTTGGAATTTATTTAGCCTCTTACTATTTCAGAGAACCTGAACAGGTTTCATAACCCATCTGTATTTTACAGGCCCTTTTTCCATGGTGTATTTTTTCCTTACTCTTGCTATGTAGTGTTATTGATGCAGTTCATCTGTAGTTCTCAATGAATGTCCTCAAGGTTGGTGAACCAGAAGGGGACCATCCTTATCTGCATGTCCATTCAGGGACAAGGATTGCTGTCCTAGCTGAGGTTAATGTTGAATACCAATTATGCTAATCTTTCCTTTATTTTATTTATTCTAAAATGCCTCTGGAAATTAGGAAATCTTGTCTAAAATGCAACAGCTTTTATAGTAAATGTATGTTTATAAATAAAATGTTGATTACCTTTGGTGGCGTTGCTTTTACTTACTGTAACTAACTTCTATTGCATGTGATGTGTCTGTGAGTCTGAATTGCAGAGTAGAGGCTTCTGCTTGGTTTGCGTAGGCTGAGCCAAGCTATGTTTCCAGAACTTAGTCTATGAGATGAGACAATAAAAAGAGATGTGGTTGAAATGAGAAAATACACTGGATTACCACTGTAAACTGTAGCCCAGTATTCACAAGAGCACATGTGCCTATCATGATAAAAGATGATCAGAGAAGGCTTTCTGTGAGTCGAACCCAAAGTTCTCAGAAGAACTTTCATCAGTGTTGGTGGACTGTGGTTCAGATTTTCCCCCAACAAAGCACTTTATACATGGCAGTGCTAAATATATAAGTGGTTTATACCATTTCCATGTAGATCCATGGGTTTGTGCTTAGTTTTGCATGTGCTGAGGTATCTCACTAATTCTTGAATCTCAGCAAGTGTGTGACTTGTTCTGTCACAAGCAGAAAGTTCATAGAAACTTTAAACTAATAACTGCCTCTTCTTCTTCCTTGTAATTGGGTCTTAAGTGGATGATGGGTTTGGGTTTGTGCCAGGAGTGCATCTTGGCTGTTAGATGAGTCATGGGGAAGTACTGACAATTTAATTTTTTTAATTAATTAATTTTTATCCTGGTGTCCTAATAGCAGTGGTAGTGGTCTTACGTTATTTCTGTATGTCCATCTCTGGACAGAAGGCCAGCAGTCTCTGTGATGACAAAGGCATGCTGTGATTCCCGGCAGTGCCATCGGTGCCATCTGCGGGAGCAGCTCACTGCCACTGGAGGTTGCTCTGAGGCTGGATTTGGAGGCGGTCAGACAGCTATTTCTGCTCCAGCAGCTCTGCACCAACATTCCTGGGCACCCAGACAAATGCTGCTTGTGACCCTTAAAAGCCAAGAAAAATGGTGTAAATCCTGTTATGATTTTTTATAATATTACTATTATCTTCTGGTGAATGTGACTCAGCAGCTCTGACCTGCACAGAATGATTTATGATCCTAAAAGGGCACCAATGGGCATGCACTCCTCCAGCACTGATCTAATGCTGAAATAATTTCACAAACCTTATAAAAGAGGATTTGTGTCACCTGCTCACTTTTGTCTTCAGGTAGTAAAGGCTCTTAGGAGAGAGCCCCAAGAGGAACCAAGGTGCTAACAAGGACCTTGGCATGCCCCAGGAGAGGACACTGGCTTTTCAAGCATTGGGATGAAGCTGAAGGCATATGGAAGGCATAGGAGGTGTTGGGGGAGAAGACTGGGCTGTTACAGCTGATGTTCAAACACTGGAGCAGAGGATATCCCAGGCAAAGAGGGATGTGTGCCAGCTCCCCCAGGAGACCTCTGTGCACCTCCACACCCTGTCCAGGTGTGATGCCTCCATCCCTCCCCTTTCCCCTATCATAGTCTATCTTACTGCTTATTTTGTGAGCATTGGTCCTTATTCAGAGAACTCTTCTGGGGGATAGTTGAAAGCAGGCAGCTACCACTTTGTTTAGAAAATTAGCTTTAGGTACAGTTATTGCTACCCAATTTAGCAAAGATTTGATCTCAGATGTATGCCCTTCCTGATAGTGGGAAGCTGGTTAAGTAGTTACTTAATAAACTTTGCAGAGTGGGGGCTCACACTGTTTTACTTCCTCTTACCAAGCTGGGTAACTGGAGAACAAGATGACAAAATGCTCATGTTCAGAGATACATTTGCAGTGAAAATCAGAAGGGGTTGTGGGCACTGGAAGTAAGCAGATGGCACCAATGGGCTGGGAAAAAAAAGATGCCAGTAAAATATATCTCCTGTAAAGGCAAACAGGACACATCTATACTTTTAAAAGCCTCCGGTAGGAATGTAATTTTGTCTGAATTTCCTGATAAGGGGAAATGACTAAACTGGAAGCTGCTCGAGTTTTGCAAGCAATAAGAGCCCAAAAAAAAGAGATTGAAGGTACAGGATGGGATGTGACTTTTCCCATAGTACATGGCAGGGGGGGTGGGTGGTGGTGTCTGTTTTCTTGTTCATCTTTGTTATAAGATGTAGCATGAGTTAAACATGTAAGAAGGATGCTTACCTTTCTGAAAGGCTGTAGCTGCTGCTCTGTAGGAATATGGACCTTATGGAATATTCCATGTTCTGCAAGAGCAGCTAGTGGAGCGAGCTAAACACCAAAGCATATGGGGTTTTGAACCATTTAGGAAAAAAAAGGAAATCCATTCTTTAAGACAATCTTATAAGTAAGTCACTGTTACCTCATCCATAGAGTTTATCTGCCTCACTGCATGTGATGCACAGCAAATTTTCTTAGCTAATTCCAGATCCATAGTTCACAGATGCATTTTTTTCTAAGCAGATAAACTACTATTTAAAACCTGCAGAAGCCTGCACAGGTCTAGAAACTAAACAAAAACTACTGAACTGCAAATCTTTCTTTGGAATATCAGAATTTATCAAACAGAAGAAGAAAGCAAGCTTTTAAACATTCCTTTTGTCTATCACATCTGTTAGATGAAACCACTCCAATGACAAGCACAGGAACAGACAGGTTTATGTAGGTGGTACAGTAATTTCAAAGGTGTATTTTTTTACATGGGGCTGTATGTCAAGTACACAAAATGACTGAATGAGGTATAGATAAACAGTTAATGATGAAATATTATCACTCAGTACTTAGTTTTTTCAATAGCTCTCTTTATCTTGAATGCTTGAAATCTGCTTACAGCAGGAATACAATAAACATGTAAATATGTTACTCTTTACTGCATTAAGGCTTTTCAAGCATGTGGCTATTTTCACATGCTTTCAGTTGATGATAACCCTCTCATGTTGTTACCCCAGAAGCTGAAGACTTACATCATACGTGGTAAACTTTGATGCAAAAAGTGATCAACCTTAGCTCCTGCCAGCTATAGGCAAGGTAAAATTAAAAAGGTGAATAAATCGTTGGGTGCAGATGAGGTGTGCATCCTACATTCCAGTAACTGCGTACCTGTGCTGGAAAAAGTACTTCAAGAGGGTATTAAGCTCTCAAAGAGTAAATGGTGGAGTTGCAGCCCTTCTCCCCTTTTGTTCTCAACCTAGGTCATAGTCAGTTTCTCAGCCTTTTTCTGCACACAAATGAAATCCAGCTGTGCCCCCATGACACATCCCAGCTTGCCAGGAGCTATGTTTGGTTGGAGCTGGCTCTGCACAGCTGCCCACTTCCAGAGCAGCATAGCCTAGCCCAACTCAGGGCCACACTGCTCCCTCTGCTTGTTGACTGTACATCTACTACAGACGGTTGCAGTTTTTTTCCCTCATATGCCAAGGATTTTGCTTTTTAGCAAGAAATTCTTCTCAGTTGATTAATATAGCATTTTTCAGCTGCTTGCTGTCCACTTGCAGTTAGAATGAAGGGCTGTAAATAACCCATATTGCTGCCTGGTGGGCTTGGGAAAGGCACATACAAACAGGGCAGCACTGCCTGCTGGGGGGGCTCTAGCAGAAATAGGTGAATAAGAAGATGGTTGGAGCAGCCCGGGTGTGGCAAAGCTGTGTGCATGTAGCACTGAGATTCTTTATTAAATCCTTGTGGCAAGGATTATAAGAAGACATGTCTCTCCACAGGTGGCCACAGTACTTATGGAAAGAAAATAAATTCTACAATACCATTTTGTTTGTTTGCAGTTTTAAGGCAAGATGCAGCTCTTTTGACAGTACTGGTTCAAGCTTTAATACAAATATCACTCACTTCCTTTGGACTGCAGTAATATAAAATAACTTGGACGAGATTGTGAATAATTTTGAATGTCACAATACCTGAGCACCCAATGTCAGAGATTTGGAAACAACTGGATTTTCAAGGAGATCTGTTTGCACAATCTGAGATCATCAGACATCGTTAACAGGCCTCAAGTCAGGTAGTGCCACTGACCTTGTGTGAAAGCATAGTTACTTAGACTTGGTTTTTCAAGTAGATGGTTTTTCAATGACATTTCAAGTAGCTGAAAAAGAAGAGGGACTAAAGTCTGTGAGATGCTTCCTGGCCCATGCACTCAATGACGGGTGCTTACGAAGCCCATCATCAACAAAAAACAGTGAAGCCCTTTGCAACTGTTAGTTGAATAAGATTAAAAACACCACTGTGAGACAGAAAAATACTGTTATATCTGTATTTCCAAATGGATAAATGGGTCACAGACCTATTTAATTTGTGGAGAGAAAGAATGTCTTCACTAATGAATTTATTTAGGCTACAACCTGACAATAAATTTGTGAACCTCAGAGGGAAAACAAAACAAACCAAAACATTTTAAAAAGCATGCATTTACCAGCTACTGTGACTACAGCATAGTGACTGTGGAGTTCAGAAGGACCAGGCTGTCTGAGTACTGCAGTAAAAGTCACCAGAGCAAGAAGCCCATCAGTGTGGAGTCAGCCTGTCTAGAAACACGTCACATGGAGCAGCAGCACACTTTGCACTGCCTACACCAGACAACCAGAAGCAGTAGGCTGGGCTGAAGCCAGCTCAGCATCTCCTTGCAGACTGCTGTTATTTAGCACACAGACCTGTTGGTGCTGGCAGATCATTTCCTATACATGGACCTCAGTGAGGCAAGCTGAATCCTTCTGAGGAAATGCCCTTTGGAGAGGAAAATATAGCAAAAGGTGGTTGTTTTTTTCTGGAAGAAAGGAGATTTAAAAGCTGTAAGCAGGTTGTTTTCATCAGTGAGGCCTGCCACAGTGGGGCAAGCATGTGTGGTTTATTTCTCTGGTCTTCTTAACAGGATGGACTTCTTTACTAGGTAATGTTAGCTTGGCTCCATGTGTCTCACCTATGGAGAAGGACAGATGGAAACATCTTCACTGATGTTCCCACAGCAGCAATTGTATCTTCTGCCTGGAGATATTTTATCTTAGTAAAATAATTGTAAGAAATCTAAAAATTTATTTGCTGGAGGACAGGTGAAGAAAAGTTTTTTCACTAAGTTTTTAGTGCCAAATCATCCTCTCCAGTCACTTATAAAATTACTCAAATGAATGGTCCATATGGTGCTTATCCTTTGGAGGTGGTATGCTATATAATATGCCTGTCAAGACGCTGGGATGTGCCAGGATATGCTTGATCCATACAAGCCACATGTGTGTGTCAGACTACCCCTGCCAAGAGCAGGTAGCAGCCTCTGAGAGCAGATGTTTGTGGTCATCTATTGTTTTTCTTGCCAGTTCTACAGGGATTTGTGATATGAAGTGCCACTTCATGTAGTCCTCACATATCAAAAACCTGATTTCGCAGGAAAATGACGGCCCACACAAGGTTGGGGCTGGCCTATAGCTGAACAAGTGGTCCTGCAGGCTCAGCAATGACCTGCAGCTGTGTGTATGATAAGCACTTGGAAAGCAGCCTGAGATTATTGCTAGAGAGAAGTAGCCCAAAGGTAGATTGGGCTAGAAGGAGAACATGGAATCAAAAATATGTCTACATTAACTGTTAGAGCAAACTCATTCAAAACAAATAGGGTAAAAACAAATTGCACAGATGGTACCTGTGTTCTGCAGCAGGAGTTTCGTAACAAAACAGTCCATCCTTTCCTTCAAAATGTGGCAGACGTTGCATGTCAGTATTTTCTGGACCGAGTTTATAGATGGATGAGGAGATTAAATAGTTAAAAGGATTCTTTTATCTTAGTGAATCCTCCACTAGGAGAAAATAAACAAACAAGGAAAAACTGCCCAGACTGTGCTTCTACTTCAAGTCATGACAAGTGTTGTGATGGTGACTGCTGCCACACAGCTAAAGGACTGAGGCACTTTGTAAATCAAATTTCAAGTAAAGAGATTGGTTTGCAAAACCTCCTCGGTGTGGAGTCACGAGCTGTCAGAGCGTATTAGCATTATGTTACTGGAGTAAAAAGCAAAACAAATTAAGATGTTTAACAGCTGAAATCTGAAACAAAATTGTGTTTAATGCTGAAAATCTTGTTAACGTATTTTCAGGCTTCCCTTTCCCCAGATATTAAATCTCAGTGTGTGCTTGCGAGCATCTTTTTATCACACGCAGGAACCTACTGTGGGAGAATAAGAACTGTAGACAACATCTGGTAAGGACGGGTGTTCCGCCCTGCATGCAAAAGCCTCTTCAGCATTGCCACAGTGTACAGCAGCACGTGGGAAGATTTTAAGGACCAGGGAAGAAGCACAGCTGGAATTCTCTGTGTGTGCAGGGTGACAGAAAGCATTGCATCAACAGCAATGGGTCCAAACTGAAGATTGCATATGTTGTAGCATTTAATGTGAGGGGTAATTTGAACTCCCAAACTGGTTTTTCTTTCATATTGGCTCCCACAATGAAAGAACCATTAACGGTTTTAGTGATCTTCCAAGACTCTGCTTCCAGCAGAAAATTGGCTCCTTCTCCTTGGACAGAAGACCAATTTTTAATTTAATTTCAAGAGATGATGGATGTTGTACTTTATTCCAAGTCTATATGCTAAATTAACAAGGCTGTCTGCTTAGTTTCCTCTTTTGAAACCACATTGAGATGAGTTTTTGCTAATTCTCTTACACAGGGCATTAGACATGTGAATCAAGTCCTTATTCAAGAGTTGAAATAAAAGACATTTTTGCCAAGGTTATTACTTTGGATAATAATTTGAGCTGTGAGGCAGCAACAAGAATTGGCTTTCTGAAAAAGACTTACCAGTTGAATTGTTTCAAATGGAATAAAACTAAGCATATAATATATTTTCATTGAAGTATTTGAAAGTTATAATTAACTCTTAAAAGTGTATCTTAGGGCAGGGACCATTCCATCAATTCTGCACATTTAGCAGTTGCTTTTTGTCTCGCTCCTCTGGTTACTTCAAAGATAACAGATAGTCCCTCTGGAGTACTCCAGGCTACAGAATATGTTTAGCCTGAATTAGGTTTGTTACACATTACCAGATGCCATTGACAAGTTAAATGTTTGTTTTTGTGAAACATGGCAAAAAATGGCATGGAAGTGAGGGTTTTTCGTAACTCTGGCTGCTGCAGTAGTATTTATGTAGTACTGTACATAAAGAAGATGCCTCACAGAGATAAGCCACTGGGAAGGCAATTTGGAACGAAATTTTGGGCTTAACATAGAAACAGCAAAACTCTGACCAAGTTGGGCAAAACCAGCAACCAAATCTATTAGGTGTATGTATAGTGTTCTACCAGTAGAATCTGGGTCATTTACTGAAAATACTGGGATGGGCATTGTCCTTCTTCCAGGACAATTGATGGGATTCCCTGAACAGCAACGAGCCTACAGCTAGGAACACCTTTGCATGTAAGCTTATTGTTTCTAAGTGGGAATGTTTAAAAGCCATTGTGTTTGTAATTGTAAAGTGGCCCAGGAGGGCAAGGATCAGTCTTAATAGAATGGAATAAATAGAATAGTGTAACGCATTTAGCATAACTGAATAATAGCCTTCCCACAGGTGTCACAGGGTGGAAAAGCATGTTCAGGTCTTTATTCAGCTGTGGTTATGCTTCCAAATAGTTGTTTATTAAATAAAACAGTAATCAAATGCCAATTCTTTCTCATAGCTTTGTATTTCAAAAATATTCCAGTCCTAACCTGTGTCAAACACCCGTCTCATCCTAGTGCTCCCTTGCACTGCCAAAGATTCCCTTTTTGTTAATGTTTTGTGCCACAACAGAATGACTCAGAACCAGTTTTAATTAGGGCTGCAGAGCTCATCAGTAGATCCTGGGAGAAGATAATGGCTTATCTGTTGTGTGTAATTGTTCAAATCTTCTTTTCCATCAGTTTTCCATCAGTGACATATAATTTGTTTGAGTTGTATGCTGATGAGTCAACTATCCAGCCCAGGACTCTGAAAAATTAAAAAATATGCTGTGGCAACTAAACAAGGAACCTTTCAAAGTTATTTCCTTAGAATGTGAAATTGGCATGGGTTTTGAAATACTGTATCCTCATGGAGCTGCACTGATTAGCAGTATCTGATATGTTTTATAGCTATTGTTTGTCTAACTCTGTGGCACAAGTGATTAAGTGATTTTTGCCTTCTGACATAGTAAGAGAAAACCTATTTCTCAATTCTCTTGCCACTGACAGTAAGCAATAATTTTAGTATCTTTGTTCAACATCCAGCAGCGTGGTTAATACCCAGTTTGTTAAACTCACAAATCCCGCTTTAATGATGCTGAATGGACAAATAGAAGCCCTTCCGCTAAAAGCAAATTTTTCTTTCGTAGCTAATTGAAGCATGAGTCAGTGGTTCTGTCAGCAGTGCAGGTCTGTCAGTAACAGTGGGAACACCTGGGCATTGGGCATTTTAAGACCTGTCATTGCAACTCTCTAAACTGTGTGGCAGTTTGGTGCCAGAGTGGAAGGGGAGGGTCCAGGTGTGGGAACAAGCTGAGTTACTCTGCACCTGCATTTAGTTAATCAGAATCAAAAGGGAGGATTGACCTTGGCTCAGTGCTTTGAGAAAGAGAATGTTACGTCTCTACAGTGGAAAACGACTTTAAACGTGTGTTTTTCTCTCATGGCTGAACACAGCCACCACATGATGCAAGTGTGAAAGTGTGGGATCAAGGCACTGGTTTGGGACAATCGTGGGAATTCCGGTTAACTAAAAGAGGACCACCGCTTGCTGTTTACAGGAGAATATGAATACAAGGGGAACACTGAAAAGGGTGGGTGGAAAAATTCAATACACTCAAGAGGCACTTGTCTGAGGTTTTCCCTTTGTGCAGAAAAATCTGAGAGGCATGACTCCCCCTTGGATATCAGGATACTCCCTGGGTTGTTCTCTGCCTGAAACTGCCATGCTGAAGGAGCCTAAGGTCTATGTGACTTTCTGTTTTCCTCTTCAGAAAACACATCCCTTGTGGCTAATTTATCATCAGGAGGAAAAGGAGATCACACAATCTAAACTGCTCTGGAAATGCAAAAGAAACACGCAGAGGAGTTTCTGAGCCCACACTCATAGGCTATGGAGAGGTTTCAGCACACCCAAGTTTAGTGGGATTGTCCTCTTGACACACATAGCAGCATGACTCCCCTTTACCTTCTCCTCTGCCCAAGGACTGTGAAAGGAGAATCTTTGAAGATCTTTCACCCTTTCTTGCCCACAACAGGTATAATTTTGCTGGGGACTTTTGGGGAATTAAACTGTCATATCCATCTCTCTTCCCCGCTACCCCAACAAATACGTATAGGAGAGCTTTTCTCCTCTCGAGATATTTCAGCTTCAAGATAAACTAAGTGAATCCCAGTATATGGTTTTATTCTTAAAAGTAGTATGCTGAGTAGATCCCATTGAAACCAGTATTGGCTGAAACTTCTCAATAGCTGTAGGTCCAGAAAAATCTCATGGGTTCAAATATATCACAAGGCTCTTCATACTGTGCTGGAACTACTTTGATTTCAGAACACCATTGTGGCTTTGGTTCAGTTGGTCTTTAATCCTCATATACTGGCATTACTGGCATGTATTGCCATTTTGGGGCATTTGCTCCCAGACCTTAACATATTTTTCTTCCTTAAAATTATATATTAAGATGATTTGCCCATTACAGCCATTTTCATTCCTTTATGGGAGTGCCAGCATCAACACAGAGCTCCTCTTGTCTTACTTATCTATTGCCTGCTCATGAAGACTCTTCAGCTGCACCAACAGTTTTCACGTAGACAAGCCTGAGAGTGAAAGAGCAGTGACCTCAGCACTGGCAGGGAATTAACTCTATAATCTAATAGGGTATCTTTTTCCATTTCTAAATAATGGCATTCTATTAGACCAAAGTGTAGTTGCACCATAATGATAATTTATTGTATAGTATATCTGAGTTTCGCCTTTTATAATTCATAGAGAATTACAATGCACAGTTATATAATTGAATCTTCTCCCATAACATTAATATTTTTCTTTCTTTAGAGAAAACCCTTTTTGTTTAGAATACACATGTAACTGGGTTTTGAAATTACAGGGGTTTAATATGTGTATTTTTAAATTATGAAATATTTCATTTTTTGTAAATAATTCTTTAAAAGCAAAATATTTTGAAAGCATTTTATATTTAAGAGGTTTTATTAATCTTATTCAGGAAAATTTAAGGACACATATGGCCGTAAGTTGGTCTGTATATATCCTAAAATCCCAACAATAGCAAAATGTCATGATCTTTGGAAGGAAATAATTGAGGTTAATTAATTCCCACACTGACATTTAAATGTATTAGGGGTATGCACCAGTGAAAGTATTGATCAGTGAAAGTAATCAGCAATAATAGAAAAAAGTAATCACTTTTGAAGATGTATTTTACTTCAGCTGTGGGATGTACTTCGGCCAGGATTGAAGTTGATCCCATACATGTAACAGGGAGTACTACCAAACAAAAAAGACAATGAAGACATGTAAATGAGGAAAATCTGGGAGGGCATGCTTTCATTTTCTGTTAGAATATTGACATAGAGACTGATGTACTGCTTAAAACTTGGATCTACAGTTTGTAAACCCATTTCTGGAATGGAATAACAACAGGTGATTTAGAAGAACACATAAGAAATTTGGTGGAAAATTTTTGTAAAAGGTCTCATCTTCAATAAGTGGAGATTGACTTACACTGAAATGGGTGGGTTTATGTCAGAAATCATTCAGAATATTTTATTAACTGCAGCTGTACTGGCTGGATATTCTTACTTAAGAGCTTAAGTTTTTTCGAATTCAGTTAAAATCTTGACATCAACCCAGTCTTGTGGCAATGAGTCTTAGTTTGATTATTTAGAGACTGGAAGTTTCTCCATTTACTGGTTTTAAACTTGCTTAGGCAGGAATCAAATGATTACTGTTATCTGTTATCCCACTTTTTTTTTCTCCTAACCAACATTAGGAGAGATGTTGAGTGATTCAGTGACTGAAAGGTGAGATTAAATGGGTAAAAAACTAAAGTGCCTAATCTAACTTCCTCAGTCTTGTCAGTGTTTTAGTATTCATACTTTATGTTACATAGTAGCACTGTATAATACAAATTATTAATACAAAGAACTTTTCGCACCTCTCTTGAATGATATGTGTCCTTGATCCTTCTTGCCACCTTTCTGTGAATGCCACCAGATTTGATAGTCAGTGAATGAGCCCAGAAATACTTTAGGATGGCTACATTCCCAGTGGGAATTGAATATGATGGGAGTGAAGGGCTTAGATGTCCATTTAGAGCATCCTCTTCCTGCAACAGGACAAAACCGCCCACACCATGTTTATCTAACTTTTTGTCTCCATGGAGATAGTGCTAGTCATAATTAGATCTCTGTGTTTAAAGCATCACTGTTCTAAAATAGGCTGTCACATAATGCATTAAAAGTGCATGCAGTAGCAGCAGATAGAGTTTAAACTACCTCTTCTTCTTCCAGATGTAAGAAGACTTTCTTATTAAAAGTGAAGAGACACGCAGTTTTTAAAAAAAGTATGTAACTTTTGTATTAAAGTGAGAGGGGGTTCCTCAGACATTTGCATCCTAGTTGTGGTGGCATTTTCTTTACAGTATTTTCTTTGGAGATTCCTGAACTGTTTATTTTCAGAGCTTATCACTTTTGATAAACTTTTTGAAGATAATATGCAAGAATATTTTGGTACTTGTTTTTAGAAACAGTTTGATATTGTGAAATGAATACAGGGCCAAGAGCTCTTGAATTCTTCTGGCAGCACTGCTTCAAGGTTATCTTGTGATGAACTGTGATGTCAGACTCCTTAAGTTAAAAAAAAAGCAAGAATAACCTGCAGCTTGTGACAGACTGTGGAATATATCTGTGTAACTGCATTACATTGAACTCCACTGACACAGTGATAATAAACCTCAACGAGAATTTAAGTTTCCACCTTGCAGCAAGTGTGCTGTCTCTCCCCCTGCTCCCCTATACTGTCTGCAGAGCTGAGCCAAAGCACCCAAGAGTTCTACAAGTGCACAGTGGTGGAAAGCTGCACAGAGCATCACAGAAGGAAGGCAGGCCAACGTTGAGCCCCATCCAACCTGTTCATGGTAACACACAAAGAAGCAGGTGGAGAGAAGAGGTTATTCCTGGAAACGAGCCCCTAAAGGTGACTATCTTCTGTGTGCCGCAGCTGGCTGTCCGTGGCTCAGCTCCCTTATCTCTGGGAAGGGAGCAGGCTGGGAGAGTGTTGCCAGCTGCTGCGGCTTCATGAACGCACTAGTTCCTGGTGTGTCTTGGGATGGATGAGCCTCTTCCCTTTGCTCTTCAGTGCATAGGTGGGTATTAACGGACCTGGAAGCGCAGGGATCTGTGGCTATATCCTTGTGTACGGACTGCTGCAGGCATGAGGTTTCAAGAAGTAAATTGACTTTCAAAGGCATTGAGTATCCACAGCTCTGTCTGGGTTCTCTGGGTGATACATGCCTCTGAAAGGACTAAACCAAGCTCTCCCAAATACCATGTTCATGCCAGATAATCAGTTCTCTTAACCACTGGTTTCACTCCAGTCACTTCTTTTCCTTAACCAAATAACCACATAAATTCATAAAATGTATGTTTTGTTCTCTGGACAGATTTTCCTTTTGGTGGAAATTAATATATTGGTTCTGTTTCTATAAACATCTTCCTGTGAAACAATACTGAAGTGAATGCTCCTGAAGACCACATCCATATGTTAAGCCTCTTGACAAAGGTCTTAATGCTGACACTAGATTTAAGACTGCTGGAAAGACAGTTTCTCTCACTTATAGAACTCACTCATAGAACTCTTATCTAATACTGTTGATAGACCTTATGTGTAATTTAAACACTCTTTGACACAGCAAGAGATGTGATTGGCATTCCCTTACTACCTCTCTTTGAGAAAGAAAAGGGAAGAAATATGGCCTCAGCCTGCCATAATAGTATGAAACAATACTTATTTTCAAAGGCAAATATTTTATTTTCCTCTTGATATGATAGTTATGACAAGGATCAGCCCAAAAGATGATTTCCTGTCTCCAAAGAAAATTTCCAACCCAAAACATAAAAGCATGAGCTTTATTTTCACAGCTAAATTTTCTTGCTCTGTTTCTGGATGAATTCCCCACAAATCAAGAAGGTTTCCCTCTCAGATCATTCCTTGGCATACTTGATAAGCTTTTGACTGAAGTACAAGGCACAAAGTTGTTTTTCTAAGATGGAGACAGATTTTAGTAGCACCTGGAATAAAGCCACCAGTTTATTTTATAACAGTCACTGAGTGATAGCTGGTGAAAAATCAAATGAAACTGGTAGCGCAAATAGAAGGCTTCATCTCCCATTGTTACATGGCCTTCATAGCACTGATCTGCTTTACAGGTGAGATAAATATTTGACTCTTAATGATTCCTGCTAAATGTGCAGTTAGAGTTACAGACAGGTACTAGTTTAGTAGGTGTCTTGGAATTACTAGTGATCTTCATGTCTCATTCCCCCTCTGTACAGTGGGGATCCTTCCTGTGTAAATACACCCCAGATTCTGACTTCAGAATGAGACTGGCTCATTCAGGGGACTCCTGCTAGGTACACTTCAACAGTGTCAAAAAAAGATTGGAGGAAAAGAAGATTTAAAAATGTATTCTAATAACCATAGGCGCTTTTTGTGATGTCTCCTTTTCTCACTGGTTGGTAATAGTTTGAGAACTCGAGTGCAAATATATAAAGATCAAATAATTTAGACACATTTACTTGTAAGTGAAAGGGATTGTTTTTATTAATTGTATTTTTACTGTATGCTGGTCTCATATTCTTCAGTATCAAAATTAATGTTTGCATTGTCATGCATCCATCTAAGAGATTCATATTGCAGTCAGGAATTACTCTTTCTGTTCATGTGTTGGAAAGAAAGAAGTGAAAGTTTGTGCAAGAGCCAAATTCAACATTAGACCTGAATTCTAAGTCTTGGTATTTAGAAGAACAGACAATAAAACACTCAAGTTGCTTCAAAATACAATGTGAGTTTCCCTCTGAACTCTTCAAAACACAATGTGTGTTCATATTGAATTTGAATTGGATCATAAAACAATTCTTTATTTGAACTATGTGATGGGGTAAAACCAACAAAAATAACAAACTCTCAATTCTTTACTGTAGCATCTTTTGGCTTTTTAGGTCCTTCTGCCCAGACCTTCTCACCTTGTGAGCCCCAGAGCATCTCTTGGTGTTACGGATTAGGTCACCCATTTGACTTTCACTGGTACCATTGGAGAGCAGCTTTTTGGCATCCTCTTCATGCCTGGTCTCCTGCTAAATACCCCATGGGCCTCCTCTAGCTTCTGTGCTTGTAAAGATCAGCAGCAATCCTGTAGGTTATTTATTTAACTAATACTCCTTTTTAAACTCCTACTTTTGCAGGGAGGAAGAAGTAAACTTCACATATTTTCAAACCATCCATTTCTTCCTGACTGAACAATCATGAAGTCTGATGAATTAACCATTTCAACTGGTCTGCCATGGGCACACGGGTCCTTACAAATGGTGTGTGCCACATGCCTCAGACCTGCAATGGTTCCCTTTACTGTGTGGGTGACCAGAACATGGCAGGCAGTGGCTTGGGAAACGATTTATGGGTCAGTGACAAAGTTACCAAAAAAGGACTAATGAGAAATTTAGATATCTAAATGAAAAAAATATGATCACAAAGAGAAAGGTGATCTTAGCTCTGTATGAACCATTACTGAGAGAGACACAGCAGTGCTTGGTACCATCCTGCTATCCCTTCTGCAAGGCATCTTCAGAAACAGGAGAGTGTGGTTCCAGCTCTGGGAAAATTTTATAAGTTTGGACCTTAGGGAGTGTGGGAGATGAAATGACATAGCCTATTTAGTTTAGCAGGAAGAAAATAGATCAAAATGCAAATCAGTTTACAGTGTAGTAAAATTAAAAGAGAGAAAAGACCTAGCTGACATGCAACTATATCCACTGTTTGAAACTGAAGCCTTCGTATTAGAAATAAAGCCCAAGTTTTAGCAGACAAAATAGTGAAATTGGCAAAAAAACACCCAAAGAAATAGTGTGTTGTCATCTCTTGATGTTTTCAAACCAAAACTGCATGCCATAAAATGAAAGCTGATAATTGTCGCACAGCAAGGCCTGACCAGGAGAGATACCTTTAAATTACCTT
The DNA here is from genome assembly GCA_035583135.1 of Lophotriccus pileatus. Classification (NCBI taxonomy): domain Eukaryota; kingdom Metazoa; phylum Chordata; class Aves; order Passeriformes; family Tyrannidae; genus Lophotriccus; species Lophotriccus pileatus. Next base: position 49,086,306 of record JAWWES010000133.1, on the reverse strand, counting down.
TGCTTGCTCGCTTGCTTTGCTGCTAGTACAGCTCTCACCTTCTCTAAAAGCTCAGAGGTCACTTCAGCCATAGTCTACAGCTGCATAATTTCTTGAGACAGCCCAATTACTTTTAACAAAGTAAATTCTTAGGTCCTGGAATGACTTTTGGAAGAAAAAGCAAAATGGCAAAATCTACCCACATTATAACAAAACATATATTCAAGAAATACATTCAGGTTTTTTTCTCCAGAAAATACACTGCATGTTTTATTACAGCACTTTAAAACTGATAATTGAAGTATTTTGTTAGTGAAACAACACTTGTCCCATTTGCCACATATTTAATGGTGCTCTCCCCAGCCCCCCAGCCATGCAGATGTTGCACAGTTGCCAAGGACAATGTCTTTGCCAAGTTTGCTTCCCTGCCAAACCCACAGACTTTTTTTCCTTTTTTTTTTTTTTTTTTTTTTTTTATCTTTGCCAGAGTCAGACAGAGTTCATTATCCCGGCATCCCTGCAGCTAACCCGCGAGTGCCCGGCTGCAGGGGCAGCTCTGGGAGGCGGCACCGGGATGCGCGGCGACCCCGACCCTTCTCGGGGGAGGGGGCCCGCCCTTGCCCAAGGGGTGTCGAGGGGGGCGGCGTGCCAGCTCGGCTCGGCGGCGCCGGGTGTTCTCAGCTACCCCGTGCCCGCTGGGCCCGGCACGTCGGTCCCACCGCCCGCTCCCCCGGGGCACGGCAGGGCCGGGACCGGCTCGGCTCACCCGGCGGGCGCTGCGAGCAGCACGGGGCCCTGCATGTGAGGCCGCTGGCCCACTCCTGGCCCGGGTGGGAGCCGAGCCCGTAGCCGCGCAGTTCCCGCGGGCTGCCCCTCTCTCTACCCTCTGCGCCAGCAGTCAGCAGCAGAAGAGTTTGCGGAAAGCTGAAGAGCTGCGAAGCTGATTTGACCTTCCACTTGTGTGTCTAAGGGCTGGCGAAGGTTCTCCGCCAGCCGGCGGGATGCTGTGCCCAATGGCAAACCGGGCCTATGGTTTGTGCCGCTTTTGTTTTCCTTTTAGCGGATATCGCTTAATATTGATCACCTCTAATTTTCGAGGTGGTGACAAAAGGTCAGATCTGACGCGTGTTCCTCCCCCCAGGCAGCCTATTTGCAAATAATTAATAAGGGCACAGTTAGTCAGTAATGACGGGACCCACAGATAAGGTCTTCCTAATGGTAAAGGGAGACTGATGCTGCTGAGCACATCTCCTTCTGATGACTCAGTCGAAGTTCTGCGATGTGCGCCTTTGATCTCTGTCAGAAATAACCCGAGACCTTCCCCCCCAAATAAAGCCCTACCAAGAAGTCGGAAGAGCACCTTAGCTATGTTTGCTTTTGGTTTTTATTATCAACAATCAATTAATGGTACACTCTTGGAAAACTATATGCACATGTAGAAATATTTCCCCTTTTAAATAGAAGCATTCATTTTAACCACATATAAATAAATCTGAAAACCCTGAACATAATTTATGACGATTATGCTCACAAACATATTCCAACAGGTAGGGAAAAGAAAAAATGAGACGACATGCAACCGATAACAAAAATATATATAATTGCCTGAATCTGGTGTCTCTAAACGCAAAGGGAACCGAACCCGTGAGAACCTTATTTCTCCATAAAGACACGCCATAGAGACTACGAGAAGGGAAAACATTATTTATACGGTCAACTAGACAAGTCTGTACTGATATTAACACTATACAGTTGAGTCACAGAACACAGTTGTAGAAAGACACGGAAAAAGAGAAAGCATACCTGGCGACATTCAACTAAGAGCTATAGTTTTAAAATAAAATTAGAAAACCCTAACGGAGATGCCTAAAAACTGCGTGGACCGTGTAATAATAATAATAATTAATAATAATTAATTAATAATAAATACAGGCCGCCGGCCGTGAGAGGCGCGGGCCCTGCAGGGTCCGGATCCGTGGTGCGGAGGCGGCGACCGCCGGGTCAGGGCCGAACCCGGCGGGGCGCCAGTGGCGGGGGCAAAGGAGAGACCCAGGACCCAAAGAAGGGACAGTGACATCGGACGGCGGAGGAAAAACCGCCCACAGGCACGGGCCGAGGGCGGCGGGAGAGTGGCGTGGGAAGAGGGGAGGAGGGGAAGAAGACACTTTGTCCCTCCGGCTGACCGTGAAAAGGAACTTAAAAAACCCCCCGGGCGGGCAGGGTGCCCCCCCTCGCCGCCGGGCCGCCCGCGGGCAGAGTCCCCGCGGCCCCGCCGCTGCCCCCGCGCCCGCGCA